>OX578136.1:159003177-159633177 GCA_951213105.1 Amaurobius ferox
GTTTGGCGGCAAACGAGACGGCGACCCTATGTCTACGGATTAGCCCTCAGCTCTACTTTCCAACACGTAGACCGCCGACCGAAAAAGGGATATAAGTGAGAGTTGCTCAAAGTTGGAGGTCAGAATTGGTCAAGGCAGGCTGTTGGAGTTGGACTAGTAAAGAGTAAGCGGCTGTAGCAGTGTTAAGAGTTGTGTGTGCGTCTATGATATAGGAATTCGAAGGAGAGCTCATGTTCATCTGGTATTGCAAGTGTAAAGTGTGACAAAGCATCGGTGTTACCCAAGTTATATGAAAGAAGATCAGGTACCGTACAATAACCTATATGAGGATAACCTCTCTGTCTAAATTTGTGTTTTTAAGGAAAAGCTAATTAATGCATCCCACCAAGTGCTCAAACCAAATATCAATTCATCTGGCATTACACCCCCCGAACTACCCTTGAGATGTATTCCACTATTGTGATAATTATTGAATTTGTAAAACTAAGGAGTGTAAATTAAGTATGTGATAAATAAATGTTAGTTCCTTTACTATTAACCTTATTTTTAGTTTGTTAACTTAGTATCCCGTTAAGCACAAAAATGGGTGGGTTTTGCGGCCACCAACGCAATGTACACAGTAGTATGTTTAGAACATATTACATGTATAATCAATATACAAATTAATAATTAATTTAATGTAAAATGCATTTTTGACAATTATAATTTTAATAAATAAAATTAACAATCGGCACAAGTATAATCACAAATTCAGCTATATTAAAAAATCTTTAAAACACAGTAATTTATAAAAAAAAACTCATAGAAAAATTTTATGCAAAATTTGAATGACATTTTATACGAAAATATATCACTACTAAAAATTTAATATTTTTATCAGGGGGACTGATTATACCTTTTGGGCTTAGCCCCCTCTGGACTCTGTCTGGCTATGACCCTATATTTACTTAACTTTGGGAAAAATGGAAATGGGAAAAGTACCGATTCAAAAGAACTAGGACATTCAAGTTGATATAAAAATTTGCAATTTCAAGAGATTACTATGAGGTGTACATCCTTCGATATTTGCGTAATAAAACATGGAAAACTCTGTGCATGTTATAAACACGTCCATAAAGAAAACTATGCATTATTAAAAGCAGTTTTATCATTGGTATAATCTTCAAGATTTCTCATCTGTTTTTAAAGTCACAGTATTTCATTGAGGTTATAAACTTTTTTTGGATTTCTAAATTAAGTTATGTAGTTTTTAAGCAATGCTGACATCTATTCTTGAAATTAGAAAATAAACCAATCTCATTCTGAAAATATCAGCATTTAGTTTTTGTTCCAAATACAGTGCTGCCATCTATCAAATTGAATAAGAATGAAAACAGTGGCGTAGTAGCTGAGAATTAAATAAAATAAATAAGCTTATTAGAAATTTTATAAATCAGGATTTTGTAAATGCTTTTGTAATTTAAAAATGGCGCAATTTTTTAAAATAGTTGAAAAATACCGAACGTTTCATCCTAACGGTTTGGAAAAAATAAGTCAGGAAGTTAAAAACTGATCCAACTTTCAAAATTGTTAGTTATTGTGTGCTTGCCATTTAGCAAACAATAATAACGTGAGTAAATTACTCACTCTTATTTAAAATAACTTTCTACTTGATTATTAAAACCGAAATGGTTTAGCGTTTTTCATTGATTTCGATATGGCTTTAACTGCAAAATGACATAGGGAGATGACAGCGAAACAAATCGATATAAAAAGTTGGCGGCATCTACAGTGAGGAGAATATTTCGCTATTCTATACAGTATAGAAGAATTCATAAGGGAGGCCGTTATTCGAGAAGCCGATGTTTTCTATCATTCCTTTCGCAAGAAATCATTACCTTTCGGAAAAATGAGTTCCGATCTGTGGGTATATTTTCCTTTCTCAGATGAGTCCCGAATATGATTGAATCCTGATTCCCGACAGGTTGCTATCTGATGAGAACCAAGAACACACTATATACCCTCTAACGAGAGACAGCTTTGATGGTGGTGGAATCTTTATTTGGTCGATGATCCTGATGCTCAAGTTCTCAAACCGAAACCAATATATCTTTCAGGGTGGCTCCTTATTGTAACTCGTCTGGAGTATAGAGAAGAAATTCTGGTCCATTGGGTCAAGTTTTATAGGAGAGTGGTTGGCTCGTATTTCATTTTTATGGACGACAACGCGAAATCTCATTGAACCCAGCTTGTAAGTTATTTCCTGGCCCTTTCAACACTACAACGACGGAAGCGGTCATTTTGACCGCATAACTATTTGACTGCTGCCGTCGTTCTAGGAAGATTGTTGATTTGTTCTCTTATTATAAAACCTAGAATAATTTTCTTCTGTGTTTTTAATAACTTTAAGAAAATTCATAAAATTTCAAAGGGTTGGGATTAGCCGTTTGGAGGAATCGTTCTCAAAGTAGTTATGCGGTTAAAATGACCGCTTCCGTCGTTCTAGTGTTAACATTTGGCCATTGGCGTGGCTGGTCAAATCCTTTAATCTTAAAGAGGGATCGAACTGTTTGGGATAGGGTATGTCAAATACCTGTTTTTTGGGGGAGATTCTTCGTTTGGAATGGACTCTGTCCCATCCGTAAGCAAAATGTTAACATAACTATTACAATGGATAACATCAGTTGCATTCTTATGAAGAACTTTGCAAATATTTAAAATACAGATAACTAGAACACAATGGTTAAGTTTTTAAAAAGCTCTAGTTTCTTCAGGAAGCTCTAGACGTCTCAGTTCTAGTTGTACTGGAGGCTCTTGTTTCGCGGACGCTTTTAATTAAAAACATCCCATTTCATTACTTCCTGAAAGTAATATTAGAATTCATAGACGAATGCCAGATACTCACTCGATCAATGAAGTTGGAGGAGGCCGAGTAGTAGGAGCTGGTGTCGGAGGTGGAGGCTTGGGAGTCCCCCCTTGCCGTCCGCTGCCGGCGGTACCGGGGGGACTCGGGTTCGGGTCCGCGGAGACGCCGGAGGCGGTGCAGCAGGCAGTCCATGCTGGACGAGAAGAGAAAATATGTTAATACTCCAATCATATCCATACACATATACAACAGTTTCATTGGCGTATTTTCATATATTTTTTTTTCTAATTTTTCACTCTAAAATAGAGTTATTTTGAAATATTAAACATTAAGGACTAATTTTCGCTCGAAACAGAGTGTCCCAAAACATTGACCTCGGCTTTTATCCCTTAAATATTGATCTTAGACATATATAATAAATTACAAAGTTGAGTAAAAAACAGGTACAAAATTTTATGAAATCGATTAAAATTTTCAAGGAAATTAAATTTTGAGAAATACAAAATTTGAATTTTTATACGGTCCCGTACAAAAACATTTCCTATGAGTAAAATGTGCCCCATACACTAATAAGACGATGTACAAAATTTCAGCATTTTATCATAAAATGTCCCAGAGATATATTTAAACAAAGTTGGTGAGGGATTAGTCACAAATTAAAATGTAAATGTTTACAGCAAGAGTGCAAATGACGCAATGCAGAAATGCATCATAGGCAAATAATATCTGCCTCTTATCTTTAATGGATATTTGGCATGAATGGAAAACATTTTTAACAAACTTTGTAATCTTTGTATAAAGTTATTATTTCTACATAGTGTAGATGCTTTTGTACCAATAAATAGCAAAATTATTATTTATTTATGTAATCATTGTTTTCTTTTGTAATTTGTGTATGACCCTGAAACGCGATTTGCCGACATAAATTTCCTCCTCTGAGAACCCACGCCGATGCATCGAAAAATGGTTTAAGTCAACATTTTTGCCTTTTCATACATCTGGGACTTTTAATGATAAAATACTGAAACTTTATACATCTTATTAGTGAATGGCGCACATTTTACTTATTGGAAATGTTTTTGTATGGGAGTCGTATAAAAATTTACATTTTGTATTTCTTAAAATTTAATTTCCTTGAAAATTTTTATCGATTTCATAAAATTATGTATCTCTTTTTACGCAACTTTGTAATTTATTATATATGTCTAAGATCAATATTTAAAGAATAAAAGCCGAGGTCAATGTTTTGGGGACACCCTGTATAGCATGTAACTATTATATACCATATATAGAACAGAATATAATAACTCCAAAAGGAGCAACTCTTTTTGTTATGAAAAGGAGTGAATTTCACTCGAAAGGACAATTGAATTTACACGGCAAAATATTAAAGAAAAAAAAAACCCTCATGAAATAGCTCATGAGAGAAATTCGTTAATTTTGTTAATAAGGAATTTTATGTATTAATACAAAAATAATTTATTATAAAACTAAAACTAGATCAAATGTTTCACTCTCGTGATTAGAATACGAATCATACGGAATTTTTAGATCTTCACAATACTATATTTCTGAAAAGAAAATATGATTCCTATATCAATGAAAGCGTACAGTTTATAATAGAAAATGATAGGATAGGGAAAATGATAGTAGCGTAGTCTTTAATGTTAAATGATAGTTTAAGTGCATTATAGCTCGAAAAGATAGTAAAAAAATCTGATGCGGACAGCACATGACTTGCCTTATATAATGCAATGAATTTACTACTTTTACAGTAAAATAAAAGATCTGATGTGGGCAGCACATGACTTTCCTTGCAGACTTATATCCATGTTACCTTTATTTTAATTAAAATTAATTCACTTTTAATTCAATTTTCGTTCTCATTTAGTAACTGAACTTATTTTCAAAGGTGGCGCAGAGAAAATACGAAAAAAACTAAAATATCTCGAAAACGGCTAGTCCTAGTGTATGGTCTTATTCTTTTTTTCGTTAGAAATTACGTATAGAACTAGCAATCAATGGATATATTTGAGCACACGTAGTTTTTTATTTTAGATTTTGACGATTTTTGCGGGCCATTTTGCAAAAAAAGGCAGGTTATTTTTTCCGAATCTTACTGAAATCTAATCAGCACCAGAGTAACCCAAAAGCTACTTATAACCCGAATTTTCTGAAATTCGGTCTATTAGTTTTCCAGCTAGAATGGATACAGGAAATTTTTGCGGGTCATTTCGCAAAAAAGGCAGGATCTTTTATTTAGAATCGTACTAAAAACTAATCAGCACCAGGGTCACACCCAAGTAACTTACCTACCAAATTTTATGAAATTCGGCCCATTAGTTTTTGAGTTAGAGTGGATACATACATTGCAAAGACACACAGACAGAGACACACAGACAGACACACACACACACACACAGACAGACACACACACAGACGTCACGCTCAAAATAGTTTTTTCGTATTCTAGAGGTCTCGAAACATGTAGATCCGTCGAAAACTCGAGTTCCGATTTTCGGCATGATTCCAATACTTTCCCTATACATTATCATGTATTACAGGGGAAAGTAAAAAATCTGATGTGAGCAACACATGACTTTCCCAGCAGATTCAAATTCATTTTGTAATTTTTTATTTCATTATGCATTAAATTGAGTTGAGTTGCAGGAAATTATATGGATTATTTTCTGATATTATATCCAATTCGTTTTTTCATTTCATCTTCGTTATGTTTGGCAACTTAATTCACTTTAAATTCTTCAGACCCTTAAAATTCCAAAAACTAAAAATATCTCGAGAACGGTTTATTCTACAGTCATGGGGTCAGATATATGCGCTTGGTTGTCAAATTTTACATGTAGAGCAAGAACTTAATTAATATTTTTCATCAATTTTAGTCATTTATTTCAGAGTTTCACTATCTTGCACATGTTACCTTACACCTTTCTGGTAGGTCGGACGGTCTGGGTCTCAACAACAACAACAACAACTATCTTGCACATGTAGTATTTTATTTTACATCGAATATATTAGATTTGAGGGTCATTTCTGAAAAAAAAGGCAGATTCCGTTCGTATCAAAATTTAACCAGCATCACAGTATCTAATGAGCGACTTTTCTACTAAATTTTGTGTAATTTGACAAATTAGTTTGTCAGCTAGAGTGGATACATATAACTTTTGCGGGCCATTTCGGAAAAAAAGGCTGGTTGTATTGTCCCGAATCGTACCAAAAACTAATCAGCACCAGGGTCACACACAATTGACTAAACAAGTGATTAATTCAATTTCTGTTTTTATTTGGTAATTGGACATTTTTCCAACAGTGGCATAACTAAATGCAAAAAATCTCAAATATCTCGAGAACGGTTAGTCCTAGAGTAATAGAGTTGTTCTTATTCTTTTTCTCATCACGAATTACGTATAAAACAAGCATTTAATTGATATATTTGAAGCTTTTTTTTAGATTTTGGCGATTTTTGAGGGCTATTTCGTAAAAAAAGGCAGGATGTTCCTTTCCAAATAATACCAAAATCTAATCAGCTCCAGAGTATCCCACAAATAACTTATCTGCCAAATTTTGTGAAATTTGGTCAATTAGTATTTGAGTTAGAGTGGATACATGACATTTTTGCGGGTCATTTCGTAAAAAATGGCAGGTTGTTCTTTTCCGATTAATACCACATTCCAATCAGCACCAAAGTATCGTACAAGTAACTTATCTATCAAATTTTATGAAATTTGGTCAATTAGTATTTTAGCTAGAGTGGATACATGACATTTTTACGGGGCATTTCCCAAACAGAGGCGGGTTCTGTTTTTACGAATCGTACCAAAAACTAGTCAGCACCAGGGTCGTACCCAAGTGACTTACCTACCAAATTTTATGAAATTCGGTCCATAAGTTTTTGAGTTAGGGTGGATACAAACATTGCACAGACACACAGACAGACACGCAGACACACGGACACACACACAGACATCATGCTAAAAATGTTTTTTTCGTATTCTAGAGGTCTCGAAACGTATAGATTCGCCGAAAACTCGAGTTGCGATTTTCGGCAAGATTCCAATACTTTCCCTATACATTATCATGTATTGCAGGGAAAGAAAAATAGGTTATTCTTATAATAGATACTTATATTCTTTTCAAGGTATTGAATTTTCGTCAATTAGTCGTTATTTTCACTGATTTAGCGTCATTTTTATCCATTTAGCGAGATTTTCGTTAATTGGCAACATTAAAAGTCGCTAAGTTGGCGACATTCCTCCAAATTCGTCACCAAAATCTCGCCAAGCGTTATGGACGGAGAAATAAGTTATTCTTACAGCAGATAAATGACTATTGGCGTTCAAATACAAAAGTATTACCAAATTATCTTTCTTCATGAATGGAACGAGCTAGATCCACGAGAATGATGTCACAAAATTTATAGCATGGTATTACATATGAAAAGTGAACATGTTTTTCAATAGGAAATATTTTTTTTTGTCATTTTATATGACTTTTTGATACTTTTTTTGAAAAATGTGCCATATCTCAAGAACGGTTCATCTTAGCGTTCTAAAATTTATGTCAATCGTTTTCTAATGAAAAATTACATACGAAATGCCTATTTGTGTAAATTTATTAGTGGATTTGATTTTTTGACGATTTTTTCAAAATTTCACTCGAAAATTTAGGGGGGGGGGGGGTTCTGAACATTCGATCGCGTATAAAAACAATATGCTTCCAGTGTTTACGGATTGTAATATTTGTACCAAATTTCGTTCGAATCGGTCCATTCGTTCATCAGTTATCGTCTCCACAGACTCACTGACACACACACACACACACACACACACACTCACACACACATACTTTCACATACACACACACAAACATCACTTTAAAATGTTCGATTCGTGATCAGGGATGCTTGAAACGTGCTCTCCAGTAGAAAACCCGAATTCGAGTTTTCGACCCGTCACAATACTTTCCTTATGCATTATTGTATATAAGGAAAGTAAAAATTGCTAAATTTTTGAAAAACAGCTATAAATTTTAAATTGTTAACACATTGTAACACATTGTAACACATTGTAACACATTGTAACACATGTTAACACATTGTAAAAACATTGTTATCGATTTCATGGATCAGGATGATAAGATTTCTTAAGTCGTTCAGTTGCATCGCTGAGGAGCTAAATGGACCAGATGAACACATAATTCCAACATCAGAGGATAAAGTTTCACACTAAGAAATTTTTTTATGCGAAACAACCATTTCTTTGCTATATTCATTATCGCGTTTTATCGCAATGAATTATTTTGAGGGTGGGAATCTCGAAATGGTCCTATTATTAATGGTGGGTGTGGTCAGGAAATCGCCCGGAATATACGACACCAATAGAGCGTAAAATGTTCTACTATCATTTGACGTTTATTGGTGTTTCTGTTATGTTAGACAAGGAAATTTTTTATATATACTTTTGGCCTGTAAATATGCAGTGCTTAGATTGATTAAATTTATTGTTTATAATCAATTTATGATTCTTATTTATTGTGCACACATGCACATATTTAAAAGGGAATATAAATATATTTTTTTCAAATTAAGTTCTTTAAATGAATTAATATTTTTAGTGCTTAAAGTAAACTGTAAACTCTTTTTGTGCAACGTTCAACAGAAGAGCTTACAGTTAAATTGAATCAAGAGGTGTTTACTGATTAATCATAACAAAAAGGAGCTTAGTCGAATAATATATAAAGTACGGTTGTACTATAATTTAGAGCATGGTTGTATCATAATAATACAACTATGTTTCAAATTATGATTATTCAACCAAAAGCATGGTTGAATAAACATAATTTGAATCATGTTGTATTATAATTTTTATTGCAATCAAATAACCAAAGCCCTGTTTTTGGAGTTACTAGCATCTTGCGGAGACAAATTCTAGAATGTTACATAATTTTATGAAATTTGCATAGTTGCTCTTTTCTTTTGTGAATATTTTTCTTTTAGAGCATTGCTATAATTTTTTCTACAATATGTAACATATATGTAATGGGAAAGTAATTTGTTGAGGATTAAATCAGACTCACTGATTTAATTTCATTTGCACGCTTATCCGGATCAAATGTACTATCTGTTTGAAAAGAGTGTCTGTTTTTGAAAAAGTGTTTGGTAATCTGAACCAACAAAGTGGAAGATCGACCACTCATTGCAGATCACAGTATCCTTGAATCAGTTTCGCACTTATTATATGCTCTCCATTATGATATAGCTAATTCCTCTAATGGTTGTAAGAAAACTTGCCACACTTGGCACCACAACTATATGTAGAGCAATGGCGATCGACAAATTCCGCAATACCAAGATTCAACAAATTAAGTCCTTCAGATTTTGTAAAGATTCAGAGGGTTTTGAGGGTATTAATGGCATTAAATTTAAGCTTTCTGCATTATTTCTAACTTACGGTTAAAGAAAAAGAGAGTGAGTTAGTGTTTTGAAATGCCATATTTGTGCTTTTCATTCAGGCGTAATGATTGTTAACGAAAGTGCCGAAGAAGAATTATTTTCAAAGATGTTTGTATCTATGCTTTATCGTCAAATAGTGCCATTTATGACCGGATAAAAAAAATTGGTATTTCTTGGTATCTAAGCTTGTAAGGGGAGAGTGGCACAATTTCCATTGGAAATTTACTGTATCTATGACCTAGAAGAACTAAACGCTTTGTATTAAATGGGTTGGATTATTTAAATTGGCCGTTAGAGAAAGTCTTAAATATCACCAAAATTCAATATTAAGGAGACAAAGTTTAATTACACACAACATTCAAATTTAGTAATTTCTAAGAAAAATTATTTGCTGAATTCACTTTTTTTTTTTTAATAAAGAAATATCGTTTTAGTGGGATTTAAAATGGATGTTCTCGAGGGTGTAAAAATATAGTTTCAATTGAATGACGTAATCAGCCGACCTGTTTGCTCTTTTAGAGACCTTTCAAAGTCTCTTTCGTCGTCACTCCTGTTTTTAATTTCCCTGCTTCCTCTGCGAATTCGTCCTTTTACACCTCCCCTTCCTCTTGCGTGACATTCGCAAATGCCAGCGCCCGGGTGGAGTCTGTCCGGTTGCTCCACTTTCACGGACACAGCCGCACATTTCGCTGCTTCTTAACGGTTAGGCGTCTCCTAGGTACCCTCCACGCTTTGAATTTTTCTATAAAAAATCGGAATGACTTGCCGAGCAGATGGATTAAACCGAATGGGAAAACATCTGTAAAAGACTATCACGTTTCACTCATTATAAAAGGGTACATTACATATTTTAAAAAATCTGATGTGGGCAACACATGACTTTCCTTATATAATGCAATGAATTTACTACTTTTACAGTAAAAAAAATAGGTTTTTCTTATAGTAGATACTTATATTCTTTCCAAGATATTGAATTTTCGACAATGAGTCGTCATTTTCATTTATTTAGCGTCATTTTAATCCATTTGGCGAGATTTTCGTTAATTTGACAACATTTTAAAAAGTCGCCAAGTTGGCGACATTCTGCCAAATTCGTCGCCAAAATCTCGCCAAGCTTTACTGACGGAGAAATAAGTTATTCTTATAACGGATAAATGACTATTGGCGTTCAAATGCAAAAGTATTACTCGAAGTACTTTTTCTCATGAATGGAACGAGTTAGATCCACGAGAATGATGTCACCCAATTTATCGCATGGTATTACATATGAAAAGTGAACATGTTTCTCAATAGGAAATATATATTTTTTAATTTTATATGACTTTTTGATAATTTTTTTGAAAAATGTAAAATATCTCCAGAACTGTTCATGTTAGCGTTCTAAATTTTATGTTAATCGTTTTCTAATGAAAAATTACATAAGAAATGTCTATTTGTGTAACTTTATTAGCGGTTTTTATTTTTTGACGATTTTTTCAAAATTTCACTCGAAAATTAAGGGGGGTTCTAAACATTCGATTACGCTTAAAAACAATAGGCTTCCAGTGTTTACGGATTGTGATTTTTGTACCAAATTTCGTTCGAATCGGTCTATTCGTTCGTCAGTTATCGTCTCCACAGAACCACTGACACATACACACACACTCTCACACACACACAGAAATCACTTCAAAAATGTTTGATTCGTGATCAGGGATGCTTGAAACGTGCTCTCCCGTCGAAAACTCGAATTCGAATTTTCGACCCCGTCACAATACTTTCCTTATATATTATGTATATAAGGAAAGTAATAACACAATTTTACGTGACATAAGTCCTATAAATTCTAAAATGTTTAATATCAATTTTTTTTTCGCATTTATTCTATTAGTCGATATTTTAGAAGATGGAAGGCTCTATCCCTTTTTACTTTCCATGCAAACCTGGGTAATGTATAGCGAACGATCTACATGTTTTAGGACCTCTAGAACACGAACAGCTATTTTTTAGCGTGAAGTCCGTGTGTCTGTCTGTGCAATGTATATATCCAATCTAACTAAAACTAATGGATCAAATTTCATAAAATTCGGTAGGTAAGTCACTTGTGTGTGACGCTGGTGCTGATTAGTTTCTGGTACGATTCAGGATAAAAGAACTTGCCTTTTATCCAAAATGGCCCTCAAAAAGTGCCTGTATCCACACTAGCTGAGAACTAATAGATCAAATTTCGCAAAATTTGGTTAATAAGTCACTTGTGGGTTAGCCTGGTGCTGATCAGATTTTGGTATGATTTGAAAAAAAAAATAACCTGGTTTTTTTTTTTTGCGTAATGGCCCGCAAAAATCTTCAAAATCTGAAATAAAAATTACGTACTCTCAAGTATATAAATTAAATGCTTGTTTTATATGTAATGTTTAACGATGAAAAGAATAAGATCTACCCCATTAAACTAGGACTAGTCGTTCTCGAGATATTTTAGTGTTTTCGTATTTTCGCTATACCACCTTTGAAAATAAGTCCAGTTATCAAACGACAGCGAAAATTGAATTAAAAGTGCAAATTCAGTGTAATTTATAATAATTATGGCTGTTGTTTTATGTAATTAAACTCAATTTAATGAATTATTGAAGAAATAATGAGAACATGGAGATGAGTCATCACATGGAGGTAAAGTCATCTGCTGTCCACATCACATTTTTACTTCCCTGCAGTACTTGTTATGTACAGAGAAAGTATTGGAATCGTGTCGAAAATTGCAATTCGAGTTTTCAACCGATCTACACGATTTGGGACCTATAGAAAACGATAAAACTGTTTTTAGCTTGACGTCTGTGTGTGTCTGTCTGTGTGTCTGCCTGTGCGATGTATGTATCCACTCTAACTAAAAAGTGAATTGACCGAATTTCATAAAATTTGGTACGTAAATCCCTTGTTGGTGCCTCTGGTGCTGATTAGATTTTGGTACGATTTGTATAAAAATAACCTGCCTGTATTTGCGAAATGGCTCGCAAAAATCATCAAAATCTAAAATTAAAGACTACGTGTGCGCAAATATATCAATTAAATGCTTGTTTTATACGCAATTCTTGATGATTAAAAGAATAAGACTAACCCTATTTTTCTAGCACTATCTGTCCCCGAGATATTTAAGTTTTTTGCATTTTCTTTGCGTCACCTTTGAAAATAAGTCGAGTTACCAAATGGAAAGGAAAATTGAATTACGTTCAAATTTTAACTGCATTGATCTAGAAACAATGGTTTTCAGATTTTTCACGCATGATATTTCATGAATAAATTAGCAAAATATCTCGAAACTTTCAAAGTAGATAAATGGTATAATAATACTTTAAATGACTTATCGTTGCTTTAGTTTGAAAAATAAAATGATGTTTCTTATATTATGAAAAAAGAGTGTCTTTATTCAAAATTACCTAATTTAAGAATAACATTGTAAATAACAAAAAGTTTAGAAACCAGACTGTCTCTTTTATCACGCGGTTTTATTTAATTGATTTCTCTCTTTGGGTCAAATCTTGAAATCAATTTTTGACCCACCTTCTATCGAGCCGATTTTCTTGAAATTTTTGACACATACGTATGTGCGATGATAATATAATCACACATTTGACACACAATCGAAATATTGCCAATTTAGCGACATTTTACGAGTTCTGGAAACTTTCTATAGTGGCTATATAATTAGGTCATCGTTCAGCTACAAGGAGTTCGCGTGCAGCGAATGAAAGGGAATTGTGAGTACATCAGTGTCTTGAGAATCTAATCTTAATTACAACAGACCACTAGCATCTATAGGTGACAAATAAGCTTTTATAGTGCAGCCAATATATCAGTCTCTGAAGATATCAAAGTACTATAGTAGGTACTAAAGTTACACGTCTATCTTTAATCTCACCTGTAAGCTTCTTGTCTCTCCGCCTTTGAAGAGTCATATTTTCTGCAAGTTTCTGATGTTTGGGGATCCGAGAAGTTCATGATCATTCAGAGAGTGCCGAGCTCTGACAAATGCCGTCCCCCAAATGGAGATATCGGCGGCGATCTCACTCGGAGCATTTTTGTGTACACAAACAAAATATGCTGTAAATTATTGAAACGGTTAGTTATTGATCGGGCCGTTCAGCAGAGTATTTAAATGGCCTTCCATTTCTAATGTGATGCAGACATTTCAGCAGCATTAATAAACCGGTCAACCCTAAAAAATTCATGTCAGATTTGTTAGGGTTGTCTTGTCAAATGAAATATAGATTGGTATCAATATTTAGCGACCTTTTACGGAATTTAGTAAAAGTATAGTCTTTTAATTAGGAGGTTCCTGAGTACAGGTATGGTATGAAGTAAAACTATCAAAAAAACATAAAGTTTATTTTTATTACATCTAATTAAACAGTCATAAGCCATTATAATTCAAATTGTTTTAAATAATTTGACAATCCACATAATGAACCTACATTTAATAAAGTAGAGGTCTTTAACAGGCTACTTTTAAAGACAAACAGTTATTGGTATTTTTAATATCTCTTAAAAAAACTGTTTCACTATATGCTCCTGTGTAAATAATGCTAATTTTTTTTCTCACTGTATTACTTTCCCTACATATATAGAATACATTTCCCAGAATTCGAATAGAAAGTTTTTGAAGTGGGATCTCTGTGTGTGTATTCAATATCTCACGAAAGAATAGAGCGTTTCGAAAACAATTTGGTAATATTATTACAAGTGTTGAACAGTGGGACCCTAATGATTTTAACCGCGATTGAATGTTCAAAAGAGTTCCATTTTTCGAATGAATTTTTGAAAAAAATATTTTAAATTCAGGATCATCAATAATATTAAAGAAATAATCATTTTATGCTTAATTTTTCATTACAAAGCAAATGACACATGTTTTAGAACGGTAATATAAACTGTTCTCAAGATATTGCACATATTTTAAATTCATCAACAAATTACATAAAGTTAAAAAATAAGTCTCTTATATAGGTGTATATTTCGTATGCAATATTATAGGACACATTTACTAATATTATTCTCGTGGGTCTAGCTCGTTTCATTCATGAAAAAAATACATCTATTGATTAGAACTAAAATCATTTTGTTAATACTATTTAAGAATAGTCCTTCTCTCCATATTTTTGTGTATAGGTAACGCTTAGAGAGGAATCTGGCAATAATGTGGTGACCTCGACGACGAACTGGTGAAATATTTGGTGAAATATTACCAACTTGGCGACTTTTGAAAATGTTACGAGATTGACAATAAGGACATTTAATGAACGAAGATGACGTTAAATTAATGAAAATTCAATATTTTGGCGAATGAAGTTTAAGTTCTTTCATAATCCAGGCCTCTTTCGGACAATTAATATTCTTGATGTAGGGATTCATGTGATGCCTGCGTTATAATTTTTTTTAATATTGGGAAATAAAATAATTTCTTTAATACATAGAGAAAATTAATATACACTGTGTAAAGCTATTATAAAAATATTATTTATTATCCTTAGGAGAAATAATGATACGGAAATCTTAATTTCATTACGTGCTATATAAACGTGCATGTTACGTGTTTCTAAATGTGTATTTTCAAATGAAAATATTTGTATTTATTATATATTTTTACAGGAAGTTTCTCATATAACAGAGTTTGCGGAAGTTTATCATACATGCGAGTACATATCTGTCATACACAGTAAAACGTGATGATAAAACACTGGAGTACGGTTGAAAATTTGAATTTGGGCGTTAAATATATTTAGAAGTTTAAGTGTTCGAATTCATTATTTTTAATGTTATTCATCTCGCATGAATCGTCTTTAGTTCAACAATTATGTCAAGATATTATCAAATTTTGCTATCAAGTGCACCACAGTTTATCGTGGTGCTGATTAGAAAAACAAAAAAAAACGCCTAAAAATCGAAAAAATAACTAAATGACTAGCGTGCTTATATATCATTTATGATAACCGAAAATGCACTTCCATTAAGCTGAGATAAACTGTTTGTGGTATATTGTTGTTTATGATCATTTTTCTGTATGAATAACATCTATAGTTGGGGGTGTCGGAGAGTAAAAATGTAAACAATTTGAACGTGAACGTTTATATTTCCAAAACTAATAGATAGAAATGTAAACAATGTTTATTTGTTTTGTCGGAAATAGGGTTCTATACAGAGTGTTCCAAAAAGATTGAAACGCGCTTTAATTCTTTACCTGTTGGAGATAAGTGGACAATGTAATTTGCAAAAATGTTGAAAGTAAGGTAGGAAATAAGACTACGTTAATGAAATAGTCCTCCCATTAATTTCAAAAAGTTACATTTTTCAAAGTTTTATACGACCCCCTTAGATCCGGCCATCCAAATAGCTTCTCTAAGTCCTCGGACGAGACGGATGGTCTGGGCTTTCGACGACCCCCTTAGACATATATGGTCAATCAGAAATTTTTTATTTTTAATGCAACAAGATCATTAAAAAACCGCATATCTGCATCTTTAAAATCAACAGAATTATGATAAAGGAGAAAATCTGACTTATACCACTTTTACGTACCATGTGAAAGGCTGTTTCATCAGTGAAAATAGGGACCATAAACAAATTGACGATGGAAATTGTTTAGATCAAAAGTACGTTAATATGTGTCAACATTTTTTTTATCACAAATGCATCTATAAAAAGCATTACACAGACATAGATCATATAAAGCAGTGGTACCCAGTACACGGTTGAGGCACATAATTAAATTATGCATACATTGATCTTTTTTGTTGTTGTTGTTGAGACCCAGACCGTCCGACCTACCAGAAAGGTGTAAGGTAACTGTATGGACGGCCGGGAAGTGCCACCCAATTTAGACCGGAACCCAGTGGGGGAGGCATCCACAGGGACCGTACCCTCCTTCCCCTACCACCAACCTCTCGGAAGGACTTACGGACCCACATGTTTAACGTGATCGTACTCCGCATGAACACGGCGGCATTTGTGGTAGCGTGCAAATCTAGCGCGCAAACCACGGGGATACCGCACCCGAGATGGCCAACAGCACGCGGTGTTCCGAGGTGGTCACCCACCAAGTACTAACCGCGCCCGATGCTGCTTGACTTCGGTGATCTAACGAGAACCGGTGTTTTCAGCACGGTACGGCCGTTGGCCCCCATTGATCTTTTTTGTGATATGTCACAAATTTACATTTCTAATTTGATATATGGTCCCCATTTACAATGTTAAATTTTCAATTAAGTATAACTCGCTCAATTTTAAAGATGCAGATATGATTTTTTTAATGATCTTGTTGCATTAAAAATAAAAATTTTCTGATTGACCAAATTTGTATAAGGGGATCGTATAAAGTTTTAAAAAGGGTAACTTTTTGAAAATGAATGGGAGGACTATTTCATTAATGTAGTCTTATTTCCTACCTTACTTTCAATATTTTTGATATTTACATTGCCCACTTATCTCCAACAGGTAAAGAATTAAAGAGGGTTTTAATATTTTTGGGACACCCTGTATATATGAATGAATATAAATAATTTCAATATTTTAATATTTTAAGCATTCTTTTCCGAAAAAACTAAAATCCTTTTTCTAAGCGAATTTTTGCTTTACTTTACTAACTTTAACTCAAAATATTTATATTCTACATTATGAAATACAGATGCAAACTGTAAGCGACAAAAATATGTAGTAGATCCAGTTTTTAGATTAATATATATATATATATATATATTACAAAGGCTATTATAGTTTTTGAAGAATTGTCAGGTCAAGTTTAAGAAGATTGAAAATTTTCCTCTTTTTAATATTGTAATGCTTACTAAAAGCGCCAGCTACAAACTATAAGAAGTGATTCGTAGCCCTTTAAACATTCTGCAGGGATGTGTAATTGGATATCATAGCAGGTGTTTAATTTAAAAAAAAATTGGAATTATAATTTTGATATTGCGAACTGTTTTGAAAAGGTTATTTTTATTTCGATATTTTAATATTTTGAACTGATTTGAAAAGGTTTCAGAGATAAACCGTCCACAAAGAAAGATGTTTACAAGCGAAACCATTACGACTCCACAGACTGAAGCCACTGAGGATTTTTACTTTCTCATACGTAGTATTGAGAAATTATAGTTTTCGTGAAAATTTTCGATTTCGAGATTTTAATGCCCCTATATGCTTTAAGAACACCTGAACACGTTTCGACTATTTTTGGAGTAATGGCCGTCTGTCTGTCTGTCTGTCTGTTTGTATGTATGTATGTATGTATGCATGTATGTGGCCCATTTCTTGTGTACACGATAGCGTCCACAAATATTAATAGATTTTCACGAAACTTTATATCCGGCTTTGTTACAAAAAATTCTGCTAAAAGTTGATTCTGGTATGAGAAAGTCGAGTTGAGCCACACTACAGCTAATTTTTTTTTTTTTTTAATTTTGATCACTTGGTGCCATATAAAATGCTCAAGTCATCAAATGAAAAGGAAAATTGTATTAAAACTGCAAATAGAATTCTTTTGAGATATGCATCTATGTCGTGTTATTTTATGCGATAAACCTCCTCGAATTGAATGATTTTAAGGTGATGGCTTTGTGTACAACATCCGTGTATAAATAGGAGGCTCAAAGAAGCGCTCGCTTTTCTGACAACATGACGAGGCGACGAAGCATTTTGCGCTTGGTAATACTACTTCTTGGAGACGAATTACAAAACTTACAAAACCAAGAGAGATTATGGAGAAAATATTACACCAATAATTCTTTCAAATTAATGAATAATCTGCACATTGGGTGAAATATTAATCATATAGGTTATTTAACAAAATAATTCCAACATTTAAATAAATATATTTATTTCTAGAATACTTTTTTTGGGTCATAGAGCGATTTTTATTGAAATAAAAAATAACATTTAGTATTTTATTGTTTTCAAAGAAATTTGTAACAATAATGTGTTTTATTTTTTCATCAATGATAGTATATGGTTTTGTAGAATTTGTATATATAACCTTTTGCTTACGGGTGGGACAGCGATGGGTGAGCGCCAATGCCTGCAAAGGGGGATCGAACTGTTTGGGATTGGCTATGTCCAATACCTGTCCTTTTGAGAGGTTCTTCGTTTAGAATTGACGCTGTCCCACCCGTAAGCAAAAGGTTAAGAAAATATTATAAGTTTGTTATTTTAAATTGATATATTCATACCACAAATAAAGAGGATCCCTAAAAACTGTTAACTAAAGAGCCCCAAATCCGGAACTGGTCTTCCCTGTACTATAAATTAAAATACAACTTTTCTTTCTATGTCCACAGAAGTACACTGTCATATCTCCAATTATAAATAATACCCCCCAGTGTCACCAGACAAAAATCTCCGTTGATCTTTCTCTCTCTCTCTCATCTCTCCATCTTCATCTCATGCATCTTTTTGGCTTTCTGCCATGGAGAGGTGAGCAGGAGTGTGAAAAGTGACAATAATACGAGAAAAATTCACCCACCTGTCTGCACCTCGTTCACGTGTGGACTTGTACCCATGCGGTCCGCGGACCCCCGGGGAGGACCTTCTTCTGCGGACCTGCTTCCTCCATGGCGGACCGATATCGATCGGAAGACGGCATCGTCGGGAAGAGTCGTATGAGTGGTGTGTTCGGGAGATCTGTCGCTCTGGCAGCGCGCCCTCCAGCAGGGTATTTGTTGCGCATGCGGTGGCAACGATAGCGGCGCGTTGCCATGGAAACTGGTAGTAAATAACGTGCGCGTTGCCTTTTTTTTTTCTTTAAAGAAAAAAAAAATACATGCGAAGATTAAAATACAGGAGAATGCACGAAATCCCTTAACACAACAACAAAATTAAGAATTTAATGTGAAAATAAGTTGGAATATTTCAATTAGGGAACTCAAGGATTAATTATTTAAAAAGTCGGCATTTTTTAACGAGATAAAGAACACGTAATTTTTGCTGACATTGTATTCTGTTATAATATTAATACATAAATGTTTAGCATAATAACATATAGGAGTAGTGGTGTTTGATCACTTCTGGAATAAATTCTTATACTTTATACCCGTTAACTTCAGATGAGTGTTATATGACCGTATGAGGGTTAACGGGTATAAAGTATAAGAATTTATTCCAGAAGGGATCAAACACCACTAAGAATTTATAACCCCTAACCTAATAGGAGATGAAGTCCTTAAACCTACTATAAGTATGTAAATTCTTATACTTTATACCCGTTAACTTCAGATGAGTGTTATATGACCGTATGAGAGTTAACGGGTATAAAGTATAAGAATTTATAACCCCCTAACCTTTAATGTTCTGAATGTACATCTCATGATTGTGTTTTTAGATGTATTCGTTGAATACATCGTCATATATCTTAAATCATATATCTATCTCCTCCCTCTCATCATATTAATTGGTGTGCGTCTGCAGACAGGATAGCTGAATTTTATTCTGAACCATTCACTAATACAACTTTGGTGAAATGTATGCCCGCAGAATATCGTCCAATCTGCCTGCCCTTCCAAACAAATAGCACAGATAGTATCGTTCCAGAATGTTGGCTGATGTAAGTTTGAAGCAAACATCCTACAATTAACACCATTATACCGACACCCTCTACAAGTACGAATATGTCGATTCATGATGATTAAATGGTAACTAAGAGTGAATTCTTATATACAGATCGATAATGTATTTTGATAACTCATTTTCTAGAGAAATGTATTTCCATTTTATAAATAGTTATGTTTTCTGTTAATACAGAAATAATCTCGTGTTTCACTTTAACTCTATTCAACAACCTTGATACAATTTTAGATATATTCTTAGCCTAGAAGAAATGCGATTACGAATTTCCTGTTAGTATGCATAAACTTCCTGCGAGTTATCTGAAAGAAAATGATTATTTTAGAACGAAAGAACTCGTCGACCAAGCCCACACTGTTAGGAGGTGCACCACCCATGATTATGAAATATGTAGATTGATATTTGCACAGCCTTTCGTGTTTCTATTTTGACGTGTAAGTTATCACCACATCATTTAAAATTGGTAAGTTTTTAACCTTTTAATTATTTGAATAATATACACTAGACACCATATAAAATAAAAAACGCCATTTATTTTTTGTTAACACATTATTTATAACATACAAAATGTAGTCATTCCATTTGACTAGAAGAGTTCATCACATTCTGACTTCTTTCATCTGAGTAGAAACAGTCACATACTCTTATTAAAATGTTCACATAGTCTTATTAAAATAATAGTTTAAAAAGATAAAAAAATTTATTTATAAAAATTATCACTAAAACTAAAAATCATGATTTGTGTATTTCTCTCATGTAGTGTGAGATCAAGTATTTTAATTCCGTGTAGTTTAATTGAAAATTATTCTTCCTGTTTTATACCTTTTATCATATAATGTCCATAAGACAAACATGTAATTTTATCATCTAATATATATTTTTTATCATAAAAACTACTTAACGAAATTTTATTTAGGTTAACAGTACACAACTCATGATTTTTACTAATAATTTGAGATTGTTTATTTCGTAATAAATCATCATTTCGTAATGTTTTGATAAAATTATCATGTTGAAGAGTTTTCAAAACACTAGCTTTTATTCCTTTTGCTGTTTTTTTACATTCCGTTCCAAAAATATATGAATACATTTTTGGTTTCAAACCACAAAACTCCTTAATCGCTAAACCTCTTGTTTCATCTTTTAAAAACCCTAACCGCATATAGTTCGCAGTATTATACAAGAAATGATCTTGTTCATAATTCGAAAAATCGAAGATATTAGGGAGTTCTGTTGCCATATCTTCATAAATATCATGAGTTTTTATTTCTAAACACAGACTATCAGTGTCTGTATATAATAATGTGACTTTATCATTGTAATATTTTTTAAAAACTTCATAGTAAATTCGATGCATGTGAAGTTTGCTTAATTCCAATACAGTAAATCCAATATAAATCGGTTTATTTAAACATAAAGTACTACGTTTTTTTTTAAATAAAACACAATGTTCGTTAATCGGTTGAAAATAATCTAAACACGAACTTTGTAAGTGTTTTTTGCATTCTTTTTCGGTAATACCGATTGAAACGTTTCTTAGTTTTCTAACATTTAATAACGTACGACCAAAAAATGCGTTATTCATTAATTTGAAAAAATTTTTAAAAAAGTTTCCTTTCGCCTTCTTGCGTTCGTTATTATTCAATTCGATATAGGGTTTCAACCATGGTGTTTGGCGAAAGGAAACTATTCTATGAATTTGTTTTAAAATCATTCCCTGTTTTAAATAAAATTGTAAGTTCAAATAATGAACTACATAACTTTTTTTATCGTTTAAATTTGGAATAAGCTTTTTTGTTTTATTAAACTTTAAATTAAACTGCTGTAATAAATGTTTTTGATATGGTGATAAATCATCATAAGTAACTTCAACGTGTTCCGCTGCCAAAGGAAAAGATTCATGTTCATCGTGTAAGGATTCTGGATAGGATAAGTCTACTTCTAATATATATCCGATATCTGAATCGGCTGTAACTTTAAATATATTAAATTGTTCTATTTCCTTAGAACTCAACCATTTAAAATTCCCTATTGGTAAATAACTCGACATAACATATCCGTAAAGGTTAGTCACATCTAAAGATATTATGTATTTTTCTTCTAAATCAGGGTTATATGTTTTTGGAATATAAATATTATTTGCTTCGCTGAATCTTTTACCAACCATACACACCCCTCCTCGTATTCCATGTTCAAGTAACAGGTACATATCTACGTCTTTAATGAGTTCAAGGGTGCAATCTGTCATTTTAAGTCCTGCACTCCAAGTTAAATCGGCTGCTGATATGAATTCCAATGCTTCTAAATTATAGATTTTCATAGTGATATCTCTAAAACTTTCAAACACTTCTGCTAATAGTATACAATCACAAAATAAATATAATTTAAGATAATCTTCAAAAGTTTTACATTTAAATTTTTTCCAAATTTTTTTCGCAAACATATATTCTTCATCAGTTATGTGCTCGTTTGTGAGATCATTGAAAAAACATTTTTTAGAGGGGAGTTCAACACCATTTAATTTTATTTCACTATTTAAATATGAATAAGGAAAAACACCTTTTCTTCTTAATAACTGATATTTCTTTTTTGAGGGGAAGAATTCATTAAAAATAGGGAAATTATAATCTGATATATTTAAAGTATCAACCAGCTTTGATAGAGGTGAACTTAAAAAATTATAACTATCTAAAAACTTTAATCGGTCAATTGTGAAGGTAGTAAATTTTTCATTGTTTATTGGTATAACACGAATATTTTTGGCAAATCTGTTTGAAATTTTTTTAAAAATCAAATGAGAATCATATCCAGTTAAATTATGAATAACAACAGGTATAAAAGGCGATATTTGTAAATTTAAATTGCATGGGGAGGAGTGACATAATCCGTTAAATCGTCCCGTTATATGGTTATGGTCTCTAGAAATTATATCTCCTGTTTCAAACTGTTTACCGCAAATATAACATTTCGAACTTTTTGGAAAATCAGAATCGATCATTGGAACATTTCTTTGCAGATACTTAGATAAAGTATTCTCTATTTTTTGCAAAGTTGTAAGAAAATTTTCCACACAATCACCACCTCTATAATATTTATGATAAACAATTTTTTTATCATCAGTTATAATAAACAATGCATAGCAGATAGGTTCATGGACTTGAGTTTTAACTGTATAACTTTGTTTTTGTGAAGGGAATACTGTTTTGAGAGGTATGATCAAACTTTCAAAATCTGCATAAATCACAAAATTTGTTTTCAATAATTTTTGAAATGATTTAAATCTCATAAAGTTTTCACCGTCTTTTGGCATTCTTATGCGTTCGGGTTTGTTCTCTAAACAAAATAATTGATGGGTGTTTAAAGTATCTTTTCTTTGAAATGATGAAAGGCAATTTTTACAATGAAAATGTAATCCATTTTTCACGCATAACAATCTGTTGAAATTAGAAATAAAAAAATAATGATTTTTATATAACATCAAATCTATTTCTTTCTTATTTTTAATTTTACTAATATATATCGGGAATAGATTATTTTCATACCCATAGACGTTAATTTTAAGATTATTCTTTCTTTCAAATTCGGGTATTTGAGTTATTTTAACAGGGTAATTAAGAAAATTGAAATCTAAATGTTTTAAATATTTTTTAAATGAAGTTGGGTTGGATTTATTATTTATCATAGGAAATATTCCAGCTAAAACAGAATATAAAAAACACTTTAGATCAGAATTTTTAACATGGATGACACATTTTTTAGCTTTCAATATTTTTGGTAGTATTACAAACCCACACCCTCCGTTTGGTTCACTATATAACCCTAAATGCACCTCAATATATTTAATATCATTAATGATCCACCCACTACCTAATCGTAAAAAGTTTTCAATTGAAGATATTATTTTTTTGATAGCGTTATCTATTTTTTCATCTATTTGATATTGTGATAATAATCTTTCGCAAAATGATGAAAAATAAAATTCTTGTTTTATATATTCATTTTTTTCTATATTTTCATATTTAATGAATTCAACACATTCACATATAATAAAACGTATTCTTAAAGATAGGCTATTATTTAATAAGTTAAAAATTTCATTTTTATTATCTATTAACGCAGTTAATGGATCAGAATAATTTTCCAAATCGGTACGAAATGTTTGAACATAATTCTGAAATGAGTATTCCTTCAAATAAAACATATAAATCAAAAGATGAGAAATAACAGGAATAATAAGGTTATTTATCACAAGATTTTATAAATGAAATAATAAATTGCATTCCTTTTATAAGATTGTCTAATGCAGTTATAGGAATATTAAACCGATTTTTCACTACACTTTCATATTCGCGGGTTAGGCATATGTAATTGGATTTCCTGAATTCTTTTATTTGAATACTGAGACCGTTACCTAAGTAAACGGAATAATCAGGAATCAATTTTTTACCTTCGCTATCGTGACTCAACACCACATCATATTTGGATGCAGGTTGAGGTTCTGGATCATGAGATGGATGACTTGAAATTGAAGCTGCAATTTCGAATTCTTTTACGGAGTGTTTCCTTTTCTTTATTTTCATTTCCTTTATTGGTGTTTGTTGTGTTCCAGTTACATCTAAAAAATAGTAGGTAATTTGAAAAATAATAAAATAATTTTTTAATTCTACATGAATTGTCTTTTAAATCTTGGAAAAAAAAATAAAAATATAATGTTATTATACCGTTTGATAAAACAGAATCTGTCTCATTATAACAGTCAGATGGTTCAGGTAAATTCTTTCTCGGGTTCTTTTCTTTCTTGAAGATACCATCGTTTCTTTTTCTCTTCAATGTTTTTTCATGTTCTTCGTCAATAATATGATCAAATTCTAAAAAAGAAGCTGGAAACTATCAGAAAATTATTTTTACGTTCACATGTAAACATTATGATTACTAGTTTTAGGATACTTACTTGTAAATGAATTCATTTTTTTTTCGTGTTCCTTATCATTCAATATTAACAAATAACTACCTGTAAGTGAAAATCAGATGTAAGTTTGTTTACAATGAAAACCAACATATTTCTCACAATAGAAACACAAGAAAAAAAAACAAGGCATAATGAAAAAAAAACCATTTAGCGGTTTTTTTTCTAAAGTTAAAGAAGAGATTGTATTTCAAATCTTAACAATCTGATTTCCACTTACCGATTTTCTTTAGTTTTTTAATATTGTCCTATTCCTATTCCTGCAAATATAAAATATAAATAATCTTTCATTATAAATTTTTCCATTCACAACATAATCCAATAAAAGATAATTTAAAATTTTAATCTTCATATATCTATATTATAGGATTTGATACATCTTTGTTAAACATGCAATTTGATAAAAAGAACAATTAGACTGTTATGTAAAGGAGTCACTTTCCCAACCGGGAATCGAACCAGGGATCTCCGACTAGCCAGACAACGCTCTAACCACTTGAGATAGTGGTGTGAGAACTTCATCTCCTATTCTGCTTTATAGTCACAACTATCATCTTACCTTTATCTGATCGAGATCTTCCTCTCTCTCTCTCTCTCAAACTTTTGAAGTGATTGTAAAAATAAAAAAATTCACAGCATAATCCAATAACAGATAATTTAAAGTTTTAACCTTCATACATCCAACCGGAATTGAACCATAGATCTTTGACTAACCAGACGAGAGTCTAACCACTTGAGGTACCGGTGTGAGAACTTCATCTCCTATTCTGCCTTATGACCCTACAACTTTCATCTTACCTTTATCTGATTAAGATCTTCTTCTCTCTCTCTATTAAACTTTTGAACTGATTGTAAAAATAAAAAATTAACTTACCGATATTTTACTCTATAGCAACCGAGTAAATGATGAAAATCCCTCCGAAAATTAGGGATATTCCTGATGAGATGAACACCACTTTTTCTAATACAACCATGTTGTATGTTAGAACTGATCTCTAGCACTGAGGTTATATACTTTCTCTCATACTAATAATAAACTTCTGAAGAACTTGCAGTGAAAACATCCTTTTTCAATAATATTCTCCTTTCTTGGAAGTGTTTCTTTAAGAAGGCTCTATATTTCCACAAAATATATATATATATATATATAATTACTAATAATATCGTTTTTACCATTTCTTAACATCGTTGTCTGTTCTGGTTTATTTTTAAACAAAATAATTGATAGTTGATTAAAGTTGTTTTATATATATATATATATATATATATATATATATATATATATTTTTTTTTTTTTTTTTTTTTGTGTGTGTGTTATTAGTATGTGAAATTATATAGATTTTAAAAAATGAAACATACATATGTTAAAATATATTTATTATTTTAATAAACACAATATTACAGAGAAAAACATATCACATCGCGTAGGATGTGTGAAATTACATCAATATTGTTTCTAAACATGTTTCCAAACTATTGATAGAAGACAAAATATTATGGTATATTGGTGTATGCATGTAATTCAGCAACAAGTTCATCATTATTCAATATAAAAAAATATCCAATTTTTTTCTTATTATTTCTGAAATCAGTTACATCAATTCCATCGATATGTCGATTCTTTTCACCAGCAACACACTCCAACAGATCATTATAAAAGTTTTGTGACCATGAACATATTAAATACTGGTTAGTTAAACAATCTTCACATAGAAATACATATCCAAATTTCTTATCATGCTGTCTTTTATGAATGCAATTTATTATATCACAGTTATTTAAGATTTTGAAATAAAATCGTTGTTCGCTAGATTTCCATTCTATTGCTGATTGCATACAGTTATATAAATTTTTGAAAAGTGATGGGTGCACATATATAAAATTTCCTAGTTCTGAATCAGAGAGCAAGAATCCATACCGCTCCATTGTAGATCTAGTGAAGTAATTGATGTGATTATCTAGATATCATGTTTAAAAGTGGTACACAGGTCTGTTCCTTTGCATGGAAGGTGTGACAACATGTTGATAGGAAAAAATTATTTTTCACAAACATCTTGACAAACTTTTCGTTTTTGTCTCTGTGTCTAATATGCAGATGATACATTTGTAATTGACGTGAACTTTGAAAAAGGAAGTATAAACAAAACAACCCGCAAGTTGTTGTCCGATCATCTTGAAAACATATATGGTTGTATTTAATAACGTTAGAATTTTTTTTCATAAAAGAAACCATGTGTTTATTTCGTGGAGGTATTCCATAACTATCAAAGTAGTATGCTATATTATTATGAAAATATATAGCAATCCAATGACTACCTGATAATGTTCTTGGATCTAAGTTTATAATAAATGATTTAAAATGAGTTTTTCCATGTGGTAAACTATCAGATGCATAAACCCCTGCAAATCCATTCTTTAACCTGTAATCACTACATGCCAATCTACACAGTGAAATTGTGTTCATTTTTGTATTGCGTTACGTGCGAAAAATGTTTTTTTTTTTTATATAATAACAGCTGTTTAATAATCGGTGAACACGCTTCTTGATTTATCTAGTTCGATAGTATTGCGATATTCTGCAAAAACAATCAACGTAACAGTTTCAGGAAGGGGTGTTGCAAATTTCATATCTAGAGCAATATTTCCGGTTTTATTGACACTGGTATGTGTGTCATTTGCAGCGAGATCAGGAGTCAAATCCACACAATATAGCGTATAACCGTCTTTATATTCCAAATAATTAATATTTATGTTTTGAGAATTATGATATCGATTTAAATCCGTAAACAAACTTAGATAACACCTTGCATAGGTATTATTATTAAAATTAGGTTGAAATGGTTTTGCTGGTATCATCAAACCACCATTTAAGACTGTCAAATAATTTAAGTTATAATGCAAGAAATTGAAGGGGTTTTTTTTTATGTTTCCGTTATAACTATCATTGGATACAAATCCTAGAATTAACCGTGTGGGTAACTGGCCAATGAAAGCATTAGCTATTGTGGATGATTGTAAACCACTTGATAATGCAAAAGCTTTTACTTCAATTCGTCGGATAGCTAATTTCGCTACCCCTTTTTCCAACGCTTTTTCATGAGCTAGCATGATAGATGAAGCAACACAGACTTTTCTTACATACAGACTCGCTGACTGAATTACAACTTTAAATGAATCATTTTCAGACATTAAAGAAAATATGTCTTTGTTTCGTTGCAATTTTATGCGGACATTAACACCGTTTATTAATAATTTCGGTTGTGTTGCTAAATCGAAATGCAACGTTCCTATAAGATCCATAACATCGCTTTTTTCGCATGCTAATTGTCTGTTCTTATATCCTTCGTTTGCTCCGCTTTTCTTCACATCATCATGTTTCGAAGAGGTATCCTTATGAAACAAACCAGCTCTATACATCGTCTCTTGTGATGATTTTGATGAAAACAGCAAACTTTCTAACAAAGCACGATAACCATAATTTGCTTGTGAAGCTATTTGTTTATCATTTAAAAACACAGCACATTCTGAAAACATAGTATTTAAAAAATAATTAATAGGAGCAACATCATCTGCATCAACCAGATTCGATCCGTTTTTCTTTATAACTTTTACTTGGAGATGTAAAATTGTGTGAGATAAATCCAAATAGTGTTCTCCATTTCCGCTAATATAAAACTCTAGAGGTGTTGTATCTGTTAGGGAAGCCACTGGATGTATTTCTAAAAACGTAGACGAATCAATCCCTAGTTGAATTGCAACATTATTGAACAAATCTAGTTCGCTTTTGAGACATATAAAGTTGTTGGTATCCATCATGAAAAAATATCGCGTTGTGTTTTACAACGTTTTGTTGTTGAGTGTGATGATTTTCCGCTGTATTTTCTTTTTATACCCCCTTTTTTTCCTCGACCATGTTGTTGTAATTTATTAAAAATATCCTTTTTAATTTTTGTAGAAGTTTCACCAAATCTATTGCGGGTTGCATCTCTAAACGAGCTTCCAGACGCCACATCTGCTAAGACATTTTTTCCAGTATCTAATAATCGTCCTCCTAAATATCGTGAGGCTTTAATAGCCAACGGTGTGAGGTATCGACCCAAATCACCGAAAAATCCATAACCTCGTTGGTGTGGGATACCCTGAAAATAAGGTCCTCCACCTCCCACTTGATTGCAATAATACGCTTCACAATCTTTGGTGTTTAAGTGCATGGTTACATACAGAATGATGAACCAAAATTTATGACGATGAATTTATAGCTTTTTGCGTCTGAAGGAAAGCATCACAAAAGTTTTCCCTCCCATAAATACAATGTTGTTGCCCGAACTTGTTTTAAGTTCTATTTCAATAGTTTCAACAAAATTTTTGCGCACGGGAAAATAAACAGGTACATCATAGTGATTCACAATCTGATCTCCTTTCTCGTTTACACAAGGAATAGCACGAAGGACTGGTGAAAATGAATCACCTACATGGTGTGGAGCTATTAGATCAGTATACACAAATATTTCGGTTATTCCAGCATCTAATTCTATAGGATAATCACTGACATAATCACCGGTTTTAAAACTGATATTTCTAGTAAAACCCAATAGATCTGCTAATCCTTTGTCAAACATCATTTCACATTTTGGCGGTATGTGCAAATGTACTTTTAAATTTGGTAATTGTCTGAGTTTCACATATTTAAATTCTTGAAACAAATGATCAGCATTCTTGTACATCCCTTCGTTTAAAGTTAAATATTCTGAATGTGTGGTATGTGTTTTTGTTTTATAATATTCTTTAATTTCTAATTTGATTAACTCTCCTGCTATTGTATCAATTAGAGGGTTTACAACATATTTTGCTGTTCCTTTTACTACGGTATCCTCTCTTAAATTTATTTTTTGTAAAAACGATCTAGCAAACTCTTTTGTCATACATAATTCAGCATAATCAGATACCACAATTTCCAGTTCATTTCTTATAGGTTCATAAATAAATTTTAAATAATTTTGTAGTTCTAATATTGCTATATTGTCATTTATTATATTAAAAACCCTCTCATCAAATTTATCGTTATTATTATTATTATTATTTTTTATACGAGTTAATGGGATAATATGTGTCGATATATGTTTGGGATTTCTGTTAATAATTGCAAATGATTGACCATTAAGAGATTGTGTCGATCGTCTAAACTTAAACACACTTGATTTTGTTATAACAATATCTTCCTCCGGTAAATGCAACATATACAATAATTTCGATCCGTTAATTTTTCCTATCAATATTTCAAACCCCTTAGATATTTCAACAATAATATTTGTATTGATTTCATCCGTTGCGAATCGTATACTTGGTTGAATATTCACGATTTTTTCAATTTCGCGATTGATGTTCACCCAAAAATCATTGATATTTTCTCCTATCTCATGAGGTAATTCTATGTCATATTGCATTATGTTAGACGGTAAATTTTCTTCTTTTATCATTTCAATTTTATAACTATTGTTATGGCTTGCTATATTAAACCAGTTTCTTGGTATGAAAATTTCTGATAATCCTACCTCCCATCGACCTGATAACACTAACGCCGATGATAATTTCGTTCTATATGATGCCTGCGTGTTTTGAGGAAAGTAACCCATGCTAGAATTGCTGGGTAATGTCACATAGAAGTCTGTTAGGATTTCATCCATGATGCTTTGACCCAAGAGTTGAAGCGATTGTCAAATCCTTTCCACTTTATGTAAAACTCTCTATTTTCACCTGTTCCTTTCGTTTTCAAAATTTTTTCCACTCTCCAAAAATCATGTGTGGTTTTCACAACTGTTTGAATTTCCTCTTCATAGAACCTTCCTTTTAAAATCATATCTTTCAAATCTTTTAAGACATAGGTAGGAGGAGTTGTGGGATACTGTTTATGCACAATGAAGATCTCATCAGTCCAATTAGGTAAATACCCTCTTTGAAATACTTTTCTCGTTTTCGATATTCTCACTTGCTCACCAATATTAAATTTATATTTTGACTCTATTCTATAACCATATAGCTTTTGAAAAATTAACGGTTCTAATTCTGGTCTAACTTCAACGGGTGCTAATCCGATACTATTGTGTTTGGTGGTGTTGTAGCTTTTTAAGACATCCTTTAAAACATCTAGATATTTATAGGAATTCCGATATGTGAATATTCTATATAACTTCGATTTTAACGTTCGGTTGAAGCGTTCGACCACACTAGCTTTATACTCGCTGTGAGAAGAATAATGATGGATATTATTTTTCTGAAACAACTGCTGTACCTGTTTATTATAGAACTCTTTACCCCTGTCTGTTTGAATAAGATGAGGATGGGTTTTCATCTGTTTAAATAGTTTTTTAAAACCATCAACCAAACACTCAGCATTTTTTCTTTTAATTGGAATTACATACCCATACTTAGAGAACACATCTATTGCAACAAGTAGATATTTGATTCCTTTGTTGTATTTGGAAAACTTCATCATTTCCACCAAGTCGCATTGGATGAGTTCTCCAATACCATATGATAAAACCTTTCGACGTTTAAATTTATATCTCACTGGTTTATGCAGAGTATACACATCTTGCGTTATTAACCAATTTCTTATTTTTTTGGGTGGTATTCCAGTTGCTTTAGACAATTTTAATATTCCTCCAAATGATGCAGGATTTTCAATGTTGTAATAATATTTTTCTAATATTCTAGCCACTTTTTTCGTGGTGATTGGCTTCTCGATCTCCATGGAGTTTCTCTGGAAGCAGTCGGAAAAACGGCTTGACTCCTTAATCCTCGTATCTTGGATAATTGTCGTTCTCTAGCGATCCGTTGATCCTTTTTCCTAGTTACTATTCTCTCATTTGCAGGTGATATATACCGATCTCCGCTTAAAAATACGTCGTCATCGTCTCGATCACTTGACGCCTTCTTTTTTATTTGTTCTAATACAGTCTTATTTTCAATCCATGAATTTGGGATATTGATTTCTCGCAATGCTTTTAAAAACACATTAAAATGTGTTGGTTCTATTTGTGATTTTGTATTTCGAAAGATATATCCAAAAAAATCTACCATTCTCGATCCTTTTATAGGAACATTGTCACGTGTTATTTCACCAAGATTGTTCCAGGTATATTGTCTAGTTTTCAGTTTCTCCATAATCAGGGGAACAAATTTGGCATATTTCTTTGGTGCAGATATCAAGATATCTTTCAAAACCATATCTTCTTTTTCCTCTTTGGGTTTAATTTCATGGTCCTGTATTTCAATCGGATGGTTAACCTGAGAAAACTGATCATTTGCGATGCGGACGGATATAGGGTCTGGAGGGATATGCATCATTTTTTGATATCTCATAACAAGCTGACCCAAGAGTTTTACTTTCATATCATTAGGCAGCTTTTCACGTTCCAACAAAGCAGTTATTTCATCTTCTACCCGTAATTCAGGTCTCTGAGAATGATGGGAAGACATTAATTCTTCTGGAATGAGAGCCATTTTCCTAGCCATGATATCAAAAAAAATTAACCCCCCACAATTTTTTCAATATTTTTATCACTTAATCAAAATATATCACAGTGATTTTAATATAATTTATATACAATTATAATGTTATCGTGGGTATTTCTTATCATCTGTGTTTTTATTCTTTAACAATTTTGTTCCCTATAACACGACCGACAACCTCTGCTAATGCTGACAATATGATTGGAGCTATCGCCGGTAAAAATCCACCAACCTGGTTCGTTAACAGAATTTTTTTTTTACTCTGAACACCAAGTGACCGCTTTGCAAGTTTTCGCATAATATGTTTATACTTTTCCAATCTTGTTATATTTATAGGAAGATTTCCGGCTAAAATATTTAAACAAATTTCACACACTGCTGACACTTGTGAATGATTCGCCGTTTTCAATAATGCACGTTTCTGTAAAGGTGTAGATTTTGCCAACACATGCAGAAAATGATAGTTCTTTTTCAAATTTTTCATTGTGGTTGATATATCCAATAGATCCCCTCAGAACTGGGAAAAAGATTTTCACGTAAACGATATTCCTCTGTTGTCTGAGGATGCAAATCGATAACTAAATATTTGTACAACTCTCTTGTGGCTTTTATATAGGCATCCCGAAAATATTTGGTCTTTTGCGGATATAGTTGCCGACCCAAACAATTAATCTGACCGGTGTCTCTAGCATTTTTAAATAATATTATGTAATGAGCATTTAAGCTAATATCTCTCATAACTTTTATTCGCGGAAATAAATTTTGTAATATTAAAATAATGCTCATATTACAATGATGTGATGCGGCTGTGAACATGATAGCAATTCTTTCATTCAAATCATGCATCAGATCATCAATGATTATCAAATCTCCATTTTCAAATGTTTCTGGTACACCTCGAATGAATTCAATGTTTGGTTCATCCAAAAACCATGGAGCTGTATATAAATAACACCATTTGATTCTCTGAATTTCAGACTCATAAATTTTGTTTTTAATCATTTTTAGAACGAGAGAGGTTTTTCCCGATTGAGAAGGTCCTACGATCAAACACGAACTCGGATGTTTTAGTTTAAACATTGTTCAAATATTAATAATAATAAAATGAGAGGAGCACCCTCACATCTCGAGATCTAGTATCTTTTTAAAATATATATTCGGTAGTAGTAGTATTTAAACAGTTTTAAAAAGAGAGAAAAACCGTTCTAAGGATATCGCCAGTCTGCCTCCCGCTTTTCAAAAATAGATTAGAAAAACATTTCTCCACATTGAGGATGTGACGTATCTTTATCGGAGGTATAAGAGGGTGAAGATATCGGTTGTTTGATAATAACATCGTCAGAAGATCTTCAGTCTGAGTAAGTATAAAATTTATTAATATACTAGGTTTAAGGACTTCATCTCCTATTAGGTTAGGGGTTATAAATTCTTAGTGGTGTTTGATCCCTTCTGGAATAAATTCTTATACTTTATACCCGTTAACCCTCATACGGTCATATAACACTCATCTGAAGTTAACGGGTATAAAGTATAAGAATTTATTCCAGAAGTGATCAAACACCACTACTTATAGGAAGTTATACTCTTAGAAATTGACCCTCACTGGTGAATAAGTCCACTACTGGCCGTTGCACTAGGAACGTGATTCCGAATATTGGGACGCCCTTTAAGGCAGGTTTTGTAGCTAGGGTTAACTATGTTAAGTCATTTCTTTAAAGTGCAATTTAAAAAAAGAAAGTGAAAAAAATACCCCCATTATGTGAGATATTATTTGTTTTATTTATTTATTTTTTATCAGATTTTCTTTACCGAGCAAGATAAAATTATATAAAACTGCAATTGTGATAATTTAAAATGCAAATAATTTTATAAATACTTTCATATATTGAAATCAAATCTATGAATATAATTCGCAACAATTTTAATAGTTAGTCTCTAACAAAATTTATATGGTGGTCATAATTTGACAGTATTGTTTTCCATAAAGCGAAAAAAAATACCCCCATTATGTAAGATATTATTTGTCTTATTTATTTATTTTTTATCAGATTTTCTTTACCGAGCAAGCTAAAATTATATTAAACTGCAACTGTGATAATTTAAAATGCAAATAATTTTATAAATACTTTTATACATTGAAATCAAATCAATGAATATAATTCGTAAAAATTTGAATGGTTAGTCTCTAAGAAATTTATATGGTGGTCATAATTTGAAAGTATTGTTTTCCATAAAGTGAAAAAAATACCCCCATTATGTAAGTTATTATTTGTCTTATTTGTTTATTTTTTATCAGATTTTCTTTACCGAGCAAGATAAAATTATATTAAACTGCAACTGTGATAATTTAAAATGCAAATAATTCTATAAATACTTTCATATATTGAAATCAAATCAATGAATATAATTCGCAACAATTTTAATAGTTAGTCTCTAACAAAATTTATATGGTGGTCATTATTTGACAGTATTGTTTTCCATAAACTGAAAAAAAATACCCCCATTATGTAAGATAATATTTGTATTATTTATTTATTTTATATCAGATTTTCTTTACCGAGCAAGCTAAAATTATATTAAACTGCAACTGTGATAATTTAAAATGCAAATAATTTTATAAATACTTTAATACATTGAAATCAAATCAATGAGTATAATTCTCAAAAATTTGAATGGTTAGTGTCTAAGAAAATTTACATGGTGGTCATAATTTTTAATTTTTCAAACTATGTAATATAGTATGTAGTATAGAAAGTATTGTTTTCACGGAAATGTTTGAATTCGCGATTTTTTTGCCAATGTATGTTTTAAGATCGGCTGAACACGCTTTGACTATGTTGAGTGGTGGCCGTCTGTCTGTCTGTGGTCGATGTCTGGTACGATAGCTGCGACAAATATTAATGGATATTCATGAAGCTTTATATTCGAATTTGTTATCAAAAAATCTAGAACTAGATAGAACTTGTTTTTTTAAATTCGAGAGAAAATTTTGAAATTTATTCAGAATTTTATATTTTTTCAATATGGCAGCATAGGACAAAATTTGAAAGAACCATGCTTAAAAGGGTTTATTTATGCATCAATATCAAGATATTTAATAGTTTCAATCATCGTTGTGGAAAATTGCCGCGATACAATTTTTGTGTTCGTGACCTCTTCCTGGGGGTACATTGTCAAGTATGGTATTAATCTAAGGATTTTTTCAAGTTCCTTAAAGTGAAGGGTAGCACGCTATAATTGCAATCATTTGAATCCACGATAAAAAAATTTCAATTTTTTTTATAAAATTTGAAAAGAAGGAACAGCTACTTAAAAAATAAATCCTGGTTTGAAAAAGTCGAGTGAAACCAGTTAATTTTAATGTGTGATAGTGTGAAATAGTCCAGCGAGCCACTTTTCACAAATTATGGTTCAATTCAGGACGCTCTGTCTCCGTTCTGTGCCAAAAATTTACCTTCTACCTCAGAGTACGTTTGAAAATGAGAAAAGAAATCCCGTCTACATATAAAGTACAGTCTACGAAATATTAATAAGTAACAATTTAGAGATAATTCATTGCTGACAATTGCACAATAAGGAGCTTTATTACCTTCAAGAGTTTTATCACTTTAAGGAAGACCATTATGGATTCAATAAGCAATATGATACACAGGATGTCCCAAAGAGATTGAAACGCACTTTAATTTTTTACCTGTTGGAGATAAGTGGGCCATGTAAATTGCAAAAATTCTGAAAGTAAGGTAGGAAATAAGGCTATGTGAATGAAATAGTCCTCCCATTAATTTTCAAAAAGTTATACTTTTTAAATTTTATAGACAAATTTGGTCAATCAGAAAGTTGTATTTTTAATGCAACAAGATCATTAAAAATCCCGCATATCTGTATCATTAAAATCAACTGAATTATGTTAAAGGGAAAAATATGGTTTATGCCACTTTTCCGTAGCATGTGAAAGACTGTTTCATCAGTGAAAATAGGAATCATAGACAAATTGATGATGGAAATTGTTTAGACCAAAAATACGCTAATATGTATCAACATTTTTTATCACAAATGCATCTAAATAAAGCATTACACAGACAGAGATCATATAATACACAGACAGAGATCATATTAAGCAGTGGTACTCACTACGTGGTTGGATATCCTATGCATTATCTCTTTATTTTCTTACTTTATTACGCATTATCTCTTTTTAGTTTTATCTCTTTTGTGATACGTCACAAATTTACATTTCTATTTTGATATATGGTCCCCATTCACAATGTTCAATTAAATAAAACTCACTCAATTTTAAAGATACAGATATGCGGTTTTTTAATGATTTTGTTGCATTAAAAATAAAATTTTCTGACTGACCAAATTTGTCTAAGGGGGTCGTATAAAAATTTTAAAAGGTGTAACTTTTTGAAAATGAATGGGAGGACTATTTCATTAATGTAGTCTTATTTCCTACCTTACTTTCAATATTTTTGCAATTTGCATTGCCCACTTATCTTCAACGGGTTAGGAATTAAAGCGTGTTTCAATCTTTTTGGGATACCCTGTATCGTCAACAGGAAATAAATAAAATGAAAAGGTAAAACTTGAGTATATTATCTTATAACAATCTTTAACTTTCTGTGTCGAGTTTATCCCATTATATCCAATTCACACTATTGGGACAAAGTTGAATGAAGTTTGATGAAATATGTGATATTGTTTATGCATCAATTAACACTAGAACGAAGGAAGCGGTCATTTTGACAGCATAACTACTTTGAGAACTAGTCCTCCAAAACCGCTAATCCTTGACCATTGAAAGTTTATGACTTTTCCTATTTTCTTAAAGTTATTGAAAACACAGAAGAAAATTATTCTGGGTTTTATAATAAGAGAACAAATCAACGATCTTCCTAGAACGATGACATCGGTCAATCTAGTTATGCGGTCAAAATGACCGCTTTCGTCCTTCTAGTGTTAAATCGTCGCATCAAAAAATCATTGTGAACAAAGTTTCGTCACTTTTGTTCTTTTGGAATTCTGCTTTTAGAACTTTGTTCCAAAAGCACAGTGACCGTGTCATTACCTTTCGTTTGATCTGACAATAAACTCATTCTAAGCAGCTCCTCACTCACCTCAAACTCGTGCGTTTATCTACAAACAACTGGGCTGTAGAAGTAATGTCAGTTGATTCATCAATAGCCAATGAAAAGTAGGCAAATTTCTTCGAATAACATATTAATTGATCTTTATATTTTCTGTCATTGCAGTAATTCTTTTTTGCACAGTCATCCTGTTTAACTGAATTTTCTAAAAAATGTTGGTTGATTCTGGACAAATTTTTTAGCAGCTATCTCAAGGCAATCTTTAACGGAATCTCCGCCTGTAAATGTTCGGCACCTTTTTGTTATATGGTGACATATTTCAAAACTTTTTTCAGTTGCAATTTCCGAATCTTGAATAGCTTTTTGAAACATCACTTGTATGACACCAGGAGGCATTTATGCAGTTTTAATATTTACAACGAGGCAGGGCGCAAGCTTTTAGGCGCCGTTTTACGACAGTCTTGCCCCGGAGGGTCATGGCCCTAATAAATCCACTTCACTCAAATTGCAGGTGGGATTGGGGAAGAGATCTCCTAGGGGGCAAGGCTTAAACCAAGCATCATTGGAAAATCGGGTGGCCAATGAAGAAGTGTTGCCACATCGCACTAAGGAGCAACCGATGTGTGATACGGAGGGCGTATCTAGACACCAGGCAAAATGATATGGCAACAAGGAGAGAATTCGACGAATATTAGATAATTAGTATTAAAGGAGGGAGAGAGAGCAACAACAGTGACAACAACAGAGTCAACAACAATGACTGTTCAGCAGCATTAATATTCAGGCTATGGATGTTCAAAAGTGAGTTTCATAAGCAATGATGGTCCAAGAGAGTCGTGATTGAGAATGATGGCTCAGAAGCGGATTCGTTTATAGCAATTATGATTATCCAAAAGAGATGCGACTGGTGTTTTCAAGCAGTGTAGTGGTTATATTAAAATTTGATAGTGTGTTAGAAAGGAGAAAGCTGACCTCAAAATGTCAGAAAAAGAAACGACCAATATTCCAAGCATGATGATCAACAGACCGACAAACAGAGGTACGTGCTAATCTATGTATATATTACGGCAGTTATTAATTTTGGAATAATATAAAGACCTGGTCTCACATGTGCATTTTTTCCTTCTTAAGCGTTTAATCAATGTAATTTTTAATCTTAACAATAATGTGTGAATAAATAATATTTATTTTAAAAGTTAAAAATGTGGAATTTAAAGTGTAGTGTTTTAATCAATAATTATATTTTAGGAACTCGTGCAGAAAGGCAAAGGGTGGGTTATGTGGCCGCGATATGCAATGCACGAATATACGATTCACGATCACCATTAATTAAGAATAATAATTCGACCCAAAGAATCATTTGTTATTCAAAACGTAAACCAACGTAATGTTCATATTTTCTTTCACCACAGCCTGCTTACCTGTCAATTCTTGTTCAAAAAATGATATATTTTGTTTTCGTAGCTCTTTGGGTAGTTTTGAAAATGTATAATGCAGACTTTCATAGTGTCTCTTTATATTGTAATCTTTTGGGACGGCTACAGCACTTTTGAAAATCAAGCACACGCTATTATTAAACAACTGCACAAAACAATATTTTTCGGTCCAGCTATTCTGAAACTGCCGTTTTTCATCCTGTAATTTGTGTTTCCTACTAGGCCCTGCTTTATCCATTATAGAATTTTTCTTTTACTTTTTCCAAGGGGTGATAATTAATTGTAGCAACCACACCTACAAAAACGAAATACTCATGTCCCTGGCCGGCCCGCGTGCCACAGCTCCTTTGCCGTGTCCATGTTCAATTAAAAAAATTTACCTATCGTGTGGCTTGTTAAAGTTACAATAATACATGGTGAGACGGGAAGCCAGCAAATCAACGGAGAGTCGCATGCGGGCCGCCGTCTGTGCATCCCTGGTCTACGGAATGTGTCGATGGTGCTGGTGCATCTGACGTCTGATGAGGGCCCACACGTGTTCAATGGGGGGAGCGATCCGGCGGGACTGGCAGCCAGGAAAGGATGTGAATTATATTCAGCCTGTTGAGAGTTCGCTGTGTGGTGTGGCTTTGTCTTGCTGGAACTCCTTACTGGAGACGGCCTGCACCAGTGGCCGAAGCACAGGCATCAAAACTTCTGTGGCGTACAGGTGCGCTGTCAGAATACCTGCAATGTGCACCAGAGCTGTCAGCTGATCAAACTTGATATCGCCTCAAACCATGATGTCCGGTGTGGGGTTGGTGTGACAGTCGGCGATATGTGGGCTGGCAAATGGCGTTCTCCGGGAAGCCGCCACATCAGTCCATGGTTATCATTCCTCCACAGACAGAAGCGAGATTCATCCGTAAACAATACCATCAGTTGTCCCGACGGGCTGTTCGGCGAATATGCCGGTCTGTGCGCTCTGTCGTGCGGTGGTTTAATCCACCGCACGACAGAGCGCACGTCTCTTCGGCGTAGTCTCGGAGGTTCCTACGTCCATCGCGTCACACGTCGCTGGATGGCACACACGTCGAGCCCAACATGCGTGGAAATTGTGCGCATCGATAAACTCACGTCACGCAGCTCCAGGATACGGTCTCGTTCCCCAGCCGTTAAGCGCTGGTATACATATCGCTGACGACTTCGAGGCATCGCTTTTTCACTTTTTTGAAAGTTCGGCTTCTGCAAATCGTCGCTGATAGTATTTAAGGGACGAGCAGTCTGGTGATTTTTACCACCCGAAACTGAGTGTTACGGGATCTGATACATACGAATCATTTGCATGTGACTGTTTCTCCAAGCGGTACTGCGATTTGCATATGGCTACGTTCATTCCTTCGTGGAGTTGCAATTTCACTTTTGACGAGTGTATATGCCATTGATTGCAGCTAACGTGTGAATTAATTTTTGCAATTTAATTGCCCCAAGAAGGAATCTTCTATTTATTCAAAAGAACTTTTAATCTGTTACAGAACAGCAATACTTTTATAAATAAAATTTTTGCTTTATTTTCATAATTTTCACTATGAATAAAGATTTATAGTAAAGATAAATCTTTATTTATACAGAAAAAAATAGGGTTATGGCGATACACCTCACGTAACGCAGGAATGTCTGGATATGCCTATATGAATATGTCTAATGAATCATGTCTATATTTATGTATAATCATATATATGTATACGACATGGATTTTTTGTTCCCCTTTTACGTGCAATCGTGCTTCAATTGGTCTAATCCTGTGAAAGAAGTGAACTAGGCATTCAATCGCAATTGATAAGGATTTAATCATCATCTATGGAGGGAGGGGTGTGATATGGAAGGCTTCTGAAACAGGTAAAGCTTTCGTTTATTATGAAAGTGACAAATGACAACACATTTCGCACTCTAATTTACAATATTTGCACAGTTATGCAAAGTTACAATATTTGCACAGTTATTTTCATACTAAGTTAAAGTAGATTTTTAATTTAGAAGGCAGATACCTTCACGGAAGCAATGAGGGTTTAGCTTTAGGATAATTACCTTAAGGACAAAATCGTGAAAAAAATAAAAGATTGATATTTTTACTTTCCCTGCAATACATGTTAATGTACAGGGAAAGTATTGGAATCATGCCGAAAATCGCAACTCGAGTTTTCGACGGATCTACACGTTTCGAGACCTCTAGAATACGAAAAAACTGTTTTTAACGTGACGTCTGTGTGTGTGTGTCTGTCTGTGTGTCTGTGTGTCTGTCTGTCTGTCTGTCTGTATATGTGTGCAGATTTTGTATACACTCTAATTAAAAAACTAATGGACCGAATTTCAAAAAATTTGGTAGATAAGTCACTTGCGGGCGAATTTGGTGCTGATTAGCTTTCGGTACGATTCGGGATAAAACAACCCGCTTCTTTTACGAAATGGCCGACAAAAGCTTGTATCCACTCTAGCTAAACACTAGTGGACCGAATTTCACAAAATTCGGTAGATAAGTCCCTTGTGGCTCACCCTGGTGCTGATTAGATTTTGGTAGGATTAGGAAAAAAATAACCTGCCTTTTTTTGCAAAATAGCCAGCAAAAATCGCCAAAATCTCAAAGAAAACACTACGTATGCTCAAATATATCCATTAAATGCTTGTTTAATACTTAATTTTTAACAAAGAAAAGAATAAGACCAACCCCATTACACTAAGACTTGCAGCTCTCGAGATATTTTAGTTTTTTCGTATTTTCTCTACGCCAACATTGAAAATAAGTCCAGTTATCAAATGAGAATCAAAATTGAATTGAAAGTGAATTAAATTTAATTAAAATAAAGAGAACGTGGATATAAGTCTGCAGGGAAAGTCATGTGCTGCCTATATCAGATTTTTTCAACAGCTTCGGGATATCAAGTAATCTATATTAAATAAAAAAGATTCTTGTTCAAGGATTGAATGACAAATAAAATAAATATTTGACTACGCAAAGTCGCAAGGTTCGGCGTGATATTGGCTAAATGAACACCGCTTTATTGTCGCCAATATATGAGTAGACCCTTCAGTAGAGTCGGTAAAATTTAAGTTTCCATCGCCGGTTCAAAGATTGTCTGGATGATTTTGTAAAACTATTATATATCTATCAAATATTTAGAGCTGTGAAAATAATAGAACCTTGCAAGATTTTCCTCTCTACTTTTTCAACTTTTTTTTAATTAAAAAAATCTAGTTAAAAAGGTTCATTAAAGCATTTTTACTTTCCCTGCAATACATGATAATACAGTATGACGAAAATATCGGAATCATGTCGAAAATCGGAACCTGAGTTTTAGATATATCTACAATTTCGAGAACTTTAGAACTTGATAAAACCATTTTTAACGTGACGCGCGCGCGAGCGCGCGTGTGTGTGCGTTTGTGTGTGCAATACATGTATCCATTTTAGCTAAAAAAATCTGATGTGGGCAGCACATGAATTTCCGTATATAATGCAATGAATTTACTACTTTTACAGTAAAAAAAATAGATTATTATTATAGTAGATATTTATATTCTTTCCAAGGTATTGAATTTTCGTCAATGAGTCATCATTTTCATTGATTTAGCGTCATTTTTATCCATCTGGCGAGTTTCTTGTTAATTTAGCGACATTGAAAAAAGTCGCCACATTGACGACATTCCACCAAATCCGTCGCCAAAATCCCGTCAAACGTTATGAATGAAGAAATTAGTTATTCTTACAGCAGATAAATGACTGGCGTTCAAATACAGAAGTATTACTCAAAGTATCTTTTTTCATGAATGGAACGAGCTAGATCCACGAGAATGATGTCACCTAATTTATCGCATGGTATTACATGTGAAAAGTGAACATGTTTCTGAATAGGAAATATTTTTTTTTAATTTTATATGACTTTTTGATAATTTTTTTTAAAATGTTCAATATCTCGAGAAGGGTTCATGTTAACGTTCTAAAATTTATGTCAATCGTTTTCTAATGAAAAATTACATAAGAAATCTCTATTTGCGTAACTTTATTAGCGGTTTTGATTTTTTGAGGATTTTTTCAAAATTTCACTCGAAAATTTAGGGGGGTTCTGAACATTCGATTGCGTAAAAAAAACAGCAGGCTTCCAGTGTTTACGGATTGTGATTTTTGTACCAAATTTCGTTCGAATCGGTCCATTCGTTCGTCAGTTATCGTCTCCACAGATTCACTGACACACACACACACACATACTTTCACACACACACACACTCACACACAGACATCACCTCAAAAATGTTTGATTCGCGATCAGGGATGCTTGAAACGTGCTCTTCTGTCGAAAACTCGAATTCGAATTTTCGACCCCGTCACAATACTTTCCTTATACATTATGTATATAAGGAAAGTAAAAATTATGAACCAAATTTCACAAAATTTGGTAAACGAGTCATTTGTGGCTGACCCTGGTGCTGATTAGATTTTAGTACGGAACCTGCCATTTTCGGCGAAAAGGCCCCAAAATTGCAAGTATCTATTCTAGCTGATAAACTAATTGGCCATATTTTACAAAATTCAGTAGATAAATCACATGTAAGTGACCCTAGAACTAAGTAAATTTTAGTACGATTCGAAAAAATGGAACCTGCATTTTTTTGCGAAATTGGTCAACAAAAGTCGTCAAAATTTAAAATAAAATATTACGTATGCTCAAACGTATCAATTAAATACTCGTTTTATACGAAAAGAATAAGGCCAAATCCATAAATATAGGGCTATCCGTTCTTGAGATATTTTAATTCTTTGAATTTTCAACGCGTCGCTTTTGAAAATACGCCCAGTCGCTAAATGAAAAAGTAAATTGAATGAAAACTGAGAATTCTGTGTAATTTCAAATAATTATCCATGCTATTTTGTGCAGTGGAACTCAATGTAAAGAACTGTAAAAGAAAGAGAGAGAAAACGAATTTCTGCTTGTAGGGAAGGTCATGTACTGTCCACTTCAGATTTTTTACTTTTCTTACAATACAGTGTAATGAATTAACAAAAGCATTGGAGTGGGGCGATTTTAAAGCGAATTTTCGACGGATCTGCAGATTTCGAGCAATGTAGAATACGAAAATGTCCAGCTAAAAAAAGTCTAGATTACAAATACATGAGTCCAGAGTGATCAAAACAGATTACTTATTTGCGTCCGATAGACGCTGAGGGAAACTGTTGGCCCAATCAACGATAATGGATAATGGAGAGTAAGAAATAACAAGTAAATAATGGAACATTTTAATTATATTGATATCGTTACTGTTATAAAACTTAATAAAATAATAAAATGAAAGTTAAGAACTGGAGGAACCAAATCTAGAACCGTGAAAACTGGAGGGCTGTCATGAGTCAGGCCCAAGTTCTAAAGAGACTGGAATTCCAAATAGTAGTTGAATACGAAAAAGCTATTTTAATATTGATGTGTGTGTGTGTGTGTTTGCGCGTGCGTACGTGCATGCACGTAATGAGTTTGTCCACTCTAACTTAAGTATTCAACGACATTTTACAAAATAGGGTACTAAAATAAATTATAGATTGCCTTTGCTCTGATTAGACTAGGTAGAATTCGAAAAAATAGAACGGCCTTTTTTGCGAAATGTCACGTAAAAATCGTCAAATTCCAAAATAAAGACTAAATATTTTCCAAGAGAGAAATTCTGAGACAGAGAAATTATCAATTTTCTATTTTTACATTCGTTGGGAAGAAGAAAACTGTCCAGTTTCTGTTTTCTAATTTTGTAAAGAATATTGAACAAAAACATCTAAATTGTTTTCAAAATATCTAAAATCACGTAATATACAGCAAAATTATCCAGTTTCTGCAATGTAATTAGAAAAGAAAGGGTGTGAAAAAAATGTGAGAGTTAGAGTTAAAAAAATCTCGAATAGAAATGTCTGATTGAAAATATCATCAGAACTAAAAGAAAAATGCAATGTCATAATATTGTATTCATTGTATATTTAAGTATTTAAACTATAGGGCTCTTCGAACACTAGAATTTGCACTGTGAATTTGAACTATGGAACTATGAAATTTGAACTGTGGAACTAGGGAATTTGAACTGTGGAACTATGGAATTTGAACTATGGTACATCACGAATCCACGTTCCTACTTCTCAATTTATTCTTGGTCATTTTAATCACCTTCCCGATATAAATAGTATAATTTGTAGGGAAAGTATTGTGAGAGGGTCTCTTCTCTCTCTCTCTCTCTCTCTCTCTCTCTGTGTGTGTGTATATATATATATATATATATATATGAATGAAAGTAGAAAAGAACGGGAGTGACCATATGAATTACATAAGAATGGTAGGGGTGGATTGCGACACCCCTTTCCCGCTTAAAGCAGCTTTTACAACCCGGGTAACGCTCACGGAACCAACATAATTCCATGGTCAGCCTCCCAAATGTGCGAAAATAAAAGCACCAGAACAGACTCAGAACCAAAGAAGTAAACGAATCCATGAAGAAGAAACATCCGCTAGTCCAACCCGATGGAACGTCTCTTTATATAAGTAAAGTTGCTCATGCGCAGAGAAATATCAGGATAATAGTTACGCAGTCATGAATATTAAATCTTTATATCAACAATCAGATTACAAATTTTCTTTAAAAAAGGATTTGTAATAATGTTGTACAAAATTGACTGGATAATTTCTTTTTATAGCTTCATCTGCAAATTTTTTACATTTGCAAATGCAGTCTTTCCTAAAAGTATTATAATTTTGGTTTCTTCTAAAATGTCCAATCATTATATTTCTGAAGACATACTTTGCAAGGTTTGAATTCCAATCGATAATATGATTTACCTTGATCCTGTATGAATCTCTTTTGTCGTGTAACTCTGTGTATATTCCATATTTCTTGTGTTTTTTGATAGCTAAATCCAAGAATTTTACCGATCCGTCCTCACACGCTGGATTTTCAATAAGGTCCAATTCGCTTGGGTAGAATGAAAAGTCAAAACATGGGGTGTTTTCATAGCCCCCAATTATCACATCATCGACATAACGGAAGTAGGGCATTTCCGATAGGATATGAGTGCCTCTTTCGTATTTAGATAGATATATATCTGCTAGTATTGACGAGCAACTCCCTCCCATAGGTATGCCCTTGATTTGTTTGTAAAAATTGCTTCCGTCGTGTAGTATGTTTTCCTTTAATACCAATTCTACCATGTCCATGTATCTTCTATAAGTTATAAATTGCTTTAGATCGTATTCTTCATGTAGATCTTTCAGAATCAATTGTAAATTATCCAAATCAATATTGTTAAAAAGATCTCGAAAGTCGTAACTCTTAAAGTTGATATCGTTATGACAAAACTTTAGTCGGTTTATCAGTTCCTGTCCGTTTTTTATCATAATAGAGTTATGTCTTTTAATATCATGCATAACTATTATGAGTAAATCCAAAAGTTTTTTGTTATTTCCAAATATGAACCACATCCCACCGTCACAGTTCGAAACTTGACAGGTATTTTGTGTAATTTGGGGATCAGGACCAAATATGGATATTTTATTGTTTTAATATCAATTCCTATTCTTTTGTAAAGTGCCTCTATTCTTTTAGTCAGTATCAATGCGTTACTGGGTATTAAAGCATACATTTCACTATCCCTGTAACTTTGGTTTAGTGTATCCACGTAGAACTTTTTACAAGTGAAGGCATAATTTGATACTATTTTATCGGTATATGTTAATACATATTCTTCTTTAATTTGCTTGAACGAGGATGGAACTTTAATTTCTCTATTGTTTTTGCAGTGCTGCGGGTAGTAGTAACAAAACGCTTTGTAAAATTTATATTTCCACTCATTAAATGCTTGTATTGGTAAACTATGTTTTACCGACAATCTATAAATGAAGATGTCGAGATCATTATAAAATTCTTCGTATACATTTTTAAATTCTTGTATACGGTACTTTGTACCGAGTTGAAGCAGGTTTTTAAGTCTTTTGTCTTTGATAAAATCTAGATTTCCGGAGATTATATGCTTATGATGAGTGTCACTATGAATATTTCTATAATGAATATTATAGAAATATTCATAGTGACACTCATCATAAGCATATAATCTCCGGAAATCTAGATTTTATCAAAGACAAAAGACTTAAAAACCTGCTTCAACTCGGTACAAAGTACCGTATACAAGAATTTAAAAATGTATACGAAGAATTTTATAATGATCTCGACATCTTCATTTATAGATTGGCGGTAAAACATAGTTTACCAATACAAGCATTTAATGAGTGGAAATATAAATTTTACAAAGCGTTTTGTTACTACTACCCGCAGCACTGCAAAAACAATAGAGAAATTAAAGTTCCATCCTCGTTCAAGCAAATTAAAGAAGAATATGTATTAACATATACCGATAAAATAGTATCAAATTATGCCTTCACTTGTAAAAAGTTCTACGTGGATACACTAAACCAAAGTTACAGGGATAGTGAAATGTATGCTTTAATACCCAGTAACGCATTGATACTGACTAAAAGAATAGAGGCACTTTACAAAAGAATAGGAATTGATATTAAAACAATAAAATATCCATATTTGGTCCTGATCCCCAAATTACACAAAATACCTGTCAAGTTTCGAACTGTGACGGTGGGATGTGGTTCATATTTGGAAATAACAAAAAACTTTTGGATTTACTCATAATAGTTATGCATGATATTAAAAGACATAACTCTATTATGATAAAAAACGGACAGGAACTGATAAACCGACTAAAGTTTTGTCATAACGATATCAACTTTAAGAGTTACGACTTTCGAGATCTTTTTAACAATATTGATTTGGATAATTTACAATTGATTCTGAAAGATCTACATGAAGAATACGATCTAAAGCAATTTATAACTTATAGAAGATACATGGACATGGTAGAATTGGTATTAAAGGAAAACATACTACACGACGGAAGCAATTTTTACAAACAAATCAAGGGCATACCTATGGGAGGGAGTTGCTCGTCAATACTAGCAGATATATATCTATCTAAATACGAAAGAGGCACTCATATCCTATCGGAAATGCCCTACTTCCGTTATGTCGATGATGTGATAATTGGGGGCTATGAAAACACCCCATGTTTTGACTTTTCATTCTACCCAAGCGAATTGGACCTTATTGAAAATCCAGCGTGTGAGGACGGATCGGTAAAATTCTTGGATTTAGCTATCAAAAAACACAAGAAATATGGAATATACACAGAGTTACACGACAAAAGAGATTCATACAGGATCAAGGTAAATCATATTATCGATTGGAATTCAAACCTTGCAAAGTATGTCTTCAGAAATATAATGATTGGACATTTTAGAAGAAACCAAAATTATAATACTTTTAGGAAAGACTGCATTTGCAAATGTAAAAAATTTGCAGATGAAGCTATAAAAAGAAATTATCCAGTCAATTTTGTACAACATTATTACAAATCCTTTTTTAAAGAAAATTTGTAATCTGATTGTTGATATAAGGATTTAATATTCATGACTGCGTAACTATTATCCTGATATTTCTCTGCGCATGAGCAACTTTACTTATATAAAGAGACGTTCCATCGGGTTGGACTAGCGGATGTTTCTTCTTCATGGATTCGTTTACTTCTTTGGTTCTGAGTCTGTTCTGGTGCTTTTATTTTCGCACATTTGGGAGGCTGACCATGGAATTATGTTGGTTCCGTGAGCGTTACCCGGGTTGTAAAAGCTGCTTTAAGCGGGAAAGGGGTGTCGCAATCCACCCCTACCATTCTTATGTAATTCATATGGTCACTCCCGTTCTTTTCTACTTTCATTCATGTATTCTACTAGGGAATTTGAGCAGCATTTGCGCCTCCTCCTTTGTAGTGAATAGTTCTTTAATTTCAGGCTTATTTGGGATATATCCTATTTTGTCTCACTTTATCGTAATAGTATATATATATATATATATATATATATATATATATATATACAGGGTGTCCCAAAAACATATTGACCTCGGCTTTTATTTCTTAAATATTGATCTTAGACATATATAATAAATTACAAAGTTGCGTAAAAAAGATACAGAATTTTATGAAATCGATTAAAATTTTCAAGGGAATTAAATTTTAAGAAATACAAAATTTAAATTTTTATACGGCCCCGATACTAAAACATTGCCAATGAGTAAAATGTGCTCCATAAACTAATAAGGTGATGTACAAAATTTCAACATTTTATCATAAAAAGTCCCAGAGATAAGAAAATATAAAAATGTTGATTTAAACCACTTTTGGATGCATCGACATGGGTTCTCAGAGGGTAAAAATCATGTTGGCAGCTCGCGTTTCAGGGGTCACACACAAATTACGAAAGAAAACAATAATTACATGAATAAATAATAATTTTGCTATTTATTGGTACAAAAGTATCTACATTGTGCAGAAATAATAACTTTATACAAAGATTACAAAACTTCTTCAAAATGTTTTCCATCCATGCCAAAGATCCATTAAAGATAAAAGGCAGATATTATTTGCCTATGATGCATTTCTGCGTTTCGTCATTTGCAATCTTGCTGTAAACATTTACATTTTAATTCGTGATTAATTCCTCACCTTGTTTAAACATATCTCTGGGACTTTTTATGAAAAATGCTGAAATTTTGTACATTTCCTTCTTAGTATATGGGATACATTTTATTCATTGGAAATGTTTTAGTACGGAGGGCGTATAAAAATTTAAATTTTGTATTTCTTCAAATTTAATCCCCTGAAAATTTTTATCGATATCATAACATTCTGTACTTTTTTACGCAACTTTGTAATTTATTATATATGTCTAAGATCAATATTTAAGGAATAAAAGCCGAGGTCAATATTTTTGGGATACCCTGTATATATATATATATATATATATATAAATAAATATGTATAAAGGAATGAAAGTTAAAAAATTCCTGAAATCACACGAATAAGGCACTATGCTGCACTACAATGTGGATTTTAATATCATACCAGAAAAGTATAAAAATGAAAGAAAGCAATATATCAAAGAATGGCTGGGGGGGGGGGGGGGTTGTGACCCCCACTCCACGGTTAAGCCAGCTTTGCGTCTAGACAACACTCCCGGAAGCCGATACATTGCACAAATATGAATACCTAAGTATCAAAAAAATTTTTAAAATGGATTTTAAAAAAAGATTTTAAAAAGGAGGTTACAAAACATGAAAGTGTGGAGTACCCAGAAGACTCGTATTTTAAAACTGTACTATTAGTTTAACTCTCACAAAACTAAAGGCAATAAGACACACATATATTTGGATGCCAAACCTCCCGTGTGTTGATTACGTTAGGGAGTCTGAGCCATCTTTACACAGGTTATGAATGAGTACACTCTTATATACAATAGATAATAACAAGCAGATGGATTGATGCTGGATTCGTCATGGTGAATAGTACATCTGGGTTATGGTACAGTATCTACTTTGGTAATTAAAATCTATATGTTTGTTTCTTATTGCCTTTAGTTTTGTGAGAGTTAAACAGTTAAACTAATAGTACAGTTTTAAAATACGAGTCTTCTGGGTACTCCACACTTTCATGTTTTGTAACCCCCTTTTTAAAATCCTTTTTTAAAATCCTTTTTAAAAATTTTTTTGATACTTGGGTATTCATATTTGTGCAATGTATCGGCTTCCGGGAGTGTTGTCTAGACGCAAAGCTGGCTTAACCGGGGAGTGGGGGTCACAACCCCCCCCAGCCATTCTTTGATATATTGCTGTCTTTCATTTTTATACTTTTCTGGTATGATATATATATATATATATATATATATATATATATATATATATATATATATATATATATATATAGTTTTATTTGTAAGGCATTTTTTAATGTTGGAGTTTTTTGAGTTGAAGCCTCTCTCTATTTTTTATTGGATTTTCAAACTTTTATTATATATATATGAATATATATATATATATATATATATATATATATCGTGAATCTGCTTCTTTGGTGATGTTAATATTACTTGAATTGTATTTTTATTTTTTTTATTTTTACATAATTCTAATTATTACGTATTTCAAATATATATATATATATATATATATATATATATATAACAAATGAAGAATGAAATGTTTCAAAAGTAATTTGGTGCGACTATAAAAATTAATGAATACTGGAACCCTGTTTATTTTAAGCGCAACGAGAGATTCCCCAATTTTCAAATGAATTTTTAAAAATTCCTTAGTTTTATATTTTGAAGCCAAAAGATTTTGCCAGTTGTCATTTATTTCCCGGGATATTAATTACGAACAATTGCATTGCGATGAGTATTTCACAGGCGAGTATGAATAAGTCATTCTGTTTCATTCCAAAAGTGGCCCCTTTCAATTTACATGGCGATAAATCAATGTCAAACATAATGCGTCATCAGTATTTCGTTGCGAAAAAAATGAAGTTATTGCATTATGTTGGTAAATTCATGCGCTTCCCATACCAGATTTTTTTTCAACTCTGATGTGTTGAAACCCAGACCGTCCGACCTACCAGAAAGGTGTAAGGTAACTGTTTGGACGGTCGGCAACTAGGATGTGTGTATAAATTACATGATTACTTTTTGAATTAAATCTAAGAAAATCCAATATACTTGCCATGCTTTGTGATAAATTTTGGTGATAAACATGACGTCTAATTAAACAACATATTGAGAGTTTAGGAAAAATTGGGTATCTGAGCTAGGGGTAAGCGCGAGGAACTTGTGATTTTCTGAAGACCGAGTGCAGCCTTCCCCATGAAAATATTTTTTTTTTTTACATGTTCACTAACATTTGCATTTTGAAGCATATAATAAAATTCTTGTACGCGGCCTTATTAGAGGGTATTTTACTTCAATGCGGCCTTCAAACATAAACAAGAAAGATCAATCATGCATAAAATATTGATTATGAAACACTTTCCAACTGAAATGCAATTTTATCTAAACATCTCTAAAATGGATTACATTCAGCGGTGATATTTCTAAAATTATCACAATACTACAATAATTTATTATATTTGAAAACTTCATCCAAAACAAATCAACTTTATTCAATTAACGTCATTGAAATATAAATCACCTGTCTCTCTATATAACAGCAGTGAATATTTCATTCATAACTTTTTTCCATTCCTTTCATTCAGCAGCGATATTTTTAAAATTATCACAATACTACAATAATTTATTTTACTTAGAAACGTAAAACCATGGAGGTAAAATTACTCTCTAACTCTATGCTTAAAACGTCATCAAAAAAGCAATAATATAGAATCGTCTGATTCTCTATGTAAAATCAATGAATGTTTCATTCATATCAGCTATTGCAGACTCCAGAGCTAAATAATTTTGAGTTAAAGAATTTCAGCAATTCTTATACAACTCATCCCACAGCTTGATGTGTTTACATTCTCCATACGTGAAAGTTAGGCTTCGTTGTAGAAATGATCAAAGTTGGATGATCATGTAAACTCCAAAATACTGTAATTGCTTTAGCGCAGTATAATATAGATGCATAGAAATAAATAAAAAATAAAGGGTTTTTGGACGGATGCAACACTAAATATAAATAAAAAAGGACTTTAAAAATTACGATTTTGACATAAGTTGGATTCCACATATTATTTTCATGTAGGTCACGTGATCTTTTCATATAATATGGATGCAATTATTATTTTTATTTTTATTTAAAAAACTACCGAACATATTATTTTGCTGGAATTTTTTTTTATATATTTTATGGGATAATTTGAATATTTCCTAAAATTTTCGAAGCAATTTGTAAATTTCAACTTCGCTTAAAAAATGTTTGAAAAATTAGGTCCCATAGGGTTCAATATCTGTGGTCCCATAGGAGTCAATGTATGTCATTTTTTCAACCCGGGTTCAATCCAAAACTAATTGGGTAATGTTATTCATTCCCATATGCCCCACAGACCGTCTGAACAACACACTAAAATTTCATTTTAACAAAGTTATTTTTACGGCAGTTATCGTGTGAACGGACTGACAGACAGACAGACAAACTGACAGAATGAACAAAGTCATAAACATTTTTCAACTACGTTGTAAAGTGTTAAAAACGTTGCTAACCTCTTATTTAAGCAATTATTCAAGAATTTTCTGATTTATCCACGTTTTTTGAGAACTTTCCATAGAGTTCATATAAGAAAGTATTCTTCGTCTGTTCGTGGTGATGCCACATTCGACGATCATGGTGGCACATTTTGCGCAGCAATGTCCCCTTGTCGACTTTGCTGAAAATTTTAACAGGTTAGCAATATCTGTGAATCTTAAATTTAATTTGTTTAATAATTCCTGTTGCTTTGTGGGAATTATTCGTTTAATATTCATTTTCATTGCAAGTTTTACTTTTCGTGGGACCGGTACGTTGTGTTAGGGTATCGTATATAATTTGCGTTTAAGTGGGGTGGGGGGAGGAGTTTAGGCATTGTATAGTTGTTAGGGGCCGATTGATGATATATAGAAAATCAATAATGAACTATCATAGAAATCGCATGATTGGAAACTGCAACTACTTTCATAGCGACCATAACGTCATCCTTATGTCGTCAATTAACAATAGTGATTTGGAGAGCTTTGTTAGGCAGGTGCATGGGAGGAAAGGAATTTTTAACACAACTTTATCACCCGTTACATGACGGTTTGAATATCTAGTTAAATATATAATTCAGCATTAAAGTAAAATATATTATATTATATTAATGCCATTTAAATGCCTAGCGCGCTCGAACCTATGTAATGGTTTATTAGTTTCATAATTAATGTTATGAAAATCTTATATTTCGAATAACTCTTGGGACTCCTGTGATGGTATCTTATACTTTTTCCTCGTCATATGTGAATTTTTTATTTCTTTGAAAGTGACGGCAATGTTTGTCACATAACATGATATCCGCTTTTGCCGTTATACTTTATTTTAATTTGCTTAAATCAAAGAAATGAAAATAATCATCTGTAAAATAAAAATACTAATTTGAAAACAAATTTAAAAAACAAAATCATGGAATTCTTGATTAATATATTTAGGATTTCATTCTCTTTTACTTCTATCACAGGAGAGATACTATAAGGGCTAATGCACGTGCCGAATGAAAAGGAATCCCTTGATTCAAGCCATGGGTCGTTACCATACCAACCAACTGTTAGATCCCATGTGGATCCGTCAACCTTCATTTTTTCTACAACTCAGGATACCCAGATATCTTAACACGACACTGCTGTTTATCAGTTACCTGCGGTCATGGAGCGACACGGAGCGATCGCTCACTAGCGCGAAACAAGAAGGGGGCGTCTTTTGCACTGAACATGTTTTTGGCTTAAGACGCAAAGACCATGCAATGTGGGAAAGGGCCCACAGAAATTATTAGCTCAAAGCGCCAAACACCTAGTTACGCAACTGTTTTCAACGGTAGCATTATGGCGCGGCTAACTATTAGATGCTTATATATTAGATACCTTTACCTCCAATTTTTAACATTTTTTTTTTAAATTGGCTTAAGACGCAAAGACTATGCAATGTGGGAAAGGGCCGACAGAAATTATTATCTCAAGGCGCCAAACGCCTAGTTACGCAACTGTTTTCAACAGTAGCGTTCTGGCGCGGCTAACTATTAGATGCTTATATATTAGATGCCTTTACCTCCAATTTTAAACATTTTTTTTTTAATTTCGCTGTGAAATGATCTTCAAACCATCCGATTCACTTTAAGTCGAAATTACTTTTTAAACATTTCACTAATGTTACATTTTAGTAATTTCAGAGAAAAATACATGTGAATAATTTGCATAATTGAGTACACTTTTATTTTGTAATGAGTTTAAATTATATAAAATGTTGAGAATTTCATAGGCAGCCTCTGAAGTGGAGGCTTTAAAAGATTAATTATTGATAAATTAAAACGTTTGGCCGTGGTACATCGTATTTTTCTTGAATGAAGTATAGTGTTTTTAAACTGTATCAAGAGATGGCACCACTAGTTAGGTATTCCCACTTACGATTACTAGCCTGTCGTCTTCTCGCAAATTTCTGCTCTTTCTTTTTGCTGGATCAAGATCCATCAGATCGAAGGTTGGATGAATGCAGCGAAATACAAGAAATTTTATTACGCTTGTGCTATGCTCCCCATTTCCAAACTAAAAGTAGAACTGGATATTTTCATGATTTCATCCCAATGAAATACTGAGAAAGCAGTTTTTTTTAAAATTTTTGAAATTCGCTATTTTGATTCACACCAACACACAGACATAAATAAAAGGTAGGTGAAGGAAAGTAACATTTAAATCAGAATGTTTCAGGACAGAGGCGTCGGAAGTTATTTTGCACTGTGGGTGCAAAATGCAAGGTTTCGAGTATTATATATATATATATATATATATATATATATATATATATATATATATATATATATATATATATATATATATATATATATATATATATTTATATATATATATATATATATATATTTATATATATATATATACATATAAATATATATATATATACATACATACACACACACACACACATATATATATATATATATATATATATATATATATATATACATATAAATATATATATATATATATAAATAAAAATTGAAGGATTTTAATCGAAAATTATGCATAAACTACAGTATGTACAAAAAACCCCATCTCTAGCATATCTGTTACAAATGAGTAACAATAGGCCAAGACTAAGGATAAGGATAGAAGGTAACTTATCACTACAATGGAAAGGGGGATGAGAAGAATAATAGGATTCAAAAATCACATTTAAAGTATATAAAGGTAAATAAAAATAAAACTCGGCAATATGAGAATAGGCAATAATAAACAGCTCAGGAGATAAGAGATTAAGAATAGAGAACAAGCAATTGAAACTACACAAAAAATGGCGGTTAGTTCGAAATTGCATTCTCATCAGGACAGTCATACAATTCGAATTAAAACCGATATAATAGCCAGTTTCTGACAATGGCGATAGTATTTAACTATAAACACCATTGGAACTGTCTACTGGCTAGTGGAAAAAGAAAATAAATCAATTGAATTATATAATTCTGAAAAACAATACCTCCTCGAACAGAAATGGGAAAACACTAGCATAGCACACCCACACGTGTAAGATAAACTAGTGACTGAGCATTTCACCTCACTTCGTCAATTCAAGTGGGCACTGGAATGAATACAATTGAACGATTCATAATATGTATGGAGACTTTCAAAAATAGTAATCAGTATAGGACTCAGGACAAGAGGAAAATAGTCATTCGAAAATAGTAAACAGTATTAGACTCAGGCCAAGTGGTAAGTGAGGTAATAAGAAAGGGTGAATTTTCAAAAAAGAGTTAACCAGTCAAAGTGAAATAATGCATGTGTAAAATTATTACGTGGTATATTTGAAATTATTAATAATATTATTTACAAATACTTCCGGATATTGGTAATTTTGACAAATGCGTTTAAGTTTATTGATGTGTAGAAAGTGAAACTGAGGATCAGAAAGTCGATGTATTCGAAATAGCTGGTTTAAAATGATGTTTCTAAACAATTGAATAGAATTACAAGATTGATATGATAGCAGCTTTATGATAGAGAAGTTGTAAGAATCTTTTTTATCATATATATTGGTGATAACATGATTGTTGAGGGTATCTAATTTTATGTCTAAAAAATTAACAGATTGACTAACGCAAGGCTCATTAGGAATTAATTCTAGGTTAGACGGGTAAAAATCAATATTAATGGTATAGGAATCATCAATGATAATACAAATTAAGTCGTCAACATATCTATATATAATATATGAATTAGAGTTAAAATGGCATTCATGATAATAAAGATATAAGTTAGCGAGTATACTACTACTACAGCCACCTTGTGGTACACCAGATGTTTGTAAATAAATGTTATTACCTTGGATAATATAATTGTTGTATAACACAAAGTGCAAGAGCATAGGAAAATTTTTGACATTAAAAGCAACATGATTGGATGATATATAGTCATGATAAAGAGAGATAATAACTTTATGTAAATCTTTAATGACAATATTATTAAATAAGTCTTTAAAATCATAGGTTTGGAAACCAAGAATTTGTGGATACTTGCTAAGGTGATTAACTAAATCAAAACTATTGTTCAAAATGAAATATCCTGAATTCCTGAATTTAAGAGATTCATTAATTCGATTTAAACAGTTAAGCAAGTACTTACTAGCTGTAGTGGTAAAGGTATTATGTCCACAAGTGACTGTTCTAAAACTGAGAGGTGATTTGTGGAATTTAGGAACCAAAGTAACGTAAGGAAATTTAAAATACTTACATTTAATATTTAATTGTGTATATAATTTTAGCATTTTAGTTTTGATGTGGATAGACTGATTATTAATGGGTTTAAAAATTTGATTATTTTTTAAATAATTCTGTAACAGAGATACATAATATTTTTTACAAATGATGGCATAATTATTAGAAGCTTTATCTACATAAGTTATGACAAAATGTTGTTGTAGTTCTTTGATAGCAGAAAGGAGTTGTTTATAAGGATACCTAGGCTTCGTTAATTTAATGTTTATAATAAAATTTTTAAGTAGATATAAGGTAGTATACTTCCATAGATTGAATGCTTCAATAGGAATAGAATGTGAACAAGCAAGTTGATATATGAATTTATCAAAATCAAATGATAGAGACTGAAGAAGTTGTTTAGGGTGATGGCAGAATGGAATGCGAAATTTAGACCCTTTATTCATAATATCCCTAAGTATATCATCCTGAACTATACTGAGATCCCCAGTAATAATGTGACCATGAGTGGAGTTGACAAAAGGGGCAAGATTTTGATTGCTGCATACACATGATGTAAGATCATCGGAGTTTATTGTCCTGGAAACTTCATTGTAATTATAAATAGTTCTACCAATTGGTAAATTATATTTAAATGATTTTTGTATTTTGATATCATTTACTGGTAACAAGTGCTGATGTTTTGCAAATAAATTATTGAAGTTAAGAGAATTAAGAATAGGGTGTTTAAAAGAAATAACACAGTAAACTATTTTAGTATGTGGATTTGGTGTATGGAGTAGGTGGTAATTTAAGAAATTTGTACGAGAAAGAAGCAAATCAAAAAATAAATGTTTAAAATGCTCATGAGTTAATTTTAATTTTAAAAAATTAGTATAAACAATACTTAATTTGTTTTTTCTGACTTTATATAACCATGTTCTAACAGGTAGAAAATTGAAAGTTTGAGAATAATTGTATTGTAATTTCAAAATGTCTGCTTTGTAATCAAGAGTTTTACTTAAGTTACTTTTTCCTTTGCCACGCTTATATCGCTTTATACTAGGAGTTGATGACTTTGAATAATGAAAAAGATGTTTATATACTGAAGATTTATGAGAATTGTATTCAAAACTATTGTTAACAACATTATTATTATTATAAATTTGATTTAAGCCAAAGGGGAAGAGAGTTTTATATTTTTTAATGTAATAGTTTTCAAATACTAATCTATCCGTGAGTGAAATTTTAATATCTAAAATATGAAGGGATACATTTTTAAATCCGTGTGTAGCAAAGTGCTGATATTCAAATTGATTTTTAGTAGGGAGATCATTAAAGACTTTATGGTCAAATTTTTTAATATGATCCCTGTGGACATTCATTCTCAGATGTAAAGGGTTGCTGGTTTGGCCAATATAAGATAAGTTACAAATAGTACATTTAATTTTGTATATGCAATTAAAAACTTTGCAGAATTGTTGTGAAGTGGAATTATTATTAATTTGTAATGGGTCAGCAAATGGACAAGTTTTGCACCTAAGATTGTTGCATCTATTGAAGGAATATGTTTTGGATTGAGAGAAGGTATGGTATTCTTCCAAATCGTCTATAACGTTTAATTGGTCAATGTTTGTCGATCTATAATTATCCCAATTCATAATAATTATAGACCGGACACAAGGTAATGAAGAAAATTTACATCACGAATTCTAATTAAAATTCCCAAAATAAACCCCTTCAAAAACTATTTTGTCAGGTACGAATTTCATATTTTAACTAATACCATAAGAATTGAATCGAAATTTTGGAGAGTAATAAAACAAGCATAGTAGAAAAGAGAGATTTTCATACGAAATATTCATAAAAAAGCGAAGTGTGGACAAATAATATTGATCCGGAATGGAAGATATACAAAACCGTTAATACGTATGTGTCTGACTGAATCTCTACAACTGCGGGCAAAAGAGGGCCACATATAGTGGAAATACATGTCTAGATTAAAATGTAAAAATAAGCAATAAAAGATATTGACGTCCGGATTAACTAAAAGATACAGAAATAAATAACACAAAAAACACAATAAACTCTAATGCCTGCCGAGAGATGTCAGCACTATACACATATATAACGAGTGAAGAATCGAGTGTGAAATCTACCAAAAAGAGCAATAACCCGCAGAAAAAATCATAAAAGCGATGAGAGAACTCAAACCAAAATACTTCAAAATGCGAAATGTGAAGACATACCATAATCAATCAATAGGAGGAATGAAAGGGTTAGATAAATAAAAACAATATCCAAAGAGGGCCATATTAAGACATAGATGGGTTCGTAGTTAAACTATAGAAATGCGTTAGCGATAATAATAATAATAAACAAAATAAAATTAAAATTAAAAAGAGAATAAACTCTGTAATAAGCGCAAATGCAGCTTTACAACAGGTTTTACCTTTTTAAAAATTTTTTTTTGCAAGTATGAAAATCAAAAGATAGATGGTTGAATTCAGAAGTAAATAATAAATATAAATGTATAATTAAAAGATGTAATAGAAGTCAGTATGTAGAAAACAGAATATAAAACACAAAATAATACAGAATATAAAACTTTCATCATGATATTGCGCAAAGCAGCTAATAACATAATGGATTTATAAATAAAAATTGAAGGATTTTAATCGAAAATTATGCATAAACTACAGTATGTACAAAAAACCCCATCTCTAGCATATCTGTTACAAATGAGTAACAATAGGCCAAGACTAAGGATAAGGATAGAAGGTAACTTATCACTACAATGGAAAGGGGGATGAGAAGAATAATAGGATTCAAAAATCACATTTAAAGTATATAAAGGTAAATAAAAATAAAACTCGGCAATATGAGAATAGGCAATAATAAACAGCTCAGGAGATAAGAGATTAAGAATAGAGAACAAGCAATTGAAACTACACAAAAAATGGCGGTTAGTTCGAAATTGCATTCTCATCAGGACAGTCATACAATTCGAATTAAAACCGATATAATAGCCAGTTTCTGACAATGGCGATAGTATTTAACTATAAACACCATTGGAACTGTCTACTGGCTAGTGGAAAAAGAAAATAAATCAATTGAATTATATAATTCTGAAAAACAATACCTCCTCGAACAGAAATGGGAAAACACTAGCATAGCACACCCACACGTGTAAGATAAACTAGTGACTGAGCATTTCACCTCACTTCGTCAATTCAAGTGGGCACTGGAATGAATACAATTGAACGATTCATAATATGTATGGAGACTTTCAAAAATAGTAATCAGTATAGGACTCAGGACAAGAGGAAAATAGTCATTCGAAAATAGTAAACAGTATTAGACTCAGGCCAAGTGGTAAGTGAGGTAATAAGAAAGGGTGAATTTTCAAAAAAGAGTTAACCAGTCAAAGTGAAATAATGCATGTGTAAAATTATTACGTGGTATATTTGAAATTATTAATAATATTATTTACAAATACTTCCGGATATTGGTAATTTTGACAAATGCGTTTAAGTTTATTGATGTGTAGAAAGTGAAACTGAGGATCAGAAAGTCGATGTATTCGAAATAGCTGGTTTAAAATGATGTTTCTAAACAATTGAATAGAATTACAAGATTGATATGATAGCAGCTTTATGATAGAGAAGTTGTAAGAATCTTTTTTATCATATATATTGGTGATAACATGATTGTTGAGGGTATCTAATTTTATGTCTAAAAAATTAACAGATTGACTAACGCAAGGCTCATTAGGAATTAATTCTAGGTTAGACGGGTAAAAATCAATATTAATGGTATAGGAATCATCAATGATAATACAAATTAAGTCGTCAACATATCTATATATAATATATGAATTAGAGTTAAAATGGCATTCATGATAATAAAGATATAAGTTAGCGAGTATACTACTACTACAGCCACCTTGTGGTACACCAGATGTTTGTAAATAAATGTTATTACCTTGGATAATATAATTGTTGTATAACACAAAGTGCAAGAGCATAGGAAAATTTTTGACATTAAAAGCAACATGATTGGATGATATATAGTCATGATAAAGAGAGATAATAACTTTATGTAAATCTTTAATGACAATATTATTAAATAAGTCTTTAAAATCATAGGTTTGGAAACCAAGAATTTGTGGATACTTGCTAAGGTGATTAACTAAATCAAAACTATTGTTCAAAATGAAATATCCTGAATTCCTGAATTTAAGAGATTCATTAATTCGATTTAAACAGTTAAGCAAGTACTTACTAGCTGTAGTGGTAAAGGTATTATGTCCACAAGTGACTGTTCTAAAACTGAGAGGTGATTTGTGGAATTTAGGAACCAAAGTAACGTAAGGAAATTTAAAATACTTACATTTAATATTTAATTGTGTATATAATTTTAGCATTTTAGTTTTGATGTGGATAGACTGATTATTAATGGGTTTAAAAATATGATTATTTTTTAAATAATTCTGTAACAGAGATACATAATATTTTTTACAAATGATGGCATAATTATTAGAAGCTTTATCTACATAAGTTATGACAAAATGTTGTTGTAGTTCTTTGATAGCAGAAAGGAGTTGTTTATAAGGATACCTAGGCTTCGTTAATTTAATGTTTATAATAAAATTTTTAAGTAGATATAAGGTAGTATACTTCCATAGATTGAATGCTTCAATAGGAATAGAATGTGAACAAGCAAGTTGATATATGAATTTATCAAAATCAAATGATAGAGACTGAAGAAGTTGTTTAGGGTGATGGCAGAATGGAATGCGAAATTTAGACCCTTTATTCATAATATCCCTAAGTATATCATCCTGAACTATACTGAGATCCCCAGTAATAATGTGACCATGAGTGGAGTTGACAAAAGGGGCAAGATTTTGATTGCTATATACATGCATACATACACACACACACACACATATATATATATATATATATATATACACACACACACACATATATATCTATATATATATATATATATATATATATATTAGAAAATGTACCCGTTGACAAGAAGTTAAAGCACGAATAAATTGTATTCATTAATCCATAAAATATAATTAATCATACAAATAGCAGTACAAATTGCAAAAAAATAAATAAATAAAAAAAAATTAATTAATTAACAAATTCAAAAATTAAAATATTTAAATGGAAAACCTTTTATAGGAGAGAGGTCTTTAAGCATATGCGCAGATGCCGAAACGAAGGGTAAAAGTGTGTGGCATTGAAAATCAGGTTTGCTCGCTTTTGTTAGAATATAATATATATATATATATATATATATATATATATATATATATATATATATATATATATAAATATATATATATATATATATATATATATATATATATATATATATATATATACAGAACTTTTTGCCAAGGTCTAAAATTGTGTTAATTTCAGATTTGGCGAAATAAAAATTAGATTACAATAAATCAAACTGCTGCTTGTAAGATATAAGCTTGCAAAACGTCTTTGAATAGAGCAGGCATTTGTCAATAAGATGACTGCAATTGTTTCGAGGGCATTATAAACCCTCCTCTTCAGGCCAATACGGAGCAGTTCGAAAAGTATGCACTTTAATAAAAGATGAGAGTTGCGAAAAGGCAAGCAATAAACAAGTCAAAAGAGCTAGGACACACACAGTAAAAAAATTCGCAGAATGGGTCGAATAGACACTTTAAAAACAGACATAAACAGACATAAGATATCCTTACATCATGGGACTATAAAGGGTTCCTCTCCGCCTAGAAAGACAAGGGGAGACACTGAGAATGAAATTTTAAGCATTGAAATGAGATTTAAAAAACAGAAAATAAATATAAAAACCGTTAAGTTATTTGTAAAAAATTACAGAGTTTAGAGAGGGAAAAAATAGTCAAATCCTTGAAATGGAAAACAGGTAGAAAATTACAGGGAATGAGGTGGAATTAAGAAAATAAAGAAAGAAAGTAACCAGTTTCGCGAATTAAATTCGTTGCTCAAACTACTAAATCATTAAAAGTGGTTCAGACTAGGTTAAAAAAGGATATAACACAGAAACTAAGAAAAATAAAACGGTTTCAGATGCTATATGAGTTGACTTCATCAACTATATAAAAATATGCACTAATTAGTCTACTCAAAAATATCCGTGAATGAGACCGGAATTAAGGATGATATAACAAAATTGATAAAGAAAATCTAAATGAGTCAACTTTTAAAATCGAAGACAAGTATACAAACAATTTAAAGTACTATTGGATGAGATTGGAATTAAGAAGGAACTAATTAAAAAATGACCAAAAAGCAGAACAAAACAAAAAAACAGGAAAAATTTTCGGAAGTTATATGAGCTGTAAATGAAGTTAAGGGTGGATGACATTTTTTACATGCTAAGGTGTCGTAAAGAACTGCTGATTTATCATTAACAAGATTATCAGACTCCAAGTAAATAAAAGATACTTCCAAAAAATCAAGTTCAGATATAGTGCGGGCATGCGTGATGATTTTTAACTTAGAAAATTGAAATGAATGAATTTCAGACTGTTGGGAAATAGATAGATGACTTAGAATGATGTCTCTTGATTAACGATCATTCTAAAATGCTCTTTGATACATTTCTAGAGAGCCTAAGACTATTTGTCCCCCCCTCCCGCCCCTTGTCAGGCTAACAAATGGGGCCAAATAGTTTTGTTTGATGATTCTACTTATGTTAAAAAGGTGGAAAATTTATTAAATAAATGACCTTGTAATGAAGTAAAAACTATCCAACTGTCATGGAATTCATTTATCAGCTTCATTTATTTATTCCTTCAATTACCGGCTTATATAGCCTCCGAAACAGTTTTTTGTTTGTCTTTTGGTCATTTATTTAATTAGTTCCTTCTTAATTTCAATCTCATTCAACAGTGGTTTGTATACTCATTTCTGACTTTAAAAGCTAATTTTCTTTCAATTTTGTTATATCCTTCTTAATTCCAGTCTCATTCGCGAATATTTATTGAGTGAACTAATCGATTTATATTTTTAGTTGATGAAGTTAGCTCATATAGCTTTTGAAACCTTCTTTTCTCCTTATTTTCCGTGATATATTCTTTTCTGATCTAGTCTCAACTACTGCGAATAATTTAGTAGTTTGATTGATAAATTTTACTCTCGAAACCGATAACTTCCTTTTTGTGATTTTAATTGCTGCCTCATTCCCTTGTAATTTTCTATCTTTTTCCCTTTACAAGGCTTTGACTATTTTTCCTTCCTCTAAGCTTTTCATTTTTTACCAATAATTTAACGTTTGTTATATTTCTTCTCTGATTTTAAAATTCCATTTCAATGCTTAGAATGCTTTCAATTAAGATTTCATTCTCAGTGCCAGCCCCCTTGTATTCCTAGATGGGAGATGGACCCTTTACCGTCCCGTAATGATATATATGTTCAAATGGATGTGTTTATGGGTGTTTTTAAAGTGTCGTTACCACACGTTCTGCAAATTTTTTTACTATATGTGTCCTAGCTCTTTTGAATTGCTCATTGCTTGCCTATTCGCAGTTCGCTCTCAGCTTTTGTTGAGAGTGAATACTTTTCAAACTGTTCTATTTTGGCCGGATGAAGGGAACTTATAACGCCGTGGAAACAATTATAGTCACCTTACTGACATATGCCTGTTTTATTCAAGGAAGTTTTTGCAAGCTTTTAAAAATTAGGTTACCTAAAAAATGCAAATTTCAATGAATTAAAAAAAAATGAATATGAAGGAATTTCAAACATTGTTGGAAATAACGCTCTTCGATCTTTCCGATGGTATCAGGACGGAAACAGGGATAATATTTTCTGTCACTAAAAAGCTTATATGTGTGAAAATCGTGAATAACGCTCAAAGTTGTACTGAAACATAAAATAACTAAAAAACGAAATCGAATTAAAAAAAAGTTATATACGTATTTATAAAAATATATTTATTATGTAAGATAATTGAGAAAGATCTAATAATTGCCTTTCCTGTCATGTATCATTTATGTGAACTTTAAAAGAACTGTTAATATTTTTTGTATGGTTAAAGATAGAAAAGTGAAATTTCAAACTTGGACAGTGATTTTACTAAATATAAATATCCAATGCAAAATAATAATAATAGTGAATACTAAAAGAATAATTATCTGTGATATTGCTGAAGTTTAGTTCATGTCCCAAACACAAATACTCGATTTTTAGCGATTTGAACGTTCACTTGTATTCAGGGATGTTCAAAACATGTAGATCCACCAAAATTTGAGGGTCGGATTTTTTACCACATCACAATACGACTCCCCCTTCACATTACTATGAATAGCAGGGAAAGAAAAATTGAATTGAAAAATAGTCGTCTTTCTGTGCAATGCTTTCTAGCACAAAATGTGTATAATGCGTAAAATGTTTAATAAAGAAAATAACTACAACTAGCGAAAATTGACATTAAAAATGTTGAACTCTTAAAATCTATACTATTATAGGGACCCATGCTCTGATATGCCGACTTTAAGAAAAAAATAATAACCAATTCTCTTCAGCCCGGTTTCTGATATAAACATTATTAAAAGTTGAAAAAACTTAATAACCAGTCTCAAAGGCAAAAATAATTTCTTCGTCAGGATAGACAGATAGCAACTGCACCAGCAAAGGAAAGAATGTGTCCATCTGTGTGATACACTTTTAAACTGATAGACGCGTTCTTGCCTTTGCTGGTGGGATTGCTATGTCCACATATTTTGAAGAAGAATGCTGCTTTTTGCCTCTGAAGCCGATTGATGCTTTTAGTCAACATTTTACGCTGTTATTAACGAAGTACTTTCACTGAAGATTAATTTTCCACTATAAAGGCTATTAGACGGTCTTGTTCTCAATGTTTGAAATTTTATAGTAAACAGAGGCAGGTGTGCGTCTCCCCCTCTCTCATACAAACACATCACGTCCAAAGTTCCATATTTTTAAATAATAAAATTAAAATAGATATAGTAATTTTTATGACATTTCTGTGATCATGCTTTGTGAAGTTTCACAATATGATTTTTACTTTCCTTATATACATAGTATAATGTATAAGGAAAGTATTGTGACGGGGTCGAAAATTCGAATTCGAGTTTTCGACGGAAAAGCATGTTTCAAGCATCCCTGAACACGAATCAGACGTTTTTGAGGGTATGTGTGTGTGTGACAGTGAGTCTATGGAGACGATATATCACGAATCTAATGAAGTGATTCGAACAAAATTTGGTATAAAAATCACAATTCGTGAATACTGGAAGCCTATTGTTTTTACACGTAATCGAATGTTCAGAACCCACCTAAATTTTGAAAAAATAAAAAAAAAATTAAAGCATTTAATAAAGTTACGTAAATAATCGTTTGTTATGTAATGTTTCATTAGAAAACGATTGACATCAACTTCAGAACGCTAGCATGAACCGTTCTCGAGATATCAGGTCAGGCTTTTGGATTTTGGTCGCCCCAACTCTTTCCCATTCATTTTCCGATTAATATTTGCAAGCTGAATTGAAATAAAAAAGCTTATAAATCGCCTTTTTAGTGAATTTTGGTCTAAATGCGTGTCAAAAGAATGGATTTTTTTCCGGGGGGGGGGGGGGTGATTTAACATATTTCTTTTATTTTTCCGCTTTAAACAAAAATGTGCAATATCTTAAGCACGATGGCGATTATGCACGATGGCATTTATATGGCATTACACGTTAACGCCATATAAATGATGACATTCGACTTTAAATAATATATAATCTGATGTGCAAAACGCATGACATTGCATATTAACAAATTTCGTTATTTTTAGAAAACAATCACACAACTTAGACCGCTGAAGATCAAGATAATTTTGTTGATACCTAGAAAATTCAGAGTATCAAATTTCGACCAATTCGCTTTATTATTTAGAGCTATATTGCCCTCCTCGTGAAAAAATAAAGTTTCAAATATCTCGAGAAATGCTCGTGATAACTATAAAAATTTTTGTCCATGTATTTCCAGTTAAAAGTACTTTCAAACCGGCTGAAACCACATTTATGAAGTGGTATGCTGCCTCATGACTGTGAAAACAACACAGCGATGATTTCTGTTCCGCACATATTGAGCGCTGAACGTGCAAAGGAATTTTGAATTTTATCGTAATATTTAGTAAACCCCAATTAATGACCCTACCGTGGATGCCATGTAAGATCCTCCACGCGTATTCGCTCTTCCAATATTTAAGGCGTTCGTACTATTAAGAGGATCTGCACGCATGCACTGTTTGAACTACCAAGGGTACCCTCTATTAAAAGTATCACAGAGTATGCTCTATTATAACTACCACGCATATGCGCTATTAGACTCACAACCAACTTGCGATATAATATGTTTAACGCGATAATATGTTTAGCGGGTATCCGCTGTTAACTTTCACGAGCATGTTCAGTAAGAAATACTGCGCGCATGCGCTGTAGGATCCTTCACAAGCAATCGAAGTTCAATCCTTAATACTTTTGCACTGGAAGAGTCTTCACACGCATGCGTTGTAAGAGCCGTTTACACGCATGCTCTGAGCAACAACGTACGTGTGCTGTAAGAATTTTGAGTTGCAGCGCGCATTCACTAAAAGACCCTCCAAGCGCATGCGCTGTTCAACCACATACTTATGCTGTTAGAACACCCACGCACTGTTCAATTTTCAACCCGCATTCTCTGTAAGAATTTCTATGCACTCAAAAATATACTCATGCGCATACGCTATAAGAGCCTTTACGCACATGCCTTGTTAGAAGAACCACCACGCGTATGTTCTGTATAAGCACTCCACGCGCATGCGCTGTAAATTCGCTCCTCGCGCATGTCCTGTTAGAACTGCCACGCGCATGCGCTGTAACAATTATCATGCGCGTATGTTGTAAGAACCATCCACGCGCATATGCTGTATGTTCTAATGAGCAGGCGATGAATTCCTCTTCCCGAGCTCCAAGTCTTTCCACTCTGTTCAATCCTCAACTCGCATGCTCGATAAGAGTATCCACGCGCATGCGCTATAAAATCGCTCCTCGCGCATGCTCAGTAAGAGCCACCACGCGTATGCGCTGTAAGAGCACTTATCGCAAATGCGCTGTAAAATCGCTGCTGGCGCATGCCCTGTTAGAACTGCCACGCGCGTGCGCTGTAAAAATTATCATGTGCGTATGTTGTAAGAACCATTCACGCGCATGCGCTGTAGGTTTTAATGAGAGATGAATTTTCTCTCCGCGCTTCAAGTCTTTCCACCCTGTTCCATCCCCAACGCGCATGCTGTGTGAGTCTCCACGCGCATGCGCTGTAAAATTTCTCCCTGCACATGCGCTGTAAGATCTTTGCTCGCGCATACCCTGTTAGATCTGCCACGCGCGTGCGCTGTAAAAATTATCATGAGCATATGTTGTAAGAACCATTCACGCGCATGCGTTGTAGGTTTTAATGAGCGATGAATATCTCCCCGCGCTTCAAGCCTTCCCACCCTGTTCAATCCTCAACGCGCATGCTCTGTGAGAGCCTCCACGCGCATGCGCTGTAAAAATCTCTTCGCACATGCGCTGTAAAATGGCTCCTCGTACTTGCGCTGTAAGATCGTTGCTCGCGCATGATCTGTTAGAACTGGCACGCACATGCTCTGTAAAAATTTTCATGAGCGTATGTTGTAAGAACCATTCACGCGTATGCGATGTTAGTTCTAATAAGCATGCGATGAATTCTCTCCCAACGCTCCAAGTCTTCCCACCATGTTCCTCAACATGTATGATCTGTAAGAGCCTCTATGCGCACGCTCTGTAAGAATCTCCGCGAATGCATTAAAAGGGCCTCCATACGCGCATGCACTATCTGTATTATGTTTTCCATTAAACAAGAATCATCGAAAGTATAATACTAATAATTTCAATCTTCAAGAGTGATTTCTTTCGAAGTTTTTTTACGTCACCAAAGGATTATGGATAAAAAAGTGGTGTTATAATTTTGAATAATGAGCCTATTCCCTGACAATCTAAGTATAAGTACCTTGGAGTGTACTTAGATTCAAAATTATCTTGGAAGCATCACATTTCTGAAACATGCAAGAAAGTGAAGCTTTCATTCATCCAGCTTCGTCCCCTATTGACTAGAAATAGCCGCCTGTCAATCCATAATAAGTTACTGTTATACAAGTCCTGCATACGTCCAATCATGACGTACGGAGCTCCTATCTGGGACACCGCTGCGGAGGTTGACCTAAAGAAGCTTCAAGTCATTCAAAATAACGCTTTGCGTTCGTTTGCTAATCTTCCGAACTACGTCCGGTTAGAAATCCTGCACAAAGACCTCAAAATTCGGCCAGTTTTGGAACATGTCAAAAAGCTCTCTCTGAAATTTCACAGAGGTCTGAGAAGTGTGAATAATCCAACGTTAGACAGTATCCCTCGGTACCATCCTCGTAACACGAGGGCCGCTACCTGGAAGAGTTGTCTGTGGTATTTATTTCCGCCCTAAAAAGCGGATTCGTCTCACATAGTTTTATTTTTCTCCCTGTTTTGTGGTGCATTCTTCTAACTTTTTCTGTACTCTCCCTTGCTTTTGGGAACATCGCGTATTTCACAAGCTTACCCTAAATTTTTAAATTTTTATTTTTAGATAGGTATCTCAAGCTCAAGGCCCTGCGCCCCTCGGGGTGCACCTCTGTTTCCCCATTTTCCTCTTAGCTACTGGACGCCTACTTGGGCCCCAGTCCTTTCCCTTCTGTAGTCTTGGGAATCGGCATGATTTCGATCAGTGTCTTCCCCACAAGCACCTCTTAGTTTCTCTTTTTATCCTTTTCTGAACTTCCTTTTCGCCCGAAGTTTAAAGGGAGGATCCTATCCTTTCCTGGGCACTTCACTAAACCCCCCCCCCCCCGGCCTTGAGCCTTGATATTGAAATCTAACCACCTTTTGATTGGATGTCGGTATAAAAACGCAATCTTATATTAAAGAACCTTGCTTGCTTTTACATGTGAATGATAAATTTACAATGAAAAGTTATTTAGTTTAGGATTTATGCACATATTTCAGTTTCTGCCTTTCTTGAAATCTGCAGTAGCAGGTGATTTGATACAATAGATCCTTTATTACAATTATCTTTATTTTATTTATCTTTATTTTATGTTTATTGTGGCTGGGCGTGCTTCAATTCTGCTCTAAAAGCATATTTCTGTGCACGTCATTGGAAGCATAATATAGAAAAAATCGATGCTGAAAGTACATACATAAAATGCAAGATATAAAAGCACCAATTAAATAGAACATAATTTCAGTTATACTGAAAAGTAGAAATAATTTTGGAAAGTTAAAAAACTTAGACGCATTCCCCTTACAGCAAAGAACAATGGTTCTTTGTGGTTCTTCAGATTTTTTTTTCTTTCCTAAAGGAAGCGCAAAAAATATGAAGATTACAGTTAAGAAAATAAATGTTAATTGATTTCCAAATTTTGTCATTTCTGATAGTCATTACTGCTCAAATTGGTGATAAGTTCGGTGACCTTCCATAGAGCACGGACACACGGAGGGGGGGGGGGGCTATTAACGTAGGAAAAGACGGTGTGGAAATAAAAGGGATTAACCGTTGACGAACAGAATGCCAAGCAGAAATAGCCAATCATAGACAGGTGTTTGGCACCTTTTCGTTAAAACCACACGCAGAATAAGAGTGACAATATTACCCCAGGATATTTAGTACTGTGAAAGATCCGAAGACTCGATCTATTCTTTAGGATATGTACTATGGGCACGATGCCTCCATAAGGGAGGATAAGAGGGCATCCAATCCTGTATATTCACATAGGTACTAGGATATTTAAGGATATTCAAGGTCACATATACGGACATCAAGCTAGCCAATATTGTACGCAATAGTCTTGAGTTTTCTCCAAGTTCTACGGGAGCCCATGACCCCAAAGTTCATTTGAGACATTGGTGATGGCCATCATGCCGCCTTAGACGTGGTGTTTGACCTATTGCGGGAGTTTTCCACGATCTAGCTCGCCTGGCTTCTATGGCATTACTGCTACCATTGTTCATAATATTTCAACATTTACATGTGATGTTTCCTCTCATATCATCAATTTAAGTTTTGAAAGTGGCTTATTTCTTGACCAACTTAATTTGCTGTTTTTATTCCAGTTTATAAGAAAGGTGACAAAAATAATCCAGATAATTACAGGCCTATTTCCTTAACACTATTGAAAAAATTATTAATAAAAGGTTGATTAAGTATTTGAACTCCATAAATTTTTTCAGTTCTTGCCAATTTGAGTTTCACGAAAATAAAAGTACTGAAGACGCCTTAAAGAAATTTCTTGGTTAAATCAATGAGGGTTTAAATGCTGGCCATAGGATTATTGGTGTGTTTTTGGATATCAAGAAAGCCTTTGATTGTGTTGATCATAATATCTTGCTGTATAAATTGCACAGGATTGGCTTTCGGGGCATTGAGATGGATTGATTCAGATCTTATCTCAATGGATATGGGCAATCCGTTAGAATTGGTTCAGCTATAAGAAAAGAAAAGTTAGTTAAGCAGGGTGGTTTCCATGGTTCGGTCTTGGGTCCGATCTTGTTTCTTGTCTTTTTTAATGGCCTCTGTTAATTTAATTTTAATGAAACTTTGTTTGCTTTTGCTGATGATATTGCTTTACCTTATCATGGGGTTACAAATCCTGATGTTTTGAGAAATATGGAAGACGATTTGGCTACTATTGGTCAATGGTTCTGTGCTAATAATATTGCTCTCAATGTCAAAAAACTAAACTTATTTGTTTTGCCTTGTCCAAAAATCTTTATTTATCTGTGTGTTAAAATAACATGCTTGTTGTTATCCAGATAGAACTTGCAGTTGTGAAGCTATTGAGCAGGTGAGTAGCTTTAAATACCTTGGTATTATCATCGATGACTTGCTATCTTGGAATCCCCATATTTTACTGGTCTTAGTAAATAATTAAAGTTAAATATCAGTAAATTTTATTTTCTACGCCAGTTTTGTCCTCCCGATCTTCTTAAATTTCTTTATTACTCCTTAATTCACTCTCGGATTTAGTATGGCATAACCTGTCCCATCTGAATACCCCTAGGCCTGTTATTTTCCTTTAAAATTATTTATTAGAATTGTCTTTAAACCCCGTCAGACACCATCCTTTCCTCTTTCCCTCGATTCTATGATTATGCCATTTAGGCATCTTCATGTTTCATCAAAGATCTCTCCAAAGATTTCACCAAAGATCTTTCATCTTCATCATAGATCTTAGAATACTTTAGAATATGTTTTATAGAAATAAGAATGCGGGTGGTAGTCAATGTAACTTCGGGCTAAGGCGGGGTATTATCAGACCTCCTCGAGTCAATTACTAAGTTTCAGAAATTTTATCGCTTTTTAGCTCCTAGAGATTATAATCTTCTACCTTAATTTTTAAAAACATTGTTACCTATCGTTCCTATTCCAGGTCTATTAAAAACTGATTATTTATTTATAATTTAGCTGAAATTGAGAATTTTTCCCGTATTGATAGCTAATTTTTTACCTGTTTTACTGTCATCTTTATCTTTTTCATTATCTATGTTTATCTTTTTAGATGTTATGATGTAATGATTTATTGTAATTGTTTTTCCTGTAACTGTTTTTATGTTATTTGATGCCGTGTTTATCCATCTCCTTCTCTATAAGGTTGTCTTTTAAGAGTGGGTATTCATGGGTCTCCTTACTTTTGAATATTAAATAAAAATATAGTTGTCGTTCGTTGTGCTAGTGCAATTCATTGTTACATGCTTTGTAAGATACACATTTGGAGCGATATACTGGAAACTATGATATTTTGACCTTCTTTTCCCAGGAACGAGAGAATGAAAAATAATGGGTTCCACTCTTTTATCTAGGAACAAATTATTAACATTCAGTTGCTGTCTTTGTACTACTTTTTAACTCACATGAAAATCCGTCTGCTCGCGCCTATTTTATATACGACCTTGCTAATTTAAATACCGCCCCTAAAATATGCCGTCCTAAGCAAGCTCTTGCTTTGCTGGTGCCTTAAGCCAGCAATGCGAGATATTGCAAATTATTCAAATAAATTTATCAAAAAATGACATAAAATTCATAAAAAGTATTAACTATTGTGAAATTTGTTCACTTTTCATATGTAATATTATGCGATAAATGTATTATCATCATTCTCGCAGATCTAGCTCGTTCCATTCACGAGAGAAGAAACTTTGGGTAATAGCATTCTAATTTGACGCCTTTAGTCGTTTATCTACTATAAAAATAACCTATTTTTGCATCTCCAATGCTTAACGAAATATTGGCGACTAATTTGGCGGAATATCGCCAACTTGGCGAGTTTTCAAATGTCTTAAATTGATAAAAATGTCGCCAAATTGAAAAAAAATGTCGCCAAATTGATAAGAATGACGTTAAATCAATGAAAATGACAACTGATGAAAAATCATTATTTTGGTAAGAATATAAGAATAACCTATATCTCCGCCTATAATGCTTGGAATTCTGGCGACGAATCTTACGGCGATAAACCAAGTTGGCATATCGCCAACTTGGCGACCTTTTTAAATGTTGCCAAACTTATAAAAATGTTATAAAATTGTCGAAACTATTGCCTAGGACTTATTTAGCCTAGGAATTCTATTAATTAGGCGGCTAGCTGGATCTGTAATTTTCATTTCCAGACAGGACACTTTTTCCGCAGCAGTCCATTTTGCGTGTTCCTCAACTAAATTTAGTCTATCTAAAAAGGAAGGACTGTATAGAGCTCCCTTCAGCTCACGAAAACAGCTCAGGAACAGCGTTGCAAAGTTGTGCTTTCACTGCATTCGAATTCGCGACACCAGTGGCGCTCACCGAAGCAGATCTCCTTAGCTGCGGAGACGAACGAGGAAGCGAGGGAGAACATTGTTTACGTTATGAGAATTGCTCCTCACATTTCCCTTTTTTTCTACCCTTTCTTCCCGACATGATAATCTGTTAGTAGACTTTCTCGAAATCTACTTAATTTTTAGCTGTACTAAGTCGAATTGTTGAGGAGAAAAATGTGCTTCTTTTTTTATTACCTATTCAAATAATTGTGTGTTTTAATATAATTTCCCAGCAAAATATTCATTAGAAAAACAATTTACTTCGGTGGCTTGAAGAGGACCACAACCTGAAAACAATAAATTGGGTTGCAATATTTGCAATACATATAACACAATTGAAGAATATTCTTATAAAAAAACATTTGTGAAACCGGAAACTCTCTTAAATGATACAACAAAATACAATTCCACCAAGAAAAATTTCAGATTTTTAACTGTGTATAACAAAAAAAAAAATCATTTGCCACGCACTCAAGGAACAAATTTTTGAGCCGAATTACAACATAGCATTTTGAATTCGAAAACGAAACATTCCAGTGGTCAGGGAAACAAAGGCATCGGCACCAATTGTAAAATTGTTATGGTGCGGGCGCCAAATTGTAATAACGTAACAGACGGCCATCCGTGATAAAGTGGCACAAAACAATACTTAAAAATCAAGAAGAGTAAATCATAGTTAGTACAAACCCAGTAGTCCCTCTTCCCTGGTGATGGGTGCAATGGCCCACCAATGACAGAAATGGGAAAAGATAGCAAAAAAGGGAGACATATACACAAAAAATGATTACTTAAAAAATTGGTGGAATTAAATTATTTAATTAAGATATTATCAATATATATATATATATATATTCAAATTATGCCATAATATTTGTCTTTTTTTTCTTCCAAGTAGTTTCACAATAAAACATATTCTCTCATTTTATATATAAATATCAATTATGTTATAACAATAAATATTTTCATTTTTTCTTCCAAGCACCTTTACAATAAATCACGATCTTCTGTTTTATATCTATCTATATATCAAATAAAACACCTTTGAATCGAAACACAATTCTGCTAATTAATTCAATTATTTCAAAACTTTAACACATGTTATTTATACTCGGAACTATTTCAGTTCACCTTCCAGAAAAAGATCAAACAGTATCTTAAGCGTATTCTGGAGTTGTAGGTTTCATTGACTGGCGGGTGTCGAGCTTGAAAGCCAAGATCCATAGTCATCACGAAATATTCAAATTCTACTTATAAAATGATTCATCGTCTATAGTAGGTGAGATCCCATTCATCGGCGTTACTAGCAGGGGGGTTTCTTTGGACCAAAAAAAGTTTAACTTGCTTAGAACAATTCTTTTCAATTGTAAAATTAGGAATGGACCGCCCGTAGGTCCATTTCGAGTTAGTTCTTTATACTATCTGCCACGAACGATAGCGTCCCCATACTATCGTCACGTCATCAAAAAACATCACGCCTTCTGAATTTACCAACCAGGAAAACGGCGACGACGCGTACTGTCTTTTCACCGCCAGCCACATTGCACATCATGAGCCTCAGAGACTCCGAATTTTAGCATTCCCACAGCCGGGCAATAAACAAAACAGAAACCAATACATCTACTTCAAATTAACGGTCGCTCTTAAAAGCGGAAGTAAAGCCGAGACATGAACGATCAAGAATCGTGCGGTTTTTCTCACTCAGAAAAACACTTAAATTAGGATACAGTTATGCAAGTACAAATAATATAAAAATATATTTAAATTCAGCAAAGTCGAGAATTTATAAAATTCAGACACGACAATTTCACACTCTGTTAATTAAATGTCAGTTGCATTTTGAGGAGGATTTTGCACGTGAATTCGAATAAGTCGTAAATTATAATTGGACTGAAGTTGGCCAAAAACGCCCAATTTCAATTTAGGTAAAGTTATATCAATGCCAAAAACATTGTGCCATGGATTTTGTACAGCATTATTTCATTGTGGAAGAAGTAAAGCCATTACATTATGTAAAGAAAGTCATGTGCTGGCCACATCAAATTGTTCTTACAAAAATTTTAAAAATGAATAAAGAGAAATAGATAAACCATAAGAACAAACATTCAGAACACGAATAAATCTAATGCATTAAAGAGAAATGGGTCTAGACAGAGAGCAAATGAGAAATGGTCTAGCATAAAATTCGATATTAGTACCCATTTCTTCTTCGTGCTCCGTTATAAGTCAGTGTAAGTTTCCAGGGTTGCCAATTGCTCTTAATAATCGAAAGAAAAGGAGCATTTGTGTTCGGCACAGACTCAAATTCCATCAGGAGAAAAGTTTATAACTCTTCCTTGAACGTTAAAAGTCAATAAAAGGTTCTTTATGTACAAACTATCTGAGTCTCACTCGTATCCTGGGGGATATTCTTGTCAAACCTTTAAAATGAATCAACATTTTGCCAATTTTAGTTTTTCAGCAAATTTTTTAAAAAGTGAAACTTGACGAATATGGTGTAAACAGTATATCCCGTAGGGGCAACACAATTTATTAACTGCGATGGGACGGCACTGTGAAGGAGAAAAACGGAATAAAAGTAGAACTTTTTATTTTCTCTAGCATAAAATACATAGCATATCGAAATGGAAATTTTTGTGATAGGGGTAGCAGTTAATTCATTGATTTAGTTGATTGTGCATCTATGAATACAAATGAAGCAGTTTTTCAGTGATGTCTGTAGAGTCATCTGTGTATCACATCTGTGAACACATTAAAAAATTCAGATTAAAATTTTCACTATTATTTTAATTGGCAGACATAGGCCTATTCATTCAAAAGGAGATTTGACAAAGGGAATACCGCTCTCCCCCATCCCTATTTCTCAAACATTATTTTAGACAACTTAAAAACGGATTATGCCTAAAAAATTTTTACACTTGCATTTTATGTTACATTTTATTTGAGCAAATGATACAATTTATAGAACAATAATATGCGCCGTTTTGCATAATAATTTTGATAAATGAATTTGAAATTAAATTTGAATAAATCAATTTCCATATGATGAAATTGAAGGATCAAATAAATCCTTTAGATTCTATGTAGATGACTTCATGATGCGAAAAGTATCATCAGGCGAAAAATTTTTTAATGAATTTAATCTGAAGTTGCTTAAATTTGTTTCCCAAACTCTTAATTTTGTGGTTATTTCGTGCGTTTGTAAAAAGTTGAGAACTTCAAAAAATCTTTTCTCTTTAAAACAAAATTTCAAAATAAATAAAACCTTTAAAAAGTTTAAATCAATTAAAAATTTAAAAATTTCAAACTGATGTTTTTTAGATAATCAAAAGTTTTTAAAATTTGAATTATTGGAGAGGAAACAAAGGATTTTCAAATTTAAATGATCGAAGAATTAAAAAAATGTAATTTAATTCATACTATTGAGAAACAAACAAGATATTTTAAAAAGTTAAATTTTCAAAAAGTAATCAAAAGCGTTTCAAAATTTTAAATTCTTGATAAAGAAAATAATCTTTTTAAAATTTAAATCATTAACTATCATACATTTTTTTAAGTTTCTAAAAATAAATTAGAAAAATAAATAAAATATTTTTTTAAATGTTTAAATAATAGGGAGTAAATGTAATACTTTTTTAATTTGAATTACTGATAAGTAAACAAAGATAATAAAATGCCTAAATTATTTATTTTGCGTTATTTTAATCTATTGTCATATTGTTTTGTGTTTCGTTATATTTTACTTAGTGTTTCGTCCCGTTTTCCTGGTATTCACATAGATTACGTCGAGAGAAAGCAATCGAGCCAAAGTGGTGATAATTTTAAAGTGTGTTCGCAAACTGCACGATTATTTATTATTTTTTAAGCAAAAGTCTCAAGTTTAGCTTCTTTTTAACACCTACTGAAATCTGATTGTGTGGGAACGTCTATTTGATATAGCAAAACTCAGCCGATTCGATTAAAATTTAGTGCATATCTTAAACTAATTATGTTTTAGAATTTTAAATTTATGAATTTTAAATTTCGATTTATATATTTATATAGAGATAAAAAATCAGGTAATGATATGTCTATGAAGAAATATTAATCTAAAAAAAATTGTACGCCAAACAGAATTTTCTATTTGTCTGCATAATTCGTTCAATTATACAAGTTACTAGACTGTCTTATACATTATTTAATATTGCGTTTTTGATATTTTGATTTTTTACTACTTTCATGAAATAAACCTCTTAGTTATTAAACATGTAGCTAAATACCCTGCTTTGCTTCAGTTTCGGGCTTCAAGAGATAGCCCAGTTAATTAAATACAAAATTTTGATATTTATTTTCGAGACATTATATTAAGCGTAAAAATATTAAAGATGATGGTGCATTTGTACTTCTTCTACCCCCACTGGGTACGCCGCTGATACAGAGAATTAAAGGTGGGTTTATACTTGACAGCATGAGGTCTATGGTTTATCTACAAGAGAGCAAGTAGAAAAATAAAAAAGATAAATAATAATCCGGATATTGAAAAAACGATTATCCTTTCCCCTCCGCATAACAAGCCATCCCAAGTTTCCAAGTTGTTGAAAATGGCTCTCCAATTAAGCAGATGAAATGGAGCGCTTTGTGTAGCATCATCATCTCCCAATAGCTCCGGATGAAGCTTCATCCATCAGGAGTTTTAGAATGTCGTGAATCGTTAAAAGTCACCAGGAAAAAAAAAATGCCGTTACATGCAAACTATTTTGTGAAACCAATCCTATCCCGGGGGTATTTGTGGCGAAAATTTAAAATCGATCAGGAGTAACTGCCTGTCCTTTCTCTCTCGATCACAATATGAGGAGCAAATTAACGATTGTGGAGACTTCGTGGTTTTTATTCGGGATTTCCCGCGGGACGGGGATATGTGCTTAACTGTGACTGAGAGCTGTACCGGAAGAAAAATAACCTCCCGTGTAATGCGGAATAAATCGAGTGTTAACATCGTAAACTTTTCTTTTCTGATTCTATAATGGATGCCTGAAGGTATGAAATGTATTTCAAGTTACTCAAGATAATTATTTTATTTTCCTTATCATATATGGTAATATACGGGAAAAGTTTTGGAGTAACGTTGAAATTTGGATCTTTAATTTAACTTTCGATTTACATGCATTGAACAATCTAGAACACGAATCCACTATATTTATCCTTATGTGTGCGTGTGTGTTTGATTGTGCTTGTCTATCTGTACATAAGATGTGTTATGTTAATGAAAAACAATATATATATCTGCAACCTTGCCAACACGTATAAAAACTGCCATCTTATGCAGCAAGCCTTAAGAAAACATTATCGTGTACAGCATGTACGAACCGAGCGGCTAGCCTGCTGCTGAAATGTATATTGCCTACTGCAATATTGAATATCCGAAGTTGTTTTAATAAAGTGTTCAGCGTTCAAACTTGTAATCATTGCAGAACACAGCAAGATGCGTGCATGCAATCGAACTTAAAAACTATACGCCGAAATTTCTTAATATTTGATTATTAGTCAACTGTCTATTACGTTGGTGATGTTAAGATTTTGGTACAATTAAAAAAAAACATTTATTTTACGAAATGGTCACAGAAATCAACGAAATCTGAAATTAAAGACTATGATTAGCTGCTGGTTACTAAACGAATACAATAAAAGCCATTATTCTAGGTTAAGCAGTTATTGAGAATTTTTGTAACTTTTGTGACTAAGCGCCGTTTTAAAATGCGGTAAATTTTCAAATGACAAACAAATTATTTTATAAGAGGAAAGTGTATATGTAATCTCAAATAAATTTCCATTTTATGCCCACATCATATTTTTATGGCACATTGTATTTGATGATAATAATTAAAAAAAAAAATCTCTGTTCAGATTTTTATGGAGACATCTATCGGTGGAAGCAGAACAAAATTTAGTAGACGAAATCTTTAGAACATTTGGAAGCAATTTAATTGAAGAAATGCTGGTTTCAAAAGTTCCTATACCATAAACCCATTGAGTGCTGCGACTGGTGAAGATGAGAAAAATTTGCATATAGCACAACTTTTACGGGGCAATTTATGATATTAATATCCTACTAGAGGGTTTTTTATGCTTTGCTTATAGGAAAAGCACGATGACTCAAATATAGGGGAAAATGCTCTGCTTGAGAATCTGTTCCATAATAGTAATAATAATAAAAAAACCCGATATGATGTGTTGTTCTCAACATAAACTGAGAAATCCAAAAAATTTAGGGTTTAAATTTTTGGTTCATTTACCCTGAAAACTGCATACTTCCTGATAACTCATTTTCGGCGCGTTTCACTACGTTCAATGATTATTCCCTGATGGTGATTTTAAAAACAATTATTTTCAAAAAATCCCTTTTGCATATCATGAAATGTCACCATATTAAATTTTGTTGTAATTGGACTACTAAATACCTTTTTAAAAAACATTGAGGCATCCTTTCAAATATTTTCTTTTATGCTATTGGGCGAGCCATAAAGAATGGAGAAAAGCATAAAAGAACTTTAGCCTTATCACATAACATTTTATGTAATAAGGCTGAATAGTATGATAATTACCAGTTTTCAAGTTCCCGCAATTTTGTTTTAATCTTTATAGCCTCTAGAAACTTTTGCTTGGAATAAGTTCTTAGAAATATTTTTCTAATAGATTTCTAATGATGACAGAGTTGTTTAAATGTGCAAGAAGAACTTAAAGGTCCGTGGAACCATCCTCTCTTCAAATGCAATAAGGACTACTTTTAATTTAAAAACGATATAAATATTCAAAATAATGACCATGTTCTGTTGTTGTTGAGACCCAGACCGTCCGATCTACCAAAAAGGTGTAAGATAACCGTTTGGACAGTCGGGAAGTGCCACCCAATTTAGACCGGAACCCAGAGGGGGAGGCATCCACAGGGACCGCACCCTCCTTCCCCTACCACCAACCTCTCGGAAGGACTTACGGACCTACATGTTTAACGTGATCGTACTCCGCATGAACACGGCAGCAGTTGTGGCAGCGTGCAAATCCAGCGCGTAAACCACCGGCCTACCGCGCCCGAAATGTGCCAACAGCACGCGGTGTTCCCAGGTGGTCACCCACCCAGGTACTAACCGCGCCCGATGCTGCTTGACTTCAGTGATCTAACGAGAACCGGTGTTTTCAGCACGGTACGGCCGTTGGCTCTAACCATGTTCTGTAAAAAAGGAAATAAAAATCTATTAAGAACTTGGAAACTAGGTCTCGTAAAGTTGACCATGTTCTGTTAAAAAGGAAATAAAAATCTATTAAGAACTTGGAAACTAGGTCTCGTAAAGTTGACCATGTTCTGTTAAAAGGGAAATAAAAATCTATTAAGAACTTGGAAACTAGGTCTCGTAAAGTTGACCATGTTCTGTAAAAAAGGAAATAAAAATCTATTAAGAACTTGGAAACAAAGTATCGATAAGCTGAAAACCCAGACCACACGACAGACCCGAAAGCTTACTGTTGCTAAGTGTGTGACCGGTGGTCTCGATAAGTTTGACCATGTTCTGTAAAAAAGGAAATAAAAATCTATTAACAACTTGGAAACTGGGTCTCGATAAGTTGACCATGTTCTGTAAAAAAGGAAATAAAAATCTATCAACAACTTGGAAATTAGGTCTCGATAAGTTGACCATGTTCTGTTAAAAAGGAAGTAAAAATCTATTAACAACTAACAACTTGGCAATTAAGTCTAGAGTTAGGTCAAAAGGTCAAGTGATTAGGTCAAGAGTTGGTAAAAGTGGATTACGTACTGATAAGTTTAAGGATAGAGATAACATTAAAAGACATGATGGGGTGTACGTTGTACTCCTTTTAACGACTGATAATGACTACAAGTTTTATATTGGTAGTACTAAACGTTCTGCTGGTATCCGATTAGCTGAATATGTTCGTGACGTCAAGAATTGTAAACTTTCTACGGCTCTTGCCCAATGTGTTGTTAATCCATTATTCAAACTTTCGGCTCTTTTTTGAAAAAAACTTTCCTTTTAATTCGTTGCAATAACCCTCTTAATATTCTTCTTTATGAATCCCTGTTTATTTATATCTACCTTGATTCTATTTGTAATTTTTGATCCTGTACAAATTATTGACCCTGTATAAAGTTACGTTTGGCGACTCGTTCTCGACTGTATGTGGTATTGTTGTTGAGACCTAGACCGTCCGACATACCAGAAAGGTGTAAGGTAACCGTTTGGACGGCCGGGAAGTTCGACTCTATGTGTTGAAGACCCAAGCCGTCCAACTCATCCAAGGACTTGATTAACCAAATGGACGGCCGGGAAGGCGACTCTATGTGTTGTTGTTGAGACCCAGACCGTCCGACCTACCAGAAAGGTGTAAGGTAACTGTATGGACGGCCGGGAAGTGCCACTCAATTTAGACCGGAACCCAGTGGGGGAGGCATCCACAGGGACCGTACCCTCCTTCCCCTACCACCAACCTCTCGGAAGGACTTACGGACCCACATGTTTAACGTGATCGTACTCCGCATGAACACGGCGGCATTTGTGGCAGCGTGCAAATCTAGCGCGCAAACCACGGGGATACCGCACCCGAGATGGCCAACAGCACGCGGCGTTCCGAGGTGGTCACCCACCAAGTACTAACCGCGCCCGATGCTGCTTCACTTCGGTGATCTAACGAGAACCGGTGTTTTCAGCACGGTACGGCCGTTGGCCCGGCGACTCTATGTGTGTCAAACCTCTACATAGTTATTTGTGACGTTTCAGTTTATTGTATTTTATGCGTGACTACAATTTGGACATTTTTCATTGTATTTGTATTTAATACTTGTTTAAACTTTAAATCTCCTGTTTATAACACTTACTATTGTAATTGATTAATATTCAATAGCCTATTTATATTATCATTACCCCGTAGCTGATTTATGCAAATTTGTCTGCCGATCTGGTCTACATATGAGCTTGCTTCCACGATAATTTTTCATATAATCATTGATGAAGGGTATAGTGATACCCGAAAGCGTTCTGGCCTTTTAACATTTGTACTTATTATAGGACGGTTTTATTTGATTAAATGACCTTTTTATATATGATGAGTGTCTTTAATTTTATTGCTTATATATTGAAGTAGACGTGATACCACTTTAATTATTAAAGGAATTGTTATGAATTTCAAGAAGTTTCACTGAGCTTAGCATAGGAGCAAGAAGAAAACACTTATACAGGCAACCATTACCATTACGTGAAAGCAGGGTTGGCCTTTGCCTTTAGGGGCGTTTTTTTCGGAAATGGGTGCCATATTTGGCAAAACTTTCCACAAATACCAACTATCTTAAATTATACGACCTTTATTTAGAAATTTTCATAGAGAATTCGTAAGAAAGTCATTGTTCAGTTCGAGAAAGTAAAGTTACCTTAATAAGAGTCAAAGTGAAGTCTGAGATGCGTCAGTATTTTGAGGAAAGCCTGCTATTTTGTGAATTATCTGATTATTATGTTATATTAATACTTAATTGCTATTATATTGTACCCAATAGTTCTTTAATGATCTTGTAAGGTATTAGATTGTATTTCAACAGTTTATTGCGTAAAATATTTAAGGAGAAAAATTTAGAGTATATTAAACAAGAAAGATCAATCATGCATAAGCATTGATTATGAAACACTTTCCAACTGAAATGCAATTTCATTTAAAATTTCTCAAAAATGTGATACATTCTGTGGTGATATCTTTTACATTATCACAGTACTACAGTAATTTATTATACTTAAATATTTGAAACTCTATCGCAATATAAATCGTCTGATTCTCTATGCAAAATCAATGAATATTTCATTCATATAACTTGTATTCCAGACTCCAGAGCTAAATAATTTCGTGTGAAAAACATTCAGCTATTCTTATGTAACTCACCTTACAATCGCTTGAGATATTTGCATTCTGCATAAGTTAAAATTAGGCTTCGTTGAAGAAATAATAAAAGTTTAGGGATCATTCAAAATCGCAACTATAGTAATTGCGTAGGCACGGAATTTAGATACGCAGATAATACACAGATACACAGATAATATATATGTGTGTGTGTGTATGTATTCAAAAAGTTGGAATCGTGCCGAAGATCGGAACTCGAATTTTCGAAGGATCTACACGTTTTGGGACTTCTAAAACTATTTGTAGGAAGACGCCTGTGTATGTAACGGTGTATCTGTGTGTTTTTCTGTGTGTCTGTGAGGATATTGCATCCACTCTAACAGAAAAACTAATGAACCGAATTTCATAAAATTTGGAAGGTAAGTTTTTTGTGGGAAACTCTGATGTTCATTAGATTATAGTACGATTCGTAATAAAAGAATTTGCCTTCTTTGCGAAATGGCCGGCAGAAATTGTCTTTATCCACTCTAGCTAAAAACTAATGGACCAAATTTAACAAAATTTAGTGTATAATATTTCAATAACCTACAAGTGATTTATATACCAAATATAACAAAATTTGTTATATAAATCACTTGTAGGTTATTCTAGTACGATTCGGTAAAAAGGAACAGGCTGTTTTTGCGAAATGGCCCGCAAAAATCGTTAAAAATAAAAATAAAAGACTACGTGTGCTCAATTATATCAATTAAATTCCTATTTTATACGTGATTTTTGACAACAAAAAGAATAAGACTAACCCCATTACTCTAGAACTAGTCGTTCTTGGGATATTTTAGTTTTTTCGCGTTTTCGCTACGCCATCTTTGACAATAAGTCCAGCTATCAAATGTGAACCAAATTTAAGTTTAACGTGCAAATTCAATGTCATTTAAAATAGTTATGGCTGTTATTTTGTGCAGATAAACTGAAATTATTATTGAAGAAATAAAGAGAACGTGAATATGAGTCTGTAGGGCAAGACATGTGCTGCCCACATCAGAATTTTTAACAACATTGCAACAATGATTTATAGAAGTGAACGCGGATTATTTGCAGGCCATTTCGAAAAAAAATGTAGGATCTATATTTAAAGATCCACCAAATTTTTGTAGAATAAAATGTTCTACAAATTTAAACTGTGTACCAAATTTTTAACTCTGTAGGACGTAGGAAAGTGCATTAAAAATGCCATCAAATAAGTATATCATTAAGAGTTATAAAAAATTTAAAAAAAAATGAAAAATTGATATCTACAAAATTTATTTTTAAATGTGAAGCCTTTCTCATATACAAAGTAGTTAAAACTCTTGGAAAGATATTTATTATATAATATATCTTATTTTTCTTTCTGGAGGCTATCCCAAAAGTCAGAATTTAATTGAATTTGTTTCTCCCCCTTAATTAAATAGTTTTTAATTAAAAAACTACCTAACATATTTTACTGAATTTTTTTTATATATTTTAGGGGATAATGTGAATATTTTCTAAAAATTTCGAAGCAATTTGTGAATTTTAAATTTGCTTCAAAAATGTTTGAAAAATTAGGTCCCATAGGGTTCAATGTATTTCATTTTTTCAACCCGGGTTCAATAGAAAACTAATTGGGTGATATGATTTATTTATATTCCCATAGGTCCCACGGACCGTCTGAAAAGCATACTAAAATTTCATTTTGATAAAGTCATTTTTACGGGAGTTATCGTATTAACGGACAGACAGACAGACAGACAGACAGAATGAACAAAGTCATAACAACAACAACAACAACTATATTGTAAAGTGTTAATAAACAAAGTTATAAACACTTTTCAACTATGTTGCAAAGTGTTAAAAATATATAACTACAAGAAAATTTTACACGTAAGGAAAACTCTCTATATATAACAAGACTGTCCATTTGTTTCTACAGTTCATTTCGAATCTTAGGTAAGTGATCTAAAGCGGATTACATCATTTATAAATTAAGTTCTTGAAAAGGTTTCGAACCCCTGCATTTGTCGATCTTAATTTTCAGGCGTTGCTCCGCTGCGCGCTTGAGGACTGTGCTGGGCAATCTTTATACTACTAAACCTCATCGGATTTGTAACACTTTGCAACATAGTTGAAAAGTGTTTATGACTTTGTTCATTCCGTCTGTCTGTCTGTCTGTCGTTAGCACGATAACTGCCGTAAAAATGACTTTATCAAAATGAAATTTTAGTATGTTTTTCAGACGGTCAGTGGGACCTACGGGAATATACATTAATAATATCACCCAATTAGTTTTGGATTGAACCCGGGTTGAAAAAATGAAATAATTGAACCCTATGGGGCCTAATGTTTCAAACATTTTTAAAGCGAATTTAAAATTCATAAATAGCATCGAAAATTATAGGAAATATTCAAATTATCCCACAAAAAATATAAAAAAAATCAGTAAAATATGTTAGGTAGTTTTTTAAATAAAAATTATTTAATATAGGAAGAAAAACAAATTTAATTAAATTCTGACTCTTGCTATATCCCCCAGAAAGGAAAAAGAGATATATTATATAATAAATATTTTTCCAAGAGTTTAATTATTTTATATATAAGAGAGGTTTCACATTTTAAAATAAATACGGTAGATAACAATTTTTCAAATTTTTAAATAAAATAAATTATTACTTTCCCTGCAATATGTGGTAATGTATAGGGAAAGTATTGGAATCATGCCGAAAATCGCAACTCGAGTTTTCGACGGATCTACACGTTTCGAGACCTCTAGAATACGAAAAAACTGTGCAGATATTGTATCTAATCTAAAAAAAAAGTAATCGGCCGAACTTCATAAAATTTGGTAGATAAGTCACTAGTGGGCGAATCTGGTGCTGATTAGTTTGGTACGATTCGGGTTAAAAGAACCCACCTTTTTTTGCGAAATGGCCCGCAAAACCGTGTATCCACTCCAGCTAAAAAACTAATGGACCAAATTATACAAAATTTGGTAGGTGAGTCACTTGTGGACACCCTGGTGCTGATTAGATTTTGGTATGATTCGGAAAAAAATAGCATGCCTTTTTTTGCAAAATGGCCCGCAAAAATCCCAAAATCTAAAATAAAAATTTAAGTATGCTCAAATATATCCAGAAAATGCTTGTTTAATACGTAATTTTTAACGAAGAAAAGAATAAGACCAACCCCATTACACTAGGAGTAGCCGTTCTCGAGATATTTTAGTTTTTTCGTATTTTCTCTACGCCACCTTTGAGAAGAAGTCCAGTTATCAAATAAGAATGGAAACTGAATTAAAAGTGAATTAAATGTAATTAAAATAAAAGGAACGTGAATATAAGTCTGCAGGGAAAGTCATGTGCTGCCCACATCAGATTTTTATAGTATTGCGATGAATGAAACGATTGAAAAAATCTTTATGAATGAAATTCTGCTTTTATATAGAGGCGATTTATATTTCGATGACGTCATTTGAACAAAGTTCATTTGTTTCCAATGAAGTTTTCAAATATAATAAACTATTCTAGTATTATGATAATTTAAAAAATATTACAGATGAATATATCGCATTTTAAAGATGTTTAAACCAGACAAATTATATTTCAATGCCGTCATTTGAATGAAGTTAATTTTCTCCGATGAAGTTTTCAAATATAATAAATTAATGTAGTATTATGATAATCTGAAAAATATTACCGAGGAATGTATCGCATTTTACAGATGTTTATGTAAAATTGCATTGGAGTTGGAAAATGTTTCATAATCAATGCTTTTATGCATGACTGATCTTTCTTGTTTCAAAATGTTCCACATATAGTACTGATAGCGGAAAAAAAAATATCTCGTCAAATGCTCAGGATAATTCATACACTGTGGTTTTTATTTATTTATGATCAAAGTATTTTCAAAGCAACCCTTTATCGGGTAATGCTGAGTATATTTTGTAACATTTTTTCCAATTTATATAAAACTAGCAGTATACACGTTCTTCATATGAAATATATAATATAAAGTAACTTATAATTCGTAATTATGGGCAAATTCCAGTTGTATTCCAAATGAGATTGTGCTCCATAACTTGTTATTAAAATCTATATACACTAATTGCCAAGTATCCGTCTGTCTGTCTGTCCATTTGTCTGTCTGTCATCCTTTTTTAGGCACTTCCCAAATAGATAGAGACTTGCAATTTGGTACACGGCTCGATCGTTCGATAAAACCCACTGGAAAAATCGAATTTTTCAAAAACGTTCTCTGAAGGGGGTGTTCCACACAAAAACGTTCGAAAAGTGAAATGATAGGAAAGCATACTTTGCCATGAGATAGAGACTTCGAATTTGATGTATGGGTAAATCGCTCGAAAGGAAGAAAATGTGCATTTTCAGATTTTCAATATTTTCTTTTTAAGGGGGTGTCGCACAACAAAATGTTCGATTTACGAATAAATGAGAAACCGCTCCCTTAAAATTTGATAGAGGCTTGAAATTAGATATATGGACTAATCATTTGATGAAAACGCCCAAGATGAATATTGTGTTTCAAAAACGTTCGTTGGGGTGCTCCAGAGAAAAACGCTCGAAAGGTGAATTGATAAGAAAACATGCTTTGGGATGAGATAGAGATTTGAAATTTGTTGTACTGGTAGATAGTTTGGAAGGAAGAAAGTGTACAATTTCAGTTTTCCAATATTTTCTACTTTAGGGGGTGTCGCACACAAAAATGTTCGATTCTCGGAATGAAGTAGAAACACCCCTTTTAGAACGTGATAGAAGCTTGTTATTTGGTATATGGGTGAATGATTTGATAGAGAACCCACGAAAAATGGAGTTTTTCAAAAATGAATGTTTAAGGGGTTGGGTACTCCGAAGAAAAACATTTAAAAGATGAAATGATAGAAAAAGCATGCTTCGCGATGAATTAGAGACTTCAAATTTAGTACACGGGTAGATAGTTGGAAAGTAAGAAAGTGTGCAATTTCAGTTTTCCAAAGTTTGCTATTATAGATGGTGCCATACACTAAAATGTTCAATTTGACGAACAAAAGAAAAACACTTCCTTTACAAAGCGATAGGGGTTTAAAATATAGTATATGGGCTAATCATTTGATAAAAAAACTGAAGATTATTACGGTTTTTCAAAAATGATCACTTAAGGGGTTGCAACACAGAAAAACGTTCGAAAGATGAAATGATAGAAAAACGTGCTTCACGATAGGATAGAGACATCAAATTTGGTGTACGGGTTAATAGGTTGAAAGGAAGAAAGTGTCCAATTTCAAATTTCCAATATTTGCTAGTTTATGGGGTGCCGCAGACCAATATGTACGATTTTCGGAATACATGAGACACGCTTCCTTTTAAATGTGATAGAGGATTGATATTTGGTATATGGACTAATCATCAGATAAAAAACACAATACGAACATAGTTTTTCAAAAATGTTCATTTACGTGTGTGCTGCGCAGGAAAAACCTTCGAAAGGGGAGATGCTAAAATAGTATACTTCAGGATGAGATAGAGACTTTAATTTGGTGTACTGGAAAAGAAAAACTGGGCAATTTAAGTTTTTCAATATTTTCTTCTTTAGGGGGGTTCTGCACACTAAAATACTCGATTTGCCGAATGAAAGTGAAACGCGAAATATTAAAAAATTACAATATTCAGGGGTTGCTTATTGCAAGAACGTTGATTTTCAACGGGTATTCGGCTAGTATATACTAATTGGCAAGTGTCCGTCTGTCACGCTTTTTTGGCACTTCCCGAATAGATAGGGACTTGTAGTTTGGTATACGGCTCGCTCGTTCAATAAAATCCCCTGCGAAAACCAAATTTTTCGAAAACGTTCTGTACAGGGGGTGCTCCACACCAAAACGTTCGAAATGTGAAATAATAGGAAAGTGTGCTTTGAAATAAGATAGAGACTTCAAATTTGGTGTATGGGTAAACCGTTCGAAAGGAAGAAAGTGTGCAATTTCAGATTTCCAATATTTTCTACTTAAGGGGTGCCGCACAACAAAATGTTCGATTTACGAATAAATGAGAAACGGCTCCTTTAAAATTTGATAGAGGCTTGAAATTAGGTATATGGACTAATCATTTGATGAAAACTCCCAAGACGAATATAGTTTTTCCAAAACGTTCGTTGGAGTGCTCCAGAGAAAAACGCTCGAAAGGTGAATTAATAAGAAAACATGCTTTGGGATGAGATAGCGATTTGAAATTTGGTGTACTGGTAGATAATTGATAGTTTGGAAGGAAGAAAGTGTACAATTTCAGTTTTCCAATATTTCTACTTTAGGGGGTGTCGCACAAAAAAATGTTCGATTCTCGGAATGAAGTAGAAACTTTTTTAGAACCCCTTTTAGAACGTGATAGAGACTTGATATTTGGTATATGGGCGATTTGTTGAGACTTCAAATTTGGTGAACCGGTAGATAGATCGAAAGGAAAAGTGTGTGCAATTTAAGTTTTCCAATATTTTCTAATTTAGGGGGTGCCGCAAACCCAACTGTTCGATTTTCGGAATAAATAAAAAATTCTTTCTTTACATTTTGATAGAGTGTTGAAATTTGTTATATGGGTTAATCATTTAACGAAAGCACCTAAGAGGAATAGAGTTTCTCAGACATGTTCGATTAAGGGGATGATCCAGAGAAAAACGTTCGAAACATGAAATAATAAAAAAAATGCTTCGGAATGCGATAGATATTTCAAATTCGGTGTACGCGTAGATAATTTGAAAGGAAGAAAGTGTAGAATTTCAGTTTTCCAATATTCTCTACGGGATGCCACACACCAAAATGTTCGGTTATGTTATGCACGCTTACTTTTAACTGTGACAGGTGCTTGATATTTGGTATATGGGCCAATCATCTGATTAAACCCCCAAGGCGAAGAGAGTTTTTCCTAAATGTCCATTTATTGCTGTGCTCCACAGAACGACGTCCGAATGGGGAAATGATAAAATAACATGCTTCGGGATGAGATAGAGAATTTAATTGCGTGTATGGGTAGATAGGTCGAAAGGAAGAAGTGTGCAATTTAAGTTTTACAATATTTTCTACTTTAAGGGGTTCTGCACACCAAAATATTTGATTTGCCGATTAAATGTGAAACTCGAATTATTCAAAAATGTGCATTATTCGGGGGGTTGTTTATTACGAAACCGTTGATTTTCATCGGATATTCGGCCAGTATATAGTAATTGCCAAGTGTCCGTCCGTCTGTCTGTCTGTCACGCTTTTTTAGACACTTTCCGAATAGATAGACTTGCAATTTAGTACACGGCTCGGTCTTCGATAAAACTCCCTGGAAAAATCGAATTTTTTGAAAACGTTTTCTAGAGGGGGGTGCTCCACATCAAAACGTTTGAAAAGTGATAGGATAGGAAAGCATGCTTTGCGAAAAGACAGAGACTTCAAATTTGGTGTATAGGTAAACTGATTGAAAAGAAGAAAGTGCGCAATTTCAGGTTTCCAATATTTTTAACTTGAGGGGGTGCCGCACACCAAAATGTTCGATTTACCGAATACATAAGAAAAGGCCCCTTTAAAACTTGATAGAGGCTTGAAAGTTGGTATATGGGCTATTCATTTGACAAAAACACCCAAGATGAATATTGTGGCAACCGAAAAATTAAATAGAAAACTTAAGTTTAACTTTTAATTATTAAGTTCATTTAATAATTATTATTTTAATATTAAATGCATTAAGTTGACATGGCCGTAAATAATTGACATGGTAATAATAAATGACATGGTAAGTAAAATTTTCTCATTATTATTTTCATAAGAACACAAGGCCTGTAGTACCGACCTTGAGTCGGTACAAATATGTACTTTATCAAATTCCGTCTTAATATATACTCTGTTGCTTTACTTATAGCATAAAATTCTGCATTATACACAGTTGTAGTGTCATTTAATCTATATTGTTCAAAATACTGAATTTCATCTTCTTGGTATACTACAAATGCACAACCTACTTTTCCATTAATTTTTGATCCATCTGTATAGATGGTCCTTTGCCCATTAATGGGAATCTTATCATTTCAACTCAAAATCTGTTCTTCCCAGGGAGATTTCTTAGAATAGCTGAATTGCTCCATTTCTGTGTATTCAATAATTTCGTCTCCAATCATCATATTTTCATTCCAGTGTATTCCTTTGTAAAGGTTAGCTTCTCCTTTTAACTTCAAGTCTAGGGGCAAACATCATCCCGCTAAGACATGAAGATCCATATTAGGTGTTGTTCTATAACACTTGGTTATAGACAACAAAACGATTCTTTGAATCTGGTTCACTTTATCATTAATCCTTCTTATATATCTGTACCACATATTTCAGCTCCGTTCGAGATTAATTTTTCCACCGCCTTTAAGTATATTTCTTTTCTTATTTCGGGTCTAAGTCCCCATGTCGCTCTGATGATTCTATTTAGTTTTCCATGAAAATTCAACACTTTGTTTTTAACTTCATTTAAATGAGGTGTCTGTAACACAATATTTGTATTACATGTTTCCACCCCAATTACAAATGCCAACCTAAATAATGAACTATCTAAATGCTGCAGAGGGAGCCAATCACAACAAATGCATATATAAACAGTGGTCATCCCCGTCTGCAGCAACAGCGAATGGTAGATGTGGTAGGGAATGAATGGGGGAAAGAAAAATCGCCCCAATGCCGTATTCAAAAAAACTCCAGTCGACTTAAAACTTTCGAACGAGTCAGCATCATGTTTTCTTGGGTTTGTGAAGAGTGTATATAGAATGTGAGCAACAAAATGGTGGCGAGTGCAGTTAGATGTGTAACGGTTTTCCTACATCATTGAAATAGCACGAATATGCACGTAACACAAAGAGAAAAGGTAACCAACTTTCAATTGTCACTATTAGCACGGAAGGCACACCTTTAACGATTATTAAAATAATTGATACCAGTTCGATGAGTAGACCATATGAACGAGTTCGTAAATATTGAACTATAAGAACTATTCTTTATCGATTGTTTAAAGGAAACTGTTTTAAGAAATTTAAGTCAAAGTTATTATGTGTGTAAATATATATATATATTAATGCAATATTGTCAGTATTATGTGTCGTTTAATAATTGATTTAATTATAGCATAGTTACTCCAGATACAATAGATATCTATTAAGTAAAATATTAAAATAAATTGAGCAATTAAGCATGTGTATTTCTTTATGTTTTGTGTGTTCGTATTCCGAGCTTGAGAACCGGGAGCTTACATGCTCTACCCTTAGTGGCGGCATCATAGGTAAGTCCTATACTGGTAATTTTTGATAAGGACAATTTTACCTTATGACATGATGTCGCAGCGTGAATTGGTGCCGTATGTGGTCAAGCTCGGAGAGAATTATAATGTTAATAAGAGAAAGTAAAAATATAAATAAAAGACAAAATTAAGTTTAATAATGAGTTTGAATATAATAGTGAATTTAATAATGAATTCAATAATGAGATGTAACTCAGTATAATGATAGGAAAATGCATGAAAATGATAATTTAAATATGTATTGTATTATTGTGTATATATGTGTGTATTAGTATAGATATTTAGTATATAGTCAGAAGTGTACAGTGTATTAAATCATGGCGCCGAATAAAACTAGGCAATCAAATAAAAGAGCGAGGTAAGATCCTCCGATTAACAATATGCAGCAGGAGGTAAATGTAAATAGCAGTATAACAGATAATTCGGCTGTAACAAATAACGCAGTCTATGTGCAAATGCCCACAAATCAAGCGCAGCAAAATACTTCGTTGCCAATTATGCAGATGTTGCCATCATTTGATGGGCAAAAGGAAAATAATGTAAATTTCTTTATCATACAATTTAAGGAAATAGCGGATTTAACATCATGGTCCGAACAAGAGAAAATTATAATTGTCAAATCTAGATTAAGGGGAAAGGCTCAACAATTTCTAGCAGAAAATATTGCTCTGCAAAAGGAAAAATCATATGAAAAATTCATGGAGATATTAAAAAACAAATTTGAAAGGAAACAAACATTAGTGCAAAAACACAACAATTTTAACAATCTGAAACATTTACCAAATATGACAATTAAGGAGCTTGCACAAGAAATCGAAAACCAGGCGATAATATTTTTAGAGATAGACGGAACAATTGATGCAAATGTACAAAAAATTATAGAAAAAATTAAACTGACCAAATTTTTACAGATAGTCAGAGAAGATTTAAGAACAGAAATAAAAAAAAAAAATGACCCGAAAACCTTTGACGAAGCAGTGAAAATAGCTGAGGTAATAGAATCCGCATTGGAGGAAGATAATGATTATGTAAATAATATTGAAGTAGAAAATAAAATAATTGAGAATGTGGAAATAAATCATGTAAAAACTGAAAATAATGCAGAAAAGCCGCCACAGAAATTTTGTATAGCGTGCGGTCGCAACAATCACTGGATGTCAGAATGCTTTACGCTTCAAAAAGTACAAAATAATTTAAAAAGGGCAGCGGAAGAGGAAATTTAAAGTGCGTATTGTGAGATGCACAGTATTTTGAAGTAGCGAAATGAGTATATATATTTGATATTTTGAATGCCGCGATGTAATATGATATAAATATGGGGTTCAAAATAGCCATGATTTATACACACAAAAATATATAATATGTTATTCATTATAACAAATAAGAAATATATACAGCTAAAAAATTGTCGAAAAATTATTTACGTCTGTGAAAATGAGAAATCAAGGTAATGAATTAATGTAATGTTGTGAACTTGTATATAAATAGAAATGCAAATAACAATTATGATATAGTCTTCATTTGAAGTGTACAATAGACTGTACTAAGCAACATAATGAAAATATAAATATTGAAGTACCGGAACTTTGAAAGTTAAGTCACAGGATGGTGACTCATTCTTCCGTGCTCATGATAATTCCATGTGACAATAAGGTGTCTTCCGTGCTCATGATAATTCCATGTGACAATAAGGTGTCTTCCGTGCTCATGATAATTACATGTGACAATAAGGTGTCTTCCGTGCTCATGATAATTCCATGTGACGATATAGTGTGCCTTCCGAACAGTGATAATTTCTTCATGTACATCAATATATGTGTTACCAAGTACGATATGGTGTATCTTCCGAACAGTGAGTTCCTTCATTTTAGTGACATGTCGGTTGTAATGCACCGATATATGTAGGTCAATGTTACAATATAGTGTGTCTTACATGCGGTGATCTGCATTTCTGTGACAGATATATGTGCAGTGGATCAAAGCAACATTTCCACAGTGGCCGCAATGTGTACACATATGTGTTCAGTGCGACGTTTACCGTGTGTTGAAGTTTTCTCTCTGCAAGGGGGGATATCATGTAACACAATATTTGTATTACATGTTTCCACCCCAATTACAAATGCCAACCTAAATAATGAACTATCTAAATGCTGCAGAGGGAGCCAATCACAACAAATGCATATATAGACAGTGGTCATCCCCGTCTGCAGCAACAGCGAATGGTAGATGTGGTAGGGAATGAATGGGGGAAAGAAAAAGCGCCCCAATGCCGTATTCAAAAAAACTCCAGTCGACTTAAAACTTTCGAACGAGTCAGCATCATGTTTTCTTGGGTTTGTGAAAAGTGTCTATAGAATGTGAGCAACAAAATGGTGGCGAGTGCAGTTAGATGTGTAACGGTTTTCCTACATCATTGAAATAGCACGAATATGCACGTAACACAAAGAGAAAAGGTAACCAACTTTCAATTGTCACTATTAGCACGGAAGGCACACCTTTAACGATTATTAAAATAATTGATACCAGTTCGATGAGTAGACCATATGAACGAGTTCGTAAATATTGAACTATAAGAACTATTCTTTATCGATTGTTTAAAGGAAACTGTTTTAAGAAATTTAAGTCAAAGTTATTATGTGTGTAAATATATATATATATTAATGTAATATTGTCAGTATTATGTGTCGTTTAATAATTGATTTAATTATAGCATAGTTACTCCAGATACAATAGATATCTATTAAGTAAAATATTAAAATAAATTGAGCAATTAAGCATGTGTATTTCTTTATGTTTTGTGTGTTCGTATTCCGAGCTTGAGAACCGGGAGCTTACATGCTCTACCCTTAGTGGCGGCATCATAGGTAAGTCCTATACTGGTAATTTTTGATAAGGACAATTTTACCTTATGACAGTGTCCAAAAGAACTTGGAATCAAATTGTACACCCAAATACTTAAGATTTTTGTCATAACTGATTCTTTTTCCATATAGTTTTATATCGGGAAAACATGTAATAGTTTTTTTATATGGAAACATTATATATTTAGACTTTTCACTACTAAATTTTAAACTATATTTTTCTGCCCAAGTTTCCAACTTCCTATTAGCAGAAGTTCCTACTTCTCATAATAAATAGGAGGCTCTTGATTTAATTATGATTGCAATGTCATCTGCAAAGGCTTGTATTATAACTTCTTCGTTTTTAAAATCCATTCTTAATGCCTCATCCATTATAATTAGCCACAATATCGGAGCCAAGCTCGAACCTTGAGGAACACCAATATCAGAACCCAAATATATGTCTGATTCTTCGATGTAGACTTTTCTTTCACTTAAAAAACTATTTACAATCTTCCTTAGCTTAAAAAGCAAGGAGTAATTGTGTCTTTCAACATCTGTCTTTCAACATCTTTCTTCCTGACTGTATTAAAAGCATTTTGTATATCTAATGAAATTAAACAAGTAATTTTATTATTACTTTTGTTTTCATATATACTATCAACAATAGATTTTAATGCATCTATTGTACTCATGTGTTTTCTGAAACCAAATTGGTTTTTACTTAGCTGTTTATTAAGACAAAAATTCATCCTGTTTGTTATCATTTTATCTAAAACCTTACCCTATACCGGTAACAAGCAAATTGGTCTGTAGGAACTCGCCTTTTTAAGGTCTTTGCCTTCTTTCGGAATTAATACAACTTTAGCCACTTTCCAGGTTTCTGGGAAAATAGAATATTCCCAACATTTATTCATAATTTTTAAAAACCATTGCTTATTAGCATAAAACATTCTTTTATAATTTCAATTGCCAGCCCATTATGGCCAGGAGCTTTATTAACATTCATACTTTCAATTGCTTTGCTCAACTCGTACTCAGTAAAGGGAACATTTTCCCAAATTTCTTCTACACTTTCTCTATCATTATTATCTGCATCTTCTAAGGCAAGAATATTAATTCTCTAACAGGTAAAGAATTGAAGCGTGTTTCAATCTTTTTGGGACACCCTGTATACGTGCGTGCCAGGAAGAGTAAGTAATAAATGTAGTCATCAAAAATGAGTTATAAAATGTGTTTTTCACTTGCTTATTCAAAGAAACACTCCAAAAATGTAAACGTATGTAGAACAAAACTTTAATTAGTGTTCTTCAGCTGACTTAAAATAACTTACGTCGCCATCTAGTGGATGAAAAGGACGATTTTGTGGACCACATCGTAGTGTCACCGATTTTCAAACTAATATAAGCAATTCCGCTTAAAATTATCATTAAAATGTTTGTATATAAGGATTTTTTTACAAGTTAAAATCGTAATGTTTTAAATAACCTCCATTTATTTCGATTATTTAAAAATTTTATTGATAAAGTGGTGAGTTTACCTAATGGTGAGTTGAGATTTTATCTCCTGATAGGAGATGAAAACTCGAACCTCCACTGGGAGATAGTAATTGAAATGATATATTTAAATTTTTATGACGTCAAAACTATGTTTCATATTATTGAAAATTACATTTTCGTTGAAAAATATGCAGAACAGATTATATTCTAGTCAAATATTTGAATATATACTTTATTTATTATCTTTTTAAAGCTTAAGGGACACAAAATTAATTATCAAGTATTCAGTCATATGTATAACAAGAAAGAATTTTAATGGAGTCAAATATTTGACGACTGAATTTTGATGAATTTAGACGTTTTGGGAAATTTGAAATATATAACTAACAGTTTTTACAAAATGTTTTATTGTGCTAGTCAGTGTTAGCTTTGCATTTTAAAAAGTAAATCTATTCGTCTGACATACGAAATACTTATTTTATTGAATGATAACGATTCTGTTCATTTTCAGAAACGAAGAATTATGAAAATGTCACAAAAATGAAATTTAATGCAACGATAAATAGAATTTTACGCAATTCTGTGACATGTCAGCTTAATACAGTGGAATGAAATCTATAACAATAAAAGGAATAATCTGTCTGTTTGACCGCGATACAGCGCAATATTCACCGAACTTACAGGTCTGAAGTTCTTCACACAGTATGCTCTAGGGCCAACGACCGTACCGTGCTGAAAACACCGGTTCTCGTTAGATCACCGAAGTGAAGCAGCATCGGGCGCGGTTAGTACTTGGTGGGTGACCACCTCGGAACGCCGCGTGCTGTTGGCCATCTCGGGTGCGGTATCCCCGTGGTTTGCGCGATAGATTTGCACGCTGCCACAAATGCCGCAGTGTTCATGCGGAGTACGATCACGTTAAACATGTGGGTCCGTAAGTCCTTCCGAGAGGTTGGTGGTAGGGGAAGGAGGGTACGGTCCCTGTGGATGCCTCCCCCACTGGGTTCCGGTCTAAATTGGGTGGCACTTCCCGGCCGTCCATACAGTTACCTTACACCTTTCTGGTAGGTCGGACGGTCTGGGTCTCAACACAGTATGCTCTAAGTCCTCGGACGAGTCGGGTGGTCTGGGCTTTCGACACAGTAGCATCTGTACCAAATCTAGTGCTCCTAAAATACCTTTTTCAAACTTTTATTTATATTTTTTAATACAATTTTAAATTTTTTCTCAGTGTTCAAGCTTTAAAAATAAAGACAACCAAAGTTGGTTAATTAAAATGCATTTAATAAAAAACACCATCAATGACGTACATAAAAATTGCACAACCAGAGCGCTTTCGGACAATATTACATCCTTCATCAGTGGCAAAGTAAAATGTAGGTGACGAACAGGAGCTGCAATAAACAGGCCACAAATTCAAGAAAAGATTTACATATTAATCCTTTTAAATTTTTGATACATTTAAAAAAAAATTAATTACAAAATACATAAATGGTAAGAGATCATAAAATGCTGTGTTACAAATAGATGTGTCATCAGAATCAAAGGAAAAAGACAATATATATCCAGAAAATTATACAATGGTTTAATACGTAATGAGTCGAGAACGAAACGCCAGCCGTAACTGAGGATCTGAACGGGATCAAAATTACAAAAAAGAAACACGGTAAATATAAGTACAATAAAGATCAGTCATGCATAAAGCATTGATTATGAAACACTTTCCAACTTCAATGCAATTTTATTTAGACATCTCTAAAATGCGGTACATTCCTTGGTAATATATTTAAAATTATCACAATACTGCATTAATGTATTACATTTGAAAACTTAAAACTTCATCGAAAAAAATGAACATCATTCAAATGACGGCATTGAAATATAAATTGCCTGGTTTAAACATCTCTAAAATGCGATACATTCCTCTGTAATATTTTTAAATTTATCATAATACTACAATAATTTATTATATTTGAAAACTTCATCGAAAACAAATGAACTTTTTCAAATGACATCATCGAAATATAAATGGGCTGGCTCTATAAATAAACGCAGCATTTCATTCATAAACATTTTTCCATTCATTTCATTCATCACAATACAATAATAATTAATTTTATTTAAAACTTAAAACCATGGAGGTACAAGTAATTTAACTCTATGCTCAAAACTTCATCAAAAAATCGTTTGCTTCTCTGCAAAATCAATGATTGTTTCATTCATATCAGCTATATTGCAGACTCCATGGGCTAAATAATTTTGCGTTAAAGAAATGCAACAATTCTTATACAACTCATTCTACATCTTTTAGTATTTGCATTCTCCATAAGTAAAAAGTAGGCTTCGTTGTAGAAACAATCAAAGTTGGATGATCATTTAAACTTAAATATATATTGTAATTGCGTTGTTTCAGGATGTAGATGCACAGAATTTAAGCAAAAATAAAGCGGTTTTAGAGCGAATACAACACTAAATATGAATTAAAAAGAACTTTAAAAATCACGATTTTGACACAAGATGGATGCCATATTTTACTTTGAAGTGGGTCACGTAATCTCTTCATATAATGATCACGTGACCTCTTCATATAATGATCACGTGATCTCTTCATATAAAGGATGTAATTACTATTTTAATTTTTATTTAAAAAACTACTGAGTATATTTTGCTGAATTTTTTTGTATATCTTTTATGGCATAACTTGAATATTTCCTTAAAATTTCGAAGCAATTTGTGAATTTTAAATCCGCTTAAAAAATGTTTGAAAAATTAGGTCCCATAGGGTTCAATGTATTTAATTTTTTCAACCCGGGTGCAATCCAAAACTATTTGGGTGATATCATTCATTTATATTCCCGTAGGTCCCACAGACCGTCTGAACAACATACTAAAATTTCATTTTGATAAAGTCATTTTTACGGTAGTTATCGTACTAACGGACAGACAGACAGACAGAATGAACAAAGTCATAAACACTTTTCAACTATGTTGTGAAGTGTTAAAGAAGGGATTCATAAAGTAAAATATTACTGGGGTTATTGCAGCTAATTAGGAGAAGTTTTATCGAACATAGGACGAAAATTTTCATTAATAACAAAGTGGGAAAAAGCCGGGGACAGTTTTCTAATTTTAACATCGCGAGCTTGCTCAGATAAACGAAAACCGACTGTACGCTTAGTACCACCAATGTAGAACTTTTAATTATTTTCGGGAGATAACAGGGGGATAACGTATACTCCGACCTGATACATGAAGTCATTTTTTCCCCTTAAATTTATCAGAAAGAATGCGATTAAACAAAGTAGTAACAGTAGAAATGGCGGGATTAAATTCTTCACACAATTGAATCCGAGTACGAAAATACTAGATTTATACGACAAAATGCCTGAAAAAGGAGCAAATTTAGTATTAGGATAAGTAAAATTATAGCGAATAGTGGAAAATATTTTGTAAATAAAATCGAAAGTGTATGCGGCTTCACAGTCAAGTTCAAAAGTAAAGTTAGTTTCGGTAACTAAAGCCGAGATAGATGATCAAACGTTAAAAACACGATTAAAATAAGCAATGAAAAACACTTTTTTAGAAGAAATGGGGTGGGAAGAATTAATGCAAGCTTACGGAAAACAGAAGTATGAAAGCCAAGAGAGTCACGGGAGACGAAGACGTCCAAAGAAGGCAAAGAACAATTAGATTGATGTTGCGATAAAAACAATAGTACATAACGGCGATTGGCTATACCTATTGAGCTCATCCAGTCGAATTGAATCAATAGAATATGTTTTAATAAAATTGTATGAAAAGCACGTCAATTTAGCAATAACTTTAAAAATAAATACAACCAAGCTTCCCGGATATGAATAACCATTATTGTACGAAAGTTAAAAGAGAGTCCAATATTCAGCTTCACATTCCTACATACAGTATTTAGCATCATTTTTCTACTACTATTTTTAATTATTTTACTTGCTTTTAAATCTTTCAATTCATCTCGCAGAGATGTCGGGAATTTCCTCAATTTGATCATATCTCAGCTTCTAATTAAACTAAAGACTAGCTTTTAAGATTACACTTCTTAGCTTGAGCTAGTAAAACCCGTGTATCCGGATTGCATTCGCACTATTGCGCTTATTCAGAGCATATAACGCTAAGTTAACGAGTGGAGTGTAGATGTATGTGCGGCCGGATAGAAGTCGATTCCGTTTTTAAGCATTTAAAAGATTAGTACAATTATATGTAATAGATGTTTAGGATGTATAAATTCTAATAAGGGACTTTTCAGGTTACAAAAATCTGCTTTATTATATGATATTCGAAAATCATGATTAGTTACATAAGGCCGCGCTCCTCGTAAGCGACCTGTTCTCAAGACATCTCAATGCAGTCTGAGTTGGTTCACACAATGGACAGTTACATCGCAGAAGGAGGAATATGACGACATGGCGCACATGCTGCCTTCGCGTTATTTATGCTTTGAGAACGTGATGTGGAAGCAGTTTCATATGAGAAAGTTTACGCAGAGGTAAGATTAGTCACCATATATGGTATGGTCGAGGAAAAGAGGAAGTGCTGGCAGACTTTGTTAATATTAATGGCGTGGAATAGAATTTAATATAGTTGCAATACATGCTGGACATGAAATAGGAATTTGAAAAAATAATTATAAAGGAAAAGGGCGCATTATTGGGGAAAGCTTAAAATTTATGTATCCTATATATATATATATATATATATATATATATATATATATATATATATATATATATTTGTTCCAATTATATCATAAACTGGAACTCATGTATGCACAAGAATGTCTTTAGAAATATAATTCTGGGGCAATTAATGCGTAGTCAGAGAATAAACAGTAAAGAGGAAGATCGATATTTATGGGACTTTCGTTTCCTACAAAACACCATCTCACAAGGTTTTCCTAAGTGTTTTTTATGTAGCATTATTTACAAATTTTATAAAATAACTGTAACCGATTGTTATCGTTTATATTTAAATAAAACTGATGGCAATAAACATACTGGATAGTCACAGGTAAAACGTAGTGATAGCTGATATAGGACCTCTTGTATAGGGTCTATTGTGTAATACGATATGGAAGATTTGTTTCATCTGGTATAATACGGTATACATGATGTACATCTACATGTATGATAGTGATAACTGCCATTGAGGTAAAATGGTTTTAGAGATAGAATTTGTTATTATTGTCCTATTAAGTGTCAATATTTAAAGTCTTCTTTAAGTAGAAGCTATGTAATTTTGCTCATTTATACTCGTGAACTTATTTCAAACATTTACTGTTAGTGATTTTTGATATGGCTGGATCTCAACAATTTTCTCTTATATTTCTTTTGTGTATGGTTTCATCTTAAAACTTGATACATTCGTATTCTTTTTTTGCAATGTACCGGCTCTCCGGGAGTGTTGTCGCGACGTAAAGTATGCTTAACCGGGGTGAGGGGGTCACAACCCCCCGCCCCCGGCCATCTTTTGGTACATTGCTTCCATCCATACCTCTTTTCATTTTGAAAATATTTTTAATCCTCTTTTAGTGCAGCTTTGCGCCTTTTAAGTGTAATTTCTGATAAATTTATAATATTTTATTTCACGGTATTTTCATATTATATATATATATATATATATATAATATATATATATATATATATATATATATATATATATATATATATATATATATATATATATATATATATATATATATATATATATATATATATATATATATATAGAGAGAGAGAGAGAGAGAGAGAGAGAGAGAGAGAAAATGTGAAACACATGAAAGTAAAAATTGAATGCAAACAATGAAAAGAAAAACCCATTGGCCGGGGGGAATTGTGATCCCACTCTCCGGTTGAGCATGCTTTATACTATGGCAATACTCCCTGAAGCCGATACTTTTACTATGGATGGCCGTATTACCAACAACAATCACTAATTGAAAACAACAAAACCCATTGAAAGATGCGCTTAAAAAACCTAATACATATTGACTCAATGGACTATCTATTAACTAAACACCATACTTTAGGTATTACCTAGTTTACAAATATAATATCTAAAGTATGGTGTTTATAGTTAATAGATAGTCCATTGAGTCAATATGTATTAGGTTTTTCATGTGCATCTTTCAATGGGTTTTGTTGTTTTCAATATTTGTAAACTAGGTAGAAGGGCAGCCTAGGTACTAGGTACTAGGGCTAGGTACTAGGTACTAGGGCCTATTGCCTAGGTACTAGGGCAAGGGTTTTTAAGTTAAATCAACCTGTTTTAAATTACAAAGATTTTACTTCTGTATAATATATAAAGTGATCCCTCATTTACACGCGCTCTCTTTTATGCGCGGTTCTCACTTATGCGCGTTTTTTTGGCGGTCCCGGCCAGGGATACAGGAAATCAATGACAACTCTTATTCATTTATGCGTCGCACTTAAAAAAGCACCTCTCACTTATGCGCGTCGCAAAAAAATTTTCTCAGTTCAAAAAGTAAGTTCCTCAAGCAGCCAGGTGTTGCATATCGCAAGAATTTTACCCTTTTTGTTCTGCTTCTAAGAATGCGTCCCCTCGCCCTTCCCCTATTGTTCAGATTCCAGGAACACATTCCTCTACCTTATACACAGGGGTGTACGTGGTGTGTGTGTGTGTGTGGGGGGGGTCTTGTGATTGACGTCAGTAAAAAGTCGCAGCCAATTAGAGAGGTTAGTACGGTACGTACCACGTGGCATTGATCGCTAACGAAAGAACAATCTTTGGAGTTTTGGTTAGATGGTTACGTTTTAAAATGGCAAAAAGAATGAAATTGTCGCTTTCGTTTAAAATGGATGTTATTAAAAAATTCCAAGAAAATCCTTGCACCTCGAAAAAAAGCTTTAGCAGAGCATTTTAATGTCCCAGAATCGACATTGAGAGGGATTTTAAAAAATCGGAGGCGGTAATAGTAGCTCATCGAGAATGTGGAATTTAGTCGAAGAAAAGAAGCATAATTCAAGGCGGAAAGTACGAAGAATTTGAGAAAGTTTGGAGAAAAATTGGAGACATTGCAGCTGAAATAAATGGTGGTGACAAACATGAAGAGATGGACGATGATGATGAAGAAGATGCTGCAAATATTCCTTCAACTCCCACAGTAGAGTTAGAAGCATTAGAAACTCTGGGTGACTATTTTCAGTTCAATTCCGGAAGTGAAGGAACTTTTTCACATCTTGATAAACTTGAAAAGACTCTTTGAAAATTCACGAAAACAAAAACAATCCTCGATTGTAAATTATTTTGTGAGAAAGCAGTAATAGGATTAAAACGAAATTTGAGTATGTAAGCATTTCCATTTTCTTTGTGTTCTTCAAAAATAGTAATTCATTAAAAAATAAATACATTGCATTTTGAAACTAATCTTATTTACATTTTTCAGTAGTGTACACATAGTATTAATTAATAATATAATGTAGTACAATGTATTGATGTTTCATTTTTAAGCTCCCTTCTGTTATTTTTCGCTTATGTGCGTCTCTCATTTATGCGCGTTTTTCTTGCTGTCCCCTGCGCCCGCGCATAAGTGAGAGATCACTGTATATATATATATATATATATATATATATATATATATATATATATATATATATATATATATATATGCACACACACATATATATATACATATATATACATATATATATATACACATATAAATATATATATATATATATATATATATATATATATATATATATATATATATATTAGAAAACATTGATCTGCCGCGGAGGTAACCTTGACTGTTGCTGAGACGGCAATAAGTAGTCCGGCAGATCACACAATTATCTAACACTACCCTATTTGCTGCTGATGATAGCCAAACTAGCCCTAATGCTTTTATGGAATTTTTGAAATGTTTTAAAGAATTGGAGAGCTTCTTTCAAATCGGCAACATTAATGAATTTTTCCAAAATATTATGGAAATTTTAAAATCAGATCAGGATCCCTTAACTAAAATTTGCAAACTTGTAAAGATACTCTCAGTCTAATAGTAATAGAGCAAATTCATATATCTGTAACTCTAATTTTCCTTGCCATTTGAATTGTCTCCAGTTTTTTTCTACATTTAACTTTCCTAATTTTTTTTTAATTTGACTTTTAAATCCAAACTTAAATTCTTATCATTTTTTAACTTGTAACATTTTAACTTGTAATTTTAGTATTTAAATTTAAAATCTTGTCGTTTTTTAACTTGTAATTATTTAACTTGTAATTTTAGCATTGAAACTCACATTTTAATCTTTAAAATTTTTATTTATTTTTGTTCGTTTATGGAACGACCTATTTAATTTTTTGATTGGGATTGCTCAAATGATGTAGTATATAAGTTTCAGATGTAATCCAAATATTTCCTACCGGAGATTATAGGCGTAAATTATGCCAGGTGCTCTTTCAACCGAGAAAAATGTTGTTTGTCTATTTGATTTCAGATTTATTGGTTTATCTTGCACTGAAAATGGAGATCGAATGTATCCTCGAAACGGCTGTATGCATATTTGTTTTATTAATTTGTGTTTACTTAAGTTGTTTGAGTTTTTCCTTATCCTTAGTACAAAATGATTTTACTTATTAATTAGAATAATAGTTTGCTTTCATATCACTTTAAGTTCTGTAGGTTTGACAATCGCTCTCTAATAAGAAAAGAAATTGAAGTTTTATGTTTGATATCCACCACGAGGAAGCTTTTAAAATGTGCGAAACATTAAATGTCTTAGGGTGAATAAAAAAGTGTAGCTGATTGGTGACTATTTTGTGCGTCAATCGCATCCCCAGGGTGTTTTTGCGAAAATGTAAAATCGATCCAAAACTACTATCGCTCTTTGCTCTTTTGAGCACAGTAACATTGAGCACATTACTGAGTACAAAGGTTCTGTGGTTTTAATCGCGATTTCCCGTAGGATAGAGAAATGTACTTAACTGCGACCAGCTGTAATGTGATGGAAAGAAGATATTATGTGCGGTACCCTGAGTGCTGTATTTTGTGATTTTCTTTCTTTGGTTGCTCGAAGGTGTAAATAAGAGACAGCTCATTCGGAGGATGTGATTTTTATTTATTCAAAATGGAGTTATATTTTGACTGTTATATGTATATCTCTGTAAACCCAAAAATACTAGTAATGTGAAGTTAAATTTATGAGATACCTAGTGGCGTGGGATCCCAGCTCAGTAAATTTGTGGAAACTGACCTCACCACTAAGGTTATGGGTTGTATTTTATAATAATACATATAAAATACATTCGCACCAATAACCCACCTTCCAAAAAGTAAAGGAGATTTTAAACCAGAATCTAGAATTTTCTACGAGAAAAATAATTAAAATACGGTGACCTTTGAATATAAATGTATACGTTTTTCATGCACTTAATTTATTTTTTTCACAAAACATGCAGAAATTTCAACACTATTACCAAACTAATTGCCAGATATTTATTACACATGACTATGAGCAATTATTATGTGATGATATGCGCGAATATGCTGAAAAGTTACCCAACTACTAGTGCTTGCTAACTGATTTCTTCATGCTATAAAGCAACTCCAAATGCCTCGCCATTTGAGGGTCTGGCGTAGAGAAGGTTTGCTGAGCTGGCAATCTTCTGTCAGTATCACATAATCCCTGAACAGGATGCCCACTATCTGCTGCACCACCGTCAATAACGCCCAATCACTAATATTTCCTCATGACTTTTGGAGAGCTACTTTTACTAATAGAGTGTGCATCATCATCTCTAATTTTCGGCTTCGTTTAGCTTCAATGGAATCCTCCTAAGCTACCCCATCTCACTTAGCATAACGAAACATTCAACCTCGCACTGGTGCGTTAGGTTTTACTGATTGGAGTTCGTATATCCGGGGCGTACCAATAGATCTTACAAGTATAGATACGCTAAGGGGAGTTTTTTCTGCTATCCAACATAGAACTTGTCATATGTTTAAATACTCTGGACTAAATAGCAAAGCTCAGGACGTGATGAGTAGAACTGGTTATCGGACACAACTGTAGTGAGTGAAACTTACCCTCCGATAGCCGGAGATTCTCGACAGCAAGAACTCTGGACTGGTAGAGAGGGTATAGATCATGTGACCAGTTCTCTGAGTTAGATAGCATTGCCTCGCCACTGTAACAATAGCAAGTCCCGCTCAATAACGGGTACGGTATATAAGGTTTATGGTCGTACTTGTCCTCGGTGACAATTCGCAATTGTCCAGAACCACGTGATGTCCGAAGGGCTAGTCCACATATTGCCGACTTGTAAATTTATATCAGCTATAACTCTCAATGTTGGACGACCAAAGGTCTACCTAATTGTTTAGGCAATTTAATTTTATTGCCCCGAAGTCAATGTATAATATTTCGTTTACATCTGAGTAGTCCTTGGTTGAACATATCTTTTATACCAAAGATAATGTTCTATTTTATATATACAAACATACATACAACATATTTGCGCTTTCTGTCATCACATCCTTCCTTTTAAACAGCTAATTGTGTTTTCCAAAATCTGCTCTTACATCAAAACTCGCAATAGCAGGTACTACTGCATATAATGCACATAAATTATTTTCGGATGCGAGGTAAAACGCGATAATATCAGGAAGTTACGTATTCGTTTAACATCAGGATTAATCATTTAAACTGCGCAGTTTAAGTAACTAAATTCATATTTAGCTGAGTAAAATAAATTCTAATTTAATTTATCATAAAAGCAAGTGCAAGCATCTTTTTGTTTCTGTTTATTCGAAGAATTTTATTTTTTATGATGTTGCTTTGCTTAGATTATTTCTTCCTCAAAATCTCTATCCAATTTTGCCGAGACTAATTTCTTTAATGACTACATACTTGCATTTATGTTTGTTTTTCATTTCAATGTATGTAATGTACTAACCATCTCCATCCGCGCTTCACTCATTCGAAATGGCTAGTGGCCATTAAAAGGGAAACTAACACACTTAACACACAGTGGTTGATAACTTTTCTAAATAACAAAAATATTTTTAGATTTTAGCATAAAAATGGAGCATATTTTATAATTCCGTTAGTTTGTTAAATAGTGGTTAAGGGTAAAATATGTAGAAGGCTTATTTCTGCATATGAGGAAATGATTTAATTGTAACAATTAGAAATATTATATAGGGTTATATTTGCATTTTTTTTCCTATTTTTGTTCCTAGCAGGTTAAGAATATGAAATTGAATAGTTATTACTTCTGAGAAGGCACGATGAGTGATGATGATTACTTCTGAGGAGCAAAGTGATGAAAATTGCTTGAAAATCCCCTATCGTCATCTCTTATTCCAATACCTAAAATTTTCGACTTTTCAGATGATTTGAAAACTGAGATGGATTGAATGAGACCCAGCTAGAGTGAGTTGTTGTTGAGACCCAGACCGTCCGACCTACCAGAAAGGTGTAAGGTAACCGTTTGGACGGCCGGGAAGTACCACCCAATTTAGACCGGATCCCTGTGGGGGAGGCATCCACAGGGACCGTACCCTCCTTTCCTTACCACCAACCTCTCGGAAGGATTTACGGACCCACATGTTTAACGTGATCGTATTCCGCATGAACACGGCGGCAGTTGAGGCAGCGTTGTTGTTGTTGAGACCCAGACCGTCCGATCTACCAGAAAGGTGTAAGGTAACTGTTTGGACGGCCGGGAAGTGCCACCCAATTTAGACCGGAACCCAGTGGGGGAGGCATCCACAGGGACCGTACCCTCCTTCCCCTACCACCAACCTCTCGGAAGGACTTACGGACCCACATGTTTAACGTGATCGTACTCCGCATGAACACGGCGGCAGTTGTGGCAGCGTGTAAATCCAGCGCGCAAACCACCGGGCTACCGCGTCTGAAAAGGGCCAACAGCACGCGGTGTTCCCAGGTGGTCACCCATCCAAGTACTATACCTGGAGTGAGTGAAAGTGCTCAATAATAAAAGTGATTTTGAGTTTTTTATTTTATTATTTCTTCGAATTGTCATTCTGAATTCTAATTTTTTGAAATATTTTACTTTTCCGCTAATCTATAAAATGAGACGAATCGAATAAGACTAGAATCAATATGACTCGAGTGATAGACTCGACTATGACTCGACTGATACTATGACTCGAGTGATAGTGCTTAATAATGTAATGTAAGTGTGGTCTAGAGTGTTCTGTTTTATCTCTCTGTACAGTCACCCTAATTCGATTTTCGATATTTCAGATTTTTTTTAGACAGAGTTGAGACGGATATACTTTTTGATACATTCACCCAATCAGTAACGCGGTTATTTCAGTGCAGGTTATCTTTTCCTTTTCGTATTCGCGTGGTTTTCTTAATCTTATCTATTTTTACTTTCCTTATATACATAATGTATAAGGAAAGTATTGTGACGGGGTCGAAAATTCGAATTCGAGTTTTCGACGGGAGAGCACGTTTCAAGCATCCCTGATCAAGAATCAAACATTTTTGAAGTGATGTCTGTGTGTGTGTGTGTGTGAAAGTATGTGTGTGTGTCAGTGAGACTGTGGAGACGATAACTGCCGAACGAATGGACCGATTCGAACGAAATTTGGAACAAAAATCACAATCCATAAACACTGAAACTCTTTTGTTTTTATAAGCAAACGAATGTTCAGAACCCCCCTAAATTTTCGAGTGAAATTTTGAAAAAATCGTCAAAAAATCAAAACCGTTAATAAAGTTACGCAAATATACATTTCTTATGTAATTTTTCATTAGAAACCGATTAACATAAATTTTAGAACGCTAACATGAACTTTTCTCGAGATATTGCACATTTTTCAAAAAAAATATCCAAATGTTATATAAAATAAAAAAAAAATTCCTATTGAGAAACATGTTCACTTTTAATATGTAATACCATGCGATAAATTTGGTGACATCATTCTCGTGGATCTAGCTCGTTCCATTCATGAAAAAATATATTTTGAGTAATACTTTAGTATTTGAACACCAATAGTCATTTATCTGCTGTAAGAATAACTTATTTCTCCGTCCATAACGATTGGCGAGATTTTGGCGACGAATTTGGTGGAATATCGCCAACTTGGCGACATTTTTAATTGTTGCCAAATTAGCAAAAATCTCGCCAAATTGATAAAAATGATGCTAAATCAATGAAAATGACGATTAATTGAAGAAAATTCAATATCTTGGAAATAATATAAGTATCTACTATAAGAATAACATTTTTTTTAACTGTAAAAGTGGTAAATTCATTGCATTATATAAGGAAAGCCATATGTTGCCCACATCAGATTTTTTTATTCTAAATCTAGTAAATCCATTGCATTATATAAGGAAAGTCATGCTGCCCACATCAGATTTTTTTTAAATTTAATCTATCAATGTTTAACGATTATAAGAAAGAATGTGCTCGAGTTTCTTTAGTAGATATTACAAAACATGACCACACATTTCACCACCGTATCTATTTATTTCTCAGTGATACAACACTGAACAAATCCAATTACAATGATCGCATTAAAATATCAGAAGTAGGTGAAAACATGAAAAAATATTCACAATCTATACCAAAATTATGAAAACATTCTTAAAGTTATTTTCTGGCATCGAAAGCAAATCAATATTATCTAAACATAAATTATATAGGGGTGTAAAATTTAAAAACAGAAAAGTTTCTTAAATTACGATTAACATTGACAGGAATGCGAAAGAAACAAGAAGAACTTTAAACACGGCTTATTAGTATAGAAATACATAATATTTAAAAAGGAACTACACTCAATCTAATTATTAAACATGTTTCTGAAAAACACCAAACATAACATGTTCCTTCTGGACTTCAAAGATTTGATTCCAAACGAGTCCCTGAGATAAAGAGAATATATTCCACTGTTGCTGTATATTCGTATTTCATAGTACTGATGCTACAAACATGGCGTTCCGTGAAAACTATCTATAGGATAAATTAGTGAAAGCCTTAGTTTAAACATGACAAAGCTAGCGGTAAATGAATAGGCAAATGAGCATTAGCGATATATTCCCTTAGCACCATGATGACTGACCATTCGTTTTCCGTGGTTGTCATCCATCTCTTCTCTAATCTCCAATTAAGCGGTGAACTTGGTGCATGACATCAACCCGCATTCGCTCTGAGAGAAAACTCCATCCATTAGGGAAGCTTTAGTAATCTACGAAACGCTGAAATGTCGGAGAAAGGGGTCATTAGCTGCGAATTATTGAAGCTCATTTTATGTCCTGGGGTGTTTCTTACCGAAAATAATAAAATTGTATTTTTTTCTTGACTTTCTCGTACAGATTAAAAAGCGCAAATTATCGATTAAGGATACCTTGGATATTTAAACAAGAGTTCCCAACGGAACAAGGGTTAACTACGGAGAAGCGAAGACAAAATCTTCTGTATAAGAGGAATAAACTAATCGCTAATGTGATTTTTTCACTCTATCTACAATACATACACATTAAAATTTATTTTCTTATTACAAAAGTAAATGTTTATGTTTTACGTTGGCAACATAAAATTTTCTATAAATAGTAACCTCTTAAGAACATATTTTGTCAGAGTCGCAAACACAAGTAATTTACCCATTGAGAGTTTTATCTCAAGCTGCAAACATTGTCTAATGAATGAGAATCGACATATGGAACACGATGAAACATGTATATGGAAGGCAATAAACATCTTCCAAAAAGTTATATCATAAGAATCCATAACGCAATGATACCAGAAATGCTTTCTTTCGGCCCATATCGCCCGACCTACCCCAAAAGTGTAAGGTACCTGTTTGGACGTTCAGAACATTGCTTGTCAAAGTACGTGGTCCAATTCGTTTTCGAAATCAAATGTACATTTCTTCTGGCGGAGAGCATTTTGAACAGATTGGATTCTTGTGCATGCTGGCATATGCGGGCCATATATACAAGGACGGAAATTATCAAGTTCGGAAATTATCAGTTTCCATAGAAGTTCGGAAATTATCTGTTTCTACTGAAGTTCGGAAATTATCAGTTTCCATAGAAGTTCGGAAATTATGAGTTTCCATTGAAGTTTGGAAATTATCAGTTTCCATAGAAGTTCGGAAATTATCAGTTTCCACTGAAGTTCGGAAATTATCAATTTCCGTAGAAGTTCGGAAATTATCAGTTTCCATAGAAGTTCGGAAAATATTCGTTTCCACAGAAGATCGGAAATTATCAGTTTCCATAGAAGTTCGGAAATTATCAGTTTCCATAGAAGTTCGGAAATTATCAGTTTCTATAGAAGCTCGGAAATTATCAGTCTCCATAAAATTTCGAAAAACTGTGGTTTGTAGCAAGTTTATTACTGTCGTTGCAGATTCTTTAGCAGAACATTGGCGTGAACTTCCAGGTCGCTCCTGCAAGTGGAAATTAATCTGTCACTGCAGATATTCCCTGGTAAAATAAGAGCGTAGCCCCCCAGGTAGACCCTGGAAATTAATCTGTCATTGCAGATATCGATTATTTCATACTGACGAAAACACAAAAGTGCGAAAACATTCCATAGATACTGATATCTGCAATGGAAATATCATCCGAATTTTGGCAACTTCCTTTACAGGCTGGTTTTGTGTTTATGGAAATATAGAAGATATTTGTTAGTAGAAATGCTCTATTGATTCCATCCAACGTTATATATAATTGAAATCGAGAAAATTCTTTTACAACTAGGAAAGATCGATAACTACTCTTCGAATTTTTAATGCTTTCTTCCCGTTTATTCTAACAACGCTAAGTAATTTCATTCTGTAGGATATCACATTCATGAAACCGCCTGATCTCTCCATAGGTTTTTATTACGTGCTTAAGTGTTTTTTCACGAGATACCGAAGTACTTGGACTAAGAAAGTAGAACTTAGTCGTTACTTTATTATATGAGGTCGTTCGATTAAAGTTGTTTAATAGTATATTTGCAGAAATTAGGTTCATGGTGAAATTGGGGGTTTTAAAAATTGGTGTATGTAATTGTCATTTATTGTGTTTTACTGGGCCGGTTTTGGACGAATTATTTGATTGTTTTTTGTTTTTGAGGGATTATTTGAAGATTCATATAATATTGTTTTGAATTGAATCTGCCCACACTCTCAATCGGGTTCAGTTTCGCGTGTGATAAAAATTTATTTTCTACTCAATGCGCTTATTCTATTTCATGCGCCACTGCTGTGTAGAAGAGAAAACTGAAAAACTTATTTTTTCCCATAATTTAGTGAGACACCCTGTATTTTTCAGGGATTTGAAATTATCATAATCTAAAAGGACATTGATCCAGATAAAGCAAGCAGCTTCAGAATAAGTTCTGTATTTTAAGAATACTAGGAGGATCTACACCCTGCTCGCTACCCGGCCACACAGAAAGCTACCATTAGCCTTTGGGTTGGTCGTGTGGTCTGGGTTTTCTACCCTGCTCGCTACAGCCCTACCGTGACCAACGGCTCTACCATGCTGAAAACACCAATTCTCGTTAGATCACTGAAGGTAATCAGCATCGGGCGCGGTTAATACTTGGGTGGGTGACCACCTGGAACACTGCGTGCTGTTGGCCATTTCGGGCGCGGTAGCCCGGTGGTTTGCGCGCTGGATTTGCACGCTGCCACAACTGCCGCCGTGTTCATGCGGAGTACGATCACGTTAAACATGTGGGTCCTTAAGTCCTTCCGAGAGGTTGATGGTAGGGGAAGGAGGGTACGGTCCCTGTGGATGCCCCCCCCTGGGTTCCGGTCTAAATTGGGTGGCACTTCCAGGCCGTTCAAACGGTTACCTTACAGCTTTCTGGTAGGTCGGACGATCTGGGTCTCAACAACAACAACCCTGCTCGCTAAGCTTCGCCAAATCCAGTAGCTCATTTCGCCTCCTACTCGTTTCGCGAGCTACTTCAAGCCAAACTAAAATTTTTATCCCATAACGGTTTATTTCATCGTATTACCCTATTATTTCTCTATAACTGTAACACGTTTCATATTTTTGTATGCTACAGTTTTTGCGGTACGAGACAGAGAAGAGCGATGGACATGCCGATACGAAAGAACATTTTTCACTTTACAAATGCATAAAATGTAATATATCTCGTAAACTATATCAAAATGAAAGAAAATGGCTGTGTGCTGCAAAAATCCAACTATGTAGGTATTGTTTTGCAAAAATTTGTGGTTTTGCTATTATTAGTCTATCCAGAACGCGAACTCGTAGCTCAAATATTTAGTCTTTGAATTTGACATTTAAATATTTCTTACACTACAATATATATCGAAATAGATTATTTTAGCGTATTCCTTAAACCTTTATCTATAAGTGTACCAAATTTTATATTTTTGTACGCTATAGTTTTTGCGGTACGAAGCGCAGAAATTCGGGGAACGAGAAATTGGTTAAACAGCTGAAGCTGTGTCATCTACTTTTTTTTTAACCTTTTGCATACGGGTGGACGCCAATGTCTGCAAAGGGGGATCGAACTGTTTGGGATAGGGGATGTCAAATACCTGTCTTTTTGAAAGGTTCTTCGTTTGAGATTGAAGCTGTCCCACCCGTAAGCAAAAGGTTAATATAAAGAGAAACATTCCCTTCAATTTCCTTACTCTAAAATTTTCAATGTCGGCTAGCACAAAATTAAGGATTGAAATTCGGGCATTAAACAACAATGAAGCATCCCCTTTGTGCATTTACGAAGATTGTATCATTAAATCAATTGAACGTATTGAATTCAAGAAGAATTAGAAAGGGTACAAATTGGTATGACAATTTAAAATACGGTAGTTGGTGAGGAAATTATTCCAAACAACCTTATACAAATAATCTGTCAAAACACTGATAATGATGATGTATGTGACCAGAATGAGACATATTACATACTAAAATTTCCACGCTATAAATTATTATATCGGATATTGTATTTACCTGGTGTGCATATGTTTTTTTCATTTGGTACCTGATAATATTACATTTACATACACCGATAGCAAAAATAACTTCGATATTTCAATATTTTGATCTTTTCTTGGTCATTCGAGCAAGTTTTAAGTCCATTTTGATTACTTTCATTCAAAATGAATTTTAAACTTTAAAAGATATACGTATTTAAACAATAAGTTATCCAAATGTATTCATTTAACATTTAGGTCAAATATTGTTCTACAATCATTCTAAAGTGCAAATGAAAATTTCATACATATTTTGAATTATATATGAATGTTATGAATCACCGATGAAAGCAATTTGAAATGAATGAAGATAAATCAAATAACTCAAAAAATTACAGAAACAATGCCAAGAATAGAAATTTCATTACAACCTCATAAGCTTCAAGTTTTTAGCACCATATCTCGATGGATTTTAAAGATAAATATATAAAACTTTTTGATATAGTTATAAGGAGGGTGAGGAATAATTTTTTATTTAGGTATTTTTCTGTTGACGGACAGTATAAGCATTTATATTTTGAATTTTTTCTGTAAACGCCCCAATGAGAATCGAAATGAGCTGTACTGTTGCAATTCTATACTTAATTTGGAACATTCTACCAATTCTCATTATCTATCTATCTACCTCTAATAGATAATGATCTGTATCTTCTTTAAAATTTCCTGTATGCATTAATTTCCGTTTCACAGTACAGAATAATTCTTAAAATGGATAAAAGCAAAAAAGTGTTCAAATGATCACCCATCACCAATCTTCATTACTGTTTTTCGGTCATTACCGCTCATCTGTTCGATGCAAATCATGAAATGCACCTTAAGTAGAAGTATTGTAACTTCAAACCCAGTAACGATTCAGGGTGATTCAGTGGCATTTTGAGCAGTTTAGAAGGGTTAGACTGGACCTTTATGTCGAAATGGACCGCAACAATCGACGAACAATAAATAATAAAATGCCTAAATTTATTTATTAACTGCTTATTCGTTACGTATATTTTGTAGCAAAATGAATGAAATTATCTTCCTTGCTATACTATAAAAATTTTCAAGATATTTTTGTGTTTTGTAATTTTGACGACTGGGTCACTAAAAACGGTAAATACGATATAAAAATATATATTTAAAATAAGTATTCGTTTTATGTAGCAGTGGATCAACTTCTGTCCTATAACAGGGCTTTCCATAAAAGCAACAAAGTGTCACATGATCATACATCACCACCCGCAGACAACATCATTCCGATCTTTGCACCTCGTCTACACGGTGCAGACGATGTGATGATTAGTGAACACAAAATTGATTAAAGCAAGGGTTTTAAAACTTTTAGCATCAGGAATAACTCGCGTAATTATCAAATTTTAGATTTAATTAAGTTGATTAAATTATAGCATTATCAAATTCAATTATCAAAGTTCCTGAAATTTAATCAAATAGATTTTGAACTAAAGTGGATACACACACCTAACACAAACACACACACGCACACACACACCTAACACAGACACAGACGCACACGCACACACATGCACACCTAAGACAGACATGCACACACACACACACAAACACACACACACACACAAACACACACACACACCTAACACCCGCACACACACCTAATACACACAAGGCAAAAAAAAAATTCGTATTATAGAGTGCTTAAAACATGTCAACACAATCAGAACAATATAATATTCAATTAAACAACAAACAACTATACATTAAAGACTTGAATAAAAGAGCATATAATAAGATTCTTATAGAAAGTCCTGACGAAATAATCTAAAACTGAAAACACTGATACAATATATAAATATGTTATTTCAATTCGAAATTAAATGAACGTATTCAGAACTTTAAATATATTTCTGGTTTTCTACTAAATTAATAAATTCAAGCGTTTACAAAACGATTGTTTTCTTTCCAGAATTTAATTTGCACATAAATTTGTATTCTTTTCTTCATTTCCATGTTTAATTTCATCTATTTCAATATGTATTTTAAAAATATTTAAATTTATTATCTCGAAAAACTATGATCGAATGCCAATAGTTTAATAAATATTGGTGATTCGATTAAAAATCACAGCTAATTTTATAAAACATAGTAATTCAAATTTAAATATTTAGTTCCTATATTGTTACTTTCCTTGTATACATAATGTATAAGGAAAGTATTGTGACGGGGTCGAAATTCGAATTCGAGTTGTCGACGGAAGAGCACGTTTCAAGCATCCCTGATCACGAATCAAACATTTTTGAGGTGATGTCTGTGTGTGTGTGTGTGTGTGTATGTGTGTGTGTATTGGTAAGTTTGTGGATACGATATCTCACGAACGAATGGAGCGATTCGAATTAAATTTGGTACACAAATCACAATTCGTGAATACTGGAAGTCTGTTCATTTTAAACGTCCCATAGAAAGTGAACATATTTAGAAAAGAAGGATTTAGACATAGAAAGTGGAAGATTTTTGTAACCATTGGTTGTAGACTCATCACCCCAATTGCAAAAATGCTTTAAATAAGACAGGACAGGGGATTATGAAATAGTAATTTAAATTTTGTACCATATTTTTGTAGAAAGCTAAGAAAATTGACTTTTTATACAACCCCTCTAGCTCTCAGCTCCCCATACAGTATTTAGTATAACTGAAAAAATTTGAACGCAATACGATCCAATTTGACATAATAATTATTAATTAAATTTATCATTGGAAAATAAGAGGGCATCTACGAATCAACTTCGATTGCAAATAGTTATTAAAACTTTTACCACTTCATTAAATTGATTTTATTCAGAAAAATCTATTATGTCATTATGTGGATTCATAGTTTGTATTGAAGCATTCAAGTAACTGCTGCCTAATAAGATTTAATAATGATGCTGTACAGTAATATATATATATATATATATATATATATATGCCGAACTCTGTGAGATGATTTTGGTGTACGGCAAATGCAACCGATCTCTTAGAAATATAGTTAGGGAATACTATCGTCGTTTTCATAAAGCCGGCATCCTTCTAGAGTTTTTAATCTGCGGTTGGTACGTCGGTTGCAATCAACAGGTTCCTTTCACTGTATCAGGAAGACAACGAGTGCCAATGGAAAATGACATAATAGATAATTTAGCCTATTTCTCGCCCTATCCATATCCGAGTGTCCGGACCATAGGCAATGAACAACATCTACCTTAATCTACCCGACTTCCTTGGCTAAAGACACAATAAGTAAAAAAAACTGCGTGAGTACGGTTTAAAGACAAAAATAAACTGGTCTACTGGTTTCAAAAGCAAATAACAGCCTTCTTTCATAGGACCGACAGGAAACACGTGCACTTACTGAAGTCAGGATGGCAACTGAAGATAGCGTGGCTGAAGTAGGTGAAAAGAAGTTGCCATTGCCCCGAAAAGAAATGAAAAATGATAAATGTAAAAATCAAAACCACAGGCAGTAAACAACAAACTGACAAACCACGTAGAGAAAGAAAGTAGAAAATAAGGCATTAATATACATTTGAATAGACAGAAAACCTGCAATAAAATAGTAAGTAAATAATCCTGGTGCGCTTGAACCAGCTGCAAAATATAAGTACAAATTATTGTAAATTATAGGAAATCAATGAAAACAAAAACTATATATATGAAATCCAAATATATAGGAAGCAACTAGTTTCCGAGGCCGTAGGAACTGACTAATGGTCAAATAAAATAGCGATAAAAAAAGCGGAAAACCAAAATAAACGAAAATAGAAGAAATATGACAGGAATAGAAAAATTATACCAGAGATTTCCAAACGAAGAGGACAAGGAACAATGATCATTAGCAGGGTAGTTTGATCAAGAGACAATAGAGAAGTTTTCAGAACGTCTAATTTGGAGAAGAAAAATGACCTTGGCTTTCAAACTATTTAAAATGTGATTAGAATCCTGAGAATGTTTATCAATTGAAGACTTAGATATTTCTTGTCTAGAAACATAACTGATGTGTTCTTTAATAAGAAATTTAAAACTCTTTTTGAGATTGATCACCATTATCAAGACCGCATTCTATGGAATGTGACACCCCCACCGCCGATTCAAGACAACAGGAACCGGATTTTTATGTGAAGAAAATTGATTTTTAAGAGGTCTGAATACGTATCTAAAACTGCAACTAAAAGACTATTAGAAACATGGCTAAGAGATGAATAAAAAGGCAAAGCTATATAATTATGTAGATTAAAACCCAATTTCGACTTATTGTATTTGTGCAACGCTTGTCAATAATAATGGGATTACAACTTCTAGAAACCGCCAATGATTTAATATGATCAATTTCATAATTAAGTGAATGAGAATATGAACATAAGTTTAAGGCATGGTAAACGTATATAAAATATTTGAAAACTTTTGCTGAATAGGGTGGTTGGAACAAGCATAAGGAGAAAATAAATGAAAACAAATGTACGAAAAACAAAAGATGAACATTGTGGCAAATATTATTATAAGTGCTTTTGAGCGATTATTTGCTTTGCTAATGTTATTTGCCTGCTATATTTTCGCGAAGTATGAATGTGTTTACAGAGTACATTTGCAATGCATTTACTATACATTGTAGGGAAAGTAAAGAATAGTTACATCTCGAATAGCTATACAGGAGGAGGGAAGAATAACTGAAAATAATTGTGAAAGTGAATCTAGTAAATAAGTTGAATAAATATATTTTTCTAATTAAAGGTATAATTTGTTACATTATGAATTGTTTAAACCTTTGAGATTCATTCAACAAGTGACATTTTCATGTGATGCTCACGTTGTTGTTCCAGAGACTCATCACTTCGACTCTTTTAAGTTCTCTTCCCGAATATCCCATCTTCCTTCCGGCAGTGCCCCCTTACGCACTTGCGCCCTCTCCCGGGGGCGCAGCAAAACACCGGTCGTTCTCCCTTATTCGTGAGTGGAACGATGAGATTCTTCTCTTCCTGTAATTCTTCCTGTGGATGTTTATAGTACGTCTTCTCTTCCTGTGGGGAGTGCGTGTTGAGTGGAGTTGAGATGTCTTCGGAGACAGCAAGTGGTGTGGTGCCCCCCATGCCTCCCCGGTATCGCCTGCGGGACCTTATTCTTGGAGATATCGCATTCGGAGACGATGGGCAAAGGTAAGGGGTAGCTTTTGCTTTGGGCTCTTCCGCGTAAGGATTGGCGTCTATCCAAATTCACATAGACTCCAAAAATCCCGGTATAATTAAATCAATTAAATATTCAAAAATATATATTTAGGTTTTCTGTTAGCAAAGCACAAATATTTAACCCAACAGTGACATTTTTATTCGAAATATAAAATATTAAAGTAATCATATTAGAAATATATTTTGACCTGGACGCTGCTCGGGTCTATGATCGCAGTTAAATGTTTACATATTAATTACGAGTTTATACAACGAGTTTGCACAGTTAGAAGAAACAGATATACAAACGTCTGTCTATGAAAATGCTGGTATAGGTTCTTTGTCGAGTTGTTATTCAGCCGACAATTTAAGTTCGAAAGAAAACCATACAATCTATATTATATATCTGTATAAAGCTAGATTGACTAGCGACAAATTTGACTGATAAATCAAAAATCCTGAAAATTCTCGAAACATTTATAAACTTTTTTTTTTGTTCTAACTTTATTTCATCTATCGCTCGTGAACAGCTACACACAATTTATTATTATACTATACTGATCAGAAAAAATGGCTTAAATTTTCTTAATTATATCTATCTTAGTACCGTAACCGTTTTTGAGATATTTGAATTTGTAACTACAGCAAAAGATTTTTTGTCGGAGCGTTACGAAAAATATAAACACTTTGGACGTTTATGTCTTAGAACGTAAGAGGTATAATTGTAAACAAATATTTTTACTCGTTTTGCCGGAAATAGGGTATAGGTTATGACTTATATATGAAAAATAATTTTAAAATTTTAATATTTTGATGATTTCAATATTAAAATAATTTCAACATTTTAAAATTTTAAACATTTTTTCATTCAAAAAGTAAAAAGATTTTGTCCAATCGCGTTTTTGCCTCATGTTTCATACTTTTACTCAAAAGATCATCTAAATTATAGAATATAAATAGATAGAAACAGTAAACTACAGAAATGTTCAGTAGGAAATCAAGCTTCTAGATCGATAATTTGTTTTTACAAGACTCAAATTTTTCAAGGAATCGTCTCGTCAAGTTCGAAAAGACTAAAAATTTTCCGTTTTTTAAGTTTGTAATGCTTTTATCTCAAAAATTAAGGTGCTAGTCTTTGGATTATAAGAACTATATGTAACTATATAATTGAATTTTGAATAGGGTTTTTTACATTTCGAAATAGGGTGATTCTAATTTCTATATTTTAATATTTTTTTATTATCCCGGCCATCCAGCTTACCTACGTGTGTATATCCTCAATGTGTATATTTTAATATTTTGAAAATATCTACAACATTTTAAAAATCACTCACAAAAGAGGATTTTATTCACGAAAAATCCTTTCGACTCCATCGGACTGCAGCCATTGACGATTACTTTACTACATGTTATAATTCAAATTTTTTATAAATTTTTAATGACATTTGAAACTATAGTAACAGAGTTACTCTATAAAAATCGAAATTATCTGCTGGCTATTCTTAAATTTGCGCTTTTGGGAATGTTATATTAATTTATTTTTTTATTAAAACGTCTAAATTCGGTTTAAATATGCAATATATAGTGATTACAGATGAAATTGTTTTACGTACCGGAATTTCCATATTAGCAGAGCTGTAAAATGTGCGCCATATTTATGCTGAAACGGTTGTACGCTTGGAACGGTTATTGATATTCATCCCTTTGTCGGTTATTGATATTCATCCATTTTGTCAAAGTGTGGGACTAGTTTGAATAGGTAGTTTGAAATAGAAGTCGAAACTTGCGATAATACAATCTACTATTTTCAAAACACATGAAAACATACTTTTTGTTAATATACACTTCAAAACACATGTTACGTCTACCTCATTATATAGACGACAAAAATTAATTCAAATTTAAATACATTTATCATATTTGAAAAACTATCCAGAATCATAAAGATTAATTTAGTAAACATAAACATGCAAAAGTTTACAAAAGCTGTTTGTTTACTTAGTTTGCTTAAAAGTGCATATTATTTATCATAACTTTTACTCTTTTTTTTCCTTTGAATACCAGAAGTGAAAGGATTAAAATAATGGCAAAGAGATATAATAATAAAATACAATGCTAATAGTAATATAAACATAATAATAAAATTAATTATAAATTAAATTAATTATAATTAAACATAATAATAAAATTAATTATAATTAAACATAATAATAAAGTTAATATATATAATAATAATAAATAATAATAGTATATAATAATAATATATAACAATAAAATACAAATCCGTGATTCATTTCTTTGGAATGTATGCGTAAATTGCAAAAAGCAACGGGGAATTTTCTTTAATTTAATATTTGCGGAATTAACTGTTTTGTATCGATAACAATCAATATTAGACAATGTTATATGTAACTATTGTAAGCACTTGTAATACCCTGCGTACATTTAAATATATTTTCGTATACCATGCTCAAATTCGGAAAGCATTACAATATATACAGTTGTTGACAATATGCATTCTTCAACTCGACAGTCGCAATCCGTTCGAACAACAGCTTATTTCTAAAAAATCTCTTTCTACAGATTGTGCGATAATCGTATGCTTGGAAACTAAATTCTCAAGTTTTTAAGACTATACTGTACATAAAAGAGGGCAGACAGAACTCAAGCAAATAAAATCACATGGGATCTCATATAGATCAACTAAGTATTTATTATCCTACATTTAAACATCTAGAATATATCCAAAAACATGCAATGGGGGTATTTTATTATTTAGAAAGTCTATGTATCGATTTCTAAAATAGCATTTTTTGACTGGTGTTACCAAATGATAGAATCCTTTCATCACAGATGACTTTCGTATTTTAGAAAAATTTTCGGCTTTCACAAATATAAGGATTTCAAACGAACACCTGAATCACATGCAGCTACTGTATCAGATATTACGGGGCTGTCGCATGCCCCGTATTTTTCACTATCAACCAAGTGATCCAGAATTTTTTTTCAGAAAACTTAAATATCAGGAAAATTAATTTTCTATTCAGATACCGAATACCCTAATTGTATTCTATACAGTATATCTTGTTATAATTTTAAGTATAAATTGTACAAAAATATGTCACTGTTGACAGATCCCCAGTATTATCAACAATTTTCCCTGATGTTGGGAAATATTATCTTTATCTTTGCTTAATATTTTAAAATACACTAATGTTTACTGTTTTAAATCTAGACATTGGTGTATTTTAGAATCTAAACGGTCTTCACATCTTTTCAAATAAATTAAACATGTGAATTTAGACATATTCAAAGTTTCATTCCTCATTTTTACATTTAAATACATTTGAATATTTGAAGTTGTACATGTATAAACCTTGTTTTTGTTTACAGTTTGAAACTTGCTAAATATTTAAAAGGAATTCATAAACATTAAGAAGTTTGAATTTCAAATTGTTTTGTTAATAATTATAATTCGCTATAAACATTAAAACATTTTAAATAAAATATTTTGTTTCATTCTGTGCTCAAAACAAATATAAAACTTGTACATTTTGAATAAATTCAAATTTTTAGAAAGTTCCTTTTCAATATATTTTAGATATTATTTAAAGTAATTTCGAATGAGTTTGTCCTCTTCAAATGGATTTTTATTTTAAATAACCAATAATTTGCATTTCTTGGCATCAGTGGAAATTACGTACGTTGGTGGAGCAGTGCTAACAGATTCCGCGTAAATTAATTTCTCATTGCATTTATACTGATAATCTCCTTTTAAAGTCATTAAAATGACTAATGTCATTCATTTTACATCTTATTTTTCTTTTTTAAAGTTAGATACTTTAATCAACTGATATTTACATTTTTTTTTCTGCATCATTGACGTTTTAGAAATTAAATCAAAAATTCTAATAATAATGCAAATTGAGAATGAAATTGGAAATAAAATAATTCTAGATCTTTTACCAAATGCTAAAGATACTATTACCTATAATTATTACCTATTTAGCTATATCAACACTATTACCTTATATAATTAATAATATTATTTCAAAATATTAAATTGTGCTAATTAGAATTAAAAAAGTATAATAGTGAAATGTTGCGAATTTGGTCTCTGATCGTATCATTTTATGTTTCTAAATGTAAAATTTCCGTTACAATATTATTTTTTTCTAGTTTCTCAAACGAAAATACTGATCTAAGTATTTTTATTAATGTTTTGTTTAATTATTTTGAATATTATTTAAGATTGTTAGTATTGTGTCTCATTATGAGAAAAAAAAAGGGTTGTTTATAGATGGCGCCAAATTCCTTTCCGGTGATGGGTGCCAAATCGAATGCTCAAAAGACTTAAAATATCGATTTGGAAATCTCGCTTTTCTGAAATCACTTTCTAATCGAAATCGGAATGTCCCGCGCGTCAGGAATACGGATGAGGGACAATGTGTGTGAGAGGACTTGACTTAAAATGCTGAACATCGATCTACTCTCACCCGAGCTGGCGTTGCTCAATCGATCCTGACAATAAGTTCTGAATCAATACAGCCGCTTACGTCATACTTTTGCTGAAGTTTTACTATTGGGTTAAAACTGGTAACGGGACAGTAAATCTTTAAGGAACTTCTGGTCCCCGTGGGCAGTATGAAAAAGAAGCCATTGAAATATAGAGAATTCAGTATGAAAAAATCTGATGTGAGCAGCACATGATTTTACCCGCAGATTCAAATTCATTTTGTCATTTTTTATTTCATTATGCATTAAATTTAGTTTAATTGCAAAAAAAACCATGGATACTTTTATGATATTATATCAAATTTGCCTTTTCATTGCATCTTCGTTTCTTTGGCAACTTAATTCACTTTAGATTCTTCAGGTCTTCAAAATGCCAAAAAAGTACAATATCTCGAGAACGGTTCATCCTACAGTCATGGGGTCGGTCTTATTAGATCAGTTATCAAAATTTATCTGCGTAACAAGCACCTAGTATATTTCAACAATTTTAGTCATTTATTTCACTATCTTTGTGGGGTTGTTCCCTGTCACTCAAATTGCTGCTCGTGCCCTAAGGCGATTCGGGTGGTCTGGGTTCTCGACTATCTTTCTGGGCCATTTCTCAGAAAAGAGTCCATACTTTTCCAATTCATATCAAAAGTTAATGAAAACCAGGATAACCATAGTGGGGCGGGACTTAACTTCTAAATTTTAAGAAATTTTTTAAATAGTTTTTTAACTACGGTGAAAACCGTCTTCATTTCTCCGAAAATAAACATTTAAATATCTCGAAAATGGTGAATTTTACAGTAATGGGGTGGATCTGATTCTTTTTGTCATCAAAAATTACGTATAAAATAAGAATTTAATTGATATTTAAACACATGCAGTATTTTACTTTAGAAGTGATGTATTATATTTGCGGACCATTCCGCAAAAAAGGCAGATTCTTTTTTTTTTTTCGAATTGTACCAAAATCTAACCAGTACCACAATATCCCATAAGCGATTTATTTGTGCAATTTGGTCAAGTAGTTTCTGAACTAGAGTGAGTGCATGCAATTTTTGAGCACCATTTCCCCAAAAATGGCAGGTTCCTTTTTCCGAAATCGTTTAAAAATCTAATCAGCACCAAGGTAATCCACAAGTGACTTATCTACCAAATTTTGTGCAATTTGGTCAATTTGTTTTTAGCTAAAGTGGGTACTTACAATTTGTGGGGACCATTTTGCCAAACAAAAAAATCAGGTTCTTTTTTCTCGATTCGTACAAAAGCCTAATCAGCACCAGGGTCACCTACAAGTGACTTACGTAAAAATCTTTATGAAATTCACTCAATTAGTTTTTCACTTAGAGTGAATACATACATTGCACACACACATACAGACAGACCGACAGACAGACAGACACACACACACACACACACACACGTCACGCTAAAATAATTTTTTCGTGTTCTAGAGGTTCCAGAACGTGTAGATCCGTGGAAAACTCGAAGAATTCCTATTTTCGACATGATTCCAGTACCTATAGATTACCATGTATTGTAGGGAAAGTAAAAATCTGATGTGGGCAGCACATGACTTTCCCTGCAAACTTATATTCACGTTCTCTTTATTTTAATTAAATTTAATTCACTTTTAATTCAATTTTCGTTCTCATTTGATAACTGGACTTATTTTCAAAGGTGGCGTGGAGAAAATACGAAAAAGCTAAAATATCTCGAGAACGGCTAGTCCTAGTGTAATGGAGTCGATCTTATTCTTTTTTTCGTTAAAAATTACGTATTAAACAAGCATTTAATGGATATATTTGAGTATGCGTAGTTATTTATTTTAGATTTTGGCAATTTGTGCGGGTAATTTTGCGAGAAAAGGCAGGTTATTTGTTTCCGAATCGTACCAAAACCTAATCAGCACCAGGGTGTCCCACAAGTGACTTATCTACCGACTTTTGTGAAATTCCGTCTATTAGTTTTCAAGTTAGAGTAGATACAAGCTTTTGCGGGACATTTCGCAAAAAAAAAAAGGCGGGTTCTTTTATTCCGAATAGTACCCAAAACTAATCAGCACCAGACTCGTTCGCAAGTGACTTACTTACCAAATTTTGTGAAATTCGGTCCATTAGTTTTTTGGTTAGACTGGATACAAAATCTGCACAGACAGACACACAGACATACAGACACACAGACACACACACAGACGTCACGCGAAAAATGGTTTTTTGCATTCTAGAGGTCTCGAAACGTGTAGATCCGTCGAAAACTCGAGTTGCGATTTTCGACATGATTCCAATTCTTTCCCTATACATTACCATGTATTGCAGGGAAAGTAAAAATATATGAAGGGAACGCCTAAACGGCAGTGTTTCTATATTTCCAGTTGAAGATGATGTAGTCTTTTAATTTTAAGTTGACTCATTACCCTATGAATGATTTTCTCGATTATGTATTTTTATTTATCTTGTAAGCATACTATTAGTGGTTCTTATTAGTTAAAATGATTTGAACAAGAAAGAATATTGAAAGTGAAAGTTTAAAATTTTTAAATTTATTTTTTTTTCATTTTCAAAATCTTGCTTTTCATTTAATTTACAATATACTGCAAATATTTTTAGTACTTTACAACACGGTTGAAAAGTGTTTATGACTTTGTTCATTCTGTCTGTTTCTTTGTTTGTCAGCCTGCTTGTTTGTCTGTCCGTTCAAACGATAATTGATATAAAAAGGACTTTACCAAAATAAAATTTTAGTATGTTGTTCAGACGGTCTGTGGGACATATGGGAATGTAAATGAATAATATCACTCAATGAAAAAATGAAATACATTGAACCCTATAGGACCTTTTTTTTCAAACATTTCTTAAACGAATATAAAATTCAAAAATTGCTTCGAAAGTTTTAGTTATATAAAAAATTTCAGAAAAATATATTGTGTAGTTTTTTAAATAAAAATTAAAATAATAATTACACCCATTACATGAAAAGATCACATGACCCACTTCAAAATAAAATATGGCATCCATCTTCAGTCAAAATCGTGATTTTTAAAATTCATTTTAATATATTTATCCGTGTTGTATCCGTCCTAAAATCGCTTTATTTTTGCTTAATTTTTGTGCATCTATATTTGAAACAACGCAATTACAATATATTTGAGTTCAAATGATCATCAAACTTTGATTATTTCTACCACGAAGCCTATTTGTAGCGTATGCAGAATGTAAACACATCAAGCTGTAAGATTTGTTGTATAAGAATTGCTGAATTTTTTTAAAGCAAAATTACTTAGCTCTGGAGTCTGGAATATAGCTGATATGAATTAAATATTCATTGATTTAACATACAGAACCAGACGATTTTCGGCATTGACTTTTTAGGTGAAGTTTAAGTACTTTAACCTTCATGATTTTAAGTTTTTAAATAAAATAATTTATTGTAGTATTGTGATGATTGAAAGGAGTGGAATTAAAGTGTATGAATGAAATATTTACTGCTTTTACATAGAGAGCCAGGCGATTTATATATCGATGACGTTATTTGAAAAAGTTCATTTTTTTCGATGAAATTTTAAGTTTTCAAATATAATAAATTATTGTATTACTGTGATAATTTAAAAAATATTACCACTGTACGAATCACATTTTGGGGATGTTTAAAAAAAATTTCATTGCAGTTGGAAAGTCTTTCATAATCAATGCTTTATGCATGATTGATCTTTCTTGTTATTATATTTATACGAGTGTGATTTATAACGTTAGAGATACATTTTACATTTAAGCAATTAGTTTTGGAGTAAAAATAAATTAAACTCGCATATCTTTGCAAAATCTCAGAATAAAACATGATTTCTGTTACATTTTAATTTTTAATTATTTGTCTTTTCGTTTTATTGTAAAATGCACCCTTAATTCTATCAGATAGAGTTAATAGAAAAAACTAATCAAGTCATTTTAAAAATATTTAATAAAGTTTTAAAATTTTAAACACGATGACTTATAAAAAAAAAACGCAAACTTAAAAAAATCTTTATAGAGCTATTCGAGGTGTGGTATTTACATCCGAGTTATCAAATAATAAATGGTATTTGTACCAGATTTAAGAAGATTAGATCTTTTTAAAAATGGCCCCAGCATATTAGAAGTGCCAAAATATATTTTTAACAAAATATATTTTTAGCTTTAATTGAACATTTGATATTTTCATTGTTTTTCGCCAATCAAAGGGTACTATGTTCCCTAAAATAAATTGAAAAATCGTAAATGCACTTCAGTGCAAAATTTATCTTAACGAAAAATGATCTATTAATTGTGCAGTTGATTGATTCCATTCATGATCAAATAATTTACACGTTTACAGTGGCCACGTTGATAGGTGTCAATGTCACACTTCGTGAAAATTAACCTTCTGGTCATCCGGTATTTACAGATGGCATGGTATTAGTTTTCATACGTTTCCCAGCATAAAACTGCAGCTTCAATTTCCTTTTACAAAGTCTGGGGGAAAATGTATCCTTGTTTGAGCAACTTGATTGCTTTAAAGCCATTGAACAGCAATTTACTCAACAATACGCTCTCCTCATTACCGCAACATCGCTGCAGTTGGATTGATATTTTCATCTGGGGTCATTGGATGGTGACAAACTTAATAAACTTGGGAACATTTAAGCCTAATTAAAAAAAAATATGATGTGGGTAACTCATGAATTTCCTTATATAATGCAATAAATTTACTACTTTTACAGTTAAAAAAAATGTTATTCTTATAGTGGATACTTATATTCTTTCCAAGAAATTGAATTTTCTTCAATTAGACGTCATTTTCAAAATATTATTATCTTTGAGTTCTGAGATTGTTTCATTAGTTTGTACAGTTCAAATGTCCGTCTAATAATAATTTTCATCTATGTACATAATCACTTAAATACACTATATACACAAATCACTATATACACAGTCACAATCTAGTTCTGTCTATGTACACATTCACTTTATCTAGTTTTTTCCTATGTACACTATCACTCTAACTATGTTTATCTATGTACACAATCACTATGAATTGGAGTGTGTGTTGTGTGGTGTTGTAGACGTCATTTTCATTGATTTAGCGTCATTTTTATCCATTTGGCGAGATTTTCGTTAATTTGACAGCATTTAAAAATGGCGCCAAGTCGGCGACATTCCACTAAATTCGTCGTCAAAATCTCGCCAAGCGTTATGGACGGAGAAATAAGTTATTCTTACAGCAGATAAATGACTATTGGCGTTCAAATTCAAAAGTATTATTCAAAGTATCTTTTCTCGTGAATGGAACGAGTTAGGTCCATGAGAATGATGTCACCAAATTTATCGCATGATATTACATATGAAAAGTAAACATGTTTCTCAACAGTCAATATTTTTTTCAATTTATGGAATATTTTTGATAAATTTATTTGAAAAATGTGCAATATCTCTAGAACGGTTCATGCTAGCATTCTAAAGTTTATTTCAATCGTTTTCTAAGGAAACATTACATAAGAAATGTCTATTTGAGTAACTTTATTAAAGATTTTAATTTTTTGATGATTTTTTCAATATTTCACTCGAAAATTTAGGGAGTTTCTGGACATTCGATTGTGTTTTAAAACAATAGGCTTACAGTATTCATAGATTGAGATTTTTGTACCAAATTTCATTCGAATCGCTCCATTCGTTCGTCAGTTATCGTCTCCACAGGCTCACTGACACACACACACACGCACAGAAACATCACCTCAGAAATGTTCGATTCGTCATCAGGGATGCTTGACACGTGCTCTCGAAACTCGAATTCAAGAACTCGAATTCGAATTTTCGACCCCGTCACAATACTTTCCTTATATATTATTGTAATATATAAGGAAAGTAAAAATACATATACCAACGATATAAAATATTTTTTACTTTTTTATTGCCTCATATGCTCTAATAAGAGTTTGGTTCATTACACACAATCATTAATAAGTTAATATTATTTTTTTAAATCATTAAAAATTATGTCAGTGTGGTTAGTGCAGCAAATTTTGACACATAAATGTAACTGAGCTTGAAAAATCAGCCTGAAAATACATTTGTGGTAGTATTTTTTCATGCAAACCTTGATTCTTTAGAATATATTTGCACCATTAAAATAAGTTTTATAAAGTGCTCAATAAAGCATTTAAATTACAGGTAAAACTGTGTGAACAACACATAGTTATACCAGTCATACGAAAAATATGGAAAAAAGATATTCTTTTTAGATATCGCGCCTGATGTAACTACTATAATACATTTAGATGTGCATCTATAAAAACAAAGTCAGTACTTAAGCCTAATGTAATCTATGAATCACGCTCCCATTGCAGATAACAACATCTGTTTATCGATTTCACTCTTTTTAGAGTGTGAAATCGATTTCTCTTCACGACAGAATAGTAGTCAACTGCAATAAGGACAACAGAATTAACTATATGCTGCCATTTTGAGAGCCTTTGTTGACCGACGAAATCTGTCATGCTGCAGTAAGACAACACAGAGGTTCATAACTACAATCGCCATTATTGACTATTTCGGAGTGATGACCCTTAAAGCAATGGGGAACAAATTCGCTGATACTGCCATCTGAAATGGCAGGGTTATTTTTAGCATTGGAAATGCCCCTAGTGGAATGATATCTATGGGGTGCCATATCTAATATTCTTAAACTTTGGGCGATGTCCTATCAATTCGAGAATATTTCAACATGTGCGTCGAAAGTTACGTAGAAGGGAACCATTTATATTCATAAAATCGGATAAGAGATAGTATGATAACTCAGGACAGGATTCGAACCTCCAATCCTATGGACCTCGAGTTCAATTCCCTGTAAATTTAGGTTCTCGTACTTGAAAGAGAGCCTCGTTTCAATTATATTTTGGGGATAATCTATTCAGATATCTGGAATTGGAAATAAATAGTATTTTTAGCTATGTTTCTAACTATACGAAATATAGAACGTATTAAAACTATTTCCAAATATGCTCTGGAATCGAGGAATTTGCAGGATGCAAGGACAAATCCAAATTTCTGGATAACTGACGCATTACTAAAAGCTCCAGTAAGTATAAACTAGAACAATATATAGCTAATATATCGCTAGATATCTTACAAGATTGCTAATTATCCGTCATATACAATAAACAGCAATTAAATGCTCAAATCATTCACAGAGCAGGAGATAAGATTATCAAGACATTGACGTATTTACATCGCCTTGACTCGTATCACTCCAATGACTTCTTCCTGAACGATCCACTTCTTATATACCTTCTGTGAAAAATTCAGAAAAGAATCACACATATCTTGAAGTTCTCAACGAATCTACAAAATTTAAGAAGTTTCCAGAATTCGTTGAAAGTCGCCAAATTGTCTAAACTTTGCAAAAGTTTCCGCCAAAGTCAATGAATTCGTCGCTAAGGATACGAGCACGTATTTTTAAACAACAATAGTTGTCTGAAAATATCGTTTTAATGAAAAGACAGGTAATATGCAGTGAAGGTACTTTAGACATTCGCAACACTATAGAAATGTAGTGTTTTTAAAATGGTTTAAGTGTTTTTGACACATTTAAAGAAAGAACACATCTACAGGTTTTTTCATTTGTTATGAACAAACATATTGGAAATAACTATTCGGCTCGTTCTATCTTCTTAACTTTTTATCTCATTCGATTGCGTGGAGAAAATATGATCCCTTGAAAGAAATGTCAATATTTTCGGTAAAGTGGAGTAATATTTTTTCTTGCAAAGAAACATATCTTGAAATCGTTATAATTCAATAAAGAATTTAGGTGTATAAAAAGCATATGAAAAATAAAAGCTCTGTCAGACTCTCCTTTGCTCCATATCTTCTATATTTATATTAAAACATCTGCAGAATGAGGCTCTATTCGATTCTCTTATGCATTCATATTTTCTGTTGTTCTTATCCACATATATACAGGGTGATTCAAAACGACGGAACGAAGGGGAAAAACTTAAAGGGGTGATAGAACACACCTAACAAGCACTTTTCGTCATACAATGCATAGCCGTAACGCACACGGTTCGCGCTAGAAGGCGCTGTACAACGAACTCATTAAGCGTCTGTTGTCGCACTCGTCTTCAGTTCTACCGTGGATTTCAGAACGGGTGGATTGTTTCATGAATCAGGAAAAGACCGATACACATTTCATGCACGGAGCTGCTGACGGAAATGCGAGGAACGTCCAAATCCGTATGTGGTTCCAACACGATGGAGCGCCATCAAATTTCAGCGTGGCTGTGAGAAACGTATTGGACGCAACATTTCCAGGATGATGGATTGGTCCGGGTGATCACGATCGCTCGATCTCTCATGTCTGGACTGTTTCCTATGGGTCCATAGGAAAAGCTTCATCTACGATAGCCTCGTCGATTCCGATGAAGACCTTGTTGCCAGGATTTATGTGACTACTGCCACTGTACAAGAAATGCCTGAGGTTTTCGCTAGTGTACGACGATCACTACATCACAGGTGTCAGGACTGCATGCATGTTGGCGGCTTCTGTTTTGAGCAGTTTCTGTAAGTTTTTTATTACAATGCTTTCGTAGTTTCTTCAATTTCTTGTTTTGAACAGTTTCTGTAAGTTATTCGTTATATTGTGTTCTGTAAGTTCTTCACTTTCTTGTCATTCTTGTGTTCCATTATTTCATACAACATTACGTGCTAACCCCTAGTGCTTAACCGCTTGAGTTATAACCATGAATTGTATGACGAAAAGTGCTTGGTTAGGTGTGTTCCATCACCCCTTAATGTTTTTCCCGTTGTTTGGAAATACCCAGTATACCATTATAAACCGTCAAACCACCATAAAACCATGTCAGTTTGATATATATATATATATATATATATATATATATATATATAAATAAAATAAAAATTGAAAACATTTTAATCGAAAACTATGCATAAACTACGGTAAGTACAAAAAAACCTATCTCTAGCATATCTGTTACAAATAAGTAACTATAGACCAAGACTAAGGATAAAAATAGAAGGTAACTTATCACAATAATGGAAAGGGGATGAGGAGAATATTAGTATACAAAAATCACAATTAAAAAGGTATATAGTATACAAATATATAAAATGAAAAAGAAAACACGGCAAAAATGAGAAAAGGCAATAATAATTAGCTCAAGATTAAAGATCAAGATATGGAGAACAATTAATTGAATCTACACAAAAAATGGCGGTCAGTTCAAATAGCATTCTCGTCAGGACAGCCATACAATTAGATTAAAACCGATAGAATAGCCATTTTCTGACAATGGTGATAGTATTTAACATATATATTTAACATATGGTGATAGTATAGACACCATTGGAACTGTCTACTGATTAGTGGAAGGAGAAATAATATAAACCAAATGAATTATGAATCAATATAAAAACAGAAATATTAACTCACATGCACAACTACCACGTGGAAGTCGAAACTGCTCGCAGAGGAACAGTCGAGAGCTTTTCACTTCACTTCGTCAATGCGAGTGGGCACCAGAATGGATACACTTGAGCGTAATGTGAGTGGGTAACGCGAACGTAATGCGAGTATATATATATATATATATATATATATATATATATATATATATATATATATATATATATATATATATATATATATATATATATATATATATATATATATATACATATATATACATATATATAAAATTTGAAATTTATACGACTCCCGTACAAAAACATTTCCAATAAGTAAAATGTACCCCATACACTAAAAAAGTGATGTACAAAATTTCAGCATTTTATCATAAAAAGTCCCATAGATATGTTTAAACAAAGTTGGTGAGGGATTAATCACAGATTCGAATGTAAATGTTTACAGCAAGAGCACGAGTGCAAATGACGCAATGCAAAAATGCATCATAGGGAAATAATATCTGTTTCTTTAGATTTATTTAAAAATTTTCAAAAATATGCTTCCTAAAAAATACCTTAAAATTTTACATGATTAATTACAGAATTAAACTTGAAAATGGCACAAGCAAAATGAACATTAGAACAGCTTGGAAATGTAGGCATATCCAAATATCTGCCTCTGGTTGGTGCGTCACACAATCGCAGCAGACGCATCATCACACGAGAAAGTTGTTTTTGCTCTGCCATTAATCAATCGCCTCGCTTCATCAAACGTAACGCGCGCCGCCCAGCAGTCTGAACGACTCTTAAGAGTTTCACACTTCTGCTACATTTTGAGAGTGTCATTACTAATCTGTACCGACAGTACGTCGTAATACAGCAACTAAGAACTTTTTGAAATGCTTATGCTGTACAGTTTATGCAATCGCAATGTTAGCGAAACTGCATGGGAGTATCAACGTACTTTTCCCAATTCCCGACATTATTCTGGGAGATTTATTTCCTGGTTGGTGCAACGAGTGCGTGAAAGAAGAAGTGTACATCTTGTAGGGGGACTAGGTAGGCCCAGACTTCACTCAACTGATGTAGAAATTGATATTTTGGTTTACTTTTGCAGGCACCAAATAGTAGTGTTCGTACCGCTGCTTCAGAAACGAAAGTACCACGTGCAACAGTGTGGAGAATACTGAGACGGAATAAATGGCAACCATTTAGCATTCATAGTGCACAAGAACAGGAGCCAACAGATTATCAACGTCGTCGAGATTTTTATAATTGGTGTCTAAATCAGGAAATAGAGATTTGTATCTGCAAATCCCTATTTCCTGACAAACGTAATTTGGACTGACAAATGATGTTTTAAACAAGATGGATGCATAAATCCTCAAAATGAGCACTTTTGGCCTGACACAAATCCATTCGTGGTACTTAATATTCATCATCAGAAGCAATTTTCTGTGAATGTATGGTATAGTATTTTCAGAAACCGTTTGCCTGGACCCATACTGTATGATGGTACGTTGACGGATGACAGATATGTTAATGAGATTCTGCATGCGGTTATTCCTGATTTTATGGATGAACTGCCCCTAACATTACTTCCACATGTATGGTTTCAACAAGACGGATCTCCAGCTTACCAAACTACAGTTGTTAAATAACGAGTTTCCAGGCAAGTGGATAGACTTGCATGGGCCAGTCGAATATCCCCCTAGATCGCCTGATTTAACACCTATGGATTTTTATTTGTGGGATTATTTAAGCACAACTGTTTATCTGTCACCTCCCTTAAATAAAACAGAGTTGCAGCAACGCATTCAAGATGGTTGTCGTAACATCACCGAACAAGAACTTAATCGAGTGCACAGAAGTGTTATCAGGCAAATGCAGCTCTGTATTGGTATAGATGGAAAACATTTTGAACAAGTTTTGAAATCTGTGTGTAAAGTTATGATTTCTACACAGTGTAGATACTTTTCTACCAATAAATAGCAAAATTATTATTTATTTATGTAATTATTGTTTCATTTCGTAATTTGTGTATGATCCCTGGAACGTCATCTGCCGGCATGATTTTTCCCGAGAACCCACTTCGATGCATCGAAAAGTGGTTTAAGTCAGCATTTTTGCCTTTTCATATCTCTGAGACTTTTTGTGATAAAATGCTGAAATTTTGTACATCACTTTATTAGTGTATGGGGCCCATTTTACTCATTGGAAGTGCTTTTTTGTACGGGGACCGTATAAAAATTTTAATTTTGTATGTCTTAAAATTTATTTCCCTTGAAAATTTTAATCGATTTTATAAAATTCTGTACCTATTTTTACGCAACTTTGTAATTTATTATATATGTCTAAGATCAATATTTAAGGAATAAAAGCCGAGTCAAAGTTTTTGGGACACCTTGTATATATATATATATATATATAAAATTTTGGACAGTACAGATGATTTATAAATGCTGTTACCTACAATGGGTTGTTGTTGTTGAGACCCAGACAGTCCAACCTACCAGAGAGGTTTAAGGTAACCGTTTGGACGGCCGGGAAATGCCACCCAATTTAGACCGGAACCCAGTGGAGGAGGTATCCACAGGGACCGTACCCTCCTTCCCCTACCACAGACCTCTCGGAAGGACTTACGGACCCACATGTTTAACGTGATCGTACTCCGCATGAACACGGCGGCTGTTGTGGCAGAGTGCAAATCCAGCGCGCAAACCACCGGGCTACCGCGTCCGAAATGTGCCAACAGCACGCGGTGTTCCCAGGTGGTCACCCACCCAAGTACTAACCGCGCCCAATGCTGCTTGACTTCAGTGATCTAACGAGAACCGGTGTTTTCAGCACGGTAGGACCGTTGGCCCTACCAGGGAGGCCCTACCATTGTAGGTACCATTGTAGGCCCTACCAGAGACCATTGTAAGTCCTACCAGAGTACCATTGTTGGCCCTACCAGAGAGGCCCTACCATTGTAGGTAGGGCCGTTGGGCCTACCTACAATGGGTGAGGATCATAATTTTGTGAATCCCCCTTTAGGAGGATTCTGTGCTTACGGAGTTGTTGTTGTTGAGACCCAGACCGTCCGACCTATTAGAAAGGGGTAAGGTAACTGTTTGGACGGCTGGGAAGTGCCACCCAATTTAAACCGGAATCCAGTGGGGGAGTTATCCACAGGGACCGTACACTTCTTCCCCCTACCACCAATCTCTCGGAAGGACTTACGGAACCACATGTTTAACGTGATCGTACAACGTGGGAAAGCTGCGGCAGTTTGGATAGGGAAGGGAATCGAACCCGGGCCTACCGATTGCAAGTCCAGCGCGCTAACCCCTGGACTTTATGGAGTGCATGCATTCATGTATAAGATTCCATCTTATTCTTATCCGTCTGTCTGCGGACCTTGCGCTTCTAAAATCCTTGAACACTCGCTGAACACCCACCTCTTTCGATTAATAGTATTCAAAAACGTACGATTCCCTTACGTATAATTACTATGTTTCTTCTTAACAAGGCATTTATTATACGACCCCCTAGTAAAATAAACTTAATTACGACATTCCATACCCCCACCTTTTCAAAAAGTAGTAAATTTTATTCTACCCAATTAAAACGAATGGACAGACAGACAAAATGAATAAAGTCATACATGCTTTTCAACTATGCTGTAAATTGTTAAAAAGTCCAATAAAGCAAATGAAATTTTCAAAATGAACTTTTTGAAATTAAAATGCAATTCCAAATTAACCTTTTATTTAACAAATTGGATTTTGTTAGGAAATGAACTTATGAGATATTGATTTATTATCGATATTGTGAGATTTTCACAAAATCGCCAAATCATCAATTTTACTCTACATTTACCGCCAAATGTTTAGTCACGGTAGCCAAATTGTCACCAAAATTTTCGGCTAGGTGTAACTAGCAGACAGAGAAAATACATAGTTTTACTTGCGTAAAATAACTGAAATATACATTTTTTGATTTCGATTAAGTGGCGATAAAAGGTTAAAACATATAGTATAATTTAAAAATATTTCATCATTTTTACCACTACTACGTATCAATGAAAAATATGATTATGCCATAGTGCCGATTCCGAATAAAATGAGTCCTTTGTAGAATGGAATATGTTTACAAACAGTAAATCAAGTTGAGTAAACCCAAGCAAATGAATCTACACCCTACAGATCAAAACATCATCTATCAAAGAGGGACGAAGGAAAAGTAAGAATGCTTTATTCTCTTTAGCAGCGACGAAGAAAATATCTCTAACCTGTAATCAAGTACCAAATAGACGAGTCATAATCATTTATGACCGTAAACACTCCTTCAACTTTTAACAACCAAATCATATCTAGAACAATACCGTCCCGACTGTATAGGGGGGGGGTGAGCATCTTTAATGTACGGTTTGCGTGACCACCATTCATCCTCGATCAGTTTTGCCTAACATCTCTGATCATCGTTAGCTCCGTAAAATTCCAATCGACAGAGCAGGCGGTTTTCTTTATCTCTAGCTTAATAGAGTCGCTTTAAACTATAGGGATTGTAATACAGGAGAGTGTAATACATGAGGGGTACGTAAAGTTATGTACAAGATCCTCTTCCATCCTCTTACTCCTAATACCATTGGCCACATAAGAGTAGGGTAAAAAAGATAATTTTGCGAAACTGCGGTACTTATTATGTGTTACACTTTTTCATGGGACTCATGCAGGAGCTATACTTCACTATGTTATAACATAGGATACCCGATGGCAAGGGGTGGAGCTTTTACACCTCACGTGATTTTCCCACGAAGTAGAGATTTTAGCAGTTAGGTAAGAGCAAGAAGGGGTGTTTTTAATCAGTAAGTACATAAGAAATATTTCTCAGGATATTTTAGGAGCAATAATGAAATATATATCGCCAGTAATTTTGTTTTTTTATTTGTCTCTTATTTTTTTAGATATCAACGTTAATGCACCTTTCAGAAATTAACAAATGCAATTTTTAATTTTCAAAAATTAACAAATGCAATTTTTTATCTTTCAAAAACAAACAAGTGTGAATTTCAATTTCAAAAATGAAAACAAATGCAAGTTTTTTCTAATATTTCGCAAATTAATAAAGGTGTATTTTGAAATGTTCATATTTATTTATTTATTAATTTGTACTTTAGAATTCCCGGTACCCTAGAGACACAATCATTTTTATGAATAGCATCAAGAGGGCGTAGAAACTTTCGTTTTTTAAATTACTAATGTTCTGAAGACTTATTTTATGCGAAATCATATCTTAGTAGATATTTTTTACAGAAGATCGTAAACTTCCTCCCTTTTCCAACCCTTAGGGTAGAAACGTGTAAATTATATATCTCATGGGAGAAAGGTTTTCATATCCTTTCAAGGTAACATCTCTCATATACAAGACGATAGTTTCAAAGGTTTTAAGCATGAACAGCCATGGCTCATCAGTGTAAAAGACAGTTAAAACAAGCCCTCTAAGGAACTTTAAAGCTTTAGGATTAGTTTTGAAGTATATAAACACCTATTTAAGTGGTTTAAGCAGCACCTTCTAGTGTTAACATCCAGAACTATTGCGTTTTCTTACAATCACATTATCGATAACATAATCTAGTGCCACAAAATTTCAAATATTTGTTCTACCACACCCTCATACCTATACTTTTTAATATCTTTTTAACGTATTCATACCGATGTTTCCTTGATACTCTGTATTTATACGAAATCTTTCTAAATATCTTCAGTATCAATTTCATAACACAGTAAATCTGTGTCTGTGAAAATTTTAAAAGTAATTCTATTCGGTTTCCATACATCTTCTTAATAAAATCGTATTGGAACTCAGTCATGAATGTTTTACTCAAATGGAGTACAGAAAATCCTGCATAGATGGCTCTATTCAATTTCATATTAGTTTTATGCATATGAAGGACAACAAATCCTCATTAAATATTTTGATGGAGTGAAATAACATTGATGCAAGTGTATTTTTAATTTCTTCTCAGATTACACTAAAGTTAATCACACATGTTTACTTATTTTCTCACTACGCGCATTATTTCAAAATTCAAATATAACATCCAGCCTAACACACATAGATGACACTTCTCTCGTCTTCAATTAGAACACTCTAAATTTCTTCTCGGAATTTTAAAATCAACAAATACTTATAATTTAAATAACTCATATATTATGTAGTCTATGCTGTAATTTTATACCATGCATTATGTTTTACTTCGATTCTTTAAATTTCTAAAACTTTATGTACCATTTATTAGATACTTCTGTTAACTAATAAGCAAAAATGTGCTATGTTTTATTACATTGTTTAAGTTTTTCAATGCTTCTACTATACAGAATAGTCCTAAAAGGTACTGGGCAAACTTTAAGGGTAGGTCAGGCATACAGAAATAAGCCCGTTTTACATAGGAACATGCGTCCTCAAACGCCCTCGTGAGAGGGGGTACTATAGATGCAAGAAGAAGCAAAAAGAAAGAAATGCAGATAATACAACACAGGTTTATTAGACATAACAATTACTAAATATCAATTACAATTGTGTATCAGGGTATTAAAATAGGTGTTCTTGCCATCCGCAGATATGCATGTCTGGCAATGTCAACGCATGGATTGGCGATCGAGTTCAAACATGCCAGGACGCTCAGTGACACGTGCTGCTGCCTCAATCTCATAATAATGATGACCCTGCCGGAATCAAATCTTTTTACTATCTGTTTCCACTAAACTTCAAATTCATAATTAATATTTAATATTAATTTTAACTGCTCACGTTTAGGGTTTTCTAATATTTGTAATAACCCTCTCTCAATAGACGCAATCAAAACTCTTTTCTTATTGCCAAATATATTTCTGATAAAATTACTTAATTGTGCTGGCTTATGCTTTTGACGTTATGGTCAATAAAATTGTATATTGTTCTTTTTCTCTTTATTTTCCCTCTTCTTATCTTACCTTGTTATGTGGTAAAACAGCTATTTAACTCTGTTTCTTATCGACTTCCTTTCTTTACTTTTGTTTATAAATTTTAAAATTTTTTATTTCTACTAAATTTTCTTTATCCTATTTCTACTTTTGATTTCCATGTACCTCTATTTTTATTTTTCTAACCTCCTTTGTTTCTGACACTAATAAAATTTCTCGTCTGTGCCAATTTGAGTATACTTGTGAATTTATTTATCTTATGTAAAATTGTCTGTTTATCTAAATGTGTTCTGCAGTTGTAAACTTTTAGAATTTCATAATTCTGGTTTGTTGCCCTTCCCCACCATCCAATGCAGCTACTCAAAACTCTCGGCTGAGTCGAACAGTCTGGGCTCTCCAGGGATATTGTAAACAAGGTTTTTAGTTAACCCTGCAGGAAGAAATCAAAGGGGGAAAAATCGAGGGACTGTCTTGTCACAGTGAAAAGGGACAAGACATGGCATCACATGTCACGGTGGAAGGGGCGCACACAATACACAAATATTAATATGTGTGACGGAAGTAAATGTGTGACAGAGAAATAAAGGATCACACAAATTAAGTAAATTGGATATTAAGTACTACAGATTAGCTTTGCGTTGTGATTTATGCAATAACTCCAGTTCCGGCTGCCCAGGCCTACAAAATGTAAACTGGACGCACAGGCACACAAGAAGGAAACATCATCAAGTTGGGAAAACATGAGTCAAAAATAATATCAATATTAACCTTTTTTATTTAAATATCTAAATATATATATTATGATAATATAGAAACATTAAGTCATTCATCATTCAACATTAAGCCTCCAGGCCATTCTTTTGAACTAAATATTGAAATATAACATTTGGCCTTTTTGGAAAATGTATAGATACGATCTCAAGGATGTAATAATATATTTTTTTCACATAAATTGACACACGACATTTCTCAAAGGAATTTGAAAACCATATTCATTTTTAGGAATTTGGATATTAAGAAGATTTCACTTTTAGTAATCATTCACGTTACCAGAACTAGATATCGGTTCATTCCTTTCAAGACCAAAATGCTCTCATTTAGAGCGGCACAACTAACACTGAAGATCTGAATTCAGCACCACCGTAAGGGTCTATCACATACACGCACTGGTTGAATTCTTGCAGAGTAAATTCACTCTGGGATTTATGGAAATGATCCAATGATCCAAATACTTTAGCTGAACGCACATCTCGACCGTAGAACGTCCAAAACAATGCCGAAACTCAAATGGAGTCACCAAACGACTTCTTAGCATGGTTCCACAATCCTGTCCTACCGGACGTCATCGCGTTCTAATCCTTTTCTCAATTTCCAGGACTTTCCGAAATCCAGATCTGAAATAAATAAATGACGAAATTAATAATTTTGAATTAAAATAATTGTCTTGGCCCACTCGGATTATAAGATTCCTTCCGAATCGAAGTTATAATCCGAAAACACAAAATTGACCGTTGGGTCGTAAATTCCTTTGTGTCCGAATTTTCCAGGAGCGAGAAATGAAAGCCCCTTCTCCAACGAAAACTCAGGGCCAAGAGAGCCCCGATACTGTTAAAAGTGAAATCCAGGCCACTTCGACCTTCAACTTCATGCACGAAATAAACAGAAGCATCTAACGGCTTCGCGCGGCATTGTCGCGTCACTGTCTGCAGAATCGAAACCAGTGCCCTGCACAATAATTAAAGAAATAAGAAATTACTTCGGAACATCTGCAGGAGCGAGATCCCACGCTTTCAGTATGAAAAGTGCAAACTCATATAGAATTAAAAGTTCGGAATAAAAATGGCTTCCGAAAGAGCATGTTTTCGGAACGAAATGAAAAATGTCGCGTTTCGCACTCATAATGTCATAAAGCACTATGACATCCCCCTCTCCTTGGGGCCAAAAATCTTGAATGTAATGAAAGATTTTTTTCCACAGAAGACACAAAAATTGTTTGAGAAATACTTCTCTAACAGTAACACAAATATAAGACATTTTTCTCCACTATAAACAAAAAAAACAAGGACATACAATAACATAGTATGGATAGGAACTTTTACGAATACACAAATACAAAGTATTTGTAATTTAGAATATAATTTAGACGAAAGCGGTAGTGTGTTTGCAACCACACCACCCCTCACGACATCCTGAAAGATCCAATGCAAGCGCTTATACATCATCACTTACAGGATAAAAAGTCCGAAAGGAAGTCCGAAAAGGGAATGACAAATATGTCCAAGCTTCGAAAAAGAACCTTTACAAAGATATAAAAAACATTGGTGATATACAATTACAAAAGTGCACTTATACATTTACACAATAAGTACTCAACTTTGAGCACACATGAATAATATATTGTAAATAGTTGAATAAAAACATTGAGTAGCAGCCATTAAATTTTGAGAAAATGGATATGTGTGTGTGTGTGTATACATCTATGGTATACTAAATCTTTACAAAAACGAAACCACCACTTATCAAGTCATTTTTTTCTTGACAAACTTCGAATGTGTTCATTGCAACATTGAAAAAATGTATGTAAAAATAATTGTAGATAGTAAATGTTTGCAATGACATATGCTTATACATAGAATTTTTTTCATGTCATCGAAATTAAATTCTTATGAATGTTTACTTCACTTTCACTATCCTGAGTGAAAAAAAATTAAATGGCATGCATGTAAGTAACTGATATGAATATGAAATAGTATATGCATATTGTAAAGAAATGAGTTGAAAATGGAAAAATAAAATATATATGCAAAAACAAATATATGCATAATTCAACTATATTGCATTGTAAATATTAGTATATGAAATGAGTTTAAACTATGATATTATTATTATGAAATTTAAACTGTAAACAAACATTTGAGTCCCATTAGACTCCAACATTAATCATAAGTTCCCAACTTTTGATATATATATAAATTAGAAAACTTTTGCTTTTCTTTCTTCAATAGCATTTTAAATATAATTACTTTATATTCTCTAAGTTTATTTACATAATATGAGTACTGAGGGAGAAGTTCCTGAGTCAGTTGTGTAAATTATTAAGTGAAAATCTAAATGACTTATCCAAAGCAACAATGATGACGGGGAACTATACGGGATGCCACAAATAAAAATGGGAGTGTAAAAATAATAAAGAAAATTCCCGTGTGCAGGATCCACACCGCTACAATCAGTCCGCGACTCACGCCTTCCAGGTAACTCTTAGTCATGTAATTTTTTGAACAGAATCACATAGTGAACTGTCAACAAATATCTTCCACATCTTCACCTTTCTCGCGGGTAGGCTTCCTAACTATTTCTTGCGAGAAGCGGAAACAGCAGGCAGTAACGATACATAATTGCAGCAAATGCTGACCGGGATTTTAAAAATTGTCACCACGTTTACTTCTTTCAAGTACGTGTAACTTGTAGATATGTTTGCGTAACCAAAAAGAATTCCAAAAAGTTGAAAAATTTGCAGCATTAGGCTTGAAATCCTAACGATGACTGACTACATTTGTGTAAATAGGAATTCAATTTGCAAAATAAAATAAGTGTATGCAGGAACTCGCGAAAATAAAAATATTGTAAAACAAATTTCAAGTCAAAATCATCTCTCTCAGACTCGAAGTCATAATCGGTATGTTTATATCACATAAAGTGAAGTCAAATTCAGTTTGTCAAATAAATTCACATTTGGAATCTATTATTTCATATTATTTAGGTTCGATTTTAACTTTATATTGAATATTCAAGAACCAAGAAAATTATCAACACATGAATCAAAATATGAATTCTTAAGTTCATATAAGATTTTAAATTCTCGTAGTTAATAATAAAGTTCTTGTTAAGATATCAACTTAGGATATCACGTTACTTCTATATAATAAAATAAGTAATATTTATTTGGACTTTAAATTGAAATTTCTGAATTTCTCAGAAGAAAATATCTTATTTTTGTAATAATAATTCTTAAATTCCAATTATTAAATGAAATTTTTCATGTAGTTATAATCACTGTTATTAGTGAACAATATTTTCATTTAATTCAAATCAAGATTCATTTAATATTTTCACAACATTTCATATAATTGTGAAGTCATATGATCATATGGTAACTTTAATTCAAATGTAAATCTGCATTGTAACAAAATTTCATCCTAAGTAATACTGACTTTTACGTTTAACCTCTTTTTTTTTTTTTTTTTGTATTAAGAACCAATATGATTTGCACAAGTACTTATTTCAAAGAACATTATTCTTTTATATCATTATAGATAATCTTTTATGCTTAACTTATAAAAACAATATGTGTTATCACAATAAAATTTCTCTCCTTTTTCAAGTTAGATTCAAATATTGTATGAGAGGATTTTCATGAAATAAATTATATATTTGTAAATAACACCATATTTGTTTATAATTTGTGAACTTTCAATATAACCTTCAATATATCACATTAATTTAAAGAGTAATTTAATTTTCATTATCTATGAAATCTCTCGATAGAATCACAGAATTTTTTTTCATCATCACAATTTTAATTTGTAAAATATAATTGTGAAATAACATAAACAATGAATATATAATAAGTAAATGAATAAATGTGATGAAAGAATTGATTTTTACCATAAATTAAAATTTGTATGAAATTGTGATTCAAGAAACACTCTTTGTTTACTTTTGTGTTATAAGAAATTGAAGTATCAGTAACATATGCAATTTTAGTATGATCTCAAGTAATAAGGTGTGCGTGTGGTTCTGTTAGCATAGTAACTTTGATTATGTTGTGGTGAGTAGTTTCTGTTATAAAAAATTTTATATCTATCACCACCAGAATTTGCATAATTATCTCTTTCAGTAGATAATTGATTATTATTAGTATATTTCACTTGATTTCTACGCGAAGAAGTTTGTTTAACCTCATGGTATCCATGAGAATGAGCAAATGGGACTTCATAAGAGTTTCTAGGCACAGGTGAGTTATTTTGTGCAGGTGCAGTAAATCTTACATTTCTGATAGTCTTTGCTTTGGAATTGTCTCTATTTGCAACCTTTGTAACACGGGAAGTACCATTGGAGTTATTTGCACCAGGTGCATTAGATCTCAGATTTGGATTAGGAGCATTAGCTCTACGATTTGCAATATTGCTTGGAGAAGATTTACTCTTTGTAAATCTTTGTGGAGCGAAAACATTCAACTTAGGGTCTCTAGGAGGTAGCAACGTGAGACGATTGACATGAAATAATTGTTCATTCAATGGATTCATTGTATGTTGAATGCAAAAGTTTACTGGAGAAGTTTGTTTCACAACTTTAAATGGTCCTCTGTTAAAGGAATTCAATTTTTTTTATTGTCCTTGTGGTAAATATGGAGTATATAAGTAAACAAGATCTCCAACTTTGATATGAGGTTGTTTCGCTTTCTTATACTGATACTTAATTTGAGAGTCCTCAGCCTTTTGAAGATTAATTTTCACTGTTTCATACATTTTTCCTAGGCGATATTTTAAATCTTCTCCATAATCATGAGTTGAGTGATAAGTTGGTATTTTGAATCCTGTTATTAATGTATTTGGTACAGAAAGATCTCTTCCGTGCATTAGGTAAGCAGGAGATTCACCTGTAGAAGCGTGAACAGCATTCCTATGTGCAAGTAATGCGAAATGCAGAAGTCTGTCCCAATTTCCTTGATTATTTTGAACGATATTCTTGAGAGAATTAAGCAAATTCCCATTTAACTTTTCTGTGCAACCATCGCTTTGTGGGTGGTATGCACTTGTTGAACTCTTGGTAATGCCCAGTGTTTTATAGAAACTTTGTGCAGTCTTTGATAAAAAATTAGTAGCTTTATCTGTGATAATGTGATTCGGAATCCCGTGGCGAGATATAAATTGTTCCAAACACTCCAAAATATCATCTGTTTTGATGGATACAAGAGGATACGCTTCCGCCCAGCGGGTAAAATAATCTGTAACTACCAGTATATACTTTTTCCCAGAATTAGAAACTGGCAAAGGTCCTACACAATCCATTGCAATTCTTTCAAATGGATAAGTCGATTTAGAAAACCTTTGAATAGGAGCTTTTAAATTTTTGAATCCTCTATTCATCACACATGTTTCACAAGAAGAAACATAGTTTTTAGTTTGAGCGTACATGCCGTTCCAGTAATATTTCCTACTTATTGAAGCTAAGGTTCTGCCCATGCCACAGTGTGCAAAGGTGGGACAATCGTGATGCAGCCACAGTACTTCCGAAACAAGCTCCTGTGGTACTACAACTCTTTCTTGATATTCATGTCTCCGCTTTGGTTCTCTGTGGGTACACCATAATATCTGATCCTTCATAAAAAATGACAACCTTTGTGGATAAGGTTTAATTTGCTTTTCGAGCAAATCTTTAATTTTGTTGCACCTTGCATCTGTTGTTTGTGCATTCTTAATTCTGATTAGTAAAGTAGGCATAGCTGAGGTTTGTTGTGACTCATTGTTTTGAACAGAGTTGTCATTTTCCAAAGTATCATTATTATCTTCATTTGTATTATCTTGATTTACATCTACAGTATTGACTTGATTACTAGCATTATGACATATTTTTCTCTTATTGACTGTAGAGTTACTGATGACAGGAGTATTTATGTTTACATGATTTGAATTATTATTGTTTCTAAAATTCACAACTTTGTATTGAGAAACAAATCTTTCTTGTACACAATCAACTGCATTTGAAACATTTCGTGATAAATAATCTGCCACTACGTTTGCTTTTCCAGGTTTGTGTAAGTTTCCTGGACCCGAATATAAAATCTGTTTGCAATTGTTGAGCTTCAAGTAAAACTCATCAGATACGAATCTGAAATCTACATCTTTGAAATATTGTCCACCAAGATCATCTGACTCTGGAGATTGGTTTCTGGCATTATTTTCTCTATTATTAGGAACATATCTTTTCTCCGTAAGTGTAGCAACAGAATGTGAAGGTTCTCGATTCAAGAATGGAATACTGCAGTATTTGAAATTTATCCTGCTTAATGCATAATTAATGATAACATTTCTGTTTTTCATAAATGAATTACCCAGTATTATTTCATAATTCCTCGGATTATCAGAATCCAGTACCCAGAATTCAGCTGTACTGATATCATTTCCTATGGTAATTTCTACTTCTATTTTTGAGTTAACCATTATAGCTTGACCATTTACTCCATTGAGTATTGTGTTCATATGACGCCTTTTGTAAAATTTTGGATCTATATTTCTCAAACTTTTCTCATAGATTATATTAACAGAGCTTCCGGTATCCATAAGAGCAGATAAATAACCATTTCCTATATATGCTTTAAGAATTGGAAACAGGGCTGAGCCATCAAATCCATCCTCTAACATTGAGTTAAATGCATATGTTGGTTTATTACTATAAAAGTTTTTGTTTCTGAACTCTCGTCTTTGATTATTGAATTGGTAATTGCTTTTGTACGAATCACAAGGATGTCTGTAGTTTGCAAAACTTTTTCTTGGATTGAAATTTTGACCATAATTTCCATTATAATTTCTGTACGGCCTTCTATAAACTTGGGAACCTCTTGTTCTGTAGTTGTAATGATCTCTGCCTCTGAAATTGTTCGTCCATTTTTCTCTTACTGGAGCAGCCTGATTTCTTCCATACTTTTGGAATTTAGTTCTATTTCCTCTGTTTTGGTAGGGTGCAGTATATCTTAAGAACTTTCTTGGAGTTTCCATCTGAACTTCCTCTTCATACTCTTCCAAATTTTCATATTGACTGCTTGAGGGAGAATTGAAACTTTCTTCAAGTCTTCTTGAGTTATCTGCCAATTGTCCTCTGACTTCCTTGATTTTCTTTCTTCTCCTCTCGCTATCTTCACCTAATCTTCTTTTTAACTGCTCGAACTCTTCTTTCTTTTTATTCAGTTCCTCTTTCATTATTTTCAATTCGTCCTCCTGACTCTTCCTGTTCACAACCATTGCGACGTTTTCCTCTAGAAATTCTGCATTGTCGGTTTGAAAATCCTCTTCAAGGATTGCAAGTTCTCTGGCAGCTGAGAAAGTCAAAGGATTCCCCCTTATCACTGATCTTCTAATATCTAATTTTAATCCGCGAATAAATGCATTTTTAAGAATAGCAGCACGTAAAGAATCTTCCCCACTCTCACATTGTACGGGAAAAGCATCAAAGGAGGCAGCTTCAATACGAACACCGAATTGTCTAACACTCTCTCCTACAATCTGCTTAATGTTTACCAGATTTGCAACTTTGCTTGCAACATCCTCTTTTCTTTGAAAATTTTCTTTAAGAGCGTTAACAATTTCACTAAAATTGTTAGTATTGTTTAACCTCGGGAGTCCTTTGATTAATTTTTCTGCCTGGCCTTTCAATTTGAGTTTGATTATGAAAATTTTGTCAGCTTCGGACCAAGCAGCATGCTCTGCAATCAGCAGAAATTTGTCCAGAAATGTTTGTAAGCACTCATTTTGTGCTCCGGAATAGTCCTGAATATTGGCTATGAACTGAGTTGATAAGACGCTATTTCTTTTGTTGCTAGTCATTGCTGAACTGGATCTGGCATTTTGATCTGCAGTTCGGGTAGGCGACGGTGAAGCCACTCTAGCACCAGCAGAGGTTTGAGCAGAGTCTGTACTCCTGCCCACACGATTTGATTTTGTAATTCTAGGCATTTTCACTATTTTCGAATATATATATTTTTTTAACAAGAGTCAGTTTGAAGAAGGAAATTGATATAGGAAAAGTGCCCTGATAATGTATTGAGTTTAAATTGTTTTTATGATGCAAATATAATATTTATTTACCAAAATTTGCTAAGAATTTGAGCATTTAGTATTGAGATACTCTTTTTTACTACTGTATTATTTTTATATAGTCCCACATTTAAGAATAAAATGCAAGATATTTATAAGTGGGTCAGCACATATAAAACAACACTTTTCAAGTTTAAATATAATGCATGTGTGTGTTTTTTTTTTAAGAAAAATATAATTTTATATTACTATATAATATCAAATCAGAATCAAAATCATATATATATGCAAATTTTTGATCAAAGTATTTTGAATAAAATTGATATCACATTATTAATTCCAATATTTTCAATAAAATAATTTACTTACTTCGATTTTTTTTTTTTATATCATATATAACACTGCAAATATATATGCACACTCATATTCATGTTTCCCAACATGAAGGAAAAAATGAATTATTTATTATGTTTTATGTATCTGATAATACTTAACACTTTATATGTGCCTGCGGTCACTCAAGGCAGCAACACGGCACCACTTGTCACAGTGAAAAGGGACAAGACATGGCATCACATGTCACGGTGGAAGGGGCGCACACAATACACAAATATTAATATGTGTGACGGAAGTAAATGTGTGACAGAGAAATAAAGGATCACACAAATTAAGTAAATTGGATATTAAGTACTACAGATTAGCTTTGCGTTGTGATTTATGCAATAACTCCAGTTCCGGCTGCCCAGGCCTACAAAATGTAAACTGGACGCACAGGCACACAAGAAGGAAACATCATCAAGTTGGGAAAACATGAGTCAAAAATAATATCAATATTAACCTTTTTTATTTAAATATCTAAATATATATATTATGATAATATAGAAACATTAAGTCATTCATCATTCAACATTAAGCCTCCAGGCCATTCTTTTGAACTAAATATTGAAATATAACATTTGGCCTTTTTGGAAAATGTATAGATACGATCTCAAGGATGTAATAATATATTTTTTTCACATAAATTGACACACGACATTTCTCAAAGGAATTTGAAAACCATATTCATTTTTAGGAATTTGGATATTAAGAAGATTTCACTTTTAGTAATCATTCACGTTACCAGAACTAGATATCGGTTCATTCCTTTCAAGACCAAAATGCTCTCATTTAGAGCGGCACAACTAACACTGAAGATCTGAATTCAGCACCACCGTAAGGGTCTATCACATACACGCACTGGTTGAATTCTTGCAGAGTAAATTCACTCTGGGATTTATGGAAATGATCCAATGATCCAAATACTTTAGCTGAACGCACATCTCGACCGTAGAACGTCCAAAACAATGCCGAAACTCAAATGGAGTCACCAAACGACTTCTTAGCATGGTTCCACAATCCTGTCCTACCGGACGTCATCGCGTTCTAATCCTTTTCTCAATTTCCAGGACTTTCCGAAATCCAGATCTGAAATAAATAAATGACGAAATTAATAATTTTGAATTAAAATAATTGTCTTGACCCACTCGGATTATAAGATTCCTTCCGAATCGAAGTTATAATCCGAAAACACAAAATTGACCGTTGGGTCGTAAATTCCTTTGTGTCCGAATTTTCCAGGAGCGAGAAATGAAAGCCCCTTCTCCAACGAAAACTCAGGGCCAAGAGAGCCCCGATACTGTTAAAAGTGAAATCCAGGCCACTTCGACCTTCAACTTCATGCACGAAATAAACAGAAGCATCTAACGGCTTCGCGCGGCATTGTCGCGTCACTGTCTGCAGAATCGAAACCAGTGCCCTGCACAATAATTAAAGAAATAAGAAATTACTTCGGAACATCTGCAGGAGCGAGATCCCACGCTTTCAGTATGAAAAGTGCAAACTCATATAGAATTAAAAGTTCGGAATAAAAATGGCTTCCGAAAGAGCATGTTTTCGGAACGAAATGAAAAATGTCGCGTTTCGCACTCATAATGTCATAAAGCACTATGACAGTGGTTTCCAACTGACTGGAACTTCCCGGCCGAACTATCTTACAGGAAAGATACTACTGAGATAGTCCTGCACATCTTGGCTGAAACATGGATAACAGCGGATGGCAAGAAATTTGAACACCTACTTTAATGCTATGATAAACAATTGTAATTGATACTTGGCAATTGATATGTCTAATAAACCTGTGTATTATTTATATTCCTTTCTTTTTGCTTCTTCCTGCATCTGTAGCACCCCACGAAGGCGTTTGCGGCCACATACTCCTATGCAAAAACGGTCTTACTTCTGCATGCTTGGCATACCCATAAAGTTTATATATGACCTTTTGACACCACTCTGTATACTTGTCTTCAATTCACACAACTTTTAGTATTTCCAAGTACTTTTAGTATTTCTGAATATTTATAGTATTTCTATGGTTTTTAATATACACCATGAATTCAGAATCCATATTCAGTTACTGTTTTAAGTGTTAATGCAAATTTACATGAAGACAAAGAAAGATTCATTATAGGTGACATCAACATTTATTAACAAAACCACATATAAATGAAAACTACAACATTCTTATATTTTAGAACATCCTTAGTCATCTAACTTCTCGCACAAGGATTATATTTACAAACATCAACGTTCAGGTTTAGAATTTTTCGAATACCCATCTAAAATCTCTCTAACAATTCCTCAAACAAGGTACTATTTATGTTGATAAAAGCATTCTTCTCTTGGTGTGGAAGATTATCTTCAAACAAAAAATGTAGCAGTCAAGCTTCTAAAGTGAGTGGTAATGAATTGGGTTTCCAGAGAGAGCAGGATGGACTGTTATTGATTCTAGTTTTATTTAGGTGTACCTGCAAATAGTCGTGGCACGTTACCAATCTAAAATTTGCTGTAAAGTTTTTTCTTGAAACATTAAGTGGAATCGGCTAGTCAGTAGTTGCTTCCAAGATTTCCCAACAGCATTTTCTTTATGTTCGTCCCCTACAACTACTATATTAATTTTATTGAAGAACTAGCAGCATACCCGTCCTTCGTACGGAGTATATAATATAAAAAAACTTATAATTCGCAATCATGTGCAAATTCTGATAAAAAATTAAATTTATTGCTCATAAAGAGAAGTTTAAGAATATCTGTTCTCACTATGCAAAATTATCTTCACGGGCAAATCTGAAGAATGAAATATCCTGGCCCCTTTTGTGAACAAATTCACACACAAAAAAGGAATTGAATCAATATATGCAACCACGTACTACTTATATTGTCGCAAATTAGAAAATATGCCAGTGTGTTAGTAGAAGCTTAAACATATTGTAATATGAGTCTTAAAAATATTTACCAAAATAAAAAAGATGACGTAATAAATTGAAAGTATCAAAAATCCGCGTAATCTTAATACCAGAAGGTCGTAATTGATTCCAATATATGCCAACATATATAAAAATTTTGCCAATATACCTGTACTACTTATATTCTCGTAGATTAGAAGATATACCTGTGCATTTGTAGAAGATTACTTGTACAACGTACTATATATGAGTTTCAACAATTTTCGTCATAATGAAACAATGGCATAATAATTTGAAAATATCAATAATTCCTGAATCAACTGTCCCCGAAATATCAATAATAATGATGTTTAAACCTGAAGACCGTAATTGATATTATCCAGTCAAAAATGCAATGTCAATGAAATTTATTTTATATACACATTTTTATTAGATTTAATAAAAATCGTATGACACATAACACATTGGATCCGTTGCTAAGCGACATGATATCATCTGCTTCAAATAAATTGATGGAAATCATGTCGTCTGAATAATGTGATCTTCATGGAAGGTTTGGCGACATTTTCGTCTCCATGATATTTTTATGGATTTACAAATATTTTTATCAATTTAGTGATATTAAAAAATTAGTTAAATGCGTTACTAAGTAGGATGGATGGACTGACCGACAAATGCTACAGAAACATCATTTCAGTACTCTATTCTAAAAAAACAAATTTAATTTCATTGATTTGGGTCATTTTTATCAATTTGGAGATATTTCCTCTAATTTGGTAAAGTTTAAGAAAAGTTACCAAGTTATTTAGAGATATTCCGCTAAATTCGTAGCTCTAAATTTACAGATCTGAAGAATAAAATATCCATATCCCGTCTGTATATATACTAAATAAAAACACTAAAATTGTATTAGAAGATACATACATCCGTTTTACTCTTTTTCTGCTTCAACAATCGGCTAAATGAATTTATTGGGTAAACACAATATATGAGTTTATTAGCTAACCACAATATATGAGCTTTGAAACCTCTTTGCTAAAATAAATAAAAGTGTGATGTACGCAGTTCGCAATATATATTATTAAAAGAACAATCAAACCGTTCATTTATTATGAGTTTATTAGCTAAACACAATATATGAGCTTGAAACCTTTTTGCTAAAATAAATAAAAGTAATGTCCGCTGTCCGCAATATATATAATTAAAAGAACAATCAAACCGTTCATTTATAAAATATATTTTTACATCCATTTATTTATTATACAAATAGAAAAAATAATAATAATCATTAACAAACACATTTAATTCCATTCCTTTGCCGTGCAACATGATATAAGATAGAATCTTCCTCATAAAATGCGAAATTAAATAACCATTTTCATTTCTTTATACTTCTAATCGTTGAGTAAAAGTTTGTGAAATACATGGAGGTAGATTTTTCCATTTAAATTCATGTTTCAAACAATTCATGCTTTCAGATAGTGACTATTTAATGCAAAAATCCTGCATCAAACTCAAAAATAAAGTTTTAATTCCCTTTGACGCTTTAAACAAACGATTTTTATCCTTTCCGTTTGGATAAACCACGGAGTTGGAGAGTAGAACTCCTATAAAAAAAGTTCCGTTTTTCATTAATATCTCAACAACCCCTGGTCTTAGAAACTTGAAACTTGGGCAAAATTTTTGGGGGGCTATTTCAAGGCAACCCACAAAATTTCATTAAATTCGGTTCAGCCGTTCTCTCGTGATGATGAGACAAACGAAAGTTTCGTTTTTTACTAATATCTCGAGAACCACTGGCTGTAGAAATTCCAACCATAGACTAAATTTTAAGTGGGGCTATTTCTAGGCTACCCACAAAATTTCATCAAATTCGGTTCAGCCGTTCTCCCGTGATGATGGGACAAACAGACAGACAGACAGACAGATTTTCAATTTTATTTATATAGACTAGCAGCATACCCGTTCTTCGTACGGAGTATATAATATAAAGAAACTTGAAATTCATAATCATGCCCAAATTCTTATAGTATACTGAATGACATGTTTAATCAAAATATTCTGTTAAAATATTTAATATAATGCTCCTAAAAAGAAGTTTAAGAATCTCTGTTCTCGCTATATAAAATTATCTTCATGGACATATCTGATGAATAAAACATCTTGGACCCCTTATGTAAGCAAATATAAAAAAAAATATGGAATTGAATCAATATATGCAAAATAAAAGCGTTAAAATTGTATGGGACCCGTACTAATTATATACGCGAATATTAGAAAATATAACCTGTATTAGTAGATTACATGTATAAATTGAAAATACCAATAAACCCGTAATCTTTAAATCTGAAGACAGTCATTTATTCCAATATATGTCAAAATTAAAGTGCTAAAATTATATGGGAAGATATACACATACTACTTATAATGTCCGATTATTAGTAGAAGATTACCCGTTTTGCAATATGAGTATCAAATGTTTTTTAGTGAAATACAACAGACGACGTAATAAATTGAATATATAATTAATCCCCTTAATCTTCATACCAGAAGACTGTACTTGATTCCAATATATATGCCAATATATGTCAAAATATATGCCAATATACCTGTACTACTTATATTCTCGTAGGTTAGAAGATATACCCGTGCATTCCTAGAAGATTACTCGTACAACGTACAATATGCGTGTTTCAGCAATTTTTGCCGCAATAAAACAATGGCGTAATAACTTAAAAATATCAATAATCCCTGAATCAATAATTCCGGAAAATATCAATAATAATAATGTTTAAACCTGAAGAGTATAATTGATATTATCCAGTCCAAAATGAAATGGCAAAGAAATTTATTTTATATACATATCTTCATTATTCAAATCGGAAAGGATTTAATAAAAATCGTCTGCCGCATAAACACATTGGATTTAAATCCGTTGCTAAGCGACATGATATCATTTGCTTCAAATAAATTGGTAGAAAAAATATCGTCTAAATAGTTATATTTCTATGGAACATTTGGCGACAGTTTCGTCAAATTAGCGACATTTTAAAAAATCGCCAAATTTATCGCCAAGTGGGACTGTAGAACTGACAGTTCCACTTTGCGACAAATTGACGAAATATCATCACAATACTATCCCCTAACAAAAAACAATTAATATCATTTATGTAGCGCAATTTTATCAATTTCAAGATATTTTTATAGATTTGAAAACATTTTTATCAATTTGGTGACATTTTAAAAATTCGCTAAATGTATTACTAAGTAGGATGGTTGGTCTGACAGATAAATGCTAACCAAACATCATTTCAGTACTCTCTTCTTACAAAACAAAAAAAAATTTCATTGATATGTAGAAGACCCAAGCCACACGACCAACCCGAAGCTTTATGGCAGCTATTTGTGTGTCGTTTATATCAATTTGGCGACATTTCCGTCAATTTGGCAAAGTTTAAGAAAAGTTGTCAAATTAGCGATATCCCTCCAAATTCGTAGCTTTGAATTTGCAGATCTGAATGAAACATTCTTATCCCGTTTCAATATACTAAATGAAAACACTACAATTGTATTAGAAGATATACCCGCTCTACTCTTTTTCTGTTTCAACAATCGGCTATATGAATTTATTGGCTAAGCACAATATATGAGTTTAGTAGCTAAATACGATATAAGCTTGAAAACTCTTTGCCAAAATAAATGAAATTGATGTACGCAGTCAGCAATTAATATAATTAAAAGAAAAATCAAACCGTCCATTCATAAGATATAATTTATATCCATTTATCCATTTATTTATTATTTAAATCGAAAAAAAATAATCAAAACATTAACAAACACATTTAATTTAATTGCGATGCCGAGCAACATGATATATCCTCCTAAAATGTTAAAATTTATTAACCACTAACAGCTCACCCGTTATTCGTACGGAGTGTATAATTTAAAGAAACTTATAGTTCGCAATCATGTGCAAATTCTGTTAAAATATTAAATTTATTGCTCCTAAAGAGAAGTTTAAGAATATATGTTCTCACTTTGCAAAATTATCTTCACGATCAGATCTGAAGAACAAAACATCCTGCCCCCTTTTGTAAGCAAATTTACAGAAGAAAAAATAGGAATTGAATGAATATATGCAACCCCGTACTAATTATATTGTCGCAGATCAGAAAATATGCCAATGTGTTAGTAGAAGATTACCCGTATTACAATATGCGTCTCAAAAATATTTGCCAAAATAAAAGAGATGACGTAATAAATTGAAAACATCAATAATATCCGTACTCTTTATACCAGAAGGTCGTAATTGATTCCAATATATGCCAATATATATCAAAACATATGTCAATATACCTGTACTACTTATATTCTCGTAGATTAAAAGATATACACGTGTATTTGTAGAAGATTCGTACAACATACAATATATGAGTTTAAACAATTTTTGTCATAATAAAATAATTGCATAATAACTTGAAAATATCAATAATCCTTGAATCAATAATCCCCGAAAATATAAATAATAATAATTTTTAAACCTGAAGACCGTAATTGATATTATCCAGTCAAAAATGCTATAAGAAAAATCAAATCGTTCTTTTCTAAAATATATTTTTATATCCATTTATTTATTAATCAAATCGAAAAAATAATTATTAAAATTAACAGACAGATTTAATTTAATTGCGTTTCTGAGTAACATGATATAAGATAGAATCTTATAACATGTTAAATATGTCATGTCTTATAACATAAACTGCGAAATTAAATAACGATTTTGATTTCTCTATACTTCTCATTGTTCCGTAAAAGCTTGTTTTAAATAAACCATGAACCATGGAGATAGATTTCCCCTTTAAATCATGTTTCAAACAATTCATTTTTTCAGAAAGTGACTAATTAACGCAAAAAATCTCCCATCAAACTCAGAGATTAAATTTTAATTCACTTTCAAACGATTTTCAAGCTTTTCGTTTGGATAAACCACGGAGTTAGGGAGTAGAACTCCTAGGAAAAAGTTCCGTTTTTCATTAATATCTCGACAACCCCAGGTCTTAGAAACTCGAAACTTGGACAAAATTTATGGGGGGATATTTAAAGGCTATTCACCAAATTTCATTAAATTCGGTTCAGCCGTTTTTCCGTGATGATGAGACAAACGAAAATTTCGTTTTTTACTAATATCTCGAGAACCACTGGTCGTAGAAACTCAAAACACGGATATAATTTTAAGTGGGGCTATTTCTGGGCTACCCACAAAATTTCATCAAATTCGGTTCAGCCGTTCTCCCGTGATGGTGTGACAAACAGACAGACAGACAGACAGACAGACAGACAGACAGACAGACAGACAGACAGATTTTCATTTTTATTTATATAGATATATCTAACAACGCTCTGAGAAGAAACATACAATTATTTTTATGTTAGACAATTTCAAACGTCGTCATAGGAAAACGCCTTTGAATGTACTGTGAATCATATGTCTACTTTCAGAGATCATAAACCTACTTTCAGAGATCTTTCGCATATCTTGAAAATTTTAAAGGATACATCATTTTCTCTAAGCATATTGTACATAGAATTGTTTCTGCTAAATTTTTCGATTTTGTCAGTTTCAGGAACAAGCACGTATTAAGACTTCATGAAGTCATTTGATATCTGATGAAAAGTTGATTACAAAATCATGAAAGACTAAAAAGTATAAAATAAAATATTACAGAAAAAACATTTTAAGTTATACGGTTTTATTAAAATGCACTGAAAAGCAAAAAATAATAATTTTTCGCTATTACAACATTCTTGGTAAAATTATACGACTAAAAGTAAAACCGTAGGACTCCTATAAAGAATAATATTTTGACATTAAAAGAATTTTGAGATACAATGGAAGTATTAACATAGAAATGAAATATATAAGAATGACAGATTGTTAAATCAAAATTGCCAGAGGAAAATTTAAATATATTGCATGCATTCATTCTTATATATCAGTTCTATTTTTATTACTTCTATTATTCCTTATAATAATGTTCATATCCAAATAGAATTTCTTTGTGAGTACCCCTCGGTTTTAATTTTAGTCACATTGTGATAGCTAAAGCGCAAGGCGGTTGTGATAGCTAAAGATTATTTTTTACTATTTAGTGCATTTTAATAAAGCCGTGAAACTAATTTTTTTTATAATATTTAATATTATATTTTTATATTATACTAGCAGCATACCCGTTCTTCGTACGGAGTATATAATATAAAGAAACTTAAAATTCATAATCATGCCCAAATTCTTATAGTATACTAAATGACATGTTTAATCAAAATATTCTGTTAAAATATTTAATACATTGCTCCTAAAAAGAAGTTTAAGAATCACTGTACTCGCTATATAAAATTATCTTTATGGACATATCTGAAGAATAAAACATCCTGGATCCCTATGTAAGCAAATATAAAAAAAAATATGGAATTGAATCAATATATGCAAAATAAAAGCGTTAAAATTGTATGGGACCCGTACTAATTATATACGCGTATATTAGAAAATATAACCTCTATTAGTAGATTACATGTATAAATTGAAAATACCAATAAACCCGTAATCTTTTAATCTGAAGACAGTCATTTATTCCAATATATGTCAAAATGAAAGTGCTAAAATTATATGGGAATATATAAACGTACTACTTATAATGTCCGATTATTAGTAGAAGATTACCCGTATTGCAATATGAGTCTCAAATGCTTTTGGCAAAATACAACAGACGACGTAATAAATTGAAAATATCATTAATCCCCTTAATCTTCATACCAGAAGACTGTAATTGATTCCAATATATACGCCAATATATGTCAAAATATATGCCAATATACATGTACTACTTATATTATCGTATGTTAGAAGATATACCCGTGCATTCCTAGAAGATTACTCGTACAACGTACAATATGCGAGTGTCAGCAATATTTGCCGCAATAAAACAATGGCGTAATAACTTAAAAATATCAATAATCACTGAATCAATAATTCCGGAATATATCAGTAATAATAATGTTTAAACCTGAAGAGTGTAATTGATATTATTCAGTCCAAATTGAAATGGCAATGAAATTTATTTTATATACATATCTTCATTATTCAAATCGGAAAGGATTTAATAAAAATCGTCTGCCGCATAAACACATTGGATTTAAATCCGTTGCTAAGCGACGTATCATTTGCTTCAAATAAATTGGTAGAAAAAATATCGTCTAAATAATTATATTTCTATGGAACTTTTGGCGGCATTTTCGTCAAATTAGCGACATTTTAAAAAATCGCCAAATTTATCGCCAAGTGGGACTGTAGAACTGACAGTCCCACTTGGCGACAAATTTACGAAATATCATCACAATACTATCCCCTAACAAAACACAATTAATTTCATTTATTTAGCTCATTTTTATCAATTTCAAGATATTTTTATAGATTTGAAAATATTTTTATCAATTTAGTGACTTTTTAAAAATTCGCTAAATATATTACTAAGTAGGATGGTTGGTCTGACAGATAAATGCTAACCAAACATCATTTCAGTACTCTCTTCTAACAAAACAAAATAAATTTCATTGATATGCGTCGTTTTTATCAATTTGGCGACATTTCCGTCAAATTGGCAAAGTTTAAGAAAAGTTGTCAAATTAGCGATATCCTGCCAAATTCGTTGCTCTGAATTTGCAGATCTGAATGAAACATCCTTATCCCGTTTCAATATACTAAATGAAAACACTACAATTGTATTAGAAGATATACCCGCTCTACTCTTTTTCTGTTTCAACAATCGGCTAAATGAATTTATTGGCTAAACACAATATATGAGTTTAGTAGCTAAATACGATATAAGCTTGAAAACTCTTTGCCAAAATAAATGAAATTGATGTACGCAGTCAGCAATTAATATAATTAAAAGAAAAATCAAACCGTTCATACATAAGATATACTTTTATATCCATTTATCCATTTATTTATTATTCAAATCGAAAAAAAATAATAAAAACATTAACAAACTCATTAAATTTAATTGCGATGCCGAACAACATGATTTGTCCTCATAAAATGTTATAATTTATTAACCACTAACAGCACACCAGTTCGTCGTACGGAGTATATAATATAAAGAAACTTATAGTTCGCAATCATGTCCAAATTCTGTTAAAATATTAAATTTATTGCTCCTAAAGAGAAGTTTAAGAATGTATGTTCTCACTATGCAAAATTATCTTCAAGGGCAGATCAAAACATCCTGGCCCATTTTGTAAGCAAATTTTCAGAAGAAAAAAAAGGAATTGAATCAATATATGCAACCCAGTACTAATCATATTGTCGCAGATTAGAAAATATGCCAATGTGTTAGTAGAAGATTACCCGTATTACAATATAAGTCTCAAAAATACTTGCCAAAATAAAAGAGATGACGTAATAAATTGAAAATATCAATAATATCCGTACTCTTTATACCAGAAGGTCGTAATTGATTCCAATATATGCCAATATATATCAAAACATATGTCAATATACCTGTACTACTTATATTCTCGTAGATTAAAGGATATACACGTGTGTTTGTAGAAGATTATTCGTACAACATACAATATGTGAGTTTAAACAATTTTTGTCATAATAAAATAATTGCATAATAACTTGAAAATATCAATAATCCCTGAATCAATAATCCCCGAAAATATCAATAATAATAATTTCTAAACCTGAAGACCGTAATTGATATTATCCAGTCAAAAATGCTATAAGAAAAATCAAATCGTTCTTTTCTAAAATATATTTTTATATCCATTTATTTATTATTCAAATCCAAAAAATAATTATTAAAATTAACAGACAGATTTAATTTAATTGCGTTTCTGAGTAACATGCTATAAGATAGAATCTTATATCATGTTAAATATGTCATGTCTTATATCATAAACTGCGAAATTAAATAACTATTTTGATTTCTTTATACTTCTCATTGTTCCGTAAAATCTTGTTTTAAATAAAATATGGAGATAGATTTCCCCTTTAAATCATGTTTCAAACAGTTCATGTTTTCAGAAAGTGACTAATTAGCGCAAAAAATCTCCCATCAAACTCAGAGATTAAATTTTAATTCACTTTCAAACGATTTTCAAGCGTAAAATCTTGTTTTAAATAAAACATGGAGATAGATTTCCCCTTTAAATCATGTTTCAAACAGTTCATGTTTTCAGAAAGTGACTAATTAGCGCAAAAAATCTCCCATCAAACTCAGAGATTAAATTTTAATTCACTTTCAAACGATTTTCAAGCTTTTAGGAGTTCCGTTTTTCATTAATATCTCGACAACCCCTGGTCTTAGAAACTCGAAACTTGGGCAAAATTTATGGGGGGCTATTTCAAGGCTATCTACCAAATTTCATTAAATTCGGTTCAACCGTTTTCCCGTGATGATGAGACAAACGAAAATTTCGTTTTTTACTAATATCTCGAGAACTACTGGTCGTAAAAACTCAAAACACAGATATAATTTTAAGTGGGGCTATTTCTGGGCTACCCACAAAATTTCATCAAATTCGGTTCAGCCGTTCTCCCGTGATGATGGGACAAACAGACAGACAGACAGATAGACAGACAGACAGACAGACAGACAGACAGACAGACAGATTTTCATTTTTATTTATATAGACTAGCAGCATACCCGTTCTTCATACGGAGTATATAATATAAAGACTCTTGAAATTCATAATCATGCCCAAATTCTTATAGTATACTAAATGACATGTTTAATCAAAATATTCTGTTAAAATATTTAATATAATGCTCCTAAAAAGAAGTGTAAGAATCTCTGTTCTCGCTATATAAAATTATCTTCATAGACATATCTGAAGAATAAAACATCTTGGACCCCTTATGTAAGCAAATATAAAAAAAAATATGGAATTGAATCAATATATGCAAAATAAAAGCGTTAAAATTGTATGGGACCCGTACTAATTATATACGCGAATATTAGAAAATATAACCTGTATTAGTAGATTACATGTATAAATTGAAAATACCAATAAACCCGTAATCTTTAAATCTGAAGACAGTCATTTATTCCAATATATGTCAAAATTAAAGTGCTAAAATTATATGGGAAGATATACACGTACTACTTATAATGTCCGATTATTAATAGAAGATTACCCGTTTTGCAATATGAGTCACAAATGTTTTTTGGTAAAATACAACAGACGACGTAATAAATTGAATATATAATTAATCCCCTTAATCTTCATACCAGAAGACTGTACTTGATTCCAATATATAGCCAATATATGTCAAAATATATGCCAATATACCTGTACTACTTATATTCTCGTAGGTTAGAAGATATACCCGTGCATTCCTAGAAGATTACTCGTACAACGTACAATATGCGTGTGTCAGCAATTTTTACCGCAATAAAACAATGGCGTAATAACTTAAAAATATCAATAATCCCTGAATCAATAATTCCGGAAAATATCAATAATAATAATGTTTAAACCTGAAGAGTATAATTGATATTATCCAATCCAAAATGAAATGGCAATGAAATTTATTTTATATACATATCTTCATTATTCAAATCGGAAAGGATTTAATAAAAATCGTCTGCCGCATAAACACATTGGATTTAAATCCGTTGCTAAGTGAGATATCATTTGCTTCAAATAAATTGGTAGAAAAAATATCGTCTAAATAGTTATATTTCTATGGAACATTTGGCGACAGTTTCGTCAAATTAGCGACATTTTAAAAAATCGCCAAATTTATCGCCAAGAGGGACTGTAGAACTGACAGTTCCACTTTGCGACAAATTGACGAAATATCATCACAATACTATCCCCTAACAAAAAACAATTAATATCATTTATGTAGCGCAATTTTATCAATTTCAAGATATTTTTATAGATTTGAAAACATTTTTATCAATTTGGTGACATTTTAAAAATTCGCTAAATGTATTACTAAGTAGGATGGTTGGTCTGACAGATAAATGCTAACCAAACATCATTTCAGTACTCTCTTCTAACAAAACAAAAAAAAATTTCATTGATATGTAGAAGACCCAAGCCACACGACCAACCCGAAGGTTTATGGCAGCTGTTTGTGTGTCGTTTATATCAATTTGGCGACATTTCCGTCAATTTGGCAAAGTTTAAGAAAAGTTGTCAAATTAGCGATATCCCTCCAAATTCGTAGCTTTGAATTTGCAGATCTGAATGAAACTTTCTTATCCCGTTTCAATATACTAAATGAAAACACTACAATTGTATTAGAAGATATACCCGCTCTACTCTTTTTCTGTTTCAACAATCGGCTATATGAATTTATTGGCTAAACACAATATATGAGTTTAGTAGCTAAATACGATATAAGCTTGAAAACTCTTTGCCAAAATAAATGAAATTGATGTACGCAGTCAGCAATTAATATAATTAAAAGAAAAATCAAACCGTCCATTCATAAGATATACTTTTATATCCATTTATCCATTTATTTATTATTTAAATCGAAAAAAAATAATAAAAACATTAACAAACACATTTAATTTAATTGCGATGCCGAGCAACATGATATATCCTCCTAAAATGTTAAAATTTATTAACCACTAACAGCACACCCGTTATTCGGAGTGTATAATTTAAAGAAACTTAAAGTTCGCAATCATGTGCAAATTCTGTTAAAATATTAAATTTATTGCTCCTAAAGAGAAGTTTAAGAATATATGTTCTCACTATGCAAAATTATCTTCACGATCAGATCTGAAGAATAAAACATCCTGCCCCCTTTTGTAAGCAAATTTACAGAAGAAAAAATAGGAATTGAATGAATATATGCAACCCCGTACTAATTATATTGTCGCAGATCAGAAAATATGCCAATGTGTTAGTAGAAGATTACCCGTATTACAATATGCGTCTCAAAAATATTTGCCAAAATAAAAGAGATGACGTAATAAATTGAAAACATCAATAATATCCGTACTCTTTATACCAGAAGGTCGTAATTGATTCCAATATATGCCAATATATATCAAAACATATGTCAATATACCTGTACTACTTATATTCTCGTAGATTAAAAGATATACACGTGTATTTGTAGAAGATTCGTACAACATACAATATATGAGTTTAAACAATTTTTGTCATAATAAAATAATTGCATAATAATTTGAAAATATCAATAATCCTTGAATCAATAATCCCCGAAAATACAAATAATAATAATTTTTAAACCTGAAGACCGTAATTGATATTATCCAGTCAAAAATGCTATAAGAAAAATCAAATCGTTCTTTTCTAAAATATATTTTTATATCCATTTATTTATTATTCAAATCGAAAAAATAATTATTAAAATTAACAGACAGATTTAATTTAATTGCGTTTCTGAGTAACATGATATAAGATAGAATCTTATAACATGTTAAATATGTCATGTCTTATAACATAAACTGTGAAATTAAATAACGATTTTGATTTCTCTATACTTCTCATTGTTCCGTAAAAGCTTGTTTTAAATAAACCATGAACCATGGAGATAGATTTCCCCTTTAAATCATGTTTCAAACAATTCATGTTTTCAGAAAGTGACTAATTAACGCAAAAAATCTCCCATCAAACTCAGAGATTAAATTTTAATTCACTTTCAAACGATTTTCAAGCTTTTCGTTTGGATAAACCACGGAGTTAGGGAGTAGAACTCCTAGGAAAAAGTTCCGTTTTTCATTAATATCTCGACAACCCCAGGTCTTAGAAACTCGAAACTTGGACAAAATTTATGGGGGGATATTTCAAGGCTATTCACCAAATTTCATTAAATTCGGTTTAGCCGTTTTTCCGTGATGATGAGACAAACGAAAATTTCGTTTTTTACTAATATCTCGAGAACCACTGGTCGTAGAAACTCAAAACACGGATATAATTTTAAGTGGGGCTATTTCTGGGCTACCCACAAAATTTCATCAAATTCGGTTCAGCCGTTCTCCCGTGATGGTGTGACAAACAGACAGACAGACAGACAGACAGACAGACAGACAGACAGACAGACAGACAGACAGACAGATTTTCATTTTTATTTATATAGATATGTGGTACTTGGTAGACTCAAGACGTGTTGTATATGAGACTATTGATCTCTATATTTCGGTTATCAGTGTGTGTGTGGAAGCTTCGATATCTGCTATTAGGGGCATAAACAATTGGACAAACAAGTGCCAACCAGATAATTCATGTGCAATTTCCCATCTGTGTGCGGGGGATCTAGCGTTTCCTGAAGAAGTGTGTTTAAGTGAAAAGTCATTAATTATGACAGGTGATCCGAGTAGGAATTCTTCTAGTTCTAAGATGTCAACGGTGTTTAGTATAGTTTATGTTTAGATTTAGCGCGTAAGCAATGAATGGACCATTTCGAACAACAATATGAGTAAGCCACGGAGGGATTGTAATTTTGGTGTTTATGGTGTTAAGTAAATTATAAATTTCAGTATCATCTTTGTTACGTTTAATGTAATTGCTAAAATTCAACAAATAAAGTTGCAAACATAATTTTTATTTTCAGAGAGAGGTAAGTAAAGCATTTTGATGTTGGTCAATTTGTAAAATCGGATAAAGGTAAATTTTACTGATGCGGAAATTTTGAAATGAATTACGGCATTCAAAGTGAGAATTTTAAGAATTTATTATAAAAATGGGAATGTCTGAATGCCATGTTACAGATTATGTTCAAAGCTCATTTGAAAGAGCGTTTTTTGTATATTATCAATGGTGCAAAGATTGGAAATCTGCGATAATATTTTCAATCGTGAAAAAGCAAATTTGTCTGATAATTTCTCAAGATTCTGTTTCAGCATTAAATAATCCCAAAGCTAATTTGAATTTTAAAACTCTCCAAAGTGTATCGTCATCTAAGGTACCTCTGTACTGATTTATATCTGTGCGTCGCCTGTGCTTTTTTTTATGCTATACGTTACGCAGATATTCTCCTTTATTATTATAGATAATTTTTAAGCGAAAAATTATATAATTAAATTATATCTTTTACACTTTTCTAAAGCGTACTTGATAAAATGTATTAGGATGGGGTCAGACATAAGAATATCTGATTTAGGTAGATTAGTACATTTTGAGCATAAGTAAATATGAGCCAATAATTTATTTTGCAAAATCCTTCGACAAAATATCCTTTGAATAAAATGGGATTCAAACGAAATTTGGTAAGATTTATCCATTTTGTAAATATAAGACATCTATTGTCTTTCAAGGACATCAAATCAGGGTAAAGCGCTCAATGTTACATTTTACTACAAATATAAAGACATTACATTTTACTACATTTACATTTTACTACAAATATAAGCACAAAGCACAGGTTTGCAAGCATAAAAACCAATACGATGCAGTCGGTTTCAAACAGTGTGAATTTGAATACTGGTGCCAATAGCCCTACGAATATGCTGTTGCGAAATACAGGTCCTCATTTTGTATTGCTGCATGTCTACGACCTTGTCGTGGTCGTCGGCTAACATTTCGTTTACAAAAACCGATTCCAGAGTCTGAAAGTAGCACTTTGGGATACACCAAGAGCTTCCGCTGCAACGGATTGCATATGACCCGCCTCTAGACGACAGATCGCCCTCCAGGCTACCGATTCGGCTAAGTCATGTTATTGATACATCGTATTCACTGATACGAAGCATTCAACACATGTCAATTGTTTCTAATCCCTTCCTACATAAAGAATGTTGCAGATCGCATTTCACTCCTTATTTAAACCAAGTAATTTCCACCGTCACTGACAAAATTTACATATTCCGAAGTTTGTAAACGTGAAAAATTTCCTTTTCAATCTCTTGCCTTTCATTTTTATTAAAAAAAACTTGTCGATTATTTGACCGTTTCATACTGAACTTACAATATCCCCTAATTGTTTTGGGCAGTGTATGCTTTCCCTATTTTGAAAATTCAATTTTTTAAGTTTGCATTTCAAAAAGCGTCCTACACAGTTCAATCAGCACTCTCACATTGTTTGAGTTTGATGCTGATTGGATGAAAAACTGAATGGATATTTTTATGGTTTATTTTAAGGTAAATCATTAAAATATTGTTTAAACAGTGTATAGGCTCCGATTAATTAGAGGTCTGTTCTAATATATTTTCTGATTGCGAGAGTCATGACAAATATCTTAAATCCTATTTTCGGTTGTAAACACGATATTATATTCTTTCGCATGTTTTACATAATTCTAATTTTTCACCATTTATCCTTTAATCATTTTCATGAGTGTGCAAGTTTATAGTCAGTCATAATGATATTTGCTATTTTTTCTCCTTCTAAATTAAAAAGAAATTCATATATATATATTGTGAGCATATACAGAGTTGGGTTGTTATTTTAAAAATATAACAAATAAAGCCTTATATTATTAATGAGTGACTGAACACCACTATAGTTACTTGTTGAGAAAATGACGTCGAGACTTCAGGAACTTGACATTGCACGTTATCGTTGCATTATTCAGTACGTTGCTTTATATGTTGAATATTGCTACTTTTATATGCACAACTTGTAAATTGATTCTGTTTTGTCTATTTATCAAAAATCCAATATTTTAAAGCTTTATTCACTTTCAAAAATATATCCGTATTTCAAATTTCATCCTATTCCTATATTGTTAAATTATACTACAAAAAATAGTAATTTTTCGGAATAACTGAGATATTAAAGTTTGGGATGGAGATGGAAATTACTTTCAAAGAAGGAAATAAAGCTTTAGTTTTAAAAATTCTATATTATTTTTACCACTTCGGCCATTTGTAAAAAGGATCCACTGTTTCTTATTTCAAAACGGATAGTCCTTTGATTCGTTAGCAAATATAGGCTAAATTCTTCTTACGAAAACAGATTATGTAATTTAATGTATTACAATCTAGAGTTATTTGAATCACCTTTAGGCACGGTAATTTTTTTTAACCGCACCTTCCCTAATACACTCTTTTGAAAAAAAAAAAAAAAAAAAAAACGAAGCATCCCTAAAAAAAGTAATCCGATCATCTCAAAATTTCACATGTAAATTCCTTTATAAAAATTATGCAAATTTCTTTATACCAAGTATACAAATAATTAAATTTGCAAGGCCAATGGGTGTTAATTTCGGTCATAGCGCGTTTCTACTACATAAGTAGCATCCTATAACACAAGTTAAAAATGTGAATGGTTTACCTTTGCTCGTTATCGGTCTTGCAGTTCCGTGGAGACACAACCAATAATGCCGTTCCGACGTTGCCGAAGACCGTATAAGTAATTAGACGAGTTTGAACATGGTCAAATTGTCGGGATGCGTGAAGCTGGCTGGTCATACCGAGAAATAGGCCGCCACCTGCACCGAACGGACACTGCTGTGCAGAGGTGCTGACAGCAATGGTTGCTGCAAGGAACTCATCGGCGGAGTGTAGGTTCTGGAAGACCAAGGTGCACGAATACGAGCCAAGATCGGATGACTGTGCGACAGGCCCGAACTGTCCCAACGGCATCATTGTCCGCCATCCAACGTACTGCAGCCTCTTCCATACCACCCGTGGTACCTTCCACCATCTCACGGCGCTTGGCTGAGGTGTGGTTACGCTCACGGCGGCCTTTAAGACGACTGCCCATAACCCCATAACATCGACAGAGTCGTTTGGAGTGGTGTCGCAGGAGCATCATGGTTGCCAGCAGACTGGCATCGCATAGTGTTCAGCGATGGATCACGCTTCAATTTTTCAGCAGATGGCCTTCGGGTACGTGTGTGGAGGCGCCAGGGCCGGCGGCCCCAATCAACCTTTTTTTACACAGACACACAGCCATTACCTCTGGTGTGAAGGTGTGGGGTGCCATCTCTTACGACAAGTCGCTCCTAGTCATCCTTCGTACAACTTTAACAGTTCAACAATATGTTGATGAAATCCTGCGGCCGTTTGCTTTACCCTTCATAGCACGTCATTCTGGGGTTATTTTCCAACAAGATAATGCCACGTCACATACGGGTCGCATATCTGTGGACTATCTACGTGCTGTGGATACTATTCTTTGGCCAGCAAGGTCACCACACCTTTCGCCAAACGAGGATTTATGGGACATGCTAGGCCACCATATTCGGGTACTTCGAAATGTAGCAGATCTGGAGCAACAATTGAGGAATGCCTGGCAGAATGTATAGCAGGATAACATTAGGAAACTTTATCACTCCTTACCTAGACGTATACAAGCATGCATTGGATCGGCAGATTTTAGTGTGAATGCTCTGTTTTTTATATATTGATTATTTTCTAAATTTTAAAAAATTACTTTTTGAAATGATTATTTAAATCCCAGCATGAGAGTCGTAATGCACGTCCCAACCTTTCGCCGTCAGTCCAAGAGCTTAAAATTAAATGCTCATTAAAAGATAGACGCGCCGCTTAGGTCCAAAGGAGAGAGTTAATTAATCAGGAGGAATTAAAGTGTTTCTCCAACAGGAGCGACCTTTGTTCAGGGCAGAACGGCATCGACCAAAACATTGTTCGAGAGGATAAATTTATTGATTCATTAGAAGGATGCATTTCATCTCGGAAAAAGATGACAAAACGCGCATAACTTGGGTGTCAATATCCTCCTAAGCCATGGGATTTGAATTTTGGGACTAAGGCATTAAAGGAATTAACAGATGTAAAACAGAGATCATTGTTAAAGAGGTGAATATAATTACCAGTGGTCTATTGGATTAAGAATAATGTGAAGAATAAAATCTTATGCTGTTTAAGGTTTTGGGGATAGATTTACATACAACAAAATAATTTATGAAGGACAACTGGTTCGTGCTCTTCAATTTTACGGAACTATTAAGCATCTATACTATTACGAAAAGTTGCAGAAATGATGTTAATTACAGACCAATCGCTATTTTATCTCCATTTTTTAGAAGTTTTGAATGTATTATGTACAATCAAATTTACAATCAGGTTAAAAACAATATTTCTTCTTTTCAGCATGGCTTTGTACCCAAACGCAGTACTGTTATTAATTTCCTCTGCATGCGTAATGAAATTGTCCGTTCCCTTTAAGAATATTAAGCAGCTGGATGTTCTTTATACTGACTTCGAAAATGCTTTTGACACAGTTGATTTTGGTCTTTTAATGTTAAAATTGTATAAAATGGGGTTCAGTTTGGACCTTTTGGATTGACTTTCTTCATTCATTTTTAACAATGAGATATATTGCTATCACCAATTACATATTCTGCTATGTCATATTCGTTTTCAAATGCATACGACGTTCCTTAGGGTTTTGACTTAGGAGGTACTTATTCCTACTTTTTGTAAATGACATTTCTACTGTGCTTCAATTTTGGAGTTGTCTTCTGTTTGCTGATTATCTTAAACTCTATAGGTGTATTGAAACTATTGATGATTGCTACAAATTGCAATTTGATCTCGATCAACTGTATATTTGGTCAGTAAATAAGATTAAGTTAAGTAGACTAGTATGAGTTAATTGACTAGTACGAGTCGACGCACCGTACCGGGAGTTGGTTCCAGTACAAATATGATCGACATTAAGTACCAGCTGGTGACAAAGTCCAAAGACAGACTTGAAGGTATGTGTTCATATCCATAATTGTTGACTGTCATCAATGCATTTCAGGAATTTTTAATTAACTGGTCTCACATTTGCTCTCTCCGCAGCGATTGAATAATTGTTGTAATTAATTTAATAAGTAATCTAGGTTGTTAATAAGTTATTTTATTTCATAGTTAAAAGGTGCAAATAAGCATGGTAGTACATTAATGTTTTCTATGCCAGGAACTCGCACTGAAGATTAATAAGGTGGGTTAACGCAATATTTCATGTAACAACGCAATGTCTTTAATTTTAACTTCAAAGAACTTCAACTAACGTCTTTTTGGAGAACCACAGATTCCATTGTTCGACCATTATTTGAATACTGTTCTTTAATTTAGGGTCCTTATTATAGTGATTCAGTTCATGCGATTGAAAATGTTCAGAAAAAATTATGAGGATATTTTATTTCAAGGTCAATGGTTCATACTACAGTGACATTTACTCTGTGTATCTCAGGGACTTGTTCGGTATTTATTCATTAAAACCTCGACGGAACATATGGTGTATGGTGTTTTTTAGGAATTTACTCAACAATCAGATTGATTGTAGTGATTTTTAAATGTGATCGATTTTCATGCTACCAAACCTAGTTTAAGGTGTCATATGTTATTTAACATTCCGGCTAATGTTAAATTTTTTGAGAAATTTCGCGATTTTTAAATTTTATTTGTTATTTAATTTATGTTCTAATAGTATTGATTTGTCTGCTATGTCTGAGAAAAAATTTAAAAATGCATGCTTGAGGATTTTGTCTTAATATATATGGTTCACTGTACGGTGATCATTGTAATCGGACTTGTTCTGGAATGTATTTGAAATAAAAAACAAGAAAGATCAATCATGCTTAAAGCATTGATTATGAAACACTTTCCAACTTCAATGCAATTTTATTTAAACAAGTCTAAAATGCAATGTATTCCTCGGTAATATTTTGAAACTTATCACAATACTGCATTAATTTATTATATTTGAAAACTTAAACCTTCATCGAAAACAATGAACTTCATTCAAATGACGGTATTGAAATATAAATTGCCTGGTTTAAACATCTCTAAAATACGATACATTCCTCGGTAATATTCCTAAAACTATCATAATACTACGATAATTTATTATATTTGAAAACTTCATCGAAAATAACTGAAATTCATTCAAATGACGTCATAGAAAAAATAACATGCCTGGATCTCTCTATAAAAACAGCATTTCATTCATAACATTTTCCCATTCACTTCATTCATCACAACACTATAATAATTTATTTTATTTAAAAATTATGACCATGGAGCTACAAGTAATTAAACTCTATGCTTAAAACTTCATCGAAAAAATCGTCCTTCTCTTTGTAAAGTCAGTGAATATTTCATTCATATCAGCTATGCAGACTCCATGGGCTAAATAATTTTATGTTAAAGAAATACATCAATTCTAATACAACTCATTCTACATGTTTTGCTGTTTACATTTTACATAAGTGAAAAATAGGCTTCGTTGTAGAAATAATCAAATTTGGATGATCATTTAAACTCAAATATATTGTAATTGCGTTGTTTCAGTATGTAGATGCAATGAATTTAAACAAAAATAAAGTGATTTTAGGACGAATACAACACTCAATATAAATTAAAAAGAACTTAAAAAAATCACGATTTTGAGACAAGATGGATGCCATATATGATTTTGAAGTGGGTCATGTGATATAACAATGTTAAATGCAAGTATCAAATCGAAGATATGTCCACTGCATTAAAACAATCTAAAAGTTTGTCAGTTTTTAAATATTTATAAAACAAACACTTTCTGATATTAATCGCGTATGTATGTATATGTGAATACTATACCAAAGCCCCAACTTGGCATAGAAGCTCGCGCTTTTTTTAAACGTAGGTACCGAACCAAAATTGTGTCTACTATACATTCGAAAAAATCCCAAAATTTGATAGATTTCTAAATATTTGTAGAATTTATAACACCCCCCCTTTATTTTACAAAAAAAACCTGTATGGTATGTACATTGCTACTGTTGAAAAGCCCCTACTCGGCTCGAAAGCTCGCGTTTTTTTAAACATAGGTATCGAACAAAAAATGGTTCCGGAAAATAAAAGATTTCGAAAAATTTGATAGATTTTAAAATATTTGTAAAATGTTTGGCGATACAGCTTTTCGCTCGCCTACTGAAATAGCTATTAAAATGCAAAAATCTAATTTTGTGAATTTAACAGATTGAATTTTGTTTCTAAACATAAGATTATAACATTATTATAAGCATTTCCAACATAAAATCAAGTATCTACAATAAAAAATTAGCGATTAAGATTAAAATTCTTCCTCAATGAGAATCCAATCATATTGAAACGACTCTTGGGGATTTTCAAAAACATCGTTTTATGAAATTTTTTGTTAGGCGATGCCTGCTTCTATTTCAATGTAATTTTCACGTGGTATTTTCGACTTTGCAATGGGCCCTTTCGACCAGCTCATGTTAAACTTTAACCCAATGTCGTTGCTTTACGACTTTTTCGCCCGCGCAAGAAAGAGCCCACAAAAAGGGGGCTGTAAGAAGGAGAGAGGGGATGTTTTGCACGAGCAGTGGACATAGAACTTTCTGAAAACTAATTGATACAAAAACTGGTTGCTATATTTAGTGATCACTAGCGGACAGTCTTTTTATTATCGTTTTGCATACCTATTTCGTTCAATCAAGCAAATTTTCGTGAGAACCAAAAATGACATCTCCATAACTGGTAGTGGAAATTCTTAGGCACAATCACCCTAACTTACTCCAGAATTTAATGCTGAATCCATATCAATCATCTTCTAAGCTCAATCTATATCTAAATCCGAGAAATAAAAGTTTCAAAGAAAATTTATGAACCGGAAATGGATATCCTCAGTAAAACACTCTACCTCGTTCAAAATTTAATGCTTAAACCCTATCAGTTATCATCTAAGCTTTATCTATAGCCAACCTTGAGAAATAGATGTTCCGTATAAAATAAATATTTTTGAAGCGAAAATGGATAAAGAATTAGTAGTAGAATTTTTTAGTGAGACCCCCCTGTTACATTGAAATTTGCCATCACAATGTAACATTACAGTTTTAAAAAAGGAAGTAGACCTGCGAAGACGGTCCCTCATGCAGCGAGGTAATAATTATAACGTTCCCTCAAACGCAGCTGTACCGGACATGCTTCGGAAAGACAAAGGTGGGCTTCTCAATTTCAAGTGAGCATCAGGTGCCTGTGATGAACGGAAGGGGTTGACACTGCTGACCCGAGAGGTCAATATTTATCACATGGTTCATGAGAAAATTCTCGTGAGAACTTTCAACGCCTAAAAACATGAGATTTGATTTCTTAAATTTCAAGGGGGGGGGGCCTTGGCCAATAATAGACCTGCAAGGTGTACCTTTTAATTGACTTGATCAATAATAGACTGGGGCACATTGTAGGGGGGAGAGAGAGAGACAGAGCAAGTTTGAAATTTGAAATTCGAGGAGCATCGAGAGCTGTGGTATCGGAAGGTCGCAAGCGCGACGGAGACAACAGCGGACCGCGGAGGCTGTTCTGGGACGGCAATCGGAGGAGCTCGTGATCTTCGATGATGAAGGTAGGCGATCTTACACATATTTTGCACGATGGCCTGTTTGGCACTTCAGCTGTCTCTCACCCTAATTAGAATCCATAAGGTTCGGGAATTAAATACATTAATTAAAACACTGTGAGAGATATTTTGTTATGTACAGTAGGAATGTTAAGAGGTTATTAATAATGTTGTTTGTAAAGTATCAGTAATGTTGTTTACAGAATAAATGTTTCATTGTTATTGTTTAACTTAAGCCTCTTCATTTTAATTGCTTGCATAATGCATCTTGATTTACTTCCTTATACGAAAACGGCTTTCTTCGCGTCCTTACCGGACGTGTGGTTTACCACGTAACACCCCCCTCTCCAATATCCTATATTTTGATGCTTAATTCAAATTAGTCATTATCCGGGCTCTCTCTATAACCAATACGGATAAATAACTGTTTAGTCGAGGAAAAAATTATCGTAAACACAATATTATGACAAAATTTTGCCGCCCATAAATAAAACCTGAAAATTAAATAGCTATAACTTTTCCATGCTTATCTTTTTATCAAATAGAGCCCAATATTTGGAAACCGAAATGTAGGCTAACGCCCTATTGGGGCGAAGTGTGCATATGTTTTTTCTATTTTTTTATTCTGTCCGATAAATGACTCATTAAAACGCTTTGCTCAATACACCTCAATTCTTCTGACACTTCAAAAAAGAAATTTTAATTATACAGGAAAGGATACATAGACCATTTTCTTACCGAAAATGTCACCCCCAGATGTATTTCTGAAAATGATATTAACCAGAGGTATGCGCTTTATATAGCCATACTAGCTTAAGTCACGTGCTTGAATAGTCATATGGCGTGCGACCACCCGATTTTTTATCCATACAAATTAAGCCTAACGGTTGTCCACCCCCTCCCATTCCCAAACGCCCCTGACTGACCACATTGCCTGTTGCATATCAAATGAGAGGGCAGTACCCGGTAGTTGGATTTCGGAGGGGGCACACCCAAGATCTGCATACGGTTAAGCGTACAGTTAGGTGACTGCCTCTTCAATGTCGTAACTCGAAGAAATTCATAACTATAGGCTAAATGGTCACGATCTAATCTTTTAGTGGAGTATACACTGAGCAGAAGAGGAGTATGGGACACGTGTAAATTTTTGCATTTAGTTTCATAAGTAACTGGAACATTTTGACGCGGATAACGCCTATGGTTGGGGTATGGGCAGAGTTGGGCAAAATACATTAAAACTGCAGTTTTGATACAAAATACAAAGGTTTGAAGTACAAAATACAAAATACTTTTCAAATTTGAAAAATTCCACAAAATACATGTATATTCAAAATATTAAAAATATATCCAAATATAAATTTACAAAATACATGTATATTCAAAATATGAAATACACTTAAAAAGAATTAGACATTATTGTGTATTGGACTGGATTGAATTTTCAATGCCAAGCAACATTTTTTTATACATTTTTATTTTACATAAACAATTAAAATTTCAAATCTCCAAGTTGATAAAATAACAAGAAAGATCAATCATACTTAAAGCATTTATTATGAAACACTTTTCAAATTCAATGCAATTTTATTTAAAAAACAAGTCTAATCTGCAATACATTCCTCGGTAATATTTTAAAATTTGTCACAATACTACATTAATTTATTATATTTGAAAACTTAAACCTTCATTGAAAAAAATTGAACTTCAAACAAATGACGGCATTGAAATATAAATTGCCTGGGTTAAACATCTCTAAAATGCGATACATTCCTTGGTAATATTTTTAAAATTGTCATAACACTACAATAATTTATTATATTTGAAAACTTCATCGAAAACAACTGAAATTCATTCAAATGACGTCATAGAAAAAATAACAAGCCTGGATCTCTCTATAAAAACAGCATTTCATTCGTAACTAATTTCCCATTCATGCCATTCATCACAATACTATAATAATTTATTTTATTTAAAAATTAAGACCATGGAGCTACAAGTAATTAAACTCTATGCTTAAAACTTCATCAAAAAAACCGTCCTTCTCTTTGTAAAATCAATGAATATTTCATTCATATCAGCCATGCAGACTCCATGGGCTAAATAATTTTGTGTTAGAGAAATACAGCAATTCTAATACAACTCATTCTACATATTTTGCTGTTTACATTTTACATAAGTGAAAAATAGGCTTCGTTGTAGAAATAATCAAATTTGGATGATCATTTAAACTCAAATATATTGTAATTGCGTTGTTTCAGTATGTAGATGCAGAGAATTTAAACAAAAATAAAGTGGTTTTAGGACGGATACAACACTCAATATGAATTAAAAAGAACTTAAAAAATCACGATTTTGAGACAAGATGGATGCCATATATCATTTTGAAGTGGGTCATGTGATCTTTTCATATCATGGTCACGTGATTGCTTCATATAAGAGGTGTAATTAATATTTTAATTTTTATTTAAAAAACTACTAAATATATTTCGCTGAATTTTTATTTATATATTTTGTGGAACAATTTGAACATTACCTAAAATTTTCGAAGCAATTAGTGAATTTTAACTCCGCTTAAAATATGTTTGAAAAATTAGATGCTATAGGGCTCAATGTATTTCATTTTTTCAACCCGGGTTCAATCCAAAACTAAATGGGTGATACTATTCATTTATATTCCCATAGGTCCTACAGACCGTCTGAACAACATACTAAAATTTCATTTTGATTAAGTCATTTTTACGGTAGTTATCGTACTAACGGACAGACAGACAGAATGAACAAAGTCATAAACACTTTTCAACTTTGTTGTAAAGTGTTAAATATAAATGAATCGATGTGAGATCACATTTTTATAACAGACAGAGATATAGTAAAAAACAAGAAATTTATGAAGAAACCTTCATATAGTGATAAATGGTTTGCACATTTCATTTTTGTCGGAACGATTACACATTTTTATTTTCTTTTGCATGTGCATCTCTTACAGTCATACGAAGTTTCAGGAAAACGGGTAGCGACATCTCCAAAGCTGGAAACGAAAACTCTTATCCACTTCCCCTCTAGAATTCGACGCTGAATTCATATCAGTCATCATCTAAGCTCAATCTATACCCAATCCTTAGAAATAGATGTTTCAAAGATATTTTTGGACCGAAAGCGAAAAGAAAAACCGAAGTGAAAACAAAGACATAACTGAAAATCTAGTAAACTTCCAACCATCTTCCGAATTTAATGCTAGATTCATATTAGTCCCGATCTCAGCTCTATCTATAGTCAATCTTAAATAAATTTTAAATTAATTTCTTTTAGTCGAAAGTGGAAAAAGAAACCCCACTTCCGCTTCAGAATTAAATGCTAAATCCATATTAGTCATTATTTTCATCTACAACCAATTCTGAGAAATAGATGTTCTATGGAAAATTTTTTGATCTAGATGTGGAAAAGAAACGGGAAGTACAAATTCTCTGTGAACCACCCTACATCCTCTTGAATTTGATGCAGAATCCATATCATCAGTTATCATCTATGCTATATCTATAGCCAAGATATAGACGTTTAAAGTAAAATGACAATTTTTGAACCGTAAATGAAAAAATAACGGAAGAAGAAATCTATAGTAAACGTTCAACATCTCCGAAATATGATGCTAACTTTAAATTAGTGATCTGAGCTCAATCTATAGCAGATCCCAAGAAACAGATGTTTCTGTGCTGCACAGAAACAAAGTTATTTAAAGTTGGGTATTTTAGATTATTATTATTAACATATCTTAGGATGGTCGTAAATTGTACATACTGAAACTCATTATTAAATTATACATTGCATTGTTTTGCCGCTGATAACTCTTCAATTATTCATCTTCCGCGTGAGTTCTGTAAAATAATATTAATTAATATAATACTAAATTGATTGCACCCTTTTAACTTTAGCAATAAAACATTTATTAACAACATAACATAACAACATAATTCACTACACAATTATTCATATTAATTCGGCGGAGAGAGACAATGTGAGACCATTATTAAAAATATCTAAAATGTAATTTAAGACCTGGTATATTATTTGAGGAACACATTCTTTCAAAACTGTCTTGGACTTAATATCGACCACTTCTGGACTAACTATACTCATGACTTTGTCGTTTAAATTCTCCAATTGTCGTGCAGAAGTCATCGTGAAGTTCGATATAATCTATGGTAGAAATCATGCTGCACTCTCTCTGTCGAAATCATTCTCTATATGGATCGTATTATTTCTTATGTCATTCTCGTAGGTATATCTTTCTAAGTGTCGTGCTTTAAGTTTTTTCTCGCTATGTCTCCTTTTGTTATGGCTCTTTTGCTTCAGGTCCGACACTCCTTCTTTGCTTTGATTGCCAGTCTTCACAGCGACGCCACAAGCATCATCTCCATTGGTCAGACTTTCCATCCAATGTCGTTACACATTTTCCTAAAAGTCCTTCGACCCCTACTTGTCTTGACACCCCTAAATTTATGATTTTAGTTGACCTTTGGGTCAGCGTGTCGTAAACACTGGCGTCATTGAGCCTGAAGGTATTGTCTAATGTTTCAGACACAATAAATAATGTACGTAAAACTGCCTCACAATAACTATTGTGAGATCTATTTCTGGTCTCACAGTTTCAAGGAAACATTTTTTTCCGAAAAAATATAGTATTGCAATTTTTTGCCACGAATAAAACGGCAAGGGCACCAAAGGCAACAACACATGTATGTTCCAATATACATTAAATTTAGATCTAGATGATTTCAGACAAATAGATGCCTAGTCTCTCACACCCAGTTTCTCCTCCTTAGTTATATATATATATATATATATATATATATATATATATATATATATATACATACATATATATTATATTTTAATATAAGTTAATCATAATTGTATATGTATAATTGCATATGTGTAGATTGTATATGTTGAAGACCCAGACCGTCCGGCTCGTCCTGAGGACTTGAGCATCTATTACATTGTATATGTGTAATGTTTATTTTAAAGTTTAAAATTTTGGAAATTAATTATGTAGTACAATTTAATAATTATATTTTAGGAACTCGCACAAAGAATTTATGGTGGGTTGATTCAACAATTATGCAATATACGGCTACACGAATTCACGAGCAATAAGGATGATGATTTAAGAATGATAATTGAAGTTAACCCAAAGAATTAATTATGTATAAAGGACAAAACTATAATGTTCACTTTCTTTCACCACAATAACCCTTGTCGTAAGGTAGTTCAAAATGAGTCCAATATCCAGCTTTATCTTTCGACATATATATAACTTGTAACGACGCAAAATGATGTATTTTGGGGTATGTGACTCCCATGTATAAGCCCTTATTTTGTAACTAACGGTTTCTTTTTGTTGTAGTAATGTAGTTTGCTATAATGCACGTAGAAGGATATGGAGTACAAATGAAACTGTTTATGAAGCTATAAGAAATGAAGCTGATAGATTTATACGGGCCAAAGAAAGTATTGAAATTTAAGCATGAGCCAAAGAAGAAACGTAAAATTTATAGCCAATTAAATTGTTATTTTTTAGAGTCCTATCATTAAAATTTTCACAGATCTGAGCAGATACACTGCGCGGGTACAGCTATACATAATAAAAGAATATGTTTGTCTGTGCGTATGTGCATTCTGTAGCAGGAAAAGTAAACATCGTACGTCCATGAAATTTGGTGCATAGGTTCTTCAGGACCCGGAACAATGCGTCTCAGCGATATTTTTCTTTCGTTGTGGTTGTTATAAGATGGTTTATTATTAAAGCGTTCTTTAAATTAATAATAAATTCAATATTTAATATTTAAATTAATAATAAATAAATTCTTAACTTACAGCAAATTTTCGAAACCCAAAGATTGCTTTATCAATACTTATAAAAAAATATGCAAATAAAATGCTACGTGGGCACACTAAGCCATGACCCCCCCCCCCCCCCCCGAAGCAACTTCGGGTACATTTCTAATTTTAAGTATAAATGCATGAAGGAATTCATTGGTGATTCCTTAACCAGATACGTTTCAGTTTGTACCTATATCTGATAGTACTAGACAGTAGGCTCTGGAAACACAAATTACATTGTAAATATTGAAAGAGGGCATTATGACATACTTTTTCCCTCTGAAGACAAGCGGAAGTGAAAAAATAGAAAAAAGGCGTGTCAACGGATTAGGAGTAACATGACACTGCTGCCTTTTACTGGAATGACAAGGACGAACATACAACACGCAATATACACGAACAAGTATGAGTCATTTAGAATGGAAGTATAATTTGCTGATTCTGCAGACAAATTTTTATATTCTCTGAAATAAAATTGATACGAAGAGGGGAGTATATATTTATATACTAACCATTTCACCCACGCTTCGAGGATTCTCAGTGGCTAGGAGTCATTAAACGTGACAAATATGCACTTAATCAAAGTTAGTGATGATTAATTTTAATTATTGATAGCGAAAGACTGTTAAATTATGTTTTTATTTCTTTCACTAGTCGAATATCCGTTGAAAATCAACGGTCTCGCAGTAAGCAACCCCTGAATAATGTAAATTTTTTAATAATTCACGTTTCACATTTATTTGACATATCGAACATTTTGGTGTGCAGAACCCCTTAAAGAAGAAAATATTGGGAAAATTAATTTGCGCATTTCTTCCTTTCGAATTACATACACCAGATTAAAGTCTGTCTCATCCCGAGGCACCCCTATTTTATTAACACTTTACAATATAGTTGAAAAGTGTTTATGACTTTGTTCATTCTGTCTGTCTGTCTGTCTGTCTGCCCGTTAGCACGATAACTGCCGTAAAAATGACTTTATCAAAATGAAATTTTAGTATGTTTTTAGACGGCCTGTGGGACCTATGGGAATATAAATAAATAATATCACACAATTAGTTTTTTATTGAACCCGGGTTTAAAAAATGAAATACATTGAACCCTATGGGACCTAATTTTTCAAACATTTTTTAAGCAAATTTAAAATTCTCAAACTGCTTCGAAATTTTTAGGAAATATTCACATTATCCCATAAAATATAAATAAAAAAATTTACTAAAATATGTTAAGCAGTTTTTTAATTAAAAATTATTTAATATACGAAAATAAACAAATTCAATTAAATTCTGACTTTTGGATATCCTCCAGAGAGAAAAAGAGATATATTATATAAGAAGAAAGATCAATCATGCATAAACATTGATTATGAAACACTTTCCAACTGAAATGCAATTTCATTTAAAAATTTCTAAAATGTGATACATTCAGTGGTGATATCTTTTACATTATCACAGTGCTACAGTAATTTGTTATACGTAAATATTTAAAACTGTAACGAAATATAAATCATCTGATTCTCTATGCAAAATCAATGAATATTTCATTCATATAACTTTTATTCCAGACTCCAGAGCTAAATAATTTTGTGTGAAAAAAATTCAGCAATTCTTATGTAACTCACCTTACAATTGTTTGAGATATTTGTATTCTGCATAAGTTAAAGTTAGGCTTCGTTGAAGAAATAATAAAAGTTTAGGGATCATTTAAAATCACAACTATTGCAACTGCATAGGCACGAAATTTAGATACGCAGATGATACACAGATACGCAGAAAATATATGTGTGTGTGTGTATGTATTCAAAGTATTGGAATCGTGCCGAAGATCGGAACTCGAAATTTCGAAGGATCTACACGTTTTGGGACTTCTAGAACACGAAAAAACTATTTTTAGGAAGACGTCTGTGTGTGTAAGGGTGTATCTATGTATGTTTCTGTGTGTCTGTGAGGATATTACATCCATTCTATTGAAAAACTAATAGACCGAATTTCATAACATTTGGTAGGTATGTTTTTTGTGGGAAATCCTGATGTTCATTAGATTGTAGTACGATTCGTAATAAAAGAATCGGCCTTCTTTGCGAAATTGCCGGCAGAAATTGCCTTTATCCACTCTAGCTAAAAACTAATGGAACAAATTTAACAAAATTTGGTGTACAATACTTCAATAACCTGCAAGTGATTTATATACCAAATTTAACACAATTTGGTATATAAATCATTTGTAGGTTATTCTAGTACGATTCGAGAAAAAGGAACGGACTATTTTTGCGAAATGGCCCGCAAAAATCATTAAATATAAAAATAAAAGACTACGTGTGCTCAATTATATCAATTAAATTCCTATTTTATACGTGATTTTTGACAACAAAAAGAATAAGACTAACCCAATTACTCTAGGACTAGCCGTTCTTGAGATATTCTAGTTTTTTCGCGTTTTCGCTACGCCACCTTTGGCAATAAGTCCAGCTATCAAATGAGAACCAAATTTAAGTTTAATGTGCAAATTCAATGTCATTTAAAATACTTATGGCTGTTATTTTGTGCAGAAAAAATTAAATTATTATTGAAGAAATAAAGAGAACGTGAATATGAGTCTGCAGGGATAGACCTGTGCTGCCTACATCAGAATTTTTAACAATATTACAACAATGATTTACAGAAGTGAACGGGGATTATTTGCAGGCCATTTCGAAAAAAATGTATGATCTATATTTAAAGATCCACCAAATTTTTGTAAAATAAACTGTTCAACATATTTAAGCTGTGTACCAAATTTTAACTCTCTAGGACGTAGGAAAGTGCATTAAAAATGTCATCAAATAAGTATATCATGAAGAGTTATATAAAATTAAAAAAAAATTTGAAGAATTGTTATCTACCAATTTTATTTTAAAATGTGTAGCCTCTCTCATATACGAAATGATTAAGCTATTGGAAAGATATTTATTATATAATATATCTCTTTTTTCTTTCTGGAGGATATCCCAAAAGTCAGAATTTAATTGAATTTGTTTTTTCCCTATATTAAATAATTTTTAATTAAAAAACTACTAAATATATTTTACTGAAGTTTTTTTTATATATTTTATGGGATAATGTGAATATGTCCTAAAAATTTAGAAGCATTTCGTGAATTTTAAATTTGCTTCAAAAATGTTTGAAAAATTAGGTCCCATAGAGTTCAATGTATTTCATTTTTTCAACCCGGGTTCATAAAAAACTAATTGGGTGATATTACGTATTTATATTCCCATAGGTTCCACAGACCGTCTGAACAACGTACTAAAATTTCATTTTGGTAAAGTCATTTTTACGGCAGTTATCGTGCTAACGGACATACATACAGACAGACAGAATGAACAATGTCATAAACACTTTTCAACTTGGTTGTAAAGTGTTGATAAATATCTTTCCAAGAGTTTAATCATTTTGTATATGAGAGAGGCTTCACATTTAAAAATAAATTTTGTAGATAACAATTTTTCATTTTTTTAAAATTTTATATAACTCTTCATGATATACTTATTTGATGGCATTTTTAATCCACTTTCCTACGTACTAGAGAGTTAAAATTTGGTGCACAGCTTAAATTTGTTGAACATTTTATTCTACAAAAATTTGGTGGATCTTTAAATATAGATCATACATTTTTTTCGAAATGGCCTGCAAATAATCCCCGTTCACTTCTATAATTCATCGTTGTAATATTGTTAAAATTTCTGATGTGGGCAGCACATGTCTTTCCCTGCAGACTCATATTCACGTTTTCTTTATTTCGTCAATAATAATTTGAGTTTATCTGCACAAAATAACAGTATTTCAAATGACATTGAATTTGCACGTTAAACTTAAATTTGGTTCTCATTTGATAGATGGACTTATTGTCAAAAGTGGCGTAGCAAAAACGCAAAAATAAACTAAAATATCTCAAGAACGGCTAGTCCTAGAGTAATGGGGTTAGTCTTATTCTTTTTGTTGTCAAAAATCACGTATAAAATAGGAATTTAATTGATATAATTGAGCACACGTAGTCCTTTATTTTTAATGAACACTTTACAACAAAGTTGAAAAGTGTTTATGACTTTGTTCATTCTGTCTGTCTGTCTGTCTGTCCGTTAGCACGATAACTGCCGTAAAAATGACTGAATCAAAATGAAATTTTAGTATGTTGTTCATACGGTCTGTAGAACCTATGGGAATATAAATGAATAATATCACCCAATTAGTTTTGGATTGAACCCGGGTCGAAAAAATGAAATACATTGAGCCCTATGGGACCTAATTTTTCAAACATTTTTTAAGCGGATTTAAAATTCACAAATTGCTTCGCAAATTTTAGGTAATATTAAAATTGTTCCATAAAATATACAAAAAAAAATTCAGCGAAATATATTCAGCAGTTTTTTAAATAAAAATTAAAATACTAATTACACCTCTTATATGAAACGATCACGTGACCACGATATGAAACGATCCCATGACCCACTTCAAAATGATATATGGCATCCATCTTGTTTCAAAATAGTGTTTTTTTAAGTTCTTTTTAATTCATATTGAGTGTTGTATCCGTCCTAAAATTACTTTATTTTTGCCTTAATTCTGTGCATCTACATACTGAAACAACGCAATGACAATATATTTAAGTTTAAATGCTCATCTAAATTTCATTATTTCTACAACTAAACCTATTTTTCACCTATGTAAAATGTAAACAGTAAAATATATAGAATGAGTTGTATTAGAATTCCTGTATTTTTTTAACACAAATTAATTTAGTCCATGGAGTCTTTATGGCTGATATGAATGAAATATTAATTGATTTCATAAAGAGAAGGACGATTTGTTTCGATGAAGTTTCAAGCATAGTGTTTAATTTTTTGTAGCTCCATGGTCTTAAACAAAATGTTTAAATAAAATAAATTATTATAGTATTGTGATGAATGAAATGAATGGGAGAAAGTTATGAATGAAATCTTGTTTTTATAGAGAGATCCAGGCGTGTTATTTTTCCTATGACGCCATTTGAATGAATTTCAGTTGTTTTCGATGATGTTTTCAAATATAATAAATTATCGTAGTATTATGATAATTCTAAAACTATTACCGAGGAATGTATAACATTTTAGAGATGTTTAAACCAGGCAATTTATATTTCAATGCCGTCATTTGAATGAAGTTCATTTTTTTCGATGAAGGTTTAAGTTTTCAAATATAATAAATTAATGCAGTATTGTGATAATTATCAAAATATTACCGAGGAATGTATTGCATTTTAGACTTGTTTAAATAAAATTGCATTGAAGTTGGAAAGTGTTTCATAATCAATGCTTTAAGCATGATTGATCTTTCTTGTTGTACTTAATGGTTTTTGCGGGCCATTTCGCAAAAATACCCCGTTTCTTTTTCCTGAATCGTACTAGAATAACCTACAAATGATTTATGTTCCAAAGTTTGTTAAATTTGGTATATAAATCACTTCTAGGTCATTGAAATATTATACACCAAATTTTGTTAAATTTGTTCAATTAGTTTTTAGGTAGAGTGCATAAAGGCAATTTCTGCCGATCATTTCGCAAAGAAGGCAGATTCTTTTATTACGAATCGCACTATAATCTAATGAACATCAGGATTTCCCAATAAAAACATACCTACCAAATTTTATGAAATTTGGTCCATTAGTTTTTCAATTAGAGTGGAAGTAATAACCTCACAGATACACAGAAATATACACAGATACACTCTTACACACACAGACGTCTTTCTAAAAATAGTTTTTTCGTGTTCTAGAAGTCCTAAAATGTGTAGATCCTTCGAAAATTCGAGTTCCGATCTTCGGCACGATTCCAATGCTTTGAATACATACACACACACACACACACACACTCATATGTTATCTGCGTATCTGTGTATTATCTGCGCATCTGTGTATTATCTGTGTATCTAAATTCTGTGCCTATGCAATTACAATAGTTGTGATTTTAAATGATCCCTTATATTTTATGACTTCTTCAACGAAGCCTAATTTTAACTTATGCAAAATGCAAATATCTGAAGCGATTGTAAGGTGAGTTACATAAGAATTGCTGAATTTTTTTCACAAAAAATTATTTAGCTCTGGAGTCTGGAATACAAGTTATATGAATGAAATATTCATTGATTTTGCATAGAGAATCAGATGATTTATATTTCGATACAGTTTTAAATATTTAAGTATAATAAATTACTGTAGTACTGTGATAATGTAAAAGATATCACCACTGAATGTATCATATTTTAAAAATTTTTAAATGAAATTGCATTTCAGTTGGAAAGTGTTTCATAATCAATGCTTATGCATGATTGATCTTTCTTGTTATTTATCCTTTGGAACATTTTTCTGTGAAGGACACTTATAAATGAACATTTTTGAAAAACTCTGTCTTGGTTTTTATCAGATGATTTGCCCAAATACCAAATATCAAGCTTCCATCACATTTGAAATGAAGCTTGCCTCATTTATTTGGAAAATCAAACAAATTAGTGTGCGACACCTTTTAAAGTAGCAAATATTGGAAACGTGAAATTTCACATTTTCTTCCATTCAAACTATCAACCCGTACACCAAATTTGAAGTCTCTATCGTATCGAGCAGCAAGATTTTTCTATCACTTCACCTTTCGAACGTTTTTCTGTGTGAACATTTTTGTCAAACCATAACCATATTTTTTTTTGTCAAATGGTTAGACCATATACTAAATTTCAAGCCTCTATCACATTGTAAAGGAGGCGTTTATCATTTGTATGGCAAATCGAACATTTTAGTGAGCGGCACCCCCCTACAATAGCAAATGTTGGAAAACTGAAATTGCACAATTTCTTCCTTTCCAACTTTTTACCAGTACACCAGATTTCAAGTAGTCTATCTCATTTCGAAATATGCTTTTTTAGCATTTCACCGTTTGAATGCTTTATTGCGGAGTGTTTGTTCACCCCCTTAAATATATATTTTTGAAAAACTATTCTTTTTGAGATTTCTATCAAATGATTCGCCCATATACCAAATATCAAGCCTCTATTGCGTTTTAAAAGGGGCATTTCTTCTTTATTCCGAAAATCGAACATTTTGGTGTGCGGCACCCCTTGAAGTAGAAAATATTGATAAATTGAAATTCTACACTTACTTCTTTCCAAACTATCTACCATTACAACAAATTTAATATCTCTCTCTCATTCCGAAGGATGGTTTTTTATCAATTCACTTTTCGGATGTCTTACTCTGGAGCACACCCTTAAATGAACATTTTTGAAAAACTATATTCTTCTTGCGTGTTTCCGTCAAATGATTAGCCCTTATACCAAATTTCAAGCCTCTATCAAATTTTAAAGAAGTGTTTTCTCATTTATTCTGTAAATCGAACATTTTGGTATGCGGCACCCCCTTAAGTAGAAAATATTGGAAATCTGAAATTGCACACTTTCTTCCTTTTGAACAGTTTACCCATACACCAAATTTGAAGTCTCTACCTCATCGCGAAGCATGATTTCCTATCATTTCACTTTTCGAACGTTTTAGTGTGCGGTACCCCCCTAAGAAGAAAATATTGGAAATCTGAAATTGTACACTTTCTTTCGAATGATTTTCCTATACACCAAATTTGAAGTCTCTATCTGATCCCAAAGCATGCTTTCCCATCATTTCACTTTTCGAATGTTTTGGTGTGAGGCACCCCCTTCTAAAGAACGGCTTTGAAAAATTCGATTTTTCCAGCGGGTTTTATCGAACAACCGAGCCGTGTACCAAATTGCAAGTCTCTATCCATTCGGGAAGTGCCTAAAAAAGCGTGACAGGCAGACGGACAGATGGACGGACACTTGGCAATTCGTATATATAGATAGATAGATAGGCAAAGTGGTGTCTTTTGAAAATCACCTTTTGTATCGTTACTTTAATTCGAATTTTTGATTGTTGTTGTTGTTGTTGTTGTTGGTGGTGGTGGTGTTGATCTGGAGGCTGAGGCAGATCGAATAAGACCAAGATTGAGATTATGGATCCAGTGGAAGTGCTCAATTATTTTGAAAAGTAGTTTTGAATTTTTAATCATTCTTTTGCATCTTCATCCCTGATTTGAATTTTTGAAATATTGGATTTTTTTCGTTGACTTGGAATCGGAGAGGATTTGAACGAGACAAAACCAATATTCTAGCTAGGATGAAGTGCTCAATAATTCAAAGTGGTTTTCAAGTTTTAATTATTCCTTTACACCATCACCCCTATTTCGAATTTTTGGTTCGAACTTTTTAATTATCAGCTCTTAGGCCGTAAAGGGTTCGTGAGCTGTGAAAAGATGCAGCTCTCAACTTCGAGTTCTACAATTGATCGTTCTCACTATTTTCTAAAAGTATTTTTCCTACACCGTTGGTAGGTCAGAGTTCACCAGCCTTCAGATATAGTTCGAGAATTACCAAAAATTCGTCTGTTAACGGCTAACCAATTGGCTCTTAAAAAATGACAGATTTAAAAGAAGTCATGAAATTCCTCTTTTCCTATTAAATATAAAAATTTCAAGCAGCTCATTTTAATTACTTGAAGTTATGGAGACTTAAATTTTTGTTCTAGTTGAATGAAACCTACATTGTCTGGGATTGGAGAGTCGCGAATTTCTTCGTCTTGAAAGGATTCAGATTTATAGCTGGAAGTGAGAACGATGTATTCACCGCTTTTCTGGAAACGATTAAATTCGTCAACATCAGCCGAGTTTATTACCTTGAATGTTTTAGTTCTTAAACTGATTTGCGTCACAGTATGATGCTACAGCATATACAGGATGATCAAAAACAGATGGGCTAAACTTTACGCGTCCGCAGTACACACCAAACTAAGCATTTTTCGTCATAATTTACCGGGTCGGAAATTAGATGTAAAGGCGTTACAGGGCGCTTACTCGTTGGAAAGTGGCAAGCTTAAAAGCGTCATTCTGGTTGTTATTTTCCGGTTGAAGAAGAAAACCAAGTATGCAATTTAATCTGGGGAAGAAGAATTTTCATGCAAATTTCGGTAACACCGAATGTAAGGCCTTATCACTTTATAGCAGTTATTTGCAGCTCCAAGTTTTGAGACGATGGAGGAATTTACAAATAGGGAAAATGACTTATTTTTGTGGGAATATCTCAAGAGCATCGTTTATGACACTCCCTTGAATCTGAAAAGGAACGTGTCGTCGGAATCAGAATTATGGCCGCTGCTGCCGAAGTGCGCGACATGCCTTTTCTGTTCGAGAGAGTTCATAAATCCCTCCATCGCGGCTGTGAGACGTGCATTCAAGTTGGCGGTCGCTCTTTTGAGCCATTACTGTAATTATTGTTTACTAAATGGTATTTTATAGCTTCTAAGTCATTCCTGTGATTTCGTCTCACTTTATCTGCTTCACATTTAAACGCCCAGTGGCGCCTTTACGTTTCATTTCCGACCCGGTGAACTATGACGAGAAATGGTTGACTTGGTATGTACTATTACTTCGTAAATTTTGGGCCATCTTTTTTTAATCACCCTGTATATGTTCCAATGGTGTGAAACGCCGTCTTCAGTATGAAATTTAATTCATCATCAATCTTTTGGTATTAATTCAGTGACCACGAAGGGGGTTTCAAGATTATTAATTATACATTTCAATTTTCTGTACGTTCCTAATGTTGGATTTTGGTGCACATTTGGTTTGTCAATTAAAGGAGTTGGCGCACATTTAACTTGCATTTTTCAAATAATGAAGCTATAACTATCTTAAATTCGGGAAGAATTTAAAATTGAAATTTTATTCATATTCAACAATTTCTAGGGATTGCAGAATATTAGAATATTTCATGTCATGGTAAAATTTTATTTAGATTTCGAAGAAAAGGGTTCTAACGGGTCTTCAGTTACTTAAGGTTAAGAACAACGCGATATTTCTTACCAAATTTTCCCTTATTTTGACCATAATTGTGTAATTTGAATGTGAGTTCATTTGTGACAACCGAAAGAAGTTAATGAATTTTTGAGTGCCCTTTTTATTAAAACTTTCCAACATAGTTAAAAAGTGTTTATGACTTCGTGCATTCTGTCTGTCTGTCCGTTTGCACGATAACTTCCGTAAATATGACTTCTTCTTATAAAAATGATACTTCGAAAATGTAAAGAAATATTCGAATTATCTCATAAAATGTGTAAAACATTTTCCAGCACAATATGTTGGGTAGATTTTAAATAAAAATTGAAATAATAAATACATCCACAGTATATAAAAAATATATGACTCGTTGTAAAATAAAAAAAGGCATCCATTTGTTCCCCAGTGTAAAGATGTTTGAAGATTGTTTAAATATATATTTAGTATTTTATCCGTCATAAAAACGCTTTATTTTATCATAATATCTGTTTATCTAAATTCTGTTCTAATACAATTAAATATTTTTGATTTTAAATGATCACTAAACTTTGATTATTCCTACAACGAAGCCTAAATGTAATGCGATAATATAGCAAGCAGAATGTAAACTAATCCTGCGATTGTAAGGTGAGTTGTACTGAATAATTTTTCACGTAAAATTATTTAATTTGGAGACTGAAATATAATTTATATGAATGACATATTCATTGATTTTACATAGAAAATCAGACGATTCATATTTCGATGACGTCTTTTGAATAAAATTCATTTTGTTTAACTAGCATTTCGTTCTTCGAAGAAGTTTTAAGTTTTCAAATATAATAAATTACTGTAGTACTGTGATAATTAAAAAAAATGTCAACGCCGAATGTATCACATTTTAGAGATGTTAAGATAAAATTGTATTTCAGTTGGAAGGTGTTTCATAGTCAATGCTTTATGCATGATTGAACTTTCTTGTTTAATTTTAAAAATCTTGCTTTTCATTTAATTTTCAATATTCTGCGATATTGAGATATGATGATTTTTATTTTAAAGTATTTTCCTATGACTGAGGTCCTTAAATACCTAGGGGGTATCCTAATCGTTCTAAGAATTATATTTTGTTTAGTTTATAGGGAATCTTTCTGAGTTTCATAACTATATAGTGGAATATTCTAATTTTTATAGACTAAATCTTATTTAAATGTCATGGTCATAGGTTCTTCAACTAATATCTAATTTTTAATGTGCATTATTCTTTATTTATTATTGTATAAACATTTAATAGGAGTTTGTTAAACGGTTTTACTTTTATAATAGCTTAAATAATAGTTTTTGAAAGTGTGTCTTACGATACAAAAGCTATAAGCAGATTTCAGATTATCGTTGACATATGTTTTCCCAAGTCTTTTAATATAATCTTTTAAAAGGTTATATTTTAACATCCGTCTAAAAGTTTGTAAAAAAAATAAATTTGGGATGTTTTTATCTATAAATGCTGAAAAATTTTTGTAGAATACGCTTCAATAAAAATGTGTGGACTGTTATATAAATTTATGTGGAATTTATTAATATGCACATAATACAAAAGCATGTAAATTTTTAAAATTTAGGGTTAGTTAGTTTCAATGCTACAAATCGCGCAAGATGAAAATAATAGTTTTGAGAAAGACGACGTTACCCCCGTAGGGGGTGCGTTGTCAAACTTTGTATCTATTGAAATACTTTTTCGAGCCTTTTAATATGAAGGGTAACATGTTATAATTGTTATCGTTTAATCCAAAGACACATATTTTTCAAATGTTTTCCTTGGAAAATTTTCAGGGTAAACAAAAAAATACCTGCAAGATACTTAAAAATCTGATGTGGGCAGCACATGACTTTCCCTGCAGACTTACATCCACGTTCTCTTTATTTTAATTAAATTTAATTCACTTTTAAATCCATTTCCGTTCTCATTTGATAACTGGACATATTTTCAAAGGTGACGTGGAGAAAATACGAAAAAAACTAATATATCTCGAGAACGACTAGTCCTAGTGTAATGGGGTTGGTCTTTTACTTTTCTTCGTTAAAAATTACGTATTAAACAAGTATTTAATGGATATATTTGAGCATACGTAACTTTTTAGTTTAGATTTTGACAAATTTTCCGGGCCATTTCGCAAAAAAAGCAGGTTATTTTTTTGCGAATCGTACCAAAATCTAATCAGCACCAGGGTGATCCATAAGTGACTCATCTACCGAATTTTGTGAAATTCAGTCCGTTAGTTTTTCAGCTAGAGTGGATACAAACTTTTGCGGGCCATTTTGCAAAAAAAGGCGGGTTCTTTTATCCCGAATCGTGCCCAAAACTAATCAGCACCAGACTCGTCCACAATTGACTTACCTACCAAATTTTGTGAAATTCGGTCCATTAGTTTTTTAGTTAGAGTGGATACAAAATCTGCACAGACAGACACACAGACACACAGACACACAGACAGACACACAGACACACACACAGCCGTCACGATAAAAATGGTTTTTTCGTATTCTAGAGGTCTCGAAACGTGTAGATCCGTCGAAAACTCGAGTTGCGATTTTCGGCATGATTCCAATACTTTCCCTATACATTACCATGTATTGCAGGGAAAGTAAAAATCTGATGTGGGCAGCGCATGGCTTTCCCTGCAGACTTATATCCACGTTCTCTTTATTTTAATTAAATTTATTTCATTTTTAATTCAATTTTCGTTCTCGTTTGGTAACCGGGCTTATTTTCAAAGGTGGCGTAGGGAAAATACGAAAAACTAAAATATCTCGAGAACGGCTAGTCCTAGTGTAACGGGGTTGGTCTTATTATTTTCGTCGTTAAACATTACGTATTAAATCAGCATTTAATGCATATATTTGAGTATACCCAGTTCTTTAGTTTAGATTTGGACGATTTTTGCGGGCCATTTTGCAAAAAAGGGCAGGTCATTTTTCTCCGAATCGTACCAAAATCTAATCAGCACCAGGGAAACCCACAAGTGACTTACCTACCAAATTTTGTGAAATTCGGTCCATTAGTTTTTAGTTAGAGTGGATACAAAATCTGCACAGTCAGACAGAAAGACACACAGACAGACAGACACACAGAAACATACACAGACGTCCCGCTAAAAACAGTTTTTTCGTATTCTAGAGGTCTCGAAACGTGTAGATGCGTCGAAAACTCGAGTTGCGATTTTCGGCATGATTCCAATACTTTCCCTATACATTACCATGTATTGCAGGGAAAGTAAAAATCTGATGTGAGCAGCACATGACTTTCCCTGCAGACATATATTAACGTTCTCTTTATTTTAATTAAATTTATTTCACTTTTAATTCAATTTTCGTTCTCATTCGGCAACCGGACTTATTTTCAAAGGTGGCGTAGAGAAAATACGAAAAACTAAAATATCTCGAGAACTGCTAGTCCTAGTGTAATGGGGTTGGTCTTATTCTTTTCGTCGTTAAAAGTTACGTATTAAACGAGCATTAAATGGATATATTTGAGTATACCTAGTTCTGTAGTTTAGATTTTGACGATTTTTGCGGGCCATTTTGCAAAAAAAGGCAGGTTGTTTTTTCTGAATCGAACTAAAATCTAATCAGCACCAAGGTAACCCACAAGTGACTCATATACCGAATTTTGTGAAATTCGGTCTATTAGTTTTTGAGTTAGAATAGATACAAGCTTTTCCGGGCCATTTCGCAAAAAAAAATAGGCGGGTTCTTTTATCCCGAATCGTACCCAAAACTAATCAGCACCAGACTCGCTCACAAGTGACTTACCAACCAAATTTTGTGAAATTCGGTGCATTAGTTTTTTAGTTAGATTGGATACAAAATCTGCACAGACAGACAGACACACATACAGACATACAGACAGACAGACAAACAGACACACAGACATACACACAGACGTCACGCTAAAAATAGTTTTTTCGTATTCTAGAGGTCTTGAAACGCGTAGTAGATCCGTCGAAAACTCGAGTTGCGATTTTAGACATGATTCCAATACTTTCCCTATACATTACCATGTATTGCAGGGAAAGTAAAAATCTGATGTGGGCAGCACATGACTTTCCCTGCAGACTTATATCGACGTTTTCTTTATTTTAATAAAATTTATTTCAATTTTAATTCAATTTTCGTTCTCATTCGGTAACCTGGCTTATTTTCAAAGGTGGCGTAGGGAAAGTACGAAAAACTAAAATATCTCGAGAACGGCTGGTCCTAGTGTAATGGGGTTGGTCTTATTCTTTTCGTCGTTAAAAATTGCGTATTAAATCAGCATTTAATGGATATATTTGAGTGTACCCAGTTCTTAAGTTTAGATTTTGATGATTTTTGCGGGCCATTTTGCAAAAAAAGGTAGGTTATTTTTTTCTGAATTATACCAAAATCTAATCAGCACCAGGGTAACCCACAAGTTACTCATCTACCGAATTTTGAGAAATTCGGTCGATTAGTTTTTTAGTTAGAGTGGATACCATATCTGCCCAGACAGACAGACACACAGACACACAGACACACAGACACACAGAATAGACACAGAGACACACACACAGACGTCACTCTAAAAATAGTTTTTTCGTATTCTAGAGGTCTCGAAACGTATAGATCCGTCGAAAACTCGAGTTACGATTTTCGGCATGATTACAATTCTTTCCCTATACATTACCATGTATTGCAGGGAAAGTAAAAATCTGATGTGGGCAGCACATGACTTTCCCTGCAGACTTATATCCATGTTCTCTTTATTTTAATTAAATTTATTTCACTTTTAATTCAATTTTCGTTCTCATTCGGTAACCGGACTTATTTTCAGAGGTGGCGTAGAGAAAATAGGAAAAACTAAAATATCTCGAGAACGGCTAGTCCTAATGTAATGTGGTTGGCCTTATTCTTTTCTTCGCTAAAAATTATGTAATAAACAAGTATTTAATGGATATATTTGAGCATACGTAGTTCTTTAGTTCAGATTTGGACGATTTTTGCGGGTCATTCTGCAAAAAAAGGCAGGTTATTTTTTTCTGAATCGTACCAAAATCTAATCAGCACCAGGGTAACCTATACGTGACTTATCTACCGAATTTTGCGAAATTCGGTCCATTAGTTCTTCAGCTACAGTGGATAAAAGCTTTTGCGGGCCATTTCACAAAAAAAGCGGGTTCTTTTATTCCGAATCGTACCCAAAACTAATCAGCACCAGCCCCGCCCACAAGTGACTTACCTACAAAATTTTGTGAAATTCGGTCCATTAGTTTTTTAGTTAGAGTGGATACAATATCTGCACAGACAGACACACAGAGGTTGGTTTTTGGTGGGAAACGAGGACGCTGCGGGGAACCCACCAAACTGAGGACCTCCCGAATTAATTATTTTTCTGATATAATTTTCACATTTTAGGCATCCTGGAAGGAAGTTAATGACATATGTGGCAAGAAAATTTTAAAAATTGCTTTATTTCAAGTATGTATTTTTGCAAGGTAAACGAGGACCATGTTTATACACCGTTAGAATGCGGACCATGCATATACACCGTCAGAATGCGGACAATGCATATACACCGTTAGAATGCGGACGATGCATATACACCGTTAGAATGCGGACGATGCATATACACCGTTAGACTGAGGCCCATGCGTATACACCGTTAGAATGAAGGCAAAGCTTGGCATTAGATATATATGTTCTTACCGAGAGTAAACGTACGTATATCTAATAACTAAGAAAACGAGGGTACGTATATTTATAAACTAAGGATCGTAAATGCACATTTTACTGAGGACACTGTATTTAAAACTGATAACTGTGTCATATTTATATATGTACGCTAGATGTGCTGCAACTTCTTTCATTCGAAACTAGTTAAAAAATGAACTAAAATTACTTTTAAAAAATATGCGTTCGTAGTTAGAAGAGAAGAAACATAAGAAATTATACATTCTGTAACACATGCCCTAACACATAACCGAATGCATGCAAAATTGAGAAAAGAAGATTAAACATATAAAAGTGTATTATACACAAAACCGACTTATAACGGGCGCCCATACCAAAATAAGGATAGCTCTCCCATTGCAGATACTAACATCCATGAACCTGTTTCGCATTTATTATGCGGTCGTTAATATGGAAGACACAGCTCGTCAGCTGCAAAGGCAGTACAAAACTTGCTAAAATCCACAATTTTCACAAGCTTTTATGGAAAATAATAATTTCAATTCTTCCATAGTGATTGAAAAAATTGATTAAAAATTCTGGCTGGGGTGTATTCCATATTTTTGGGAGCGTCCCTTATAGGCGGATTTGTGTTTTATGAAATTTGCCTTTGCAACTCCGTGTGGCCTGAATTAAATTCTAAGTAAATGTTATGCCAACCACGTGGAAGGACCGAAATTATCAGTTCCCATAGAAGCTCGCAAAAAATTGTGACATGCCTTTTACTATTATTACAGATTTCTGCTGTTCCCTGCTGACGAGCGCAGAATAAGAGTGAAACCCGTCCATGGAAGATAGTATCTGCAATGAGAAGTGTCTTCTATATAAAAATGTTTTAAAATTTGTTTACTTATTTAAAAAATGTTATTTTGGTACGACAAAATTTTCGCTAAATGCTCTATATACGTATTAGTATTCATGAACCCGGTGGATTTTGCTGTATTGCATACGGTCTGAAGGACAGATTGATGAACTTCGGGGTGGGATAGTCCAGTAGTTAAGGCACGAAGTTTGCACTCGGAGGACCCGAGTTCAATTCCTAGCTCTGCCTAAATTGACCCTCTGTTCACGCGGAGTATATTTAATATGTGGATTCGAAAGTTCTTTCGATAAGTTGATGTTAGAGGAAGGAGGACGCGGTCCCTGTGGAAGTCGCCCCCACTGGATTATGGTTTAAATTGGATGGCACTATCCCTGACGTCAAAACAGATCGTCCCAGTGAATATTTGAGCTAATATAGCAACAGATAAAATTATATACTTGCGTATGTAATCAGGAACTGTATTCCATTTATATTCCAAATCATTATAACACCCGTCATTTAAATACCATATCCTCTGCTTCATCCATATGAGCTATCGCATTCTTTAAACAATTGTATATTTTCGGTTTCTTTTACAGAACAGCATAAAAAATAATAAAACTAGTTTAATATATGTCTTTAAAACATTGATTTTTTCTGGGTTTTACATAAAGAATATTTTATTTTGCCCTCTTTTATTTTATATATTTTTCAAAATTATATTATTACCCAGAAACAATTCGATTAGTATTAATATATTATTTATTTTCAAAAATTATGCATTCAAATTATCAAATTCAATAACTGTCTTCCGTCAGGATATCTTCCATCAAAATTTCGAATTCGAAAATTCTCAAGAAAACAATACCTATTCTATACAATAGAATGTGCAAATAAAATATATTTTTGCTTTCTGATGACGATTGCGACAGAAGTAGACTTAACCAATGCGATATTACGAATTTATAAAAAAGTCCAGTGGACACTTAAACTCCATATCCTTTATATTTAAAAAACGGAACGAATCTTCTATTTGAAATAATTTTTCTTTTAAATAACATATTTTTCCTCATACTAATTGCATAAAATTAATTTCTTTCCCTCAAAATTATTCGAATTCGAGATATTAACAAATAAGCAGGTTTCAAAACTTTTTGAGCCCACCTCGAATGCTTATAGAATGTGTCATATGAGAACACGATAATAAGGAATGCACCTACTAACATCAAATTATTATGTGGAATCTGATACAATGCTTTTTTAACTTTTCTAATAAGAACTCAACCTTTTAGGGCTTTAAGATTTTATAGCAATATTTTGTTTGGAATATAATTTTTATTTCCAAAATTATATTAAATATATATGTCGTATATGTTTATGTATTACACAAATAAACGTACATTTATCGACGTGATTAAGCTGTTTCTAATTAAAAAAACATAACTTTTAAAGCATTTCTACATTATATTTTAGAAGAATAATTTGTATACAAAATTTGAAATATATATGTTTTTCTTTACCTCCATCAATATATCTCCTCATTCTAGATATTTTTTGATTGTAACTTGATTTCTAACTGTAACAACCAGATTGAAAAAATTTTTGAAAAAGTTTCAAAAGAAACAATTAAAAATATTGTTTTGTGTCAAGTAAACACAAGTTATATTGCCCAAACAATAAATTTCAAACTGAGCTCTCGTTACAAATGTTTGATTTTATTTTCATTTACAGTGTTCTTCATCAGCCTATTTTTAGTTTGAAATGTAAACTTTCCATTAAATCCTATGAATGTCAATTTTCTTCATGCAATGTCGTGACGCTATTCACAAACATTTCCGGTTTCAAGGGAGAAGGTGCTAAGATCTAAACCATTACTCCTGCAGCCCTGCCATCAGGTAGAGCATGCCTTCAGGCCATAGTCCCATTAGTAGAAGATGTCTGCCTGAACAATACTGCTGATAATATATCTAGTATCTGGCTCTCGAAGCTTAGAGCAATCACCTGTACCCCATACTTCAAAGGAATCTGAAACCTGCTTGCTCGCTCTGCGACAACAGAAAGTTTCAACCCATGCATCCTTCTTAAAATGAAACTACCATCTACAATTGCTGGTCTATACTGCAAAATTCTATTGCGCTAGTTTCTTTTACATTCGCACTATAAGTAGATATACTCGTAAAATAGTATCCAACATTCAGATGATGAAATGCTTTTTATAAACACTTTACAACATAGTTGAAAAGTGTTTATGACTTTGTTCATTCTGTCTATATGTCCGTTCGCACGATAACTGCCGTAAAAATAACTTTATCGAAACGAAATTTTAGTATGCTGTTCATACGATCTGTGGGATATATGGGAATGTAAATAAATTATATCCCCCAATTAGTTTTGGTGTGAACCCGGATTGAAAAAATGAAAGACACTGAACCCCATGGGACCTAATTTTTCAAACATTTTTTAAGCAAAATAAAAATTCAAAAATTGCTTCGAAAATTTTAGGAAATATTCAAATTTTTCCATAAAATATATAAAATAAAATTCAGCAAAATATATTCGGTAGCTTTTTAAATAAAAATTAAAATAATAATTACACCCTTTATATGAAGAGATCACGTGACCATTATATGAACGGATCACATAACTCACTTCAATATAAAATATGGCATCCATCTTGTGCCAAAATCGTAATTTTTAAGATCTTTTTAATTTATATTTAGTGTTATATCTGTCCTAAAACCGCTTTATTTTTGCGTTTTTTCTGTGCATCTATATTCTGAGTCAACGCAATTACAATATGTTTTATCTTAAATGATCATCAAACTTTGATTATTTTTATGACGAGGCCTAAGTTTAATGAATGTAAAATGCAAACAAGTAAGATGAGTTGTATATGAATGGCTGAATTTTTCTCAAGCAAAATTATTTAACTCTGCAATCTGGAATAAAAATGTATGAATGAAATATTCGCTGTTTTTACATAGAGAGCTAGACTATTTATATTTCGATGACGTCGTTTGAATAAAATTTCAATGACATTTTCAGCATGGAGTTAGAAAAAACTTTAACCTCCATAGTTTAATCTTCCAATTAAATAAATTATTGTAGTTCTGTGATAATTAAACAAGAAAGAGCAATCATACATAAAGCATTGATTATGAAACACTTTCCAACTACAATGCAATTTTATTTAAACATTTCTAAAATGCGATAATTCAGCTGTAATATTTTTTACATTATCACAATACTACAATCATTTATTATATTTGAGAACTTAAAAATTCATCGAAAAAATGAACTTTATTTAAATGACGTCACTGAAGTATAAGTCGCTTGGCTCTCTAAGTAAATGGAGTGAATATTTAATTCAAACACTTTTATTCCATTCTTCTCATTCATCACAATATCAGACTAATATATTTTACTTGAAAACATAAAATCCTGGAAGTAAAAGTACTTTCTAATTCTATGCTTAAAACTAATGCTTAAAATTTTTCAAATAAAGCAATACTTAAGAATTGTCTGCATCTCCATGTAAAATCAATGCATATTTCATTCATATCAGCTTTATTCCAATCTTCAGGACTAAATTTTGCGTTAAAAAAATTCAGCAATTCTTAAACAACTCATCTTACAGCTTTATGTGTTTACATTCTGCATAGGTTAAAATTAGGTTTCGTTGTAGAAATAATCAAAATTTGATGATCATTTAAGCTAAAAAATATTGTAATTGCGTTGGCGCAGAATACAAATGCTACATAAAAACGCAAAAATAAAGAATTTTAAAAGTCACGATTTTGACCCAAGATGGATGCCATATTTTATTTTGAAGTGTGTCACGTGATCACTTCATATAATATGGGTCTAATTATTATTTTAATTTTTAGTTAAAAAACTACCGAATAAATTTTGCTTAAATTGTTTTATACATTTTATGGAATAATTTAAATATTTCCTAAAACTTTCGAAGCAATTTGTGAATTTTAAATTCGCTTAAAAATGTTTGAAAAATTAGGTCCCATATAGGGTTCAATGTATTTGATTTTTTCAACCCAGTTTCAATCCAAAACTAATCGGGTGATATTATTCATTTACATTCCCATATGTCTTATAGACCGTCTGAACAACATACTAAAATTTCATTTTGATAAAGTCAGTTATCTTGCAAACTACGGCAGTTATCTTGCAAATGAACAGACAGACAGAATGAACAAAGTCATAAACACGTTTTAACTTTGTAAAGTGTTAAAAATATCGCCTCTGAATGTATCATATTTTAGAGGTGTTGAAATAAAATTACAGTTGAAAATTGTTTTATAATCAATTTTTTATGCATGATTGATCTTTCTTGTGGTTATATTTAGTGCTGCATCCGTCCTAAAACCGCTTTAATTTTGTATATTATCTGTGTTTCTAAATTCTGTGCCTACGCAATTACAATATTTTTAATTTTAAATGAACACTAACATTTGATTATTTCTACAACGAAGCCTAATTTTAACGTACGCAAAGTGTAAACAAGACAAGCGATTGTAAGATGAATTGTATAAGAATTGCTGAATTTTTCAAAGCAAAATTATTTAGCTCTGGAGTCTGGAATATAAGTGATATGCAATATTTATTGGTTTTTCTTAAATAGAGAAGCAAAGGATTTTATAGCATTGCCTTTTTTATTGAAGTTTTAAGTTTCTAAGTAAAAAAATTATTGTACTATGATAATTTAAAAAAGCTTCACCGCTGAATGTATCGCATTTTAGAGATGTTTAAATAACATTGCATTTCAGTTGGAAAGTTTTTCATAATCATTACTTTTTGCAAGATTAATCTTTCTTGTTTCTATCACATTTTTCTCATAAGTTGAATTCATTGAGATAGAGGAAATAATATATAATAGTATATAGAATAAACTCGACAGTAGCATTGTAATCATTGAAGAGTTGTACCTCAGTATAATGAATTATGACAAAAAGTCGAAAATTTATAAAATAGTTCATTCTTGTACTTCCAATTTTCTGAAAATAAAATCCATTTCCGTGTTCAATCAACATCGAAGTCAATTTAACTTCTGTCTCGTATCCTAAGCTACTAAAAAGACTGTTGGTAGAATTATTTGCAAGATTTTTATAAATATTCTAATAAAATTTATATAAAGTATATTACATTATATTTTGTTAAAGCTATGGGTTGAAGGAGGGGCGCAAAATGTCTTGTACCTCAACTGCATTTACTTTCAAAAATCTGTGTCTTACTTTCATTTGATGGATAAAAGCCAGTGTTAAAAATATTATTTGTGCAGATATGCTTATGAAATAAACAATACGTGAAATAAAGTATACTCTTTTACATATATACGAGCTGCGTGTTTGAAGACGAGACCCGAGATGCCTTAGTTTCACCCCTTTATAGAGTCATGTATTTTATTTTATTTGTTTATTTTTTTTTTTTTGCTTGAGCAATGGAAACAGATACCCAAATTACAATTATTTTCAAATCTTTTGATAAACTATATTATGTATACTACATTATTTATTTTGAGTAAAGGCAAAGAGTTTTGTATGTACTATCTTCTATCACTTTCAGCTGAATACTATTGTCTATAATCTTGTTTTGCAAATATGTTGGTTGCCCCATGGATAGCTTAGTTTGCATTTCTAATGACAAGTTTCAAGCAGGACAAAATTTTAAAATTTGTTTTTTTTTTCTTTTCTTTTTGACACCGGCACATAAAATTCTTCAATATCTTGAAGTAGCTTGTTTCTTTCATATACTTTTTATTACATACTACACAATTTTCTAGTCGATTATTCATAAGTATTTTTATAATGGTTTGTGCCAATATATATTTTAAATTAGTTGATGATGGTGCTCCTGATGTATTTTCCGAAACACATTATTTTATATTTTTTCCATCATGGCGTACTTAAATTTGTAGTCTTGGTCATGACCAAGTTAATCTTTTTTCTGTTTATTTAAATTATTCTTAGTTTTTTTTCTTTTCATTTTTTCTAATTTTCATTAACAATTATTTTGCTGGTATGACTTCTCAGTCTTTGCTTTGACGAAAGGAGGCTGTTTTTTGCCTCCGAAATTGGTTGACACCTTTAATTTGTTTAATGCTAATATTAACGATAATATATAACATCAGTTTCTTTTCAGAAGCGATTTGAAACAATTTTTGTTTTAATAAATTACTTCATATTTCATCTATGTCTTGGAAAATTACACTACTTCGGAAGAATGTGAAATTTTAGAATCACCAATATCAGCGAAGGCAGAGTTCGCAACAAACAAAACATTTGATTATTCAACTTAAACACCAGTATTCTCAGTACAGGCAAAATATTACTGGAAGCAAGTACATGTTAAGTGACACGAATAGAATCTGAAACAAATGCAACACAATAAAATATCGCCTAATGCAAATTTGATCTATTTAATGACCACTTGATCAAGATATTTCTTTTATTAATAAAATTTTTCATAGAGACCAGCCCTATTATCTTTATGAGGTTGGGGAGAGTATCAACCCTATTGCCTTTATGGATATCAGCCCAATTACTTTTTTAACCTTTCCTAAACATAAATTTATGCATTTAGGACTGCTTCCACCAGTAGATTGTCAACATCTCGTGATTATTCTTTAAATCTCTGGATGTGCTTACACAGGACAGTCATGCACTAGAAATAGACCCGGCCATTTCATTTAAATGCTCCACAAAAATCCATAAAATCTTAAATTAAAGACTAAATAATATGTTTAAATATAATAATTAAGAGTTTGTTTTATACATTTCTGTTCATGATTAAAGGAATAAAATCAACTCCATATACAGTAAACGGATTCCGATATATTTTCTGCGACTTGGTGTCACTTTAAAATGTGCTAAACTGCCAAATTGCAAAACGATTATAATAATTTTTAACAGCAAATTGAATTTATATATATGCATATATATATATATATATATATATATATATATATATATATATATATATATATATATATATATATATATATATATATATATATATATATATATATATATATATACATTTCCTTTTATATGTTATTTTGTGCAATAAATAGCTGTTTGAGCTGAAGCAGTTTAAGCTATATGTACCAACAATTAGTTATACATATTCTTTAAAAACCAACATATGGCCGGTAGTATTCAAATATAATCTACAACCACAAAGGTAGGTGTTGACAAATTTATTGTATTTGCTTACAGTGATTTCTTGTTGTTCAGACTTGATGGTAAAGTGCCCCGGTATTGGCCTTTTCTATTTCAGCAAAGATGGCATGGAGACTAAGCACATAACTTCCCCAAGCCATCCCTATTTAAATGGCCACTCCTAAAATTGGACTATTTGCTTTTTGCACTGGAAATGAATGAATGTCAATCTACTTAAAAAAATTGAAATATTTTAAAATTTGTTTTTTTATCTCACTTCTAGGAGACTTATAGTACTCTCATACACCCTCCTTTTAAGGATTTAGTAAAAAATGCGTAGACGAAACATTGTAACTCGGAAATTTGGGAGGGTATTAACATTCTCAGGGGTCTGGAAAAATCCTTTCTTCTCTGTATATAGAATTCCATAAAATTCAAAAATTTATATTGCCCTAAATCAGCATTGCACTTTAGTTTTCACTTGATATGTTAATTTTGATACATAACTGCCCAATTTGTCATCAATATACCTCTAATCTTCTCTAAAATGTAATTTATTTTAATATTTACATTTTCAATAAATTCATATGTACAACTAACTTATTGATATTAATTCTCATACAACTTTTCGGGTCATGAAGTACTTGTGTACAAAATGCAATGGATATTTAAAAAATAATATATCAAGAACAAATGTTAAGTTTAAGGATATTTGAATGCTAATGTAAAATGAAGGCTGACGAAACATTACCTTACGATTAGAGGTGGACATTTTATTCATTTATATTTTCACGATGGCAAATAACTACTTGCAATTCTCACAACTTAACTGCTTTCTAAATAAGCAGGATATTACTCGTAATGTTACGAAGGAATAAATTAACATACAAATCCCTATGTTATATCTTTGGAAAAATTAAAATTACTAGTTGGCTTTATTTTTAATATCCGGCATGTCCATATGCCCATAAATGAAACTTTCACTAAACTCATAGAAATGGGTTGGGCAATTAATTTCGGGACAAAATTATAATCAAGTATCTCGACATTTGTAATTTTCAAAACCGGGATTCCGGTATTTGCGGATTTCAAAATATTAAAACACATAATATATAAGTTACATAAAAATTTATTAAAAATTTAATGAAAATCTATAGGGTCTACTTCGTAAAATAGTTTTAAAGAAATGGTCTATATACCTATGTAATGAACATATTACAGAATCATTGAAATGAAACACCTAATATAATAAAATAATAAAAATAATGTTAGAACCTGTCAAAACCAAATTACTTATTGAAAACAAGATATAAATTCAACATAAAAAAACCTTTTAAGAATTGGCCCATTATATTTAAGATAATGGAAAAAACTGAATACAAGATCAAAAATTTATAGGATCAAAGAAATTAACGAATTAATAAGTTTCGAAGGATATTTAAACATAATTATATTTTTATATTTTGGGGGAAATTACCATTTTACATATAATTCTGTATTTAGAAGCCCATAACACAACTTCTGGACCGAGAATGTAAGCTGTTCTTGGGATATTACGCGTTTTTGATCCACAATGGAGAAAATTCCAAACAATAAATATTTTAACTATTATCTTATGACAAAATGATTTTTAAATACAGTTAACTAATAATTATGGGACACTATTTTTCAGTAGTTATTTTGAGCCGTTCTTGAGATATTAGGTATTTTTGCTTTTTCCACCGAGTGCACGATATCTAACGAAATATTAAAGCAATTTACATGGCATTTCTTATACATATTTTTATAATTAGTAACTGCAATAAGTCTATTAATTTTGGTGGGCTCTTATAGTAAACAAGCACTAGATTGTGTTATTTTTCCAACAAAATCCAGATGTGTTAATCTGTAGAGAAAGTCATTTGTTAAACACGTTTTTTTTTATTCTTTTTGTTTTATTTATTTATTTGAAAGAAGAAACGCCTGATTTGAAAAACATTCTGAAGTATATTAGATGAATCAAGATTATTATGTATGACGAGTCTAAAATAAAAATAATTTTTCTTGAGGCCTTTTCTTTCCTGTTCCGAGGAGTCCCCTCTTTTTTCTTACCGACAGCCTGCTGGACAAAGGGTGCTACTTTTCACCTATTGTGCGGTTTACTTAGAGGATATACTTCAAACAAGATTCGTAAAATAATAGCATTTGTAATGGGCAAAGAGCTAGTCTCGAAAGAAATGGGTTCAAGATGTTTGGGATAGTATATATTATACACCTGTCTTTTTGAGAGACTGGTCCTTTTAGATTACCGTTGTCCCACCCATAATCTACACCGATTTTTTAATATTGGTTCCCAGTGACATAGAGTAGTACAGAGGTAAATTGGCACGAGATCGGCCTGGGAAAATGAGTGGTGCGACCACTCTTAAATACGGTAATGGCTGGCTTCCGTGCAACTGAAATTTTGTGCCATTTCTTGCGATTTACGTACATATGAAGTAAAATTTTGCAACAACGAGCGAGTTCCATACAAGTTAATTTTTCAATAATGTGTGAGTTCCTTACAAAGGAGTTTAGGAAATTCTGCTTTACAAATATAAACGGTTGAGTAATGAAATGGTTTTAATAACAAATTAGGAAATAATTTTAACATTTTATTTTTAACTTTCCTTAAAAAACATTTCGCTTTTCTTTTTTAACTTTTAACTTTTTGAATTTTTACTCTCTGTTCTTCCTTATACCAATAAAAAAACGAAAACACATTGTGCAAAGGATTAGGGAAAGAAAATCTAAGATATTCAAGTAAAAAAAAATAAAATTGTGGCTGACAACTGTTTCGAGAATACGCGGGATCTCCTTCACCAGTGCTAAAGAACCAGCAAACCTGATATCAAAAAGGTAAAATATCTACAAATAAAATAAACAGAGTGGTATATATACCCAAGTCGTGGATTGAATAATGCCAAACATTAATGCCTAAACTTGCATCAGGGCAAAGATGAAAAATTTTCTTTTGGTATTTCTTTTGTGATACTTACAACCAGATTCCTAAAAATTCTTACTGCAGCGTTTTTTTTCATATGCAAACATCCTATCATAGGCATAGGATATCCGACATACACTTAATTTCGGTGCATAGGATCCCAAAAATAGTGTGTGGGGGTGTAGACGATCAAATGGGGATTACAGTTCTGAATCTGATCTATTCTCGAATTATAAAATTATAAATAGCTCTTGTAGGGTTGTAAGCTATATTTTATTGGTCATGAAATGCGACTCGTAAACTTATTAGGTCAATAGATGTGCTTCAACGTTGTGCTTCAACGTTCTTGATTCGCCTATGATAATAAGTTTACATGCGATAGAAAAAACCTTTTAAAAAGTAAGAATTTTCAGTAATATGGTTGTAAGCTTTATAAAAAAAATATAAATACAAAAATAAAATATTTTAACTTTGCATTGATGTGATTTTTATCATTAATTTTGAGCATTATTTAATCCCTGACTTGGGTATATATACACATCTCTGCTTGTGTGGAGCACCCACTTAAATGAACAGATTTCAAAAACTCTATTCTTGTGTTTTTTATCAGATGATTGTCCCAAATACCAAATATCAAACCTCTATTACATTTTGAAAGGAGGCGTTTCTCATTTATTTCGGAAAATCGAATATTTGGGATTGCGGTACCCCCATAAAGTAGAAAATATCGGAAAACTGAAATTGTACGTGCTTTTCCTTTCGAACTACCTACTCGCACACCAAATTTGTAGTCTCTATTGCATCTCGAAACATGAATTTTCATCATTTCGTTTTTGGAGCAACCTCTTTAAACGAACATTTTTGAAAAACAATGTTGTCTTGAGTGTTTTCATCAAATGATTAACCCGTATACCAAATTTCAAGCCTCTATCAAATTTAAAGCAAGCGTTTCTCATTTGTTCGGAAAATCGAACATTTCGGTGCGCGGCACCCACTAAAGTAGCAAATATTGAAATCTAAAATTGCACACTTTCTTCCTTTAGAATGGTTTATATACTCTAAATTTGAAATCTCTATCTCATCGCAAAGTATACTTTCCTATCATTTCACTTTTCGAACGTTTTGGTGTGGAGCATACGCTCGACGGAACATTTTCGAAAAATTCGATTTTTCCAGGGGGTTTTATCGAACGATCGACCTGTGCACCAAATTGCAAGTCTCTATTTATCCGGGGAGTGCCTAAAAAAACGTGACATACAAACGAACAGACGGACACTTGACAATTAATATATATAGATAGATAGATAGCTCAAAATATCTTGTAATAATTTAAGAATAGAAATTAAAGGATTCAAACTTCTGTTGCCAAATGCTAAAAATTAATTTATTGCAAAAACTCGATGTTTAATAAGAGTGTATAATTTTCCTCTCAATAGAGCTTGCTGATAAGGCATTCTTGGGAGAGAGAGAGCCTTTTGAGGGAAAATATTGATTTTTTTTTGCCGACATTACAATGAAATTTATGAAAATCGACAATTTTTTTATTTTTTAAAAAGTGTCAAGATTGTTATATAGGTGTCGTCAGGATCCCGAACAGGGAAGGGAGGTCGAAGATCAAATGTGGTTGTTTACAGTGTCGGATTTAATACACCAATACTGTGAAGAATATAATGCAATCATATATGGAGAACTAACGTAATCATTATCAATGAATGCTTATGACGTTTCCTACGTAACTGCACACGCACGATATGTCTCATTTGATACTACATTAATATCATAACTAATATATGCATTAAAATTTGTCAAAATATGCATGCAAATATGCACCTAAAATTTAATAATTAATTACTTATAACATAAAATACATGTATTTATATATTTTGTTCGAATATCATTAATGCATCTGAAAGCATTTAAAAACGCGGGATTTTAACCAAACTCAAGCAAACTATTATTGCAAATCAAAAGTTTTTATATCATTGTTCAAATATAGTCAAAATTTTCATATAGTGAGTAAATTTTATTGCTGTAACCAACTAATGTGCTTTTCTAAGTTCTTGACACGTAGACTTTGCCGTTTATCATCTAAAAACATTTTAATGCTAAAAATGTTCTTTTAATACCAACTGATATTATTGGACAGTACATGTCATCTTTTGAACTGAAAGTGATATTTAGTTCTTGGGAATTCCATGCTGAAAACGGCTTAGTTATAACAGCGTGTTTACTCTTCTTTTTTTTTTTTCTCTCTGAAATGTGAATAGCAGTTTTTACATGTTGATCTGATATTTTTCTGAATAATTTTTTCTCGCATATTACATAATATAAAAACACCATCTGTATTCAGATTTTTCTATGATTATAAATACATGATTTTATTCGGATTGATTTACTAGATTTAATTTTAGGCATTTTTACTCACAATGCTTATACAGAAAATTTTACAGAACAGCTGTTTGAAAACGACGTATGCAAAACTTCAGATATTCGTATAACGTGACTTTCCATCTGTTTTACCAGACATGTCTCTTGATATTTTACCCTGAAAAGATTTCACCATTTCTTATGATAATTGCATGGCCTTAGTAGCTCACGGAATTTCGGTGTTGAATGAGAAATATGTTTAGCTTCGTCCGATGTTAACTTATCTAGCTATTTAAAAAGAAAGATGAATCATGCTTAAGGCATTGATTATGAAACACTTTCCAACTTCAATGCAATTTTATTTAAACATCTCTAAAATTCGATACATTCCTCGGTAATATTTTAAAAATTATCACAATACGACATTAATTTGAAAACTTAAAACTTCATCAAAAAAAATGAACTTCATTCAAATGACGGGATTGAAATATAAATTGTCTGGTTTAAACATCTATAAAATGTGATACATTTCTATATAATATTTTTAAAATTATTATAATACTACAATAATTTATTACATTTGAAAACTTCATCAAAAACAAATAAAATGTATTCAAATGACGCCATCGAAATATAACACACATGGCTCTCTCTATAAAATCAGCATTTCATTCATAAACGTTTTTCCATTCATTTCATTCAGCACAATACTATAATAATTTATTTTATTTCAAACTTAAGACCATGGAGGTACAAGTAATTAGACTCTATGTTTTAAACTTCATCGAAAAAATCGTCCTACTCTCTAAAATCAATGAATATTTCATTCATATCAGCTATATTGCAGACTCCATGAGCTAAATAATTCTGCGTTAAAGAAATGCAACAATTCTTATACAACTCATTTTACACATTTTGGTGTTTACATTTTCCATTAGTGAAAAGTCGGCTTCGTTGTAGAAATAGTCAAAGTTGGATGATCATTTAAACTCAAATATATTGTAATTGCAGTGTTTCAGGATGTAGATGCACTGAATTTAAGCAACAATAAAGCGGTTTTAGGACGGATTAAACACTAAATATGAATTACAAAGAACATTAAAAATCACAATTTTGGCACAAGGTGGATGCCATAGTTTATTTTGAAGTGGGTCATGTGATCTCTTCATATAATGGTTACGTGATCGCTTCATATAAAAGGTGTAATCATTATTCAAATTTTTATTTAAAAAACTATTGAATATATTTTTCTGAAATTTTTATTATTTATTTTATGGGACAATTTGAATATTTCATAAAACTTTCGAAGCAATTTGTGAATTTTAAATCTGCTTAAAAAATGTTTGAAAAATTAGGCCTCATAAGGTTCAATGTATTTCATTATTTCAACCCGGTTATATCCAAAACTAATTGGGTGACATTATTCATTTATATTCCCATAGGTCCTATAGACTGTCTGAACAACATATTAAAATTTCATTTTGATAAATTAATTTTTTCGGCAGTTATCGTGCTAACGGACAGACAGACAAACAGAATGAACAAAGTCATAAACACTTTTCAGCTTTGTTGTAAAGTGTTAAAGAAGATAAAAATATTGTTAAAATAAAAAAAAATGCAAGCTAAAAGGAAATAAAGTACTTAAAATATGCATTTAAAGGCCTTTTATGTATTTACATGCTCTATAAGTGTTCATATATGCAATTGCATATACAAATATGAAATTTCATAGAATTCGAGTTTTAGTCATAATCAATATATTAGTTTTACAAATTAATATTTTTATAAATTTTTTTTAACTGTGATTGTTTTTAAACGATTTTTTTTTTAAATTTTTAAATGGATTTTTAACGAATTTTTAACAGGGCTGTTCAAACTATCATATTTTGTGAAGCATATGCACTGCAGAAATGAATTAATAGTTGCCGAATTTTGCTTTTGAAGGATCCCGTCACATTAACTATTTTTCTAAATGTCTATAACTATTTTTCTAAATGTCTATAAGTGTAGAATTCCTACAAAATAGACAGTTCTAGCATTCTAAAAAACGACACATTTATTTTTTTTTTGCATAAAATTATGCATAAAGTACATTTTCACGAGCTAAATGTAGGAATAATTGATATTTTTAGTTTTGATGTGAACCGGCTAAAGTGGACGCCACATTTGTAGTTTAGTCAAATTTTTTTTTTCTGTAAACATCTTAAAAGATGATCAACACTTTTAAGACTTACAATAGAATGTTTGCAGAAGTATCTGGGAGAAAGAATTGTAAGGATACCTATCGATCGCTGAAAGCCACGCAAAGTCCAGCAATATTTACAACCAAAGAGTGGTGAGTGAACTACGGCCCTTTGTCGGCTTCGTACGGCCCCCAGGGTGAAGTCATAACCCTCTGAGCATGAACACTCAAGATAGGCGACACACTCCGTTATCATAAAGGGTTTTCATAGTTCCCGTGCCTGGGGGGGAGCATTCATTCTTCCCAGGCCAGGTATTCCCCTTAGAGGAGAGATACGAAGACATACTTCTTATTCCTGTTCTAAGGTATTCCCACGTCGTAAATTCCCACGTCGGCGATTCAATTTGAAAAACTAGCGATTGACGAAATGACCGGCCAAACTCCTTAGATATTCTATCCGTAGATATTTCGTCTAATATATCCGTTTTATATTTTTTAGACGTCTAACGCCTTAGATATATAGAATGTGTTTTGATACATGACCTGGCGCGGAGGTGGCAATTCTATCCTTTGACCCCCACCAGCGCCCTACTGAACTTCACACGCTGTACTAAGGGTTTTCATCGTTTATACAACTGCCTCAAAGTTTAAAGGGTTTCCGAAAACGGATGTGTAATCGGAATTAAAGTTGTGTATCAAAATTAAAATATTACGCGAAACTCTTACCCGTTAGTTTTAGCTTGTAAATTTATTTATTGGTTAAATATTCATTGTAACATATTTTGCATTACGATAAATTAAAAAAAAAATAATCTATATGCAATAGTTTCGTTATAAGACTCCTGTATTTAAATAAGGCACCTTAGTTTTGAATATACGCTGCAGCTGACGGAGCAGAAAGCAAATAAAGGACATCAACCTTGGGAATGGAGGAGGGGGGGACTTTTCCGAGCCAAACCGCTGATATTGTGACGAAGTACTGTTGTTCTACTTTATCCTACTATGTACTGTCCACTGTATCCTACTATGTCCACTGTATCCTACTACTGTATCCTACTATGTACTATACGGTAAATATGAAGGATGATGGTAAAAATAGCGCGTTTAAAGGCTACTATTCCGCCCAGCCATACATTCTATTCATCTTGAAGCTATAGATCGTAAGAATTTCGCATTCTTTTTTTTTTTTTTTTTTTTCAAGTTTTGGTGTCCGACAGTTTCTTGCTCAGAGAAATTTCAGCAATTCAAAATTAAATTCGATCGATTTTTCAACTTGCCTGCATACGCAGACAAAATTGGTTTATTCCCCCTCCCCCCTCTCCTATTTTGTTGATCGGTAAAATTCGAGTAAATTAGTAAAATGTCATATGCGTTCAGCGATACAAAGCTATATTTTTTAAATTCATAAACGTCGAAATATTAAGAAAAATCAAATTCCTTCAAAAGGATAAAGAATTTATTTAATTGTTATGAAATAAACATATTGGGAAATTTTTACAATAAAAAGGGTTACTCAATTCATAACGTCCGATAATATAACAGCAGTGTCCGATAATATAACAGCTTAAAAGCAGATAATTCTAGCATTCCAAAAATCGTCTAATACATTCTTTTTTTACATAAAAATAAGCATAAAGTTAATATTCACGTGTTACATAGAATAATCCAGTTTTTTTTTATTAATTATTATTTTTTTTATTTTGATGCGATCAGGTCATTTTTTTATTTTGATGCGGTGACGCCATTTTTGAAATATATTCCATTTTCTTCTGTGAATATCTTAAAAAATGATTAACACTCTTTTAAACATACCATAGAATTCTTCCACAAGGATCTGAAAGAAGAATTTTTATGGATATCCGTTGATTATTGCTGACATTTAAAACGGCGGTATTTTTGAATGTTACTTATGCGCGACTGTACAAAGCACTTATACAAATATGTACTCTGAACACGGGAACAGTTTGGTCAGAGTCAGGAATCGAACGTGGATCCTCTAAGTGATGTTTTAACCACTGGGTTGTCCAGCCCCCTAATGTTAAGCTAATTTGAATTAAAAAAATCTCGTCGAACCGTATTATTCAGAGAACTTTACTACCGCACAAAGTTTCGCCGTTGTCCGAAACTTCGATTTTCGGTTACAGACGACACGCACATGAGACAAGACAATTTATTTTACTACATGAGATAAAAATATATGAACTATGGGTATTTCTAATCAGTGGAAATGAAACAAAATAAAATTATTAATTAATTATTTTGTATGTCAGAATTTTTCTCGTAGATCCATGAATAAATAATAAAATAATACTCTTATTTTCAAATTTTGCTTTTGTAATACTCAAAGTTTCCCACACATGGAATATTTTAGATTACATGAAAAAATTCTTATACATGAAATCTACGGCAACAAACTGTCCTCAGAACTTCTGAACCTTTCTGTAAAATGCTATTGTATGTAACTCTCCCCCACTCACACACCCAGACAAAAAACAAATATGGAAATTTATAGCTTTATACTGATTTCAAAGTTAGATGTTTCAGTCTACTTCTGCGTTAATAGACAGGGCCGTGACAAGGAATAAAACGGCGAGGCGACGTCCTCTGGCGACGTCTCACAGTGGCGCCGAAATTGAAATTTTTATTATTAGTTTAAAAAACTAAACATTGTTTTTAAACAAAGCACTGTACTTTCTCTAGTTCTAAAACCGGAACGTCAACGAAAATACAGTGCTTTAGTAATAAGAAAATATAAACATAATTTTAATAGTATTTCCTCTAACAACTAAGATTCAACTTGAATTAGGTAATTAAATAATTATAAAAAAGGTAATCCTTCAGGAAATTATAACTTTTGTAAATTGCTTTTTTCTTCGATTCAAGACAATACCTAAATTAAAGCACCGAGAATTAATACCAGATTTCGGGAAACAGATTCATTTAAATGATACCGTTTTCCTTTCAATTTAAGGCGCAATGAAGGATAGAAATAAAAATTAACATTGCTCGAAAAAAATAATTAAACTTTCACACATTTAAAGCACCATATGAATCGGGATAGAAGAAAGGGCCATCACCCTCAAACTAAGTTCATTGTTCACAATACAAAAATTTGAACACTCTATCTCCCTTTGTACTTAAAACACCTCGCTGGCTTAGAAAGAAACAAACTCCCAAAATTTTTACATTTCTAACTATTAAAGCTTCTTTGAAAAAATTCTGATCATTAATATTGAGCGCATTTTTAGAGTCAAATAGGTAAACTGAATTTGGACACTTAAATGAAAATGATATTTAGCATTTTTATGAATCAAATAGTTTTACTTGTACAATCGAGGCTACACAGCATTTCTTGTATAGAGAAGTAATTCTCGCTTATGTATGAAAATTCAAGGTAGTGATTCTCCACAGAATCTATCAAGATTTTCTTTGTTTTCACTTATCCTACTATACATAACGTACTGGTAAATAATTCGACTCTTCGATTTGGATGAATTTAAACATTTTGAGTCTTCCTGAATACAAATCAATCATTTTTAAACGATGTCTCCCTGTAGACACGATATCTCTCGAACAAATTATGTTCTCCAAACGAAGTTTCGTACTGTTATTTTAATCAGTAAACTTAGTGGCCTATTTATTTTACTGATCAACTAATTTTACACAATAATTTGTATCTTTTATGATTTTGCACTTTTCTTTTACTTTTTATATAAAAAAATAGGAAGAAAAAGTTATTTTACCCTAGTTTCACAAAATTTTCGTGAAATCTTTTGTTCCAGTATCAGGTAAACAAGATCAAATATTTCTATTTAACTATAATTTTCATAAATTGAATAAAAATATAATCTATAACAGATATGGATACATTCAGACTGTTGACATTCAGAGAGATTAGACAAGGGGTATACTCAATCTTTCAAACATGTTTTGTTTCGATAATTAAAATAACATTATAAAAATAATTGTATTGAAAGCTTTTTGCAATGTCATTTTATATAAAATTATTCATTTACAAGTGAATATCATTTAGGATGTAAAGATGTTCCGTTTTTAAAAGATTGCACGTTTTTTGTTCTAAAATGAGAAGATCATATAATTAAATGCTCAGTATTACAAAATAAATGGATGTTTTTTTAAATACTTTCGGTATTATAAAATAAGTCGATGCTTTTTAAGTACTTCGAACCAAAAATGAATTGAGATTAGAATATTCTTGTCTCAATTTTAACTGGAAATTAACTTGGGGTACATTGTGCTACTCCAGTCAATCGATATATTTGTTTGGAACTTGAGACTAAAATTTTCTCCACTCCTATACAATGATCATATATATATATCCTATATGTTTACAGTAGGAAACAAACTTTTCCAGAAAAGCATGTTTTATTTGGATATATTATGCAAAAATTGAGGTCACGTACATGTGACTCAGTCTTTTTAAAAATATTTTTCATATATGCCTCTGCCTATGCTATCCTGACCGCATAACGAGCACTTCAGAATATATTCCTACTAATTCGATGAAAATACTTCTTGGCCTTAACAAATGAATTAATTTTTTAAAAATTATCACATACTTGCACTTATATTCATTTAATATACTAGAGTCGACAATACCGAACATGAGTCTGTATGAAGTCTTGTACCGACTATAAAGATTTAGAACCCTAGCCTGTTGATCTCGAGACAAGCACTCTAAACCATCAGGAGAATACGCTTGTGTCAAATGTATGCAGTTTTATCTTATTCACTTGTCAGAAAGTAGTTTTTGGTTAGTTGGTAGAGTACTCATATAAATTATCGTGCAATAGGCAGTTCTAATACCGACTAACTTCTCAAACCTCAGCTATTTGCTCTATATACGTATTTCTATATTCTGCTCTATTGTGTGGACAGAATTGCCATAACAAATTTGTACATATGGTGTCTTTAAAAATCTATACAGGGGGATTTAGCAATATTTGTATTTTTTCCGCATATTAAAACATATGTATTTTGCGTTTAGTGTTCCATATTTTGGCTTATATTGTTAAAACATAGATACTTTTCGAATTAAATGGATATGCAAAATTGTGGAAAGGGGCTCAACTCAGATGGCATTAAAAGACTCTGCCCATTGGGTTTCTGTGGTTTTATTAGTATTGAGCATGAACGTGGTGAATATTTTCTTATTAAGTAATTTTTCCCTTATTAATATGTCCATATCTACCCTTTCTTTCATTAAAATCAATTAATCCCATATGACTATTTTTTTTTCTTTCAGCACATAGTATACGACTATATGTAAAAACAATTTTGATGAGACAAAAATGAAATTCTTTTATTTATTTTGATGGTTATAGGTTATACGCGTTTTGGAGCATCCCTGAATACGAATTAACCAATTTTAACCATCTGTCTATATCTTTGTGGGTACAATAGTATCGAATAAGTTGATAATACAGAAAAAAATTTGTGGTACGATTATTTCAATCGGTAAATGTTAGAAGCCTATTACCTGTTGGGATAAACGGATCAAAGAATAGATCTTATTTCTTTATCATGCTTTTCAAATTCGGAAACATAAGTAAACTTAAAAATATTAGAGAAATATTTATGTATTTATAATGTCAGCTTTTTAACACGAATGTCATCATTTACATGAGGTTTATACGCACTGTTCTTGAGATAGTTTATGTTTTTGGTCAAAAATGGAACAATTCGGAAAAAAAATATAAATTCCCTATTATCAAATGAGTGAATGCTTTATAAACAAACAGCTTAAATCCGAAAAGAATGGACATCTTTATTTAGAAATTATCCCGATCTGCTCTCGAGATATTGAAACATATATTCATCTATATATTTTTTAATGTAGTGCCATATCTTTCGAACAAATTGGATAAATCGAATAAAGTTTGGTGAGCATTTTTCAATCAATGAACATCACTCAGAGACCTATTAATTTTTGGAGGAAAGGAACCAAGTAGAAAGCATTCAAGTTCTGAATATTTATTTTAGAAAATTAACTAAATAATATAAAAACACAAGATGATAATATGCGCCCCACTCAAGATATTTTTTTTTATCTTTTTTTGAAAAATAATTCACATTTAAAAGATACAAACGTATGGTCCGCGTTTTAAAAGTATATATGCATTGTCCGCGTTTTAAAGGTGTATACGCATGGTCCGCGTTTTAACGGTGTATATGCATCGTCCGCGTTTTAACGGTGTATATGCATCGTCCGCGTTTTTGTATATGCATCATCCGCGTTTAGTGTTCTATATTTTGGCTTCCATTGTTAAGACATAGATACTCTTCGAATTAAACGGATATGCAAAATTGTGGAAAGGGGCTCAACTCAGATGGCATTAAAAGACTGTGCCCATTGGGTTTCCGTGGTTTTATTAGTATGGAGCATGAACGTGGTGAATATTCTCTTATTAAGTAATTTTTCCCTTATTAGTATGTCCATATCTACCCTTTACTTCACTAAAATCAATTAATCCCGTATGACTATTTTTTTTCCTTTCAGCACATAGTATACGACTATATGTAAAAACAATTTTGATGAGTCAAAAATCAAATTCTTTTATTTATTTTGATGGTTATAGGTTATACGCGTTTTGGAGCATCCCTGAATACGAATTAACCAATTTTAACCATTTGTCCATTTCTTTGTGGGTACAATAGTATCGAATAAGTTGATAATACAGAAAAAAATTTGTGGTACGATTATTTCAATCGGTAAATGTTAGAAGCCTATTACCTGTTGGGATAAACGGATCAAAGAATAGATCTAATTTTTTTATCATGCTTTTCAAATTCGGGAAAATAAGTAAACTTAAACATATGAAAATGCTAGAGAAATATTTATGTATTTATAATGTCAACTTTTTAACACGAATGTCATCATTTATATGAGGTTTATACGCACTGTTTTTGAGATAGTTCATGTTTTTGGTCAAAAATGGAACAATTCGGAAAAAAAATATAAATTCCCTATTATCAAATGAGTGAATGCTTTATAAACAAACAGCTTAAATCCGAAATGAATGGACATCTTTATTTAGAAATTATCCCGATCTGCTCTCGAGATATTGAAACATATATTCATCTATATATTTTTTAATGTAGTGCCATATCTTTCGAACAAATTGGATAAATCGAATAAAGTTTGGTGAGCATTTTTCAATCAATGAACATCACTCAGAGACCTATTAATTTTCGGAGGAAAGGAACCAAGTAGAAAGCATTCATGTTCTGAATATTTATTTTAGAAAATTAACTAAATAATATAAAAACACAAGATGATAATATGCGCCCCACTTAAGATATTTTTTTTTATCTTTTTTTGAAAAATAATTCACATTTAAAAGGTGTAAACGTATGGTCCGCGTTTTAAAAGTGTATATGCATGGTCCGCGTTTTAACAGTGTATATGCATCGTCCGCGTTTTAAAGGTGTATATGCATTGTCCGCGTTTTAACGGAGTATATGCATCGTCCGCGTTTTAAAGGTGTATACGCATAGTCCGCGTTTTAACGGTGTATATGCATTGTCCGCGTTTTAAAAGTGTATACGCATGGCCCACGTTTTAATGGTGTATATGCATCGTCCACGTTTTAAAGGTGTATTCGCATGGTCCGCGTTTTAAAGGTTTATATGCATGGTCCGTGGTTTAAAAGTGTATAAGCAAGTTTAAAGGTGTATATATTAAAGTCAGAACAAAATTTTTGCTCTCAGACTGCTTACATTTAAAATAAAGTATATCCATTTTCCCGATTTTTTGAAGTCTTTTTGAAACTCGCATTAGCAGCAACAAATAAACTGTTGAACCATCTCAGGAGAGATGTTTTTCTAACTCACTGAAGGGAAAATGCAGTGTCAAGAGTCTAAGGATTAAAAGAAAATAAAAAAAAAGTATTTGAAATATAAGTTTTAATTTAATTAAAAAAAAATTGCGCTTCGCGGTTTGAGTTTATCCGTGTTTTGAATTCCGAACCTGTGCTCCATTTATTACCAGGCAAATGCTTACACAGATACAGAATATACATACAGAGAGAAAGACTGTATTTTACAATTACACACAACTCTTCAAAAACTGAATCACACTGTATTTCTATAAATTCTATGCAAAAATATGCTGTGAAGATGGTTGTATATACTTAATTTCTAAACACTTTTAGCTTCCTGGACGGGAATATTTCTTGACATATGGGAAATAATAAAAGACAGTCTGGCTAGAATCTGTTTCTTATAACATTGGCTCCTAAACCATAAATGGAACCTCAAAAGAAAAAAAAATACATTAGTTTCAGAAGTGCAATATTTTTCTCTTCTAGCGAGTTAGAAATATATTTCCATATCAAAATTACAACAATTTGCGGAGGGGATTGTGTCTGCTAAAAAAATGTATGCATATCTCTTTGGGGGGGCTCTAGTGGTTCTAGGGCATCCCAAGAAGCTAATACCTCAATTTGATAGTTCTATGAGTTGTCCTCGGTTTCCCTCAAAGACCAACACGGGTGTTTCGCAGATTTAGCTAGAGGGCAGTTAACGCCTTCCCTCTGAAAACCAGTTCCGCATACACACAATATGTTGCAATTCTGATAAACCGCGGACGTGTTTTTTTGCAAGACACACACAGATATTCGCGAGCTATACACAGTTATACACAGACTATATACATATACCACCTAACTGGGGACCTATGCCAAAAGTCAACCAAACTTTTTTCAGAATATTATCTGTCATTAAATAGCACATTTCTGCAAAAATCCAAAGCGAGGACGTCCCCACTTGCCGGTGCGTCCCCACTCGGAAGGTGTGTAAACATATGAATGTCCCCACTTCCCACCATACGCCAACACACACACACACAGACAGACACACAGACACACACACACAGACGTCACGCTAAAAATGGTTTTTTCGTATTCTAGAGGTCTCGAAACGTGTAGATCCGTCGAAAACTCGAGTTGTGATTTTCGGCATGATTCCAATACTTTCCCTATACATTACCATGTATTGCAGGGAAAGTAAAAATGGATTCTGATATGGAAAAGTCGATTGGAGCCCCACTTCAGTTAATTTTGTAATTTTTATCAGAAATGAACTATGAAGTTTTTATTGAAGAGTTATCACGTGCTGTTTGTTCTTAATATATTAAGAATAAAATTTTTGCCTTTCCAAATTAAGCACGATATCTCTAATGAGAATCAAGTTTCATGAAAGTGTGTGTCGAAAGCCCATTACAATATTAAAAGTCTGATGTGGGCAACACATGGCTTTCCTTATATAATGTAATGAATTTACTACTTTTACAGTAAAAAAAACGGGTTTATCTTATAGTAGATACTAATATTCTTTCCAAGATATTGAATTTTCGACAATTAATCGTCATTTTCATTGAATTAGAGTCATTTTTATCCATTTGGCGAGATTTTCGTTAATTTGGCAACATTTCAAAAAGTCGCCAAGTTGGCGACATTCCGCCAAATTCGTCGCCAAAATCTCGCCAAGCGTTATGCACTAAGAAATAAGTTATTCTTACAGCAGATAAATGACTATTGGCGTTCAAATACAAAAGTATTATTCAAAGTATCTTTTTTCATGAATGGAACGAGCTAGATCCACGAGAACGATGTCACTCAATTTATCGCATGGTATTACATATGAAAAGTGAACATGTTCCTCAATAGGAAATTTTTTTTTATTTTATATGACTTTTTGATAATTTTTTTGAAAAATGTGCAATATCTCAAGAACGGTTCATGTTAGCGTTCTAAAATTGATGTCAATCGTTTTCTAATGAAACATTACATAAGAAATGTCTATTTGCGTAACTTTATTAGTGGTTTTAGTTTTTTGACGATTTTTTCAAAATTTCATTCGAAAATTTAGGAGGGGGTTTTGTGCATTCGATTGCGTATAAAAACAATAGGCTTCTAGTGTTTACGGAATGTGATTGTTGTACCTAATTTGGTTCGAATCGGTCCATTCGTTCGTGAGTTATCGTCTCCACAGCCTCACTGACACACACACACACACACACACACATACTTTCACACACACACACACAGACATCACTTCAAAAATATTTGATTCGTGATCAGGGATGCTTGAAACGTGATCTCCCGTCGAAAACTCGAATTCGAATTTTCGACCCCGTCACAATACTTTCCTTATACATTATGTATATAAGGAAAGTAATAAATCGAAGATGAAAGTTATGAAAGTGTGTGTGTATAATTTAACCAGAAACGACAGCAAGATTACTGAATTTCATCCATGTTCATGAATCATATTTCTCAGCACCTTAAATGTTAAAAGAGTTCTCCCCTCTATCTTCATATTAACGCAGTTAAGATTGAAAATTGTCTATCGGGGTCTATCGGTTCTCCTAGTCCGATCCCCACGAGGTAGCGAAAGCTCCCAGTGATAAAGCCGTTAATTTTGTTCGTGCTCTTTTAAAAAATCGTAGTGGTTCTAATACTACAGAGTCCACTTCGACGATAAGAGTTTGCAATTTCATCCAGATAGCTCAACGGTAGAGAGTCAGCTGGCCAAGTCGAAGATCCAGGATGCAATTCCTGGTTGGGGCTCAAAAGTGGCATAACTCGAAGATATTGTAATTTTGTTGGCGCAGAATATATATAGATGCAGAGAAAAAACGTAAAAATAAAGCAGTTTTAGGACGGATGCAACACTAAATATAAATTTAAAAGATCTTTAAAAATCACGACTTTGATACGGGGAAAAAAGATGGATGTCATATTTTAGTTTGAAGTGGGTCACTTGATTTTTGCATATAATATGGGTGTAATTATTATTTTAATTTTTATTTGAAAAACTCCTGAACACATTTTGCTCAAATTTCTTTTTATATATTTTATGGGACAATCTAAATATCTCCTAAAGTTTTCAAAGCAATTTGTGAATTTTAACTTCGCTTAAAAATGTTTGAAAAATTTGGTCCCATAGGATTCAATGTATTTTACTTTTTAAACCAGGGTTCAATCCAAAACTAATTGGGTGATATTATTCATTTATATTCCTATAGGTCCCACAGATCAGCGGAACAACACACTGAAATTTCCTTTTGATAAAGTCATTTTTACGGCAGTTATCGTCCAAACGGACAGACAGACAGTTAGGCAAACAGACAGAATGAAGAAAGTCATAAACACTTTTCAACTATGTTGTAAAATGTTGAAATATACGAAAATTTATTATTAAAAATAATGTTACTGAAAGCAATATTTTTTATTTTACTTTCCCTGCAATACATGGTAATGTATAGGGAAAGTATTGGAATCATGTCGAAAATCGCAACTCGAGTTTTCGACGGATCTACACGTTTCGAGACCTCTAGAATACGAAAAAACTATTTTTAGCGTGACGTCTGTGTGTGTGTCTGTGTGTCTGTCTGTCTGTGTGTCTGTGTGTCTGTCTGTGTGTCTGTCTGTGCAGATTTTGTATCCACTCTAACTAAAAAACTAATTGATCGAGTTTCATAAAATTTGGTAGGTAAGTCACTTGTGCACGAATCTGGTGCTGATTAGTTTTGGGTATGACTCGGGTTAAAAGAACCCGCCTTTTTTTGCGAAATGGCCCGCAAAAGCTTGTATCCACTTTAACTGAAAAACTAATGGACCAAATTTCACAAAATTTGGTAGATAAGTCGCTTGTACGCCACCCTGGTGCTGATTAGATTTTGGTATAATTCGAAAAAAAATAACCTGCCTTTTTTTGCAAAATGGCCCGCAAAAATCATCAAAATCTAAACTTACGAACTACGTATGCTCAAATATAGCCATTAAATGCTTGTTTAATGCGTAATTTTTAGCGAAGAAAAAAAAAGGACCAACCCCGTTACACTAGGACTAGCCGTTCTCGAGATATTTTAGTTTTTCGTATTTTTCCTACACCATTTTTGAAAATAAGTCCAGTTTTCAAATGAGAACGAAAATTGAATTAAAAATTAATTAAATTTAATTTAAATAAATAGAACGTGAATATAAGTCTGCAGGGAAAGTCATGTGCTGCCCACAGTAGATTTTTACTTTCCCTGCAATACATGGTAATGTATAGGGAAAGTATTGGAATCATGCCGAAAATCACAACTCGAGTTTTCGACGGATCTACACGTTTCGAGACCTCTAGAATACGAAAAAACTATTTTTAGCGTGACGTCTGTGTGTGTGTCTGTGTGTCTGTCTGCGCAGATTTTGTATCCACTCTAACTAAAAAACTAATGGACCGAATTTCACAAAATTTGGTAGGTAAGTTACTTGTGAGCGAGTCTGGTGCTGATTAGTTTTGGGTACGATTCGGAATAAAAAAACCCTCCTTTTTTTGCGAAATGGCCCGCAAAAGCTTGTATCCACTCTAACTGAAAAACTGATGGACCGAATTTCACAAAATTCGGTAGATGAGTCACTTGTGGGTTTTCTTGGTGCTGATTAGATTTTGGTTCGATTCGGAAAAAAATGACCTGCTTTTTTTGCAAAATGGCCCGCAAAAATCGTCCAAATCTGAACTAAAGACTTGGGTATATTCAAATATATCCATTAAATGCTGGTTTAATACGTAATTGTTAACGACGAAAAGAATAAGACCAACCCCATTACACTGGGACTAGCCGTTCTCGAGATATTTTAGTTTTTCGTACTTTCCCTACGCCACCTTTGAAAATAAGCCCGGTTACCGAATGAGAACGAAAATTGAATTAAAAGTGAAATAAATTTAATTAAAATAAAGAGAACGTTAATATAGGTCTGCAGGGAAAGTCATGTGCTGCCCACATCAGATTTTTACTTTCCCTGCAATACATGGTAATGTACAGGGAAAGTATTGGAATCATACCGAAAATCACAACTCGAGTTTTCGACGGATCTACACGATTCAAGGCCTCTAGAATACGAAAAAACCATTTTTAGCGTGACGTCTGTGTGTGTGTCTGTGTGTCTGTCTGTCTGTCTGTGTGTCTGTCTGTCTGTCTGTGCAGATTTTTTATCCACTGTAACTAAAAAACTAACAGACCGAATTTCAAAAAATTCGGTAGGTAAGTCACTTGTGGGCGAGTCTGGTGCTGATTAGTTTTGGGTATGATTCAGGATAAAAGAACCCGCCTTTTTTTGCGAAATGGCCCGCAAAAGTTTGTATCAACTCTAACTGAAAAACTGATTGACCGAATTTCACAAAATTCAGTAGATGAGTCACTTGTGGGTCACCCTGGTGCTGATTAGATTTTGGTACGATTCGGAAAAAAATAACCCGCCTTTTTTTTGCAAAATAGCCCGCAAAAATCATCAAAATCTATACTAAAGAACTACGTATGATCAAATATATCCATTAAATGCTCATTTAATACGTAATTTTTAACGAAGAAAAGAATAAGACCAACCCCATTACACTAGGACTAGCCGTTCTCGAGATATTTTAGTTTTTCGTATTTTCTCTACGCCACCTTTGAAAATAAGTCCGGTTACCGAATGAGAAAGAAAATTGAATTAAAAGTGAAATAAATTTAATTAAAATAAAGAGAACGTGTATATAAGTCTGCAGGGAAAGTCATGTGCTGCCCACATCAGATTTTTATCTTTTATAATCAATATTACTTTCTCGGTCTATCATTTAACCCCCCCCCCCCAGGATTGCGAGACTTAGAGGTATAGTACCTCCTCCCCTAATCCTTAGCTGATTGGAAAAATAAAATTAAATTCTCATTCCGGATATTTTCTATTTTATTCCCCCATTTATAAAGGCAGTTTATTTCCTAAAACTGTCTATCGATGTTAGAGGTAAGAAAAATCCAGTTTTTCTTATCTTGGAAATGAAAAGATGACTGCGAAGTGAAAACAGCCGAAAAATGGATTGGAGATGGATTTTCCATATTTCAGAGCAGGATGATTCTGGAATATTATTTCCAGTACATAGGATGTGCTCTTGAACGTAAGCGTTCGTAAATAAAACACTGAAAAATAACCATTGCCAGAACGAAATAAAGTAATTTCCATTGTTATGAATAAAATCAGCATAAATTGTGGTTTTGAAAAACACATGTTAGAAAGAAATGAAAAACTACCGAAAGATTCCGCTCTTATATAGCAAGAACTATTTTCTACTTGTTTAGACATACACAATCGAAATTTTCTCATGACCGAATCTCCTCAATATTTATTTTCTTGTTATAGATAATATTTTGATACGAATACAAGAGTAATTGGTTTCTAAAAAGTTAATGATAAGAAATGGCAATTTGAACGGAAGGACAGAAACTGTACGTAATCGTATATTCAATCCAAAGAAATAAATCTCATTGATTTATATACATGAAATTTAAAATGCTTTTGAAAGTATTCGTTTAGATCCTAGACTGTGAATCTATAATAATAATTAAAGAGGATATACACTGTAAAACATTCTTCAACTTTTGCTCATTTTTGCTACTTTGTTGATAATTTGGGTAAACTATAAAAAAAAGCCGCAATTACAGGCGTTCATGAAAATTCCAGCTTCATTTCTAAACAGCTAATTATTGTTTGCGGAAGCGTTATTTTTGTGTATAAATATGTATATATACTCTATAAGAAAAAAAATCGACGCACCAAGAAGGATTTGTCCGATTGTAATGAAATTTAGTATGCAAAGACATTTTGAGCGAACATGCAAATGAATAAAATTTGTTGTCCCATGAATAAATAGTGGGAGCTCCAGCGCATCGGAACTCAGCATTTAGCAGGTGTATATCTGGGCAGGTGTATATCTGCAGGTGGGTATGGGCTGGGGTGCCGTCTCCTTTGATAGCTGGACCCCTTTGGTAGTAATTTCTGGCAAACTGACAGCACAGCGGTACGTGGACAACATTCTACGACCGGTTATGTTACCGTTCCTTTTGCGAACCCCGGACTTACTTTTCAACAAGATAATGTCCGGCCGCACACGGCACGTGTTGCTATGAATTGTCTTCAAGCTTGCTCAACACTTCCTTGGCCAGCTAGGTCTCCTGATCTCTCTCCCATAGAGCACATTTGGAACGTTATGGGAAGGCGATTGCAACCATCCCGGAATGTTGACGATTTAGCCCGACAGTTGGAGGCAATTTGGCAAGACCTTCCGCAGGACACCATTCGTGAACTTTATCAGTCTATGCCACGGTGACATCTTGCATTCAAATTTTATCACAATTGGAAAACTCATTCTTGGTACGTCGATTTTTTTGTTATAGAGTGTATATATATATATATGTGTGTGTGTGTGTGTGTGTGTATAGTCATAACTATCAGGTGCCTTACTCCCCATTATCAACAGCTGAATCCCTTGAAACTTTCAGTAATATGATTGAAAATGTTTTACAGTGTATGTTTGTCTGCGTATCTGTCTGTTTGTCTATTTATCTATTCGTAAACTAAGGGAAAATTTAAACGAAGTATAGTCACGAAATTCGGTATACAAGCCTAGTTCAAACTTCGAGATATCTGAAAACGATTTTTTCTTAATTCGAATTAGTGTTTAATTTATTAATATTGTTTAAACCGATTTTGGGACAATATTTGATCATTTTGCTTCAAAATAACACCGCAGAAACGGATGTTAGGACATCATTTTTTTTTGCAGTTGAACTGTCAAGACATGAGAAGCAGCTGCAATGACCGGGAATTGACTGGGGATTAGAAATACAAAATTCTAACTCTTCAATTTTATAGATATTTACTTCACATTGGATGTGTAGGCATATTTCCTTATCATATGCCATCTGGGCAGAAGCCATTTTATTCTGATAATAATTATGCGGGTTTCCTTTTATTTTTTTTTTTTCACAGTACTTTAAATATAATATCATTAAATATAGATTACGGGCGTCCGCGCAAGTGCAGAATATGGAAGGAAAACAATTTAATGGCCACGTGATAATAATTTAAGTACAAATATTTAAATATTAAGGAGAGAAGCTGTAAATATATATAAGGCTCTAGCATGAATATAGGGGTGTTACGTGAGCGCAGTCAGCGACGATTTTCGAGGTTTTTAATGGTAAATATGAGAGAGGTACGATACGGTTCTTGCGCATGATTAACGAAGGTATCTCCTAACCTTTAAAAATGGGATCGGAGTAGTCTTTGAAGGCGACTGACATAAAAAGAAATATATTTCTCTCTGTCTATCTTTCTGTAACTCGGTGATAAATTTGGCGACTATAATAATACCAAGGTGTCGGTCATTCAATATATCTGAAAATAAAATTTATTTTCTGATAGTCCTGTTCGCTTTTCGGAAATTATGAATTTAATATTTTTGGTAAATATATTGGCAAAATGTAGCCAGATTTACTGTTCGCAGTGCAGATATATTTTGTTAAGGGGTTATACAATTTGGGTTTTGTTAGTGGGTCATGCAGTGATTATGTTTTATTAGAAGGTGGTAAAGTAAGCTCATGTTTACAAAAATTGCAACACCATGAAGGAATCACGCGATTGAGCTGAAATTTACAGTAAATGCAAATTAGGATGTGCTATGCAAATGATTAGAATTTCAAAGTCACCGCGCATGCGTGTGACTCTGAACAGCTGTTTTAGTCGCATAAATAGAGAGCTGTATCGGGACATTGAAAATAGTCTATGATTATCTGTCAGTGGTAATCGTTTCATGAAAAATTACTTATGTCTCTACGATGACAGAGGGTGCCATATGAGCAAGTTACGGAGTTTACACGGGGATGAATGATCGGTCTCCGTGAAGTGTTTTCTTCTTATTGTGAAATAGCAGCTCGTATGGAGCGCAATACCACGACAATAATGCGGATGTGTAATCAGTGGACGGAAGAGAACCAGACGAGTCGCAAAGCCGGCAATGGACGACGAAATGTTAAGACAGCACGGGATGATAGACAACTCATCTGCATGGTAGTGAAGAACCGTACAGCTTCAACTCGACAGTTGACAGAACGTTGGAGTACTGCTACAGATGTGTCATTGCCTAATCCAATTCGTCGGAGTCTGCTGCACTGTGGACTGCGTGAAAGAATTCCTTTGTGCAGGATTCTCCTTACGCAAAACTACCGACGCCTGTGGCTACAATGGGTCATCAACATAGACACTGACATGCCGATTGGAAACAAGTCATCTTTTTAGATGAATCCTGCTTTAATTTGAGGTTCTGTAATGGCCACGTCCACGTTAGACGCTATAGCGGTAAACGTCACTTTCCGGAGTGCCTTATCCAACGTCATACTGGATGAACGCCAAGAGTGACGCTCTGGGGCGCCATTGGGTATCTTGAACGATCTCAGTTGCTAAGAATTGTGGATAATCTTAACGGCAACCGGTGCATTAGAGAAGTTATGGATCCGTACCCTTCCTTCAACGAATTCCTGTAGCTGTATTTCAACAGGACAATGGCTGTCCCCATGTTGCTAGGAATGTTTAAGACTCTTTTCAGCACAACAGATACAGCTTCTTCCTCGGCGTTCCTATTCACCGGATGTCTCCTATTGAACGTACCTGAGATTTCGTCGGTCGGCTTCTTGTTCGCGATGCTCGTCCCGTAGCTAATACGGCTGATCTTTGGGTTCGGATAAAAGCAATCTGGTACGCTCTTCTTCAGTTAAAAATTTAAAATGTGTTTGATTTGATGCTACGTCGTGTAGAAGCACTTATTGCAGTATGTGGTGGCTTCATTAAATAACTGATTTTTGACATGTAATATTATTTGGACTTGTAATATTTGCTTCGTAAATTTGATTGTTTATTTGTATCAATACAGATTGTTTGTGGAATAAATTTCATTCAATTGTGATGATTCCTTCATGGTGTTGCAATTTTTACAAACAGGTGTATATTTAATAATATTGACTAGGATAGCGCAATTCACGTGCGTTCCAGAATTTCAGAAGTGCAAGATTTTCAGGCTTGTGGATGAGAGGGAATATTTCACATATCATTTTACTCTCGGTATTATTAAAGACCAATTATCTAGTTATTCATATTTCTCTTAAAGGTATTGAAAATAACGTTCATCATACCATTATCCCAGCTCAAACAAATCTTGTATAAAATTTATGGGGTTGAATTTTTCAATGATCATACATATACAAAGTCAAATGAATTTTTACTACACACAAAAATGAAGCTGGTAGGAAATATTTTCCGTCCATAAACTCCTGAGATACTTCTTTTAAGCCATAAAAATGAAAAGCAACACATCTTTTTGAAAAGAAAAATATTGCTGCTGTATTTTTATCAAATTTTCAGATATCGAAGAACAAAAATATTTATTCATTTTAAGAAACACTCCTACCACCGGAAGGTATAACTTTTGCGCTTTGATCCTCTCCAGAGATTCACAGACTCAAATCAATGATTCCAAACGAGATAACTCTAAAACTTGAATTAATGCAATAAAACTTTTATGATTTGCTCGAAAAATCAAACATGTATGTGAGCGTCCGCAAATAAGAGGATGTTACTGAGATCAAACAAAAAAAAATATTTGGACGCAAAAAAGTTTCAGTTCGGATTGAATATTTTATTACATATTTTCGAAGTAATTTTACTTCCTTTTCTCCGTTCATTTTTTCAACCATCCAAATAAATTTTCAAAACAGTTTTTCTCCTTCTTTAAAACGCTCTATAATTTAAGTGGATCTACAAAATGGAGAAAAGTTAATTCATATATGTAAGGTTCCGCCTGAGAAAAATATTCATGATATGATATGAATTCTTAGAAAAAGAGTCATCCGGAGTTTAAGCAGATTCAGGGACTTGCGGTGTTGGTATTAAAAACATCAACAGAAAGGCTTAGCGCCTAGACGAAACAAACGAATTTGGAATTTTCCGAAGAAGACGCTACCCTGGATAAATATCGTCCTAAATAATTCTGTGGGTGGCTCTCTTTCCTAAAAAATAATAAAAAAATGATGTCATTGAATTTTATGAAGACATAAATTCGACTGAATCTGGGTTCCGGCATGATTCTTTTGCGAGCATTGGCTGTGTAAAATCGTAGCTTTAATAATGCCCCGACGGGAACTCATAATAATAAATTAATGAAAAACTGAAGTCTCGAAATAAAATTTATCGCGATGTACCCATGTTGGGATTCCAGTTGTTTGAATTTGTGTGAGTTGCCAAAATTCTTTTAAATCTTTGAAAAAAATGTTGTTAAAGTTATTTCTCGTTGAACAAAAATCTTTTCAGTTAGTGGTTTTCTTTACTCAATTTTGCCACGTATTTGATCTCGTAGCGCTGACAGCTCGGCACTTGCTGAAACTAGGCACGTCTTGGTTCTCCCGGAGCTAGAAAAGGGAGATAAGACAGAAATACAAACATTCATCTGATTAACCTCACTACAACATACTGTAACAAACGTATCTTCTGGAATTGTGAGCATGCTATCAGGATACAGGAACGAGTTCAAGTTTCTGGATAACTTACGTTTATTCACAAGCACAAAGTAAACAGAAACAATATGTAATCAAACAGCACTTAAATGCTCCACTAATTTCACAGAACAAGCAATATTCTTCTCAAAATGATGACGAAAATTATTTCACAAAACAGCAGCTACAGTTCTCAAAACATTGACAAGAATTACAGTCCAATATAGCTCGTTGTTGTTGTTGTTGTTGTTGAGATCCACACCTTCCGACCTACCAGAAAGGTGTAAAATAACCGTTTGGACGGCCGGGAAGTGCCACCCAATTTAGACCGGAACCCAGTGGGGGACCGTACCCTCCTTCTCCTACCACCAACCTCTTGGAAGGACTTACGGATCCACATGTTTAACGTGATCGTACGCCGCATGAACACAGCGGCAGTTGTGATAGCGTGCAAATCCAGCACGCAAACCACCGGACTGCCGCGCCCGAAATGTGCCAACAACACGCGGTGTTCCCAGGTGGTCACCCACCCAAGTACTAACCGCGCCCGATGCTGCTTTACCTCGGTAATCTAACGAGAACCGGTGTTTTCAGCACGGTACGGCCGTTGGTATTCCAATGTAGCTCATGTCGCACCAACTCGTTAACACCACTGTAACTGCGGGATGAGTCCTTTTATAGCCTCTGTAGTAATTTCTGGAAATCTCTATCTCAAAGAATAATCATTCTATCGAGATGCTTCTGGAAGATTCGGGAAGTTGCCAAATTTGCGATAAATCGACAAATCAGGAAACCCTTCTTCTAATTGGGAAATCCTAGCAACCCTGAACTCACGTCATCCTTACGTCATACTGGCGTCATGGACTGTGTTTTCTTCTCCTGAAATATGAAAGAGGAGAGCCAATGAGGGAATGTTGCACTTTTGCAACAATACTTACATAATCTGCATTTTGTGGACTTTAGCATTGAGACCATATTACAAACAACAACATTCGCGATGGTCGTACACTTGTGAGCATAAAAGAGCCGATGCAGCAAAGGCAGCAAGAAAACTTATTGTGTCGCAATATTGCAAACTTCCATGGGGACGAATAAATTCAGCCCCACCACGCAGTTGGATACATAGTTTCTTAGAAATTGAACTTTGTCTACACGAAGTTGCAACGATGCATAATCACATAAGCCGCCTATGGAAAATGTTTTCTAATCTTTATATGCGCAGCATTTTATGTTGCAATCTAATTTACTATGCAGTTTTCTAATTTCGTGAATTTTACAGATGGAATTTAGATATTTTAAACGCACAATTTTTTAATTATTATAAGCGCTGTGTGATAAAATATTTTGAATCGGATAAGAAATCCTATTTTGATAATTTTATCCGGATTTTCTTTTCAAAGCGTTTCGATTTATTGCATGTAGTTTTAACTTACGGGTACTAAGGTGGATAGATGTTTATTTAAGGCATATTACGCAGGTTTAACGTGGCTTATAATGTGAACTGCAGAGTCGCGTTTGCTTATACCAACAATCCCATGTGAAAGGGCATATATCGTCTATTCAGGGTATATAGATTGCGAGGTCGCTCAGCGGCTTATAGCTCATGCCGTAGGCGCTTATTTAGAAATTATAGTAGATTATGAATCCGCGTAGGAGGAATGCCGACTTTTATGAGGCCGTTTATTAGCTGTGCGCACATAATAGACATATATATTTATGATTGTCAGAGAACTATGTGCTCGTAAAATGCATGTATATGTCCCAAAACCATTGACCACAACTTTTATTCCTTAAATATTGATCTTAGACATATTTAATAAATTATAAATTTGCTTATAAAAAGTTACAGAATTTTATGAAATCGATTAAAATTTTTAAGGGAATTAAATTTTAAGAAATACAAAATTTATATACGGCCCCCGTACAAAAATATTTCCAATGAGTCAAATGTGCCCTATACACTAATACGGTGATGTACAAAATTTCAGCAGTTTATCATAAAAAGTCCCAGTGATTTGAAAAGACAAAAATGCTGACTTAAACCACTTTTCGATGCATCGATATGGGATCTCAGAGGGGGAAAATCATGACGGCAGATCACGTTTCAGGGGATCATACACAAATTACTAAATGAAGCAATGATTACATAAATAAATAATAATTTTGCTATTTATTGGTACAACTGTATCTACACTGTGTAGAAATAATAACTTTACACAAAGATTACAAAGCATGTTCAAAATATTTTCCGTCCATGCCAAAGATCCAGTAAAGATAAGAGGCAGATATTATTTGCCTATGATGCATTTCTGCGTTTCGTCATTTGCACTCTTTCTGTAAACATTTACATTTTAATGTGTGATTAATCCCTCACCAACTTTGCTTAAACATATCTCTGGGACTTTTTATGATAAAATGCTGAAATTTTGTACATCACCTTATTAGTGTATGGGTCACATTTTACTCATTGGAAATGCTTTTGTACGGTGACGTATAAAAATTTAAATTTTGTATTTCTTCAAATTTAATCCCCAGAAATTTTTTATCCATTTCACAAAATTCTGTACCTTTTTTTTACGCAACTTTGTAATTTATTATACATGTCTAAGATCAATAGTTAAGGTATAAAAGCCGAGGTCAATGTTTTTGGGACACCCTGTAAGCGGCCTGCTTAGGCGGTATAACATTTTGGGTTGATTTGCTTATAAAAGTTATAGCTAAAGCAGTGGGCAGTACATTTTTAAAATTTTATCACTGGACATTATATTCAGCCCGTTTAGTAAGTGAGTAAACAGAACGGCATTATTGGATCATGCCTATTTCTTTGTTATTTTAGAACAAATTGACAACGAAATGTTTTACCTGCCAGTGTAATTGATACCTGCAAGTGGAAATGAAAATAATTCAGAATAAAAATATTATCTACCGAAATAATTACAAAGCTATTACAGAGATTTTTAGCTCTACCTGCTTCATCGCGTGTTCCTAGTTATCGTAAAAACTGTAAAAAGAGTCGATGGGCCATGTAATAATTATTGTACCTTGCTAAACTTGAGTTAGTAACCTAAAGTTAGATTCCAGAAAGGATCTATGCACTATGAGTTGTTAAACTGAAACTAAAATAACAGGGTGGAAAAATCGGACAATGCATTTCTCTATACACATTGGACATAAAACATATGCATTTTCCTATTGTCTGACGTGGTTTCAAATGATTCGGGTCGTCTGTCACGTTCCACGATAAAGCAAAAGGAACAGGCGGCATAAACTGCTCAATGGCAATAACGGAGTTCTGTCTGAAATAATATATTAGAGGAGAGAACAGACAAAAGGCCGCCCCTTTATATCAGCCGAGCTGGTAATGGCTGTCACCGTGCTGAAGAAATATGAACGAACTAATGCTGTGAAAGATAGAAGCAGTGTCCAGATGTTGACCTGTGTAAATAATTTATTGCTTTCTATGTACAATTTTTACTCACGTGCCCACCCGTGGCGAGATTGAAATTTTAATAACCTCCGTCACATATTATTATAGGTTCCCTAAAAAATTAACTCCTGTTCCCTAAAAAAATTAAAATTAAACTAATAGAAACACCCAAAATTGCCAATGATATAATTTATGTACACTTTAATCGCATTTTAAATAACAGTTAGTGCCATTAAAAAATATTCCTTATCTAAAATAATAAAATATAGTATCTGATTTTATGTCTGTGGTGTCGCACGTAGCAGAAAACTCAAACAATGTACAGTAACGAAATTCAAAACTGGAGCACTTGAATTCAGACGATAATGCACCTAGGGGACATTTTTTTAAAATTCGAATTACTTATTGTTTACTTTTAAAACGCAATTTTGAGCAAGTTTCACACAAATCGGTTCCTTCGCGACCAAAAAATAGTATCACAGATTTTCCATCTTAATACCATTTGAAAGATCAAAGAACACGTGTACCATTGACCTTTGAGAAGAATTCGTGGGAGACTATTCCGTTTTTCTTATCATTCATATTTATCAGTCATATTTTTCCCCATATTTATTAGTCCATTTTTAGCACTTTACAACAAAGTTGAAAAGTGTTTATAAACTTTGTTCATTCTGTCTGTCCGTTAGCACGATAACTGCCGTAAAAATGACTTAATCAAAATGAAATTTTAGCATGTTGTTCAAATGGTCTGTAGTAGGACCTATGGGAATATAAATGAATAATATCACCCAATTAGTTTTGGATTGAACCCGGGTTGAAAAAATGAAATACATTGAACCCCGTGGGACCTAATTTTTCAAACATTTTTTAAGCGGATTTAAAATTCACAAATTGCTTCGAAAATTATAGATAATATTCAAATTATTCCATAAAATATAAAAAAAAATCAGCAAAATATATTCAGATATATTCAGTAGTTTTTTTAATAGAAATTAAAATAATATTTACACTTCCTATACGAAGCGATCACGTGACCATGATATGAAAGGATCACGTGATCTACGTATGATATTTAAAGTTCTTTTTAATTCATATTGAGTGTTGTATCCGGCCTAAAACCGCTTTATTTTTGCTTAAATTCTGTGCATTTACATACTGAAACAACGCAATGACAATATATTTGAGTTTAAATAATCATCCAAATTTGATTATTTCTACAACGAAGCCTATTTTTCACTTATGTAAAATGCAAACATAAAAATATGTAGAATGAGTAGTATAAGAATTGCTGTATTTCTTTATCGCAAAATTATTTAGCTCATGGAGTCTGCATAGCTGATGTGAATGAAATATTCATTGATTTTACAGAGAGAAGGACGGTTTTTTTCGTTAAAGTTTTAAGCATAGAATGTAATTACTTGTAGCTCCATGGTCTTAAGTTTTTAAGTAAAATAAATTATTTTAGTACTGTGATGAATGAAATTAATGGGAAAATGCTCATGGGGGGAAATGCTACTCTTATAGAGAGAGCCAGGCGTGCTATTTTTTCTATGACGTCATTTGAATGAATTTCAGTTGTTTTCGATGAAGTTTTCAAATATAATAAATTATTCTAGTATTATGATGATTTAAATAATATTACTGAGGAATGTATCGCATTTTAGAGATGTTTAAACCAGGCAATTTATATTTCAATGCCGTCCTTTGAATGAAGTTCATTTTTTTCGATGAAGGTTTAAGTTTTCAAATATAATAAATTAACGTAGTATTGCGATAAGTTTTAAAATATTACCGAGGAATGTATTAGTATTGCGATAAGTTTTAAAATATTACCGAGGAATGTATTGCATTTTAGAGATGTTTAAATAAAATTGCATTGAAGTTGGAAAGTGTTTCATTATCAATGCTTTAAGCATGAGAGAGAGAGAGAGAGAGAGAGAGATTGATCTTTCTTGTTAATATAATTCTTTCGAATACGTCAAGAAAAGCTTTCATTTCGCACTTGATATATATATTTTTTAAATTCTTATATCCATGAATTGAAAATTCGCGATATTTTAATATTTTATGGAAATAGGAACTGGTATCTTAGAATTCAAATGAAAAACGTTTTTCAAATTACTATTTGCAAATTTATAAAGCATTAGTAAATGAAACTCTAAAAGTTGATTCGTGTGAAACTGATTTGAGCGAGAAATTATTTTTCTTCCGAAACATGATATCAAATCAGGAGCCAACATATCGAACGCCTGGGTGAAAAACTTCTTTCTCCCAAGGCTCCTAAACATGGAGGTAAAAGTAAGGAGTTAAATATTCATATTAAGAAAACGCCAATATCGTTTGAGACAATAATTAAGGTGGCGCTGGAATAAGATAAATAGTCCTGTAATGAATGCATTTCTATGGCGAAAGACCTAAAATATTTATTTAAACTGTCAATTTCGTAAAAATTAATTATTAGTACAACGCAAAGAATAACTGAAGCAATAAAGAATATTCCTACGTATCCAAAATTATTACTTTCCTTATATACATAATGTATAAGGAAAGTATTGTGACGGGGTCGAAAATTCGAATTCGAGTTTTCGACGGGAGAGCACGTTTCAAGCATCCCTGATCACGAATCAAACATTTTTGAAGTGATGTCTGTGTGTGTGTATGTGTGTGTGTGTGTGTGTGTGTGTGTGTGTGTGTGTGTGTGTGTGTGTGTGTGTGTGAAAGTATGTGTGTGTGCGTGTCAGTGGGTCTGTGGAGACGATAACTGACGAACGAATGGACCGATTCGAACCAAATTTGGTACAAAAATCACAATCTGTAAACACTGGAAGCCTATTGTTTTTATACGCAATCGAATGTTCAGAACCCCCCTAAATTTTCGAATGAAATTTTGAAAAAATCGCCAAAAAATCAAAACCAATAATAAATTTACGTAAATAGACATTTCTTATGTAATTTTTCATTAGAAAACGATTGACATAAATTTTAGAACGCTAACATGAACCGTTCTCGAGATATTGCACATTTTTCAAAAAAATTATCAAAAAGTCATATAAAGTAGAAAAAAAAAATTCCTATTGAGAAACGTGTTCACTTTTCATATATAATATCATGCGATAAATTGGGTGACATCATTCTCGTGGATCTAGCTCGTTCCATTCATGAAAAAAGATACTTTGAGTAATGCTTTTGCATTTGAACGCCAATTTATCTGCTGTAAGAATAACTTATTTCTTCGTCCATAACGCTTGGCGAAATTTTGGCGACAAAATTGGCGGAATGTCGCCAACTTGGCGACTTTTTGAAATGTTGCCAAATTAACGAAAATCTCGCCAAATGGATAAAAATGACGATAAATCAATGAAAATGACGACTAATTGTCGAAAATTCAATATCTTGGAAAGGATATTAGTATCTACTAGAAGAAAAACCTATTTATTTTACTGTAAAAGTAGTAAATTCATTTCATTATATAAGGAAAGTCATGTGTTGCTCACATCAGATTTTTTTACTTTCCAATTCATTTTTATCTCCACATATTCTGTACTCTATCCTACAACTATACTGGTTAATTATACTCATAATTTAGGAATCCTTAATTTAAAAATTATTAAAAATACATATACTAAATACTACGTCTTTCTATATTGTCAACTAACAATAGCAACTACTTTGCAAACACTAGGGACACCTAGATATAATTCTCAAAGCATTATGGCATTTTCAAGCGTTTCATCCATAGGAGTTTTATCTCCTCCTTTCTAACCCTGTGCTCCTAAGTATATAGGCTGACGCAGCCGCTATTTTTACTCCAACCGCTCCAGTCAGTTATTGTCTGCTTCGGCTATTTCGATGGCGCTCTCATGTTGCATGGCTAATATTTGATACGCAAATTAGCTGTGAAATAACAGGTGCTTCTGCTTCCAAAATATTGCAGCAATCATTTAAGGAAGTAGTCTAGGATGTTTTAATTTTCTTGAGATCCCGAGATAAAAACGAGAAAGTAACTTCCTTTCCTTCATGTACTATCATCGCTTCAACTGGGAGAGTCAAGATGACTCTCTCTTCATGGGATGGGTTAGCGCTTAGCCAGAAAGGCTGTATCTCCAAGTTGAGGTTATGTATTTCAGACTATGAAATTAATTAAAATGCTCCAATATAAAGGAGATGATAATTTTGTTTCTCTGAGGGAAATATTATATATTTTAGGTGGTAAAGTTTGCTAGGTATACTTCATCATTTCACGTCTCTCTCTCTCTCTCTCTCTCTCACGAAAAACAGGCGGGCCACATATTTTTTGAGATTTTATTGTCTCAATAAGTGTGTTTGAATTAAGTTGCCAGTAGATGGCCTCTGTTGTCTCATAGTTATTATGGCGTCTGTTCCGCCAGCTTGTATATATAGGAGTATATACAGGAGTGACGTCACAACTGGGGAGATGTGTGTCCCAGCCGTCTAAACCTTCGACCAGAGATATAAGTAGACTGAGCATTGCTATTCAGACGAGATTGAAAAAGTGACCACTGCATGTATCACGTGACTTAGGGTCGAAGACTCGCAGACTTGGCGACTTATTGCCGCGCTTGGCGCTATAAAATAATTTTTTGTACTGGAGTAAAACAGTGCTGAATACGTCTGATGCATTTCAAGATGCCTATTGTTTAGGTCCTAACTAATCAAGTTCCATTAATCACACTAACATGAAATTTGGCATGTCGTTGTCTTTTGTGATATATTTTAATTTCAAAGAGCAAACATTTTGTATGGTGTTGTCCTTCATATATTTAAGTTACATACAAAAGGGTGTATTTGAAAAGAAAATACGTTTTTTGTTTATTTTTACTTGTTTTTAATTCAATTAATAAAAACATCAGTGAAATTGGCCTTAATTTCGAAAAAAACATTAATTATATTATTTAAGGTTGTTGATGTTTAATATTAATGCATCAACATTTTAATAATGAATAAAAAACCTGTATAACTTTGAGATTTTAAAAGTATACATTTACAGAGCTACCATACCATTTAGAATTATAAACGTGCCACTAAAATTATTCCTTAACTTCAGTAAACGCGTATTTTTAACAAAATACTTTTTTTTTTAGTTTTTGTATAAACGAAGTGCAAAATTGCCTCAATGCCAATTTTCAAATTTAGAAATATAGCTGAGCAATATACAATTCTATATAACTATTCAAAATCTTGAATATTGTTCCCAAATTATGCAACAGCTACTTTATATTCCTTGACCCCCCTCCCCCCCCCCCCACACACACACCAAGGAAAATGTTTTTAAAGATATTTGGACACAGTGTTATTATACTAAATCAAAATGCTGCTTGCAAGACATTAACTTGCAACTTCTTAATAAAATGGCTTTATTAGTTAACACCATGTCAAATGCAGAGAAGGGGTTGGGCAGGAATATACATTTTAAAATATTTTTCAGTTCTGAAATTCTTATTGCTCATTTTTTCCAAATATGTGGATGGAAAAGACTCATTTTATGTCAGAAGAACGAGGTATATCAATACATAATTCACCACTGGTTTATATAGTGTATATAAAATTAAACGGGCTAAAATAAACCAAGAAATCACTAATTATTTAAGGTTGTTGATGTTTAATATTAATGCATCAACATTTTAATAATGAATAAAATACCTGTATAAACTTTCAGATTTTAAAAGTATACATTTACAGAGCTACCATACCATTTAGTATTATAAAAGTGCCACTAAAATTATCCCTTAACTTCAGTAAACGTGTATTTTTAACAAAATACTTTTTTTTTAGATTTTGTATAAACGAAGTGCAAAATTGCCCCAATGCCAATTTTTCAAATTTAGAAATATAGCTGAGCAATATACAATTCTATATAACTATTCAAAATCTTGAATATTATTCCCAAATTATGCAACAGCTACTTTATATTCCTTGACCCCCCCCCCCCCCCATTCAGTCATTAGAATTACCATACCTTTTAGTGTTTTAAAAGTTCCGCTAAAATTATTTTCTTACTTCAGTAAAACTTTATTTTTAATAAAACACTTTTATTTTTGTACAAACTGAAGTGCAAAATTGGCAGTGAGGCAATGCCAATTTTCAACTTTAGTAATATAGCTGAGCATTATACAATTGTATCTATTCAAAATCTTGTATATTACTCCCAGATTATGCAACAGTTACTTTATATTCCTTGACACCCCCCCCCCCCCACACAAAAAAAAATTGCTTTTAAAAATATTTGGACACAACGTTATTATAATAAATCAAAATGCTGCTTGTAAGGCATTAACTTGCAAAAGTTAATGACTTTAACTTTCTAATAAAATGGCTTTATTAATTCATATTTATCAATAGAACAACACCCTGTTAAATGCTGGGAAGGAGTGGGGAATGAATAAACATTTTAAACACAATTTTGAAACATTTTCACACTCAATTCCTCACTGATCAAAAATATTATTACTTTGACATAATTAAAAGGATCAAAGAGCTAAATAGAATCTATAGGACAATAATTTCTCCGTATTTAAAATTATTTTTAATTTTTTAAATATGTGTTATGAAATTTCTTATATTTATGTTGTTGCATCCCAAAATTTAATATTTTCACAATTCCAATTTTTAACTAAACAACAAAAACTGAATTGAAAAATATTTTTGTATATTTTATTGCACTTATCATAGATAAATATTATGAATTTTATATGGTTACTTTATACATTTCATAATTTCAAAAAATTTTCAAATCGCATTTTAATTGCTCAATTTCATTTGATACATTACATATACAGTTAAGGACTTTTTTGAAATGTTTAACGAGTATTTTTTAATGTACATACAAAGACAGCTAATACCAAAAGAAAGTGTAAAAAGTAATTGTTTCTGCCACAATTCTCAAGAAAAATTATATTTACGGCCTTACACTGTATTTATTTTTATAAGTCTGGAAAATATATACTCAGCAAAAAATATCAATTTTAAATGTGTACTTACTGATATTTATATAAATTTCTTGGGAGTTATTAATCATATCATAGTATTATATGGCATGAAAACATTGTCAGGAGAAAAGAGTATGAAAATGTAAACAATCCAAGTTGGCGTAAAAAAAATGTCGCCAAGAGAGGAAACTAGGCGTATTAAAAGTTTCACCTTTATTTTATTTTTCTCTTCTAATTTTAAGCATTTATAGAGGTACAGTTTATGAAAGTACACAAACATATATAAAATATTTCATTTTAAAAATAATTACAAGGCTATACATTATTTACAAAGCCAGAAAATCAACTTTTATTATAGGAAGGCATGGTCGTACATGCCAATTAACGGTTTATTTTATATAAAATATCTTTTAAAATGAATGGAAACGACTTACTTGTGAAACGTAGTGTCTCCACTTTTGATAAACTTTGACGTACATCCATATGCAGCGCAGGATATTACCATATTTTGCTTAAATGTAAAAGCAAACGCGCGATGTGCCTTCTCGCTTTCGGAAACGTAATGCAATTGCAATGGAAGGAGAGATGCGCAAGAAAATATGCGCGTAGGGGAGTGCCTAAGTCATGTGACTTAGTTCGGTGGTCACGGAAAGGTTGCCATAAGTCTCTCTACTGTATTTCACCTCGATGGTCTAAACAAGCTACTTTACACCTTTAAATACGCCGGACGGTCTGGGTATGAAAAACAATTGAGGGCGTGAAAGCATACAAGCGCTCCCTTCCTTGTATGTGGATTTTACCACTTGAACTAAGCGTGTATTTCGAACTAAGCGGGAACTAAGCGTGTATTCGTGGGTTAACAGTAACAAACAATTTTCACTAGCAAATTTAGTGCCATTTTCTTTACATTTTAAGTTACTTTGCTCACGCGCTGATCACTTGTTATTTTATAACTCTAATTCCAACTTTAATTCGTTCGATTCTGAACATCCTAGCTACAGGCGAATACGTGTTTAGACTCTTACCTTGGACATATATTACTTGCATGAAGAGGGCTTTATCCTAAACGGGCGTCGTGTTAAAACGTTGCAGAGAATTTGCTGTGATTATCGGAGTAATTTTTATTAGAGTTCTGCTCCTTAGTTATTGGGATTTATATTTTGAACACTCACAACATCCAACTTTCAAGTATAGATATGCAAGAACAACACTTTACCATAATAGATTTCTGTACGGTTTATAACTGTACCTCGAATTTTGCCATAAAATTAGGTAACGGGCATTTCTTTGACTAAAAAGTTATTAAAAATTATATTTACATAATATAATCACTGTAAACGTTTAAAACGGTTCTCAACACGTTGTTAAGATTACATGGCGAGAAAGACACCACTGCAATTCTGGAGAGCTGTGTCTAGAAAGAAGCAAAACCTGGAATCAAGAGTTCTTATCCGAGACAGATTAAAATGTGTGGATCACATTAGGTCTGTATTCATACAGAGTTAGTTTTTTGGTTTTTGATAGGGAAAGCACTGACATCGACACTCCCCGACACGCCCCCCGGGAGTCCTTCCCGGTTGTCCAATTTGATGCTCTAAGTCCTCTGGACGAGCCGGACGGCCTGGGGCTTTCACGCCTCCAGGGAGTGACAGAAAATCTCACGGATCTCAACAAGTCAACATTTGTTGATGAGCCAGTCACATTAATAACGTGTACCTTAAGTACATCATTATCTGTTTTCTTTTCACGAAGCTTTAACATTGCATTTGTTTTTAACATTACATTCTGCGGTCAAAATTGTAACCCGGAGATGAAAGTTATGATTGCATTCTCAATATTGAGAATTTTAGATCCCTCGGGAAAGAGTGTGCCGGTTCTAGTGTCTACACCCAACGGTTTAAAAGATCTTTCATTATTCACGTTCTATAGGACACCCTGTATAATTGATTACATACACAGAGAAAATGCAAATGTAATCTACGAATTACGTCCTCAGAAATATATATCAGTATAAAGTAATAGCCGAAAATTGCATGTTTCCACATGTGTATTGCTTGAATTCTTTCTAGCACGGTTTTCTTAGTAAGTGGGTATGTCCCCTCGTGGAGCATATGAACAGTATGTATGTACAGCTGTCAGTATTTAAAAGAAACAAAGTTATTACTAACAATAAGTCAGTGGCAGTGGAATTTGGGATGCACCGACATTTTGCTTGATTTCAAAGTGTGTTCCGAACGCTTGTGACACTTTAAATTATTGAATTAATTTTTATCTCCCCCCCCCCACCTTTGTTTTTGCTATTGGTTAGGCACATTTATTTTCTAACTCTAAGAAGTGTGGGGGGGGGGCAGTATTCCTGAAACCACCATTTTCTAATTTTTCTATATCGCCGTTGATATTACCGTCTTATATAACAATAAAATACCTAATTGGGATTTTGATACAATCCAAATAGCCAGTTTGTATCTCAGGTAAGAAGTCGTTTGTGGAGGACCAAGCAAGGAAGTAGCGTGTGCAGCAGCATAAGACGTATGCATGATGTATCTAGGTTTGAGTACTGCTATATTTGATAATATCTCTAGATGTGATATGAATATTGTCTCATCAATAAAAACCAATGTTGACTCAATGGTTCGTCTCGAAGCGAGTAAAATTTAGAATTAAAGACTCACAAATAAAACAGCTTTATTCATCTCTTGAAAATTTTCTGTTTTACAGAAAATGAATAACAAGAAAAAACAATCATGCATAACGCATTGATTATTAAACACTTTCCATCTTCACTGCAATTTCATTTAAACATCTCTAAAATGCCATACATTCATCAGTGATATCTTTAAAATTATCGCAATACTATATTAATTTGTTATATTTGAAAACTTAAAACTTCATCGAAAAAAATTAACTTTATTCAAATAACGTCATTGAAATATAAATCGCCTGGCTCTTTATGAAAACTTAGTAAACACTTCATTCATACACTTTTATTCTATTCCTTTTATTCATCATAATACTACAGTAATTTATTTTACTTAAAAATTTAAAACCATGGAGGTAAAAATAATTTAACTCTTTGCTTAAAACTTCACCGTAAAAGTCTGTTAAAAAATCGTCTGTTTCTCTATGTAAAATCAATTAATGTTTTATTCATATCAACTATATTGTAGATTTCAAAGCTAAATAATTTTGGGTTAAAGACATTCAGCAATTCTTATACAACTCATTCTTACAGCTTCATGTGCTTACATTCTCCATAAGTGAAAATTAGGCTCCGTTGTAGAAATAATCAATGTTGGATGATCATTTAAATTCAAATTGTTATTGCGTTATTTCAAAATATAGATACACAGAAATTAAGCAAATACAGCGGTTTTAGGAGAGATACAACACTAAATATAAAGCAAAAAGAACTTTAAAAATCACGATTTTGACAAAATATGGGTGTCATTAATCATTTAAATTCAAATATATTACAATTGCGCTGTTTCAGAATATAGATGCACAGAAATTAAGCAAAAATAAAGCGGTCTTAGGACGGATACAATACTAAATATAAATTAAAAAGAACTTTAAAAATCCGATTTCGACACAAGATGAATGGCATATTTTATTTTGAAGAGGGTCACGTGATCTCTTCATATGATATGGATGTAATTATTATTTTAATTTTTATTTAAAAAACTATCAAATATATTTTGTCGAATTTTTTTTTATATTTTTATGGGATAATTTGAATATTTCCTAAAACTTTCGAAGCAATTTGTGAATTTTAAATTCGCTTAAAAAATGTTTAAAAAAATTATGTCCTTTAGGGTTCAATGTACTTCATTTTTTCAATCCGGGTTCAATTCAAAACTAATTGAGTGATATTATTTATTTATATTCCCGTAGGTTTTACAGACCGTCTAATCAACATACTAAAATTTAATTTTGATAATGTCATTTTTATGGCAGTTATCGTGCAAACGGACAGACAGACTTACAGAAAAAATGAACAAAGTCATAAACACTTTTCACCTATGTTGTAAAGTGTTAAAACTGAATTTTTGATTCACGACATATCGTATTATAAATGAAAATTTGCCTCTTTTTAAGAAGTAATTAGTTTGTATTCTTAAAAACAATAATGATATTTATGGTGAATGGAGTTTCCTAATTTTATATCGCGCTCAACCATAACTTTTAAATTTTTAAGTGTCATTCGTAGCTTAACAGACTCCATCAGTAAATATGTTTTCATCTTAGAGGTCATCAGCAGATATTGGCATTAGAGATATCAGCATTGAGTTTATGAAGCTCGAAGTTTACAAAATTGTCCAACTTCATAGCTTGAAAACATGGAAAATTTTTTAACCACGTTCAACTGCCTAATAAAGAGTTAATTGGTCAGCAGGAATTAAAAATTGCCCTACTTCCCAATATCAGCTGAAGTTATTAACTAAGGAACATTGATCAGCGAAGTAGGCCTTTCAGTATGAAACAAGTTGATAGATATTTGAATTAAAGTTAAATGACTTTTTCTAAGATAAAAAGTGCAGAAAAGATTTATGGAAAGTTTGTTTCATATATAATATAGGCACAAGCTGGTTCTCTGGAGAGATTATAAATACAGTAAAACGCTGTCATCATTCTGTCTCTCATTTAATTAAGAGAGTTGATAGTTTATTTCGGTGTAATCAATTACTTTGTATAAAAGTAGTTTCCTGTTGAATGTGATTACATTCTGCACTGCGCGTGCATTTCTTGAAAGAATAAAATGATTCCCATCGCATGCTCATTTATAATTCGCAAAAGAAATAATACTCTAGAGAGATCCAGTCATCAGTAAGCTCTATTTTTACTGGAATATTGGAACAGTATTTATAGAGAAGTGATATGTTGATGTCGGCACAATTATATTATCTGGTTTTTTATCTGCATCATATCTGATTTCGTTCAATTTGGATGAACAGCACCTGCATTTTCCCTTGACAAAATTGAAGGTATGTTTTCGTACACATCCTTATTCGAACACTACCGCACTCTTGTCTGCACTTCTCAGTAAATACCATGCAGCAACTCCTCTTTTAAGTTCTAAACAACACATCTGCTAAGAAGATAATTCAAATCTGAAAATGGTGCTCCGCAGTTTTCAGCAGTGCAATTAATCTAGAATAGCAGCATCAAAATAGCAAAGATGATTCTTCTTTGTCAACTAAAATTCTACAGAGCGAGGGATGATCGGAAATGAACTGGAAAACTGATTGCAAATGGAAGGCAGTCACGCGAAAAGAACATTAATGAGGCCCACCCCCAAATAGTCTTGACAGTTTGGTTAGAAATCAAGGATGATCGTTTCTGTTCAGAGAAGTATGTTGCTCGTCTCTTCAGTAGTTGATTACAGGTTAGAGTCTTGTTTTTTGTAGCAATTCTAGAGAATAAGGCGGTTTTGTCCGATGTCCATCCCACTGTGATTGATTGGATTTTAATGTCCACGGCTGTGGATTTACTTGCTTGGGTTCAGACAACTTGATTAAATTTTTTGGAAAATAATTTTATTGAAAATAATTTTATTTGATTCATTTTACTGCCATAAACTATTTTATTATTTTTATTTTCTTGAACATTTTCAAACATGTTCATCACAATTTTATTGTGCAGTAAATCTAAAAAAGTATTTTAACTGAAAATAATACATACATTTTGATGAAATGTTGGATAAAGGGGGAAATATTGAACACTTTGGGGGGAGGTTATATATCAGTTAACATTCTTAAAATTTTTGTTACTTTATAAAATATTGTGACTGTGTCGAAAATTCGAATTCCAGTGGTCAACAGAAGAGCACGTTTCAAACACCCTTGAATTCGAATCGACCGTTTTTGAGCTGATATCTGTTCATATGTACGTATGTTAATGTGTATGCTAGTGTGTGTGTGTTAGTAAGTCATTGAATGAGATATCTCATGAACGAATCGAACATTTTTAACGAAATTTAGTAAAAATTTAGTAAAAATATTACAATAGGTTAATACTGGAACCCTGTTGATTTAAAACGCGATCGATTATTTGGAAAACCCACAAATTTATGAATGACATTTTCAAAGAATCAATAAAAATCACAACCTTCAATAAAGTTACATAAATAATCGTTTCTTACGTGACTTTTTGTTAGAGAATATATGACAAACTTTAGAACGCTAGCCTGTACGATTTTCGAGATACTGCACATTTTTCAAATAAATGTATAAAAATTTAAATATAATAAAATTATTATCGTTCAAATTCCTTATGCAATATTATGCGATAAATTTGGTAGCATTATTCTTGCAGATCTTGTTCATTCCATTAGCTAGGAAAGATACTGTGTGGAAAGCTCGGGCCGCCCGACTCACCCAAGGGCATGGGCAGCAAAGTGAGCGGCCGAGGAGGAAAGATACTGTGTGTAATAGTTTTTTATTATGACGCCTAATAATTTGTCAAAAGCTATTTATTTTTAGATAAGAATAGCTCTTTTATCCGTCTGTCTGCAACGTTTGGGGATAAATTTTGTAAAATTAGCGACTAATTTTATGAAATAATACCAACTTGGTGACTTTTCTTTATGGTGCCAAATTGGTTAAAATTTCACATTTGACGACGGAAATGACACCAAATAGATAAATTAATTATTATTATATTTTAATATAAATGGACTATATTACGTATTGTGGATGCCATAAATATTGATAATGTTAAGTTAGATTTACATATAATATAAGGTAATGGGGTGCTTGGAGATAGGTTTAAATGTTATCATCTAGAAAAGTGCAAATGTACAATGCAATGATGCATTGCGCCTTTGATTTTGTACATCGGTTTTCGTTGTGAAAGAAGTAAATTCATTGCATTATATAGGGAAAGTCATGTACTATCCACATCAGACACTTTTTATCCTTTAATATTTTGGGGTTTATTGCGCTGAGCAGCTGTAAAGATATTTTGGTACCAAACTGTGTTCTGATTCTTTAAGATTTTTTCTAGCTATGCTAGCTGATTGATATTGAAATATCAATATGCTAGCATAGACAGAAAAAGTATTTTCTGCTAAAATTTTAATAAAAAATTTTGCAAAAATATTTTTATTTAAACGTCATAAAAATAATCTTTAGAAAATAGTTGCATCCTTGCATCATTTCTCGTGTATTTGTACACCACCATATAAAATTATGAAGCGACAGAAACAATAATAAAGCAAACAAAAAAGATCAATCGTACATAAAACATTGATTATGAAAGCAAATATATGCGAGTAGCAGCTGTCGTGACGGAATTCGTCACTCCTTTGTAAATTGCATAACTTCTGTACCTTTTAAACTTATATTTAATTAATCTGTGTCCTGGAACCCTCATGTCATTGTATATATTTTAGCATATTTAAACGTATCAAAATCTGTATTGAATTGTGGCCATTTTTATTCCATAATAATTCTCGCACACTCGAGGAACAACGTACGTCGTTCAAGATCGCACTTGCTTGCTGGTGGAGACAGTTGTCTCCATGTTTTTTCGCTTTGTTGGGTGATGCAATCTTGTGCTGGATTTCGTGTGGTTCAGCACGTGCCTTGTGAATTTTTCGTTGGAAGGGGCGGATCCCTGGATGTATTTGAAATGGAAAGAATTTTGGATTGGAGGAAATGTGAAGATGTGAGCCCCTTGATAATTTTAATTGGCCGGGTCCTGGATCCACCCGGAGTGTTTAAAAGCTGAGTGATTCTTGATTCTGGGCTCTCTCCCTGGAACATCTTCGAACCCACGAATTACGCGGAATTCATCCCCCAGGTTGAGTTCCGTCGCTGTGGGGGTCGGGAGAGATGCCACCTCTTCCACCGTCGCCTCTGCTGAGATCTGATGCCTTGCCCTCGCCGACCGTCGACCGCTGTGTGGATGATGATTGAGAACCTCGTGCGAATCCGTGACCGGGACCAGTGAAAGCAATTTATGAAACTGGTCGTTCCTTGGATTACCTGATCCGGCACCTTGCCGGAAACTGCGGTTCTGCCGTTCCTGCTGGAGCGGGGCAATGTTTGTCCCGAGGGAATCTGCCAGTGGATGCCTACGCTTTTCCTACCATGAGCCCTTTTCAAGTTTTGTGAGGTAAGCCTTGATTATTTAGACGTGCCGTTGGCAGTCGTCTGGACTTGAGCGTCGACTCCGAAGAACACTTCGCCTTTGATTTTAGCTGCCTTCATTAATCATATTATATATTGTTTAACTTCAGCTTCCAACCTTAATTAAGGAATTAGTGCATCTAAAGTAATTGAAATTATTCGAATTCTTAGCGTTCCTCGAGTGTGTATTCCCTCTGACCATACCATGTTTTGTTGAATAATTGAAAATGTGATATTAATACGTAATTCCTGGAACCTTCCTTAAAAACCTGGAAAATATTTCCAAAGTCTATGAGCTTTGCTTTAAAATTTGTTAGTTTTGTGAAAATATTTCAGTAAAGTGTGGCATTATCAAATGTATTATGGCATTTGTTCTTTAATATTGATTCATTCAATAATTATAATCATTACGGATATGTTATATATTTACTAATTTAGCTTTCAATATTTTTAACACTTTCCAACATAGTTGAAAAGTATTTATGACTTTGTTAAGAGCTGTAGTGCTGCCATCTAGTGATATTTTCCATTACTTATTTTCAACAATTCTCGATTTAATTGAACCAAAAATTCAGATTTTATCAATAGAAATTGTAATTAATCTTTGTAACTAAAAAAATAACGTGGGGTGTTGACTCAGTGGCGCCGCGCGTCCTCACGACTTCCCTCAGTAATCGCGCCTGTGCACTATACACTATTTTTAAGCGCTTTTCTCGCCTTATGTGCACCACAGTGCTCAGTAATTGTTGATCGCCTGTTCAGATAACAGAAACACCATGCATTTATGAAAAACAAGCACCATATCCGTTCTTCGTACGGATATCATATAAAGAAACTTAAAATTCACAATTATGTGCAAATTCCTATAGTATTCTAAATGACAATGGTAATCAAAATATTCTAATAAAATAGTTAATTTAATTCTCCTAAAAAAATATAATAATCTCTGTTCTCGCTATACATAATTCAAAGGCATATGCGTTTGAAGATTAAAACATCCTGGTCCCATTTGTAAACAAATTAAAAAATATCATTCCCATAAAATTTCATTTATCAAAGAAATTGAAATGCATTTTATATTTCAACAACCTCTGGTCTTAGAAATTCGAGACATAAACTAAATTTTAAGGAGAGCCATGCCACAGCTACTCAAAAAAGTTCATCGAATTCAGTGCACTCGCCGTGATAAGAAGACAAACACACATAGTACATGCACTCGTCAAAAGTGAAATTGCAACACCATGAAGGAAAGCACGTATCCATATGCAAATCACACTACCGGTAGAAGAGAGAGTCATATGTAAATGATTAAAAGGGCAAATAAAGATATGGAAATGAAACCTGTTTATTCAGTAAAGATTGTGATACCCACGAGCAGCTATACAGGCAGCTAAGCGGCGAGGCATACTCTGAAGTAATCCTTGCCAAGCAGCGTCCATTGCGACACGCAGTTCGTCTACGGTATTGTACCGGTGGTCCCCGGTGCACCTGGTGTCCGATGAAAGCCCACACGTGTTCAATAAAAGATAGATACTACGAGGCTGCCAGCTAGGAAAGGATGCGAGTTCCGTTCAGGCTGTTGAGAGTTCGTGGTATTGTCTTTCTGGAACATCGTGCCGTATCAATGGCCGAACCATAGGCATCATAACTACGTACGTACCCGTCTGCTGTTAGATTACCTGCAATGTGCACCAGAGCTGTCTGCTGATCGAACATGATACCGTCCCAAACCATGCTGCCTGGTGTGGGGCTGGTGTGACTTTCGGTGATATGGGCCGGCAAGAGGCGTTTCCCGGGAAGCCGCCACACCCATCCACGACTGTCATTCATCCACACGCAGCAGCCAGATTCATCCGTAAACAATGCCCCATGTCTTTTATTGGTCCAGTTGCGATGACGACGACACCACGCCAGACATGCACCCCTGTGTCGAACGCTTAATGTCGTCCCAGTAGCTGGCCGCCGTGCGCACATCTGTACTTCATGCAACCTGTTGCGAATGGTTTGGGTGAACTCAGGTGTAACAGTTGATGGTGGCAGGCTGTTTCGGATGTCACTTGCCGTTGCTAATGGGTCTGGACGAACCATTAGGCGAATCTGCCGGTTTATGCGCTCTGTCGTGTGCATGTTTCATACACTCCCTCTTTGGTGCGTTCTCTAATGCTCCTGTGTCCATCGTGTCACACATCGCTGGATGGTACTCACATTGTGTCCAACACGCATGGCAATTGCCCGCATCGGCAAAATTACGTCACGCAGCTCCAGGATACGGTCTCGTTAGTCAGCCGTTAACTGTTGGTATACAGCTCGCTGACATCTTCGAGGCATTGCTTCTTTACTTTTTCGGCTGCTGCAAATCGTCGCTGATAGTATTTACAGGACGAGCTGTCTGCTGGTCTTTATCACACGAACCTGGGTGTCCCTTAACCCGATACGTACGAAACTTTATCATTTGCAGATGGCTCTCTCTTAAACCGGTACTGTGGTCTGCATATGGCTACACTCATTCCTTCATGGTGTTGCAATTTCACTTTCGACAAGTGTACATGCAGGCAGACAAATTCTTAATTTTATTTATATAGATGTTGGTATTTGTGCAATTTATTGAGCCGCATTGGCTAATTTAAACACTTGCTTCGAAAATAATTTGTTGATTATTTAAATTATAAAAAAAAATGTTTTTTATTTTCTGCGGCAATTTCAATTGCAAGAAGCACTGTTTATTTTCGATAACTGAAATTTCAGGACAGATTATTTATTTACTTCTGATAATGCAAATTTGTAAATGTTTCTTTACCTTGAATAAAAAAGGGTATAGAAACAATTACCAAGATGTTGCTCAATAGAGAGCTTGATGAACTTTGATATGTTATTTTACTGTGAGGATTTTTACATGCTTTATCTTTATATATAAGAAGGATTTTCATATTATTTATTTATATTTGTATAAAAATTTAATTGGTATTCTAGAGAATACCCTGCTGTAAATATTGTAAAGGCAAAAAATTGAATTTGTTAGAAGTTGATTGTTTTCTTTTGTATAGAAATTGTTTTACTTGTATAGAAATTGTAATTGTATTCTAGTGAATACAGTGGTATAAATTTGTCACTGGAAAAAATTATAAATTGTTAGAAGATGAGAAGTCGATATACCGGAGTTTATACTCCCTTGGAAAATATGTAAATATTGAAATGGTGTTGAAAATCCTGTTTAATGTCTCTTAGTTATGTTATATATCTTGATATATTTTACCCTTGAAAAACAGTAACAATGTATAACATTGTTTTAGGTATTGCAATTTTATATCTGTATATTTGTAAAGATTAAAGTTTTATCTTTGTTCTGTTTTCTTCACACTCACCCTTTGTTTTTAAAGAATTGGGGAAAATGTTGTATTTGCAAGATATATGTTATAGTAGTATTTGAAAGATGTTTTGCTTTGTCTCGACAAAAGTGTTGTCGACTTTTGTTTATCCTTTCAGAGGATGACTTTCGGCGGATGGCAGTCTTTCGCCTGTTTTGCTTTTTGGGTTCTGGCACCTTGGCTGGCGGTGTTGGGACTCTCGGAGGTTCTGGCTGGAGGTGTGGGTCTGGTCTTCGTGGAGTGGTGGCGTTGCTCGCTGCTCTCTTGGCCGGGTGCTGTGCCGGGCGTTCGACTTCTGTCGCGATGGCGGATCGTAATGTTTTCCGGATACCGTCGGGTGGGGCGGTGATTGTGTTTGATTACATAGTACAACTTAAAAATTCTGTGTTTATTTTTTATCATTTAACATTTAAAATATTGTTCATATTCCAATAGTTTAACCTTAGAAACTTCTGTTTACTTTTCGGTAGCATAAGAGGGATCCTCTCCAACTAAAACATCGTTGTTTATAGTGGAATATTTAAAATTTTATGGTGCTATTATTATTGTTTCAAATGAATTTACATGTTTAAATTGCTTTATCCTACCTTTAACAAAGCACATTTAATACAGTTTCGTTAGAAAAATTTACTTCTACGAAAGATTGGTTGACAGTTTTTGAAGATGTGGCTTGAGATACGTGTTCTACGGGCAAGATTCTGTATAAAATATGACACATTTATTCATAAGTTTTTCTTATAATTTCTTAAGTAATGTTTTAACCTCCTTCTAAAATTGTATTGAAATTTGTAACAAAAAAAATGAATTTTAAGTTACTTGTGGGATTAAATGCTAAAAATATTAAAAAATTTTTTAGAATTTTTTAAAATAAATTTTTTTTGACAAATATACAAATGTATCTATTTAATACAATACCATACACAGTTTTATGACTCTAGCTTGATTAATTATGACTGAATAATATGTGCAAAGTTGAATATATTAGTTTTGAGAGAAACTATCTCAAAATCTTGCTTCATTTGTATATATGTTTTGCTTAGATAAATTTATTATAAAACCTGTTCTAATTTCAATATTTTGATAAGTTTTTTTTTTAAATATTCTTTGGAATATATTCAATAGATATAGAAAATTATGAAAAAATTTATTTTTAAGTTTAAACTCTTAACTCTCATCTTAAACAGCAAAATGTATATTATTTAAGTGTTTCATTACTTAAATTTGAAAAAATTTTGTTTACATTCAAACATTTAAATTTCTAAAGCTTTTATTTGCATTTCAAACTTTCAAATTTAAACATATAGAAGTTTTCTTTGAAATCATTCAAGTTTCAAAAATCATTTGTTTGCATATAAATTTTTAATAAAAAATGTAAGCTTTTTGAACTCATATCATAATTGGATGGCCACTTTTTAATCACTTTCCAGCGTAATTATAAAGTGTTTATGACTTTGTTCATTCTGTCTGTCCGTTCGCACGATAACTGGCGTGAAAATGACTGTATCAAAATGAAATTGTAGTATGTTGTTCAGACGGTCTGTGGGACATATGAGAATGTAAATGAATAATATCACCCAATTAGTTTTCGATTGAACCCGGGTTGAAACAATGTAATACATTGAACCGTATGGGACATAATTTTCCAAGCATTTTTTAAGAGGAGTTAAAGTTCACAAATTGCTTTGAGAGTTTTAAGAAATATTTAAATTCTTACGTAAAATGTGAAAAAAAAATCATTAAAATATGTTAAGTAGATTTTTAAATAAAAATTGAAATAATTATTACACCCATATTATATGAAATGATCACGTGACTCATTGCAAAATAAAATATAGCAACCATTGTTGTTTTCGCTGTGTGAAAATCGTGATTATATTCGTGATTATAGCATCCGTTCTAAATCACATTATTTTTACATATTATCCCTGTATCTAAATTCTGTGCCTATTCAATAACAATAGTTTTTATTACTTCTACGACAAAACCGAATTTTACTATATGCAGAATGTGAACAAATCAAGCGAGTTTAAGATGAGTTGTATAAGAATTGTTGAATTGTTTTACCGCCAAATTATTTATCTCTGGAGTCTAGAGTATAAGTGATACGAATGAAATATTCATTCCTAAATTTTTAATAAAAGAAAGTAAGCTTCTTGAACTCATATCATTATTGGCTGGTCATCTTTTAAACATAGAGAAGCAGGCGATTTTATAGCATTTTTCGTTTTTGATGAAGTTTTAAGTTTCCAAATTTAATAAATTATTGTAGTACTATGATAATTTAAAAAATATCACAGCTGAATGTTTCGTATTTTAGAGGTGTTTAAATAATTGTATTTCAGCTGGAAAGTGTTTCATAATCAATGCTTTATTCATGATTAACTTTCTTGATATTTGGCTACAAATATTTGGGGATCGCACAAATATAAAAATTATCTAATGGTGCTCGCGTTAAACTACAAGACATTTTCAATGTTTTTTGTAATCCAATAAGCCACTAACAATTATATTCACTGTTTTATATGTATTTCCATAGATCCTGCTGTTATAATCCCTGCAATCTCTCCAAAGCCAAAGGACCTCTGGCGTTTATAATCTCCTTTTTGAAACATGTTCTCACTTTTGCTCCCATTTATCCCTATAATCCCTAAATTGCAACTCAAGGTCGAAATACTTTGAAGTCGATATTTTGAGCGCCCTTTCACAAGCGTTTTATCTCGCTGTTGTTTTCTGATATAGAGCTTCTCCATTTAATGAATTAATGACATTTCATTTTACAAAATGATCCTTTGTTTTACGCTACATTTTGATCGATATGGAAGTCGAGGTGGTTGAAAAATATCTTCATTCCAACTATATATTTCACCTTTCGGATTTGGACAAAAGAGGCACATTCATTGGTGGCAAGCAGATTTACCATTTATATATTTACCAAACATTTTCAATGAAACTTCTATTTCCTAAAAGTAAACGATAACGAGATAGATTCAGCCTCAAATTTTAGAGAGTATAGAGGGATCACTACGGAATTCCGACTATCGTTTTCTTCTACTTCCGGTTCAAAAATCGTCCTTAAAATGTCTATTTCTGAAGCTCGGTTATAGTAAGAGCTTAGATGATGAATAGTAAGTATTTAGCATCAAATTCCGAGTGTGAGTTCATTAAGGAAATATAGGATATATGGGTTCATTAAGGATTTTCACTTCCAGTTTTGACGTTGTTACTTCTGGTTTCGTCTGATTTTACAGAATAAACGTGCAAAAAAATATAAAAATGCTTAAAAATTTCGCCAAAAATATAGTGTACCCACCACGTTTTGGGTTATGAAGAATCCTTCATAAAATTCCTATATATTAGAATGGGTTTCTTTCTTTATCCACTACCTGAATAATATATACATACATTGTGAAATATTTCTTTATGATTTTATTACAAAGGAAATAATCATGTTTCGATCAAATGTTCTTCTAGGATACATCAAATACATCAAAGCTTTTCGATCTAAAATGTTAATGCGATATTTTCCAAATGCTGTCGATCTAAGCAAATACTGTCAATGAACTTTACACACATGATGAACTTTCCACCATTGGCGTCCATGGACACCAATGTCTGCAAAGGGGAATCGAACTATTTGGGATAGGGTATGTCAAATACCTGTCTGTTTGAGAGGTTCTTCGTTTGGGATGGACGCTGCCCCACCCGTAAGCAAAAGGTTAAAGTAACAATCCTCTTAGTGCTGATGAGTGTTGAAGACCCAGACCGCTCGACTCAGCCGAGGATTCGAGTAGCTAGTTAGGCGGCCGGGAGGGAGCCCTCTTAGTGCATTAAAATAATCGTAAATCGCGAAATGAATTCGATTTGAGAGTTGAATGTCATCAACCCCGACAATTTTTTTTTAAATTAGAAAACTTCCTTCACTCTACAAAACAGATTACATTATTTTTACATGAAAATTATGCAACTGTTTAGTGTTTACGAAACGCATTCTGACGGAAAGGAATTGGGGGGGGGGGGTCTTTTTTGGTTTTCAAATGGACTTTGCAGAACAGCTTTGAAAACAATCAAACAATTTGGACAATGTATGTGTATGCGTATAAGGTTAATATTTCTAAAAGGAATCGAGAGATATGAACCACATTTTGTACGATGATTACAATCGGAAAAAATATAGATACTTACTGATCTTTTCATATAGATGCACTAATATAGATCTACTGATATAGACTTTAGATATTTTAGATACTACAGATACTTTGATATAGTATAGATAAGATACTTTGATGTACTCTAGATACTTTGATGTGCTAGTATAGATACTATAACACACTATAGATACCTTGATATAGATGTACTGATATAGATACTACTGATGTAGACTTTAGATATTTTAGATACTATAGATTCTTTGATATAGTATAGATACTATAGATACTTTGATATAGTATAGATACTATATATACTTTGATATAGTATAGATACTTTGATACAGTATAGATACTATAGATACTTTGATATAGTATAGATACTATAGATACTTTGATATAGTATATATATTATAGATACTTTAATGCACTATAGATACCTTGATATAGATGTACTGATATAGATACTACTGATTCTACTTTTTTCCAGATCCGTGCATAGCATTACTACTTTAAATAACAAGTCTTTTGTGAAAAGAATGATGGTCAACTATATTAAATTTAAATTTATTTCCAATAATCTTACGTTGAGAGATAATTTAAACTATTTTAGAACTTTAGAGTAAACTGGTCTCAAGATATTACATCTTTTTTGAATTGATTTGAGATGTCTTATACCTTTGTATATTTATCCAAATTGGCATAAAAATTGTCGGCTATATAAAAATTCTAGATGTGATGCTTTTGTTTTCGGGAAGGAAAGTTATCTGTCTAAATGAGAGGCATTCTGTTCCCTGAGTTTTTCTTTTTCAATGCACTCAAACGCTAGGGAAGTCGTTTCTGTCAGGAAACATTTCATTCCCACGTTATCACGCTAATTAATTATCCCACTCTTTAGACAGAAGTAGCGCGTCCATGTTTTAATAAAATATTATATTCAGCCACTGGTCAACAGGCGAAAAGTCGACACATGCGAGGGTTATTGAATAAGTACAAAGGTATATCAACTAATTGGGAATATTAAATGGGAGAAATGCATTAAAATTACAATTTTAAGTATTAATTTAAGTCTGCATGTTCTCAAATAAATCTATTGAAAAAGAAATTACGGATTCAGTTTGAACTAGCGGATATACCCGGCATTTCTCGTGATTTAAAATGTGTGCAAATTCCGAGTCTCTAATTTTTTTTATAAAGAAAAGGGTATCTGCGGAGGAAATTCTGGAGAATAAAACGTTCTGGTCTCGTTATGTAAACCAATTCTGAAATTTATGAATTTGCAAATAATTTCCTCAAATAAAAATAAATGTGGAGTTCAGAATAATTAGTCTAAATGTGGAGTATAAAATAACAATACTGAATGTGAACATATAAATTCGTCGAAAACTGTGATTTTGTATACAGTAGACAGACTTTTAATTTCATATAAACGTATAGCTAGATTACGATTTTAGGCGTTAATCTAGAAAGAACTGTTGAAGTTGTTTCTTATTTAAAGAAGTTTAAAGAAGTTTCTTGTGGTGTAGCAGGAATGTTTCATACGCTTCAACTCTAGCATTTGAAAACCAAATTAGGGGTCCATATGGGTATAAGAATACAGTCCTAAGAACAATAATGTAACAAGTCAATATTTTTTACATAAAAAACGTATTAATTAAATAAATTAATAATGCAGTAATTAAATGTATTAATAATGTAGTAATTTTTATATATATTATCAAACATCTAAATTTGAAAATATTTGTATTAAATATTAGAAGAAAACTCAACTTTAAATTATATATATCCAAAAACTCTCACTGAAATAATCAGTAATTTAGAATGAACTAAAAAAGGGAAAAAATGCACATAATATTTTAAAATTATTATGTTATTTGCACCTGATGCAGAATCACTATATTCTTTTAAACTGCTCATTTCAAATAGATTTTACATGCAAAATTGGTTTTCATCTTATACACACCAAGATAATGTAAAATGAGCATGACTGGAATCCATCATTACAAAACTGCAGCATCATTTTATATACATGCAACACTCTATTTTTCACCTAAGTTAGTTTTACTCAATTGAGTAGTTTAAAAATTATTGTAAAACCCTTGTACTATATCAGAGTATGCACATGACACATATAAATTTTCAAAAGAAACAATACAAACAAAAACCTGTTTACATCTTAGTGTAACATTCTAATTTGTAGACAGACCTACAAACGGGCAAAAAAACGAAATGCTGAAAAGTGGCATTTCATAATCATTGCTTTAGAAAATGTCTCGATTTTAAATTTGACCGAGAAGTGTTTCTGGCACAAAAACAATGTGTTCCTTTTTCGATTAAAATTAAACAAATACAAACAATATTGCCCGCAAAACTTTTAATGTAAAATAGTAAGTTTGCCCAATATAAAAAACTTATCAATTCATGAAAAGATCAAATATAATTTTTTTGCCCTCATTAGACATATTTCTTTCAAAGACATGTTTATACAATTTCGGAAAATATTCGTTGCGTTTGCATCCTAAATGTAATTAAAGAAACCTGAGAACTACTGGAACTACTGGAATAATACTTTCGACTCTTGCATTTTTAATTGGTAGTCACAACAAAAACAAAAATGCAGTCAAACGGCGAATGAATATCTGACGTCACAAGGGACATCAAAATGGAGATATGAGAGAGAGAGAGAGAGAGAGAGAGTAGTCATTTTTTTCATTATGCATTTAATGAGTACGAGTTGATGTTTGCGAAAACATTATATTTATTTTACTTCCTCCTCTCCTGTTCTCCTAAAATATATAACACGTGAATATATCAATAATTTTTACAAACTGTATCTTTCTTTTTGCACATAGAGTCAGTGTTAATTACTTATGACTTTTTAATATCAAAAATCATCTTATTTAATCTCAAAAATCGAGCTCTTGAAGTTTTAAACTTAAACTAGGGGATTTGATTTTAGAACTATCATCGATAAAACTTCAAAAGTACCTAACCTCACTATTTTCCAGTCATTCTTCTGTTTAAGATTTAATCCTCAAACTAGATAGTATTTTTTGCCTTTTTAAGCTCCTTAAAGTTTAAAGCGACTTTGATTTTTTTTTACTTTACGTTCCTAGAATTTTATATAGATTTAACTTTAGTGTGTTTTCGACCAGTCAATAGAGTTTAGTTTGTTGCTGTTAAAATTCTTATTTAGCACTTATGGGAAAAGTGGAATTTGTCAGTTTTTTCAATACTGTTATATTAATTAGGCAAAACAGGTTTTCAAGAATCACATCAAAAGCCATCCCAGTCTTGTTGCTAAAAACAATACATAGATTATTCTATCAATTCCTCAGCATTGTTGGACAGAAAGTCTTACGTTTCGTTTCGTTTTCCTTAACACAAATCATTTCTCACGCTCATACTAGTTCCGAACTAGATTTTTAGAACATATATTTTTCTATATTCTGAAAATTGTGTTAAAGATAAATTATTCGTCCATTATATTTTCAAACAATTTATTTCAAAGCAGTTGTATGCGTAATAGTAATAAAATAGAATTAATAACTCTCTAGCTGCTTGAAAAAGTCACACAACAACCGCCAGTTGCAACAAAATAGCAATTAAAGGCTCTCGTCACTCACAAAATTGACCATTATATTTTCAAAATCCAAAAAATTCGCTATTCACCTTTCTCGTTTAACTTTAGCTGCTACTCTCTGAGCCATGATCACCATATACCCTATATATACTACCTATGGTAGAGCTACGCATTTCAAGAAATTCTAATACAATAATTAAAGTTTTTAAAATTTCTAAAAAATCAATTAGTTGGCGACATTTGTCCTAGTTTGATATCAAAGTTGCCAAATTTGTCACCAAGTTCAAGCGACAGGGGCTTTTAATTAATCACAATGATTCTCTGTAAAACTAAATTTGCAGACACTTAACACAGATGCACTTAACGTAGGAATACACATAGCGCAGTGAAAGGCATTTAAGAAATTTGCAACAATATCCTGTATTTTATTAAGTGCCATATATTCCCAATTGAAGGCAGATAAATAGGGTTTTAAAGACAGGAAAATTATGCAATTTGATTGGAATAAAATTTGATAATCGAACTGTATTGACTAATAAAAGAAAAATATTGTTGTAAAGAAGGGGAAATTATGCAATTTTAATTGGGGTAAAAGTTGGAAATCGGGCTGTATCTTAAATAATAAAAGGCAATGTCTGTGTGTCTGTGTGACTTATACACTATACGTTTCGCGACCGCGCGTCGGAGAGCTACGAAATTTGGCAATCGGAGACCCGGAGGGAGGGGAGGGAAGGGGACACGTGAAAACAGATTTTTAAAATTTTAATTATTTTTTTTTGTTATTTAATGTTTTATGCGATTTCGACCGTTTTTTGCCATTTTTGCCCTTTTTTTCCCACGATCCGGACATCGTAGGAAAAAACAAATCACACCATCGGAAAGAGCTGACAATTGCGAGTAAAAATATATCAATTTAAAATCTGAATTTCGATTTCTAATATTTTTTAAAGATTTTAGAACAAAAGTCCTTTTTTGCTCAAGAAAAGTATTTTTGGTTTTTAAATTCTCGCATAGTAAAAAGTACTCATAATTTCGACTAATAATTTACATTTTTAGAAAGGTCAAACATCTGGCATTCTTACAAGTTCAATCTGGTCAGGAAATATTCCGTATTGCCCACAGGATCGGGATTTTAAAAGTTTCCGAATTTCAATTTCTCGGCGTTCCGCTCGGCGTGCCGCTTCTTAACCGGCGTTTCTCCCCCGCAGAAGAAGGGCAGGTGGTGGGTGGGGACGTCAAGGTGGAGGTGACGTCACGGTTCTGAATAGAGCTCCTTTACTCCATATAAATTATTATATTTATATTTTAAATGATGGAACGATATGGATTTTTAAATGGATATTTTAATTTTATGGATATTTTAAATGATGAAACAATGGAATGAGGATGATGGAATTAAGCATATGGTCATTTTAAATTGCAAATTAGCGCGCGGGAAGTTAGCGGTAGACCCGGTTTCGATTCCCGCCACTGCCAAAACTGCCGCCGTGTTTACGTGGAATACGATCACGTTAAATATGTGGGTCCGTAAGTCCTTCCGAGAGGTTGGTGGTAGGGGAAGGAGGATACGGCCCCTGTGGATGCCTCCCCCACTGGGTTCCCGTCTAAATTGGGTGAATATATAGAAAGTTATGGAGATTGTCGCGGAGGGCGCGGCAGCCCAGTGGTTAGCGCGCGGGAATTGCACTCAGTAGGCCCGGGTTCGATTCCCGCCACTGCCAAAATTTACGCCACGTTCACGCGGAGTACGATCACGTTAAACATGTGGGTTCGTGAGTCATTCCGAGAGGTTGGTGGTAGAGGAAGGAGGGTACGGTCTAAATTGGGTGAATAAAAAGAAAGTTATGGAGATTGTCGCGGAGGGCGAAGTAGCCCAGTGGTTAGCGCGCGGGAATTGCACGCGGTAAGCCCGGGTTCGATTTCCGCCACTGACACGGAGTCCGATCACGTTAAACATATGGGTCCGTATGTTTTTCCGAGAGGTTGGTGGTAGGGGAAGGAGGGTACGTTCCCTGTGGATGCCTGCCCCACTGGGTTCCGGTCTAAATTGGGTGGCACATCCTGGCCGTCCAACCAGTTACCTTACACCTTTCTGGTCGGTCGCGCCAACGAGTTTGCCACGGTTGGAATTTGCCACGATCAGCATTTTCAAGGGTTGCGAACAGGCTGGTCGCCAAAGGCGGCTAGTTAACTAATAAAAGCAGATAAATAGTGTTTTAAAGAGGGGGAAATTATACAATTTGATTGGGGTAAAAGTTGATAATCGGGCGACATTGACTAATTAAAGAAGATACATAGTGTTTTAAAGAGAGGGAAGTTATTCAATTTGATTGGGGTAAAATGTTATAATCGGGCTGTATTGACTAATGAAAGTAGATAAATAGTTTTTTAAAGAGGACGAAATTATGCAATTTGATTGGGGTAAAATATGATAATCTGACTGTATTGACTAGTAAAAGAAGGTAAATAGTGTTTCAAAGAGAGATAAATCATGCAATTTGATTGCGGTAAAATTTGATAATCGGCCTGTATTGACAAATGAAAACAGATATATAATGTTTTAAAGAGAGGGAAATCATGCAATTTGATTGGGGTAAACTTTTATAATTGGGCTGTATTGAGTTATGCAAGCCGATAAGTAGTGTATTAAAGATAGGGAAATTATGCAATTTGATTGGGATAAAATTTAATAATCGGACTGTATTGACTAATGAAAACAGATAAATAGTGTTTTACAAGAGAGGGAAATTATGCAATTTGATTGGGGTAAACTTTTATAATTGGGCTGTATTGAGTAATGCAAGCAGATAAGTAGTGTTTTAAAGATAGGGAAATTATGCAATTTGATTGGGATAAAATTTAATGATCTGGCTGTATTGACAAATGAAAACAGATAAATAGTGTTTTACAAAAGAGGGAAATTATGCAATTTAATTGGGGTAAAATTTGATAATCAGGCTGTATTGACTAATGAAAGCAGATAAATAGTGTTTTAAAGAGGGGGAAATTATACAATTTGATTGGGGTAAAAGTTGATAATCGGGCTACATTGACTAATGAAAGAAGATACATATTGTTTTAAAGGGAGGGAAGTTATGCAATTTGATTGGGGTAAAATTTTATAATCGGGCTGTATTGACTAATGAAAGTAGATAAATAGTCTTTTAAAGAGGACGAAATTATGCAATTTGATTGGCGTAAAATATGATAATCTGACTGTATTGACTAATGAAAGAAGATAAATAGTGTTTTAAAGAGAGATAAATCATGCAATTTGATTGCGGTAAAATTTGATAATCGGCCTGTATTGACAAATGAACACAGATATATAGTGTTTTAATGAGTGGGAAATCATGCAATTTGATTGGGGTAAACTTTTATAATTGGGCTGTATTGAGTAATGCAAGCAGATAAGTAGTGTTTTAAAGATAGGGAAATTATGCAATTTGATTGGGGTAAAATTTGATAATCAGGCTGTATTGACTAATGAAAGCAGATAAATAGTGTTTTAAAGAGGGAGAAATTATGCAATTTGATGGTGTAAAAGTTGATAATCGGGCTGTATTGACTAATGAAAGCAGATAAATAGTAATTTAAAGAGAGCAATTTAAAGTATGCAATTTGATTGGGGTAAAATTTGATAATCGGGCTGTATTGACTAATGAAAACAGATTAATAGTGGTTTAGAATGAGAAAATTATGCAATTTTATTGGCGCAAAACTTGATAATCGAGCTGTATTGACTAATGAAAGCAGACAAATGCTGTTTTAAAGAGAAAGAAATTATGCAATTTGATTGGTGTAAAATTTGATAATCGGGCTGTATTGACTAATGAAAGCAGATAAATAGTGTTTTAAAGAGAGAGAAATTATGGAATTGGATAGGGGTATAATTTGATAAGGGTTGTGATAGCGTTCCTCGATATCCAAATTTTAAAATCAATTGCGCCTTCAAACCAAAAGGTTGCACGGAAGCACGAATTTTCTTTCAAAACATCTCTCGCAAAAATATTCATCAAAAATCGGCAAATCGTATTATGGTTCTCGTTTAGGAGATAATCGCATTTTACGGATCGTTCTCCATACTTTACAATGTTAATATCCTAAGTGTACGATATCTTTTCAAACTGCTATGAATAGGTTGGTGCTTAAACTGTGAAAATCTCTCAATATTTCGCTTAAACATTAACTAATTTATTCGCAATTTTTTTAATTTTCGTTTTCAAAAATATTCTTCTCAGATTCGCACCTCCCTTTAAAGAGAAACCTCTATTTTATGCACTCTGACTTTTAGATTATAAAGTTTTTGGTTTTTTCAGCTTTTGGAAATAAATAATAATTTGTAAATTATTTGCATTTTCTGTTATACAATATTCATTCCTAGGTCCTTACTTTCAATTTGAGACAGATCTTCATTTCCTACACCTAGAATTTGATTAGAGCTTTAAAGCAAGGATACGAAAGTCAAATATTTACGACATATTGGGATTCGGGGAGGGTGTTTTGCAAAAGAAATCTACTCGCCATTTAAAATTTAATTTTCATAATCTCAATTTAAAGATTCATAACTCGCATTTAAGACCATCCTATACGGTCTACACCTAGAATTCGCGATTTAAATCCTTAAAAGGCATCCTAACACACATATCTTAACTCATATAGTCAAATGTTTTTTTCTAGTGTAGTTTCAGGATATAAGAATGAGCTTGAAAATCTAGATAATCCTATGGAGTGATAACCGTTAATAGGAACCCAATGCAAATAAAAACGTCACTTCCGTTTTCAATTCCTTAACATTCCCAAAATCTCCAAGTCGGCGACATTTCTCTGACTATAAACCAATGTCGCCAAAATTTTTGTCAAGATCGTGTGTTACTATATTCAGCCAAATTTCCCTGCAAATTTGCCTCTCCGTAATGGATTGTTCAAAACTTCTAATTTATTTATTTATTTATTTATTTTTTGAGATAATGCTAGTAATCTAGTACAGAGATTTTTATGAAATCGTAACGAACCAACGAACCTGTTCAGTAGAGAAATGAATAGTCCATTTGATGCGGTATAAGTCCAGTGTGGTTTCTGTAATGATTTTTCTGACAATCCTTTTCCCAGAAGAATAAGTCAACTCCATATTTCAATGGAGAAAGACATACGTTCAGATTTTCCGCATCAAAAGACTAATGCCCGCCAGAAATTGGAAAATTTCCTCCTCTCTAATATCTGTTGAAGTCATTAATGACTGAACAATTATGAATGGGCTGAGAGCAGATCAGCGCGAAACAAGCCGATCGATCCCTGAATTGAGGTTAAGTGACCTTATGTTAGATGAAAAGGGGAGAAAGGATTTATTTAAAGGTCGTTTCAATAGAATATAAACATGATTTAATACGCTAAAGAGATTGATAATACATAAAAGACCTGTCGTTATTTTCCATTTCATGTAATTAGGTCTTGAGAATATTACTTTAGCAGAACATTATCTAAACTATCGTTTCCCCGAAACTCCGTGACTCAGGAATTTAGATACAAATTACCTTATGTATAATTCTATATTAAAGATTGTATTATTAATTATTACAGTTTAATTTATTACAAGTTAATAAAAACAACCATGCAGAGAAATCTAAGTTTACTTATTTCGTGTAAAGATTCTAAAATTATTTCAACTACTAGACGCTGCAGAGATTCCGGTCACTCAAACAGCTGCTCATACCCTAAGGTGATTCGAGTATCCCGGGTTTTCAAAGCCGCAGAAATTGATAAAGGGAGGTATTATGAGGTGAGTAAAAATCTTTAATTCACTTTATCACACCGAGTCATAGTCATAGAAAGTCATAGACGACAGACCAGATGTCATTCTATTAGCGTCGCCAGACAAAAGTGGGGGGTTTAATCAAATATGGGGTTTCCCATTTCCCAAATAGCATTTTTCCTAACGTCAATGGGTTTCAATGGCTACCTAGGGGACTATGAAACATCCCTTGGCGACGCCACTGCTTCGAATGATATCGCATTATTTTAGTGATGCATACCACTTTTAATTTAGTGCTGATAATCTTCGTTGTTGTATGCGAAGGATACTCGATTTGATTGTACCTTGCAGCGGTTCATTACTTCTGCTGTAACAGTGTATGGGGGTATCATCTACAAAAGTCGGTCATCCTAGAAATATTACGCGATGCGTTAAAAGCAGAGCGATACGTACAGAAGATCTTGATAGGATCATTCCACATGAAATCACCTCAAAAAACGAATATTTGGTTGCATAACCAATTTTGAAAATTTCTACATTCTTTCAAATGTTCCTACATATTTCAGCAGATGAAAACCAATTTTTAAAAAATTTTCAACTTGCTTATTTTTCTAGTAGGGTTATTTCTCCAACATGGCGGACAATGAATGAATTCGAAGAATTTTGATGTTCACGCAAATTTAAATATTTTGGAACCCTAAAAAGCTAGATACTTGGGATAAAAACTATTTTATTGGTCCTAAATTAGTTTAAATTTCACGTCATTACATTATATTAGTACATTACATTATATTAGTACATTTACGTATTAGTATATTACATTATATTAGTACATTTACATATTAGTACATTATCATTAGTTTACATTTCATGTCAGAAATTCAGCTTCGATTTAGCTAAAAATAAAATTTTTGAACCTTTTAAAAGGAATGAAGTAAGTAATTCTAAATTTTCAAATTTTTATCATGCCTTACTCTAATTTCATAGTCTTAGCTTATGAAATTTAAAGACTGGAAATTGTACCTTTTTAATTTTATTCTGGCGCAAAAATCTCTCTTGGCGCAAAAATCTCGCCAAGCTTTACTGACGGAGAAATAAGTTATTCCTATAGCAGATAAATGACTATTGGCGTTCAAATACAAAAGTACTACTCGAAGTATCTTTTCTCATGAATGGGATGAGCTAGATCCACGAGAATGATGTCACCCAATTTATCGCATGGCATTACATATGAAAAGTAAGCATGTTTCTCAATAGGAAATATATTTTTTTTATTTTATGACTTCTTGATAATTTTTTTGAAAAATGTGCAGTATCTCGAGAACGGTTCATGTTAGCGTTCTAAAATTTATGTTAATCGTTTTTTATGAAAAATTACATAAGAACTGTCTATTTGCGTAACTTTATTAGCGGTTTTGATTTTTTGACGATTTTTTCAAAATTTCACTCGAAAATTTTGGGGGGTTCTGAACATTCGATTACGTATAAAAACAATAGGATTCCAGTGTTTATGGATTGTGATTTTTGTACCAATTTTTGTTCGAATCGGTCCATTCGTTCGTCAGTTATCGTCTCCAAAGGCTCACTGAGACACACATATACTTTCACACACACACACACATCACCTGAAAAATGTTTAATTCGTGACCAAGGATGCTTGAAACGTGTTCTCCCGTCGAAAACTCGAATTCGAATTTTCGACCTCGTCACAATACTTTCCTTATACATTATGTATATAAGGAAAGTAAGAGTAATATAAAATTATTATGTTTACATTCAATGAAATTAGAAATTGGTTAAATGATTTGCTTCTAATGGTATTTAATGATAAGCAGCGTTGTTTGTTTAGGGGAATTAAAATAAAAAATATAGTTTAATATATTTTACTCCAATGTCCTTATTAATGCTTAAGAATTTATGGTAATGTTGTTTAGAAACATAAGTTAAATTCCTTGATCTGTTTCAGTTCAGAAAGATAAACAAGAAAAAAGACTAATCAAGCATAATGCATTGATTATGAAATACTTTCAGCATGAAATGTAGTTCCATCTAAACATTTTTAAAATGCGATGCATTCAGAGCTGACATTTTTAAAAATATCATAGCACTATTACTTGAAAACTTAAAACACAATGCTAGTTACACAACGAATTTTATTCAAATGACGTCATCGAAATATAAATCGTCTGCCTCTCTGTGTAATATCAATGAATATTTCATTCATATTACTTATATTCCAGATTTCAGAGCTAACTAATTTTGTGTGAAAATAAATTCAGCAATTCTTATAAAACTCATCTACAATCGCTTGATTTGTTTATATTTTGAATGTTGTAGTTTAGCATTAAAATTAGGCTTCGTTGTAGTAATGCTCAAAGTTTAGTGAATAAAAAATATTCTAATTGCTTTGGCACAGAATTTAGATACACAGATAATACGCCAAAATAAAACGATTTTATGACGTATGCAACACTAAATATACATTTAAACGATCTTTAAGCATCACGATCTTTACATAGCGGGAAAAATGGATGGATGCAATATTTTATTTTACAATGAATTACGTGATCTCTTCATATAATATGGGTATAATTATTATTTCATTTTTCATTTAAAAAACTACCCAACATATTTTGCTGAAATTTGTTACACATATGTGGTAGCTTGAATATTTTCTAAAATTTTAGAAACAATTGTGAAATTTAACTCTACTTAAAAAATGTTTGAAACATTAAGTCATATAGTGTTCAATGCATTTCATTTTTTCAACCCGGGTTGAATCCGAAACTATTTGAATGGTATTATTTTCTTTCATTCCCAGACATTTCACAGACCATATTGTCATAACGGGTTCCGTGGGCTTCTAAAGTCACAACGGATACCGGCCAGACACGGCAAACCGAGAGTCTAACTCTCACCAAATTTCATACCCAGGTTCGAAACACACCTCCCGTCAGTTGGAGAATTCCAACTGATGACCTCTGAAGGAAACCCAACAAATACCAAAGAAATTACCTTTACCTTCAAGATTTCACCAGAAGCTGAAAACACATAAATTAATACAATTTCAACTCAAATAAGAACACATAATTTCGCTTAACTTCTAAGTTTATTTAAATGCCAAATTTTATGGAGTTATCACAGAAAATACAAATGCTGATTCATATTCAGCTATTAAACCACTGGACCATACTTCAACTAAAATTCATCGGCTCCTTGCCGGAACTTAATGTTAATTCTATAGATTACACATAAATTTCATATATTCCAAATTTACATAAAAAGGTATGGTCAATGAGAGAAAGCACACTCGAGGAACATTAAGGCTTAAGTAGTAACTGTATTTCAACCAGTATTAATTCAACTGTTTTACTTAATAGGATTAATTTAATAGCTATTTAGCTCAGGAGATCTTGAGAATACAGCAGGAGGATCAGTCCAACGATACACAAGACAGACGCAGCATAGCAGCCACCAATTACCGAAAAGTCGCTTACCTCCATATCTAGAAGGACACAAGAAATGTCGTTGTCATACATCCACCAGAATACCCTCGGGGAGAATCTTCCCCGACCCAGGAAGGGCGACAGGCTCGTCGCCGCAAGCAGGTTTCTAGCAACGGCCCACACAGGGCACCGGTTTCATTTAGGACTTGATCAGTAGCGGTCTACAGGCATCTGGAACAGGAGGTTCCCAGACGGTCAACGGCGGCAGGAATACAACGGGACTAGGCATCAGCAGGGATCCGGATAAGCAGTGGCGACGGTGGCAGCAGTGGCGATGGTAACAGCAGTGGCAGAGGTGGCATCTCTCCCGACCCTCACAACACGGTGACTCAACCTGAGGTCTAAGTCCAGCGTCGACGTGAGTTCGAAGATGTTTCCAGGGAGAGAGCCCAGAGTTACAATTCACACAGCTTATATACATTCCAGATGGATCCAGAACGCGTCCAATAGAAAATAGCATGGGCTCACATCTTCTCCTCTCCACTAATCCAAAATTACTTCCACTTCAAATTCATCCAGGGATCCGCCCCCATAACGGAAAAGTTTAAGGCACGTGCAGCAGCCACGTGAAGTCAAGAAGAACGAAGACACTTGTCTCCGCCAGCAAACAGGTGCGACCCAGACTAACGGACGCCATTCCCCGAGTGTGCGAGAATTATATAACGAAATAAAAATGGCCACAGTTCTGCACAAAATCAGATACAATACGATAATAAAATATACAATGACAAGAGGGTTCCAGGACACAGATTAATTAACTAAAAGTTTAAAAGGTACAGAAGTTATGCAATTTACAAAGGAGTGACGAATTCCGTCACGACAATATCAATAACATACTAAAATTCCATTTCGATAACGTCATTTTTACGGCAGTTGTCGTGCGAACGGACAGATGGACAGAATAATCAAAGTCATAAACACTTTTCAACTATGTTAGAAAGTGTTAAAAACTTCGTTTTGTACAACTCTAAGCTGATAAAAAGCAGCAATTTGTTTCGGAGACAAAATCATTCTTCTAGAAAATAAGACATGACAACCCTCTCGGTCAAAACAATATAGGTTTCTGTCACCACAGAGTTTCACACATGTATTATGATGTTACCATTGGTGAAAAATAGAAAACAGAAACGAAATAAATCAAGGAGTAACCTTTTATTTCTAAATATACTCGTTTTTATCGACTTGAACGGTAACTCATCTTTTTACTTTCCTTATATACATATAATGTATATTTACTTTCCTTATATACATATAATGTATAAGGAAAGTATTGGAACGGGGTCGAAAATTCGAATTCGAGTTCTCGACGGGAGAGCACGTTTCAAGCATCCCTGATCACGAATCGAACATTTTTGGGGTGATGTTTATGTGTGTATGTGAAAGTATGTGTGTGTGTTTGTGTCAGTGAGTCTGTGGACACGGTATCTCACGAACAAATGGAGCCATTCGAATAAAATTTGGCACGAAAATCACAATCCGTAAATACTGAAAACCTATTGTTTTTAAACACAATCGAATGTTCACAACTTCCCCACTTAAATTTTCGAGTGAAATTTTGAAAAATTCATCAAAAAATCAAAACCTTTAATAAAGTTACAACGTTGTGCAAATAGACATTTCTTCTGTAATTTGTCCTTAGAAAACGATTGACATAAACTTTAGAACACTAGTATGAACCGTTCTCGAGATATTGCACATTTTTCAAATAAATGTATAAAAAAATCCCATGAATAAAAAAAATATTAACTGTTGAGAAACATGCTCACTTTTCTTACGTAATATCATGCGATAAATTTGGTGACTTCATTCTCGTGGATCTAGCTCGTTCCATTTACGAGAAAAGATACTTTCAGTAATACTTTTGTATTTGGACGGCAATCTTCTATAAGAAATCTAGCCAAATGGATAAAAATAACGCTGAATCAATGAAAATAACGACTAATTGACGAAATGTTAACACCTTGGAAAGAATATAAGTATCAACTATAAGAATAACCTATTTTCTCTTACTGTATAAGTAGTAAATTCTTGCATTATATAAGAAAAGTCATGTGCTGCCCACATCAGATTATTTTGAAAAGGATAGGTAACCTCTTAGTTTATGTTATTCAATTATGTTTTGTCTTCTTTCTGAAAAAAAGAGATCCTTATTGACACCTTTTATGTGTTCATCATAATATAATGGATACCTGCAATGGATACAAAAAATTGCTATGTGACACAATTGCATGTCCGCCGTAATACGACGAGCTTAATATAAAGATACATAAATATTTATGATCTACCGAAGTTGTTATGAAGTAAACTTCACGACCACTATAGTGTAAAAAAGTCCATTATTTTGCCGACAGGGGGCAATCCATCACATAAAATTGTGAAATCGATGACTGCGTCGATTTTCCTATCTTGAAACGAAAGAACTTATCTCCAGAAGCCGCTTAGTCATATTTTATAGTTAAAGCTGTCAGAGTAGACTTCACAATTTTATATGAAGAGTCAAGATGGTTAAGGGGTCCTACGGTATCTCTCTTGGTGGAAATCTGAAATAATTAGATTGCTATATTAAACGTAAGTCTGATATCGCCCCCCAAAAAAAGCTATCATAGGAGATTTGAGGAATGAGAAAGTGGCTGTGGATTTCCATCTGTTTCATCCTATTTTAAAATCCACACTTATATGTCGTTTTCTTTTACATGAAAAAAAAATCTGATGTGGGCAACACATGACTTTCGTTATATAATGCAATAAATTTACTACTTTTACAGTTAAAAAAAATGATATTCTTTTAGTAGATACTTATATTCTTTCCAAGATATTGAATTTCCGACAATTAAATGTCATTTTCATTAATTTAACGTCATTTTTTTATCCATTTGGCGAGGTTTTCTTTTATTTGGCAACATTTCAAAAAGTCGCCAAGTTGGTGACATCCCGCTAAATTCGTCGCCAAAGTCTCGCCAAGCGTTATGGACGAAGAAATAAGTTATTCTTACAGCAGATAAATGACTCTTGGCGGTTAAATACAAAAGTATTACTCAAAGTATCTTCTTTCATGAATGGAACGAGCTAGATCCACGAGAATGATGTCACCCAATTTATCGCATGGTATTACATATGAAAAGTGAACATGTTTCTCAATAGGGAATATTTTTTTTTTATTTTATATAATTTTTTGATAATTTATTTTGAAAAATGTGAAATATCTCGAGAACGGTTCATGTTAGTGTTCTACAGTTTATGTCAATCGCTTTCTAATGAAAAATTACATAAGAAATGTCTATTTGCGTAACTTTATTAGCGGTTTTGATTTTTTGACGATTTTTTCAAAATTTCACTCGAAAATTTAGGGGGGTTCTGGACATTCGATTGCGTATAAAAACAATAGACTTCCAGTGTTTACGGATTGTGATTTTTGTACCAAATTTCGTTCAAATCGGTTGATTCGTTCGTCAGTTATCGTTTTCACAGACTCACTGACACAACCCCCCCCCCCCCACACACACACGCACACACACAGAAATCACTTCAAAAATGTTTGATTCGTGATCAGGGATGCTTGAAACGTGCTCTCCCGTCGAAAACTCGAATTCGAATTTTCGACCCCGTCACAATACTTTCCTTATACATTACGTATATAAGGAAAGCAATATATGACACATTTTTGGATATTAGCATAAATGCGCACACTTTCATTTGAGTCGCTGAATTCGTTCGAGAGATGCCACGTATTATATAGTTTGGAAAATATCTTATGCAATCAATATATCTATTGATTGATTTAAAAAGCAAGTATACGACTTCTACTCATCTGTATAATGCAGCTGAGTGACTTTGATTGATAAACTTAGTGATGAATCACACAACTCACTTAAACTTCTAAATGTTGAAACTAGAAACTATGCATACTCGTGGGGCTTGACCTAGAAATAACGAAAATGTATAAAGCTTAGAATTTATGACATATTTTTGGATATTAGAATAAATGCACATACTTTCATTTGAGTAGCGGAATTCGGTCGAGAGATGCCAAGTATTACGTAGTTGGGAAAGCATCTTATGCGTAATCAAGATAGCCATTAACTGATTTAAAATGCAGGTATACAGCGTTTACTCATCTATATCATGCAGTTGAGTGACGGTGACTGACGAACTTAGTGATGAGTTACACAGCTCAAACTGCTAAATGTAGAAACTAGAAACTTTGCATACACGTGGGGCTTGACCTAGATGTAATGAGAAAAATCAAAAGAATTTTATTTTTCGAAAAAATTATGAATCTCAGAATTTTTATACCAACATTCTTGCAGCTCTAATTGATTTTAGAACATTGAGAACGACGGATAGATACATAAAATTCATGGTTATAACATCATGTGAAAACACAAATATCCTAAATTTTCTTAATAATTTTATTGGTATACAACCAATCGCTCATGATACATTTTAATATATGTACAGTTATAGTAGACGATTGATTTTATATTTTACAACTCAATTTTTATGCAGCTTTTGATTGCATTTGTAACCAAAGTAGTAGAGTTACTCTTACAATACCGAAATCGATTGCTGGCTATCCTTCCAATCAAACTGTTGAAAATAATTTTAATGATTTATTTTTAGATTAAAGTGTTTGAAAACGTTGAAAATAACACAACCTATAGTGATCACCTGTAGTGATCGGAGATGAAATGTTGTTTCACGTACCGCAATTTACTATAAAATGCAACAGAACTATAAAATGTGCATCATTTTTACAAATTAATTTTAAACGGTTTTGATATTCAGAACTTCTATGAAGCGTGTAGATGTCACATTTAGTAGCTGCTAGCGTGGGTGGAAAAGGCTTCTTTGGAAATAGTGAAAATAAAAATAAAATATGAATTTTTGTTTCTGTTGAAATCTGACAATTTGTCAAGAACCGTGGGTGAGAGTCTTTTAAATAGTTACATTCGATTTTAAATAACAAATACAGGTGCAATATCTAGCGAAATCTCTTGCATACAATCGCAGAAGACAAAGAAGTGTAAGGGTCATTCGAGAAAGAGTTGAATCGTGTTCTTAGATGCTTAAACAGTGTGAATCTAATAAAAATCGACTCAATGTGTGCATTACGGAATATAAAGAAAATTGAATGAATGTAGAGAAAGTCATGTGCTGTCCCTATCAGATTTTACAATAATTTACGATAGACTTTTCTTAGGGTGGTTATTATTTAATGAAAGATAGAAATTAACAAATACAGAATATTTGACATTTTTTAGCATTTTAATTTAAGGAGATTCATACATATATCTTATTAATAAAACTCTGTGTGATAGTATTATTGTAATTTCTGTATGCATTAAAAGTACGAACAACTTTTAATACTTTGGTCTTTGAATCTTTCTTGCAACGTGCTGCCATCTGCTGATTGAAACTTCAGGTAGGTCAGAATGATATCTTTCAAGTTGAAAACTTCAATAATAATGTTCCATATATTCTTTCGAAGGAATAAAAAATCGAGGAGATTTGGAGTCGATCTTTTGCGTTCAGAAAAAACGACGTTAAGACGGTTGGTGTAAGTAAAAGTAAAGCCATTAAAGCGATGTTCTCCGACCCGGATGTAAATAATGAATTTTTTAACTTTTTCAAATATGTTGACAGGGATTTTATATGCGAATCGTCCTTGTAAAGCAATAATAAATATCGGAACTGATAGACTCCACCCTCAGGGCCACTTATGCATATTGTGTTTCCCTTACGAACTTTTATTAAGCACCACTCCAATATTTTATCCCTCGCCCCCTTTTTTGAATCTTTCATGTGTACTTCTCTCTAAAAAATCGTGTGACAGCCCCCCCCCCCCCCTTTTGACGCTCGGATCCCCTACTCGATTAGTGACATTCTATTGCAATCTAATTGTGTGAAACGGAATATTTAATTCATAATTTAATGAACCTTAACGGGCAATGTGATCAATTAATTTTAGTGTCTATATTTCATTCTTGCTGCATTTCAGTGTGTATAGTCACAGAATCGCCGCCTGAATATCGCTCTATGAGTAAATCCGAATGACTAGCCTCAAAAACAGCGAAACCTTGTTCCACATATGGTCATGGATAATTAGTTGCGCACGTCCTTTCTTTTATGCTACGCCGTATCATAGGATAGAAGTCGCTTCACTGTATTCCTGACTTCTGGATTCAAAGTTATAATACACTTTCCAGACAAATTCTGAAGTCCTCGATTTAAATAATTTTGTGCTCACTAATTATCTCATCGCTTTGTGCCGTGTTGACGAACATCATTAACATCTGTAAATAACTGAAAGTGATAAATATAAATAATATATGTATATAGAAGGAATTATTTATAGAAAAAGACCTAAAGAAAAACTCTAAATCCAAATAAAGATTGGACGTAAGTTAAGATTGCGTGAATTTAAAATACGATTACAAAACCACTGTTTACAAAATTTGTAAATAGTACATTTTGTAAACACATCGTGGCAGGTTTGTATTAAATACGAGTGATATCCAGCATACATATTTAAACTATTAGCTTTAAGTAAAGCATACATATTTAAACTATTTTCCAAGGGCTGATTAAATATATTTTTGGGCAGATTATTTTCGTCCTATATTTATTAACTTCACATTAACTCGCATTGTGTCTTTGTTCTACATTTTTGACGAGCTGGCTTTCGCCTCCCAGAACAAGCAAAGAGCTGAAACTCGGCATACAGTGTCATATTACGAAACATTTTCATCTACCAAGGTTTCACTTATTACATTACGTCATTTATGTACGTCATGACTATGATTTTGTTTTTTTCATGCATTTTCATTGCGAATTACAGTTTAGTGTCTTCAGATGGAATGTTTTCCTGGTTCTAATGCGTTAATTCAGGTACAATACTGCATGGGTGTGGAACTAATGTAGCTAAAACAATAGTACCCAAACTATAAAAAAGAAATTAAGAGCAACAATAAAGATTAATTATGCATAAAGCATTGATTACGAAACATTTTCCAACTAAAATGTAGTTTTATTTAAACATCTCTAAAATGCAATACATTCAGCGCTGATATATTTTAAATTATCGCAGTACTACAATAATTCAATATATTCGAAAACTTAAAACTTTATCTAAAAAAATGAACTTTACTCAAATAATGTCATTGAAATATAAATCATCTGGCTCTGTATAAAAGCAAAGAATATTTCATTCATATCACTTTTACTCCAGACTCCAGAGTTTAATAATATTACATAAAAAAATTCATCAATTCTTATACGACTCATTTTACAATCGCTTGTTTACATTCTGAATCCATTAAAATTAGGCTTTTTCATAGAAATAAAAGTTTGACGATCATTTAAACTCAAAAATATTGTAATGGCGTTGGCACAGAATATAGATACACAGACAATACGCAAAATAAAGCGGTTTTAGGACGGATGCAACATTAAATATCACGATTTTTACACTGGGAATAAAAGATGGATGCCATATTTTATTTTAAAATGGGCACGTGATCTCTTCATATAATATGGGTGTCATTATTATTTTATTTTTTATTAAAAAAAAACGAACATATTTTGCCGCCCTGTTTTTGTATTTTATGGGACAATTTGAATATTTCTTAAAATTTTCTTATTTTTTAACTTTGCTAAAATAATGTTTGAAAAATTAGGCCCCACAGGGTTCACCGTATTCCACTTTTTCAACCCGGATTCAATCCAAAACTAATTGGGTGATGTTATTAATTTACATTCCCTTATGTCCTACAGCCCGTCTCAACAGCATACTAAAATTTCATTTTGTTTTTTAGTTATTTTTACGACAGTTATCATGTGAAAGCACAGACAGACTGATAGAATGAATAAAATCATAAACACTTTTCAACCATGTTGTAAAGAGTTAAAAACAAGTAAGCATTGACAAGAAGAAAATCCATTTTAATCACACACGAAATTGAACCAAATCAAGTGTGTTGTTGTTGTTGTTGAAACCCAGATCGTCCGACCTACCAGAAAGGTGTAAGGACGGTCGGGAAGTGCCACCCAATTTAGACCGGAACCCAGTGGGGGAGGCATCCACAGGGACCGCACCCAAATCAAGTGTGTGAGAGAGATTTGATTAAAACACTACTATATAAATTTTACTATCCAAATTGATATTGTGATAAAGTTTTGAAAGGAAATGATGGTGTATAAATGATTCACTTCGAAAATAAATCTTAACTCTATATAAAATTGATATTGTGAAGAATTGGTGAAACTATTTCATATGCCTATAATACTCTTTATTTCAATTCTTCAACATTGCATAATATAAATTTTAAAAAATCTGACGTGGGCAACACATGCCTTTCCTTATATAATGCAACGAATTTACTACTTTTACAGTTAAAAAAACGCTATTCTTATAGTTGATACTTATATTCTTTCCAAGATATTGACTTTTCTTCAATTAGTCGTCATTTTCATTGATTTAGCGTCATTTTTATCTATTTGCCGAGATTTTCGTTAATTTGGCAATATTTAAAAAGTCGCCAAGTTAGCTACATTCCGCCAAATTTGTCGCTAAAATCTTGCCAAGCGTTATGGTCGGAGAAATAAGATATTCTTATACCAAATAAATGACTATTGTCGTTCCAATACAAAAGTATTACTCAAAGTATCTTTTCTCATGAATGGAACGAGCTAGATCCACGAGAATGATGTCACCAAATTTATCGCAGGATATCACATATGAAAAGTGAACATGTTTCTCAACAGTTAATATATGTTTTTTTATAGCGTTCTAAAGTTTATGTCGATCGTTTTCTAAGGAAAAATTGCATAAGAAATGTCTATTTGCATAACTAAGGTTTTGAATTTTTGATAATTTTTTCAAAATTTCACTCGCAAATTTAGGGGGGTTCTGAACATTCGATTGCGTTTAAAAGTAACAGGCTTCCAATACTCACGGATTGTGATTTTTTTACCAAATTTCATTCGAATCGCTCCATTCGTTCGTGAGATATCGTGTCCACAGACTCAGTGACACACCCACCCACACACATACTTTCACACACACACACACACACACACACATACACGCACACACACATCACCTAAAAAATGTTTGATTCGTGATCAGGGATGCTTGAAACGTGCTATCCCGTCGAAAACTCGAATTCGAATGTTCGACCCTGTCACATTATTTTCCTTATACATGATGTATATAAGGAAAGTAATAATGATAAAATTTTGCTACGCTTTTGAATTGAATCTACATGCACTCTCAATTTGGTTCAATTTTGTGTGTGATTAAAATTGATTTCTTCTTTTCCGTGCGTCATTGTTGTGAAAGAGGAGGACATCATAAACTTATTATTTTTTTCATAATTTATTGAAACTATCGACCCAGGTTAGTGGATAACACGTGATTCCACAGACCATCTACAAATAGACTCTCCGAGGATTGTGCAAACTCTCGAATAGTGATTTCGCCCATAGCTGTTCGGATTTCCCATTAAATTTTAGGTTCCACCCAAATTAACGATCAGCAAAACGCCAAAATAACTAAATGAACCATATTTGTCTAAAGTTAATGTATCCCGTCAATTAAATTAATGAAAAATGTGAATAATTTTTCAAAATCTGATGCTGGCAGCACATGATTTTCTACAGACTCAAATTAATTTTCTCTTTATTTCTTTAATAATTCATAAAATAGGGTTTATTAGCAGGAAAGAACGCGCATAATTATTTGAAATGACATTAAATGTGAATTTTCAATTCAATTTTTGTTCTCATTTGGTAACTAAACGTATATTTAAATACAGCATATCAGAAATGCAAATAAACTGAAATACTCCGGAAACTGATAGTCCGTCAGTAATGGAGTAGGTCTTTGGCTTTTCATCATCAGAAATTACGTATAAAACAAACATTCGATTGACACATTTGAACATACGTAATTTTTATTGTAAATTTTGAAGATTTTGTGAGTTATTTCGCAGAAAAATGCAGGTACTTTTTCCCCGAATTATGCCAAAATCTAACCAGCAGGCAGCAAGGGTACCCACAACTGATTTATCTGCTAAATTTTGTAAACTTTGATCAATTAGATTTTTAGCTAGAGTGTATACGATTTTTTGGGAGGTCATTTCGAAAAAGTGAAGGCAGATTCTTTTATCAAAATTTAACCAGACCCAGGATAGCCCATAAGTGACTTACCTGTAAAGTATAATGAAGTTTGGTCAATTAATTTTTGAGTTAGAGTGGATTTATACATTGCACACATACACACACACACATACACTTCACGCTAAAAATAGTTTTTTCGTGTGTAAAAACGGGTATTTTCATATTGCCAAGATAATATATGTAAACGTAAAGTATTGGAATAATCACCAATTATGTAGAAACTTCGTCAAAATATAGTTGTGAGATCTATTTCTGGTGTGAGACCAGAAATAGATCTCACAATAGCATGCACTATATTTTAGGTGTCAACCGGTTTCGAAGCAAGGAAAAATAGCTTTACTGCCTTCAACACCAGTCGACACCCCTAAAATTAAGTATATGCTGCATTTTGACGAAATTTTTATATTACTGGGTTTTATTACGGCAGTTTTTGAAGGTTTTTTGTTATTGTAATGATTTTTAAAATCCGACTTTAAGATTTAAATAAGCCTACACGTTTCAAGAATCCCTGACAACGAATCAAGCATGGTTTCATTGATGTTTAAGTTTGAGTGCCTGTCTGTGCACACAATGTCTTTCCTATAAACATTTGTATGAAATATATAAAATATACTTTAATTAAGAAGCGATATTCAAAGACAAAATCCAGTAAGTTTCTTATAATTAAGAAGGCTTACTTTAATCTGAGAACTAAACATTTCACCATAATACTTGAATTTGTTAATATCTGAGGAGAAAATGTTGGATTTAACAGATCTTTTTTTATTTAGCAACGCATTCTGAAACGATTGTTGTCAAATATAGAAATGATCAATGTGTGTTTGACTTTTTCCAGTTATCGGTCGGAGATATTTAGAAAATGTCACACACCTTTATGCAGTAGTTAAATTTGTAATCATAAAAATGGAATACACAACTTAAAATTGAACTTCACGAGGCTGCAAAAATTCCATATTTTATCCTTTATCTTTACGTTCCCTAAAATACATGGCAATATGTAGGGAGAGTATTGGAATCATGTCGAAAATCATCGAAATTTGGGTTTTCGACGGGTCTACACGTTTTGAGACCTCTAAAATCAGAAGACCTATTTTTAGAGCGACGTCTGAGTATGTGTGTGCGTGTATATGTGTGTGCATGTGTGTGTGTGTGTGTGTGTGTGTGCGTATGTATTCAGTCCAGCTCGGTAGATAAGTCATTTGGTAGAAAAGTCACTTGTGAGTTACCCTGGTGCGGATTAGATTTTAGTACGATCGTGAAAAGATAACCTGAATTTCTTTACGAAATGGCCCATAAAATCATTAAAAATCCAGATTAAAGGACTACGTATGATCAAATGTATTGATAAATGTTCGTTTTACACGTAGTTTTAGACGATTAAAAAAATAAGACCAACATCATTACTCTAGAACTGACGGTTGTAGAGATATTTCAGCCTGTCGCTACGCAGCCTTGAAAAATACGTCTAATTACCAAATGAAAACGACAACTGATTTAAAAGGGGTAACATCAGCTCAATTTCAAATAATTATACATGTTTTTGTGCAATTAAACTCAATTCCATGAATTATTAAAGAAATAAAGATGGAATGAGTTTGAGTTTGTAGGGAAAATTATGTGCTGCCTTCATCAGATTTTTCAAGTCTTATACTCATTTCATCTCATATAAAGAGATGATTAATAGAACATATAAATCATGTGGCTTATGAATTGAAATAGACACATTTGCTGCATTAATTTTTACTTTCCTTATATACATATGATGCATAAGGAAAGATATTGTGATGGGGTCGAAAATTCGAATTCGAGTTTTCGACGGGAGAGCACGTTTCAAGCATCCCTGATCACGAATCAAATATTTTTGAGGTGATGTATGTGTGTGTGTGTGAAAGCGTGTAAGTCTGTGAGAGACGATATCTCACGAACGAATGGAGCGATTAGAATGAAATTTGGTACAAAAATTACATTCCGTGAATACTGGAAGCCTATTGTTTTTAAATACAATCAAATGTTCAGAACCCCTAAATTTTCGAGTGAAATTTTGAAAAAATCATCAAAAACTCAAAACTTTTAATAAAGTTACGCAAATAGACATTTCTTATGCACTTTTACATTAGAAAACGATTGTCATAAATTTTAGAACGCTAGCAAGAACAGTTCTCGCGATATTGCACATTTTTCAAATAAACTTTTCAAAAAATCCCATTAATTAAAAAAATATTAACTGTTGAGAAACATGTTCACTTTTCATATGTAATATCATGCGATAAATTGGGTGACCTCATTCTCGTAGATCTAGCTCAATCAATTGATGAGAAAAAGTACCATGAGTAATACCTTTGTATTTGAATGCCAATAGTCATTTATCTGCTATAAGAATAACCGAAATAATAACTAAATATTTCTCAGTCCGTAACGCTTGGCGAGATTTTGTCGACGAATTTGGCGAAGTGTTGCCAACTTGGCGACTTTTTTAAATATTGCTAAATGGATAAAAATTAAGCTAAATTAATGAAAATGACGACTAATTGACGAAAATTTAACATCTTGGAAATAATATAAGCATCTACTATAAGAATAAGCTATTTCTTTTTACTGTAAAAGTAGTAAATTTATTGCATTATATAAGGGAAAATCATGTGCTGTCCACATCACATTTTTTATAAATTTTGCGAAATAGCAATATCTATTAATGTATTTGACGAAATGCGTTTTGTTCAACCATCCGTCTTTTCTCCTTCTATTCGCCGATAGAGCACGAAAAGGGTTCCCAAAGTCAGCAGTTCCTTTAGATTTGTAATAACACCACTTTTTTGATTCGATTGAATGCCGGCGGCGATAGCTGGAGACCCCCCCCCCCCCGAATGAAACGTCACCGGGGAATTCGGACCGCAAAGATAAAGGTTTAATTTCCGCAGTCTGCTGATAAGCCGAAAAGGTTCTGTTATTTCTGTTTTAGAACAAAAGATTTCTACCAAAGGAACTTTTTCGATATGGACAAGAACTGGATCGATTGTGATCGAGAAAATATGTTGCATATCATGTCTATTCCATATGTAGGCCGATTCATGACCCTGTGTTTACGAAAAGGGCAAAGGAACTTGGAGTAAATCCAGTGTCTTACCAAGGATATTTGGGTCTTAATTTCCCCAATTGACTAAACAATTAATTACATTGGTTTTCCATTCCATACATTTCCATTTTATAAACTATATATCAGAACCAAGGGCTTGGGTTACGTAAGGTTAGATTGACTACGTAAGACCAACGTAAGACTACGTAAGGCCGAATTTATTTTAATGTTCATTTAATCACTATTATGTATATAGTGAAAACAGACTGGTTAAAAATAGTTGAAGTCTCAATGTTGTTTAACACTGTCGATAAAGTGTAACATTGTCATAGTGCTTTATGACATTATGAGTGCGAAACACGACATTTTTCATTTCGTTCCAAAAAACTTTCTCTTTCGGAAGCCATTTTTATTCCAAGGTTTTAATTCTGTACGAGTTTGCACTTTTCATGCAGAAAGCGTGAGATCTCGCTCCTGCAGATGTTCCGAGACAATTTCTTATTTCTTTAATTATTGCGCAGGGCAGTGGTTTCGATTCTGCAGACAGTGACGCGAGGTTCTGGACACAAACCGTTGGATGCTACTGTGTATTTCGTGCAAGAAGTTGAAGGTCGAGGCCACAGATTAATAAATAAATATAGTATAGTATTCTGTGGTCGAGGCGACCTGGATTCCACCACAAATGAATTCCACTTTTCACAGTAGAGGGGCTCTCTTGGCCCTGAGTTTTCGTTGGAGAAGGAGCTTTTATTTCTCGCTTCGAAGGACTGGACATAAAAGAATTTACGACCCAATGGTCATTTTTGTGTTTCGGATTATAACTTTGATTCAGAAGGAATCTTATAATCCGTGTGGGCCAAGACAATTACTTTTATTTCTAAATTATTAATTATTCCTTTATTTATTTCAGATTTAATTTCGGAAAATTCTGGAGATTTGGAATTAAGAGTCGAGCGCGATGGCATCCTATTTGACTTGCTGTTCCATAGATTTCCCCATCCAAGTTTGCTAAGTCTCGAGATTTATTCGGATGTTCTACAATAATGACGAGTGAATTCAGTCAAGGTGTTTGGATTATTTCTTCCAAGATCGTTGAGTGAGATTCTTGACTTGAATCCAACCAGTGCGTGTATGTGATAGACCCTTACAGTGGTGTTGAATTCAGATCTTCAGTGTTAGTCGCGCCGCTCTAAATAAGAGCATTTTTGGTCTTGAAAAAGGAAGGAACCGGTATCTGGTTCTGGTAACGTGAATGATTACTAAAAGTGAAATCTTCTTTAATATTCAAATTCCTCAAAATGAATATGGTTTTCAAATTAATTTCTATGAGAAATGTCGTGTGTCAATTTGTGTGAAAATATATTATTACATAGAACGATTGGATAGAGTCATATTACATAAGTTCGAAGGCCAAAATATTATCTACATTCAAGAAATTGGCCCAAGTTGTTTATCTTCATTATTTCTATAATTTTATGATATATATATATATTTAATAATTTCAATAAAAAGAAGGAGTTTATTTAAGATAGTTTGGTCTCATGTTTTCCCAACTTGATGTGGTTACTTGCTTGTGTGCCTGTGTGTCCAGTTTGCATGTTGTAAGCCTCGGTAGCCGGACCTGTGGTTATTGAAATTACACAACGCAAAATTATACACCTATGTACTTAATATCCAATTTACTTCGTTTGTGTGATCCTTGATTTCCGTCACACATTTATTTCCGTCACACATATTAATATTGGTGTAGTGTATGCGCCCTTTTCCACCATGACAAGTAACACCTTTTGCTGTGTGACACGTGATACCATGTCTTTCCACCGTGACAGGTGGTGCCTTTTTCCTGTGTGACAACATTATAACACATCGGTAAACATATCATTACACTAGTAATATTATTACACTGGTAGATTATACTAATATATTAAACTAAAGATAAAATCATTTATAAATTTATTATTGAGTTTTTACTTCACATTTTTGATGAAAGATGAAAGAAAACCCATCTTTTCCTTATTATCAAACGATTAAATGCTTCGCAACTGCTTTTAATCCAAAATATATGCATATCATACCACTCTTGAAATATTTGACAAGCAATTCCTCAAAAGGATAAAGTAATTTTCCTGGATATGCTTATTTAATGGATAGCCAAATAAGCCAATTAATTCTTAACTTGATTAAGTTTTAAGAAAGTTCTAATTTGACTTATTGTTTTCCTTAAATATCAACATTCATAAAATTTGTAGGGATCTGTAGTCACATGTTGGATACATTAGATCTCTGAAACGAGCCTTTCGGCACGATATGGCGAAAAAAATGGGACGATTCAAGAAAGAAATTGTAAAAAGGATTTTCCGATCGAATGACGAAGGTATTTTTATTTGTTTTAAAACTAAAATAAATTACTTTTGCCGTCCAAATTTGAATTCAGAAGAAGTTCACAAGTGAGATTTTTCATATACGAACTGAATGTTACCATATTACTTTAATGTTACAGTATTTACCGTATGTTATCGTATTACCGTATGTAGTACGACTTTAATATTGGTATTTCGAAACAGAAACTGCATATTTTCTCTACATACAAGGAAAGCTATAAAGCAAGCACTATTCTGTGGAATCACTCACTTTTAGCGAGGTATCGAATATACCCTCCTTCCTCCCCCCCCCTTCTCGCACTAAAAAACAACTAGTTATATGTACTAATCAAATCTGAAAATTGATGCGACAAATGTTTCCCCTCTTTACATTTGCTGGAATATATAGCATTTGTACAGGAATAATATATTGTCAGAATTAAAAACCACGATAGAGTTTTCATTTTCTAGGTATCTCTTTAGACTTATTTAACATTAAAGGATGCATACTTTAGTTGCTAACTATTCAAAAATGATTTATCCTGCAAAATTATTAATTTTTATTTTTATTTTTGCAATATGGTTTAGATGGTTTCTTTAAAAAACAGCATATAATACAATAGCAACTATTACAATAACACTCTAAAATTAATACCTAATAACAGCATATAACATATATAACACAATAATAAATGTCAACCAGTTTCTGAGGCATAAACAGCACACGATCAACACTCAATAGATTAAGATCAGCTTATGTCGATAGAGTATCAAATATTGCCAAATAAGAAAGTGATTGCTAAACGAGAAGAAATTAATGGTAAATTCCAAGGAGGAAGTGAACTATCAGCAGTCTTATATGAAAGAAGCGTAATACATAACCAAGAACGAATTTGAACTATCAGCAGAAGGATTCGAAGAACTTGCTCAGACAAACTTCAGTGCTGTACGGTAAATTAAATAGGAAAACAATATGTTTCGGAAAATGTCTAAAAAGTTTTAAATAGCTGCAAAAATAAAGATTTATAAAACAAAACTGCGCTTACAGCGACACTTTTAAAGGTATACGTGGATTTACAGAAAGAATATTGTTTCCCTTCCAAACCAGAAATCCACTTATCATTGTATTATATGCTGTTTTATACGACGACTTCTAAGTTCTTCAGCCGTTTGAACATGAATTTAAGTAGATTTCGAATTTTTCTTAACTTCCCATGGACCCTTTTTGTCACTCCGTCAACCTCTTTGACGGGCTCGTTCTCGGCTCCCGAGCAGATAGTGAGCTGAAACTCGGCATATTTTTATTTTTCAGAATATTTTCATCCTATAAATTTGTACACTAGTAAGTTACTTCGCTACACGTTATTTACATCCACCAACTTTGACGAGTTCAGCCTCAACTCCTAAAACAAGTACAGAGCTGAAATTCGGAATACAATTTCATCTTGCGGGGTGTTTTCATCTATCACATTTTCCTACCATCAAATGTTCACGTGACGTCGTTACGTCATTTACGTCCGACATGGCTATATTAATGATCTTTTCATGCATTACCTTTGGGAATTGCTGTTCATTGTCTCAAAGGTGAAATAGTCCTAACGCTTCGATACATATATAATACTACATAAGTTTAAACTCCAATAACGTCAAAGAATAACAGCTAATAAATAAAAAGTAATTTATGTGAAAAAAACAATATTTTGAATGTCCTTTCCACACAACAGTGATGCATGGAAAATCACTTATGGAATTGAACCAAATTAATTGAAGGTGATGCAGATTTAATTCAAAACAATAATATATAAATTCTATCCTTATCTAAAAGTTGTACTATCGAGACTATTTTTCCTGCCCACATCCTAAATTTTCAGCCAACCGTTTCACGAAATACCCCTTTGGAAGTCGGTTTTATGCAGAATGGTTTTTAATTGAATCCACCCACACTCTCAGTTGGGTTCAATTTCGTGTGTGATTGAAATGTATTTTCTTCCTTTCTGTCTACCACTGTCGTATAAAGGAATATATTGAAAACCTTTTTTTTTCCCTGTATAATTTATTATATTACGCAGAAACGGTTTATGAAGACCATATAGTTAAAATGTTTAAAAAAAAAATTGTTTTGCTTTACATAATTTACCGATTGTTTTGCCCCAATATATTCATTCCCTGAATATATTCATAACTATATTAGGTCAATTAAATACTTCTTAGATAAAAATAATGCAAGTGGAACGTGGTTGATCGCATTATTAGCTCAGGAGATGCGAAAGAAGGAAACTTTTTTTGGCGTCTGTACCTTGTTTTTCCATGTCATTGACTATCCGAGAGGTAAAGACACTTTTACAGGCAAACATAAATACTAGAATCGCATAATCTATACGTATGTTAAAGATTCTATTATATGGGACATTGCGGTATCTTGGTTGTTATCGTGAAATTGTGTGTTTTAAAAGTGCGCAAGTTGTGCGCATTAAAAGTACGCAATGTGTGTGTATTAAAAGTACGCAATGTGTGTGTATTAAAAGTGTGAAATGTGTGCGTATTAAAAGTGAGCAATATTGTTTAAGTATTAAAAGTGCGTAAGGTGTATGTATTAAAAGTATGCAATGTGTGTATATTAAAAGTGTGAAATGTGTGCGTATTAAAAGTGCGCAATATTATTTAAGTATTAAAGGTGCGCAATATGTGCGTATTAAAAGTGCGCGATATTGTTTAAGTATTAAAAGTGCGCAATGTGTGCGTATTAAAAGTGTGCAATATTGTTTAAATATTAAAAGTGCGCAATGTGTGCGTATTAAAAGTGTGCAATGTGTGTGTATTAAAAGTGCGCAATGTATGTGTATTAAAAGTGCGTAATTTTGTGCGCAATAAAAGTGTGCACTTTTGTTCCTATTAAAAGTGCGTAATTTTATGCGCATTAAAAGTGTGCACTTTTGTTCATATTAAAAATACGTAATTTTATGTTCATTAAAAGTGTGCAGTTTTGTTCATATTAAAATTGTATAATTCTGCGAGTTTTTAAAGCGCGTAATTTTGTAAAAGTCAGAGGTGTAGAATGTTTATGGTCGGTGAATGTCGGTGAATGTGTAGAGTCCACTTCGATAATACGAGCTTGCAATTTCGCCCCAGTAGCTCAACGGCAGAGCGTTGGCTGGCTAGTTCGAAGATCCTCAGTTCGATTTCCGGTTGAGGCAGAAAGGTTCTTTACAAATGTACAGTGAAAAGGGGGGACCCGCCCTTGTATCAACAACGTTATATAATGTAAAGTAAATCGAAGGAAATTTCACTGCTGAATTAGTACAGTAACTAGGCGAATTTTCGAAGATATACGCGTTCTATTCCTGCTTATAGCTGAAAGATTTTTATAGTGAAATGACGTCTAACGTTCTTTCCACCTACTTTCTGTAGAATTTTTCAGAAGGGAGTATTAGATGTTCGTTATGGGACATACATTTAGCATTTTCAAATATTTGACGTTTATTCCAAAAGCGGTCCCAATTCAACGTTTTTGGTACATTTTCAATCTCAGTTTATTGCATTGCAAGCTATTTTTCAATGACGTCATCAGACGTACGAATTCATGTCCAATCATTCCAGTCGATCCCATCTTTCGGACATCGAATCGATTCGCAGTCATCGCCCCAAGTCTCAAACTAATGAACCAGCAGAAAATGGTTTCTGGTTAAGGAGAAGGAGGGGAGTGGGGTCATTTTAGAAGTCGCAATTGAGCTGACTCTTTCAAATTGTTTTAGCGGATCATGCCGTATCTTACAAGTTCTGTCTGCCATGGTATTGAAAAAGATGTGAGGCCATTTCCGACCTGTCTCCGTAAAGGACAGAAATAGCCTCAGGTCAAAGTAAACAAAAACTTTCTTAATATAGCATCAATTTGCAGTTCTGTGATATAAATAAATGTGGTTGAATTATTTTGGATAAAAAAGCAGGGCATTCACTACCGATTAGCCATTTATATTTTGCTATCTTTATTTGTTATCTTTATTTGTTATCTTTATTAATCCTCTGTCACGTAAATTTGCATAAAAATTGGAGAAATATATTAGCACATAATTATTTTAAAATATAGACTGTGGTTTTAGTCCAAATGAGCCTAAATAATTTCACGTGAATAACATCCTATAAAATATAACTCCAATAATAGATCCTCTTTGTAGGATTATCAAAGGGCTAAAATGATTCTAATACTGCTCATGATGGGAAAAAATATCATATCTAAATAGTTTAAAAATATTAAAATATCGAAATTATAACCACTTTATTTCAAAGCATACAAACTATATCCGAAATTCGATTTATACCTTTGTAGATATTTCGATTATCTACAAATTACATACTTATTATTTAAACCTAACACTTTTCGTTTTAGAAATATACGCATTACAAATTTTAACAAGAAAGATCAATCATGCATAAAGCATTGGTTCTAAAGCACTTTCTAACTGAAAGACACTCTGCTGAATGTACCGCATCTCTAAAATGCGGTACATTCAGCGGTGATATTTTTTTAATTATCACAGAATTACAATAATTTCTTTTACTTGAAAACTGAAAACTTCATAAAAAAATGAACTTTATTCAAATGTCGTCATCGAAATGTAAATCGTCTGGCTCACTATGTAAAAGCAGTGAATATTTCATTCATACACTTTTATTCCAGACTCCAGAGTGAGTTAAAGAATTCTGCGTGAAAAAATTCAGCAATTCTTGTACAACTCATCTTACAATCACTTGTCTACATTCTCATAAATTATCACAGTACTGCAATAATTTATTTTACTTGGAACTTTAAAACCATGAAGGCAAAAGTACTTTATAACTCCATGCTTAAAATTTGAAAAAAAGGCAATGCAATAAAATTATCTGCTTCTTTATGTAAAATTAATGAATATTTCATTCATATCACCTATATTACAGAGCTAAATAATTTTGCACTAAAAAAAAATTCAGCAATTCTTACACAACTCATCTTATAGCTTCATTTGTTTACGTCCTGCGTCCATTAAAATTAGGCTTCATTGCAGAAATAATCGAAGTTTGATGATGTTGGATGAAAAGCTTGATGAAAAAAAGATGGATGCCATATTTTATTTTGAAGTGGATCACGTGATCTCGTCATATTATATAGCTGTAATTAATATTTTAATTTTAGTTTACAAAATTATCGAACCTATTTTGCTGAAATTTTATTTTATATATTTTATGGGATAATTTGAATATTTCCTAAAATTTTCGAAGAAATTTATGAATTTTAATTTCGCTTAAAAGATGTTTGAAAAATTAGGTCCCATAGGGTTCAATATATTTCATTTATCAACCGGGGTTAAATCCGAAACTAATTATGTGATATTATTCATTTACACTCTCATATGTCCCACAGACCGTCTCAACAACATATTAAACATTAAGTCAAGTTTACGGCAGTTATCGTGCGGACGGACAGACAGACAGAATGACCAAAATCATATACACTTTTCAAATATGTTGTAAAGTGTTAATAAAAACGGAAAATGTCTAATCTTCTTTAACTCGATAAGACGATTGCTTTAAAAAAGCTTTCTAAAAACAAATTATTAATCTAGAAATTAGATTTTCAACAAGATATTTTTATTACTTATTGTTTTTATCTATCTTTTATTGCTTTTCAAGCAAAAATAAATAAAGCAAAAACGCACTCGAACAAAAACTTTTTAATTTTCGAAACAAGTAAATAATTTAAAGTATTAAAACATTGAATTGTTTTAATATTCTTAAACGGTACCAATTTTTGACAGAACAGACATGTTTCAAGGGTATTTACAGTTTTCAGAACGATCCGATTTCAACTCAATACACCGATCACAGTCGTTATTCAAAAAATTTGATGTGGGCAACACACAACTTTCCTTATGTAATGCAAGTAATTGCATTACATAAGCATAAAAATGTACCATACACATAAAAATGTAACCATATTATATGAAGAGAACACGTGACAAACTTCAAAATGAAAAAATCTGATGTGGGCAATACATGACTGTCCTTATATAATGCAATGGATTTACTACTTTTAGAGTAAAAAAAATAGGTTATTTTTATAGTAGATACTTATATTCTTCCCAAGATACTGAATTTTCGTCAATTAGTCGTCATGTTCATTCATTGATTTAGTGCATTTTTATCCATTTGGCGAGATTTTCGTTAATTTGGCAACATTTAAAAAAAATCGCCAAGTTGGCGACACTGCATCAGATTTGTCACCAAAATCTCGCCAAGCGTTATTGACGGAGAAATAAGTTATTCTTATAGCAGATAAATGATTATTGGCGTTCAAATATAAAAGTATTACTCAAATTATCTTTACTCATAAATAGAACGAGCTAGATGCACGAGAATGATGTCATCAAATTTATCGCATGATATTGCATATGAAAAGTGAACATGTTTCACAACAGTTAATATTTTTTTAATTAATGGGATTTTTTGATAAATTTATTTGAAAAATGTGCAATATCTCAAGAACGGTTCATGCTAGCGTTTTAAAGTTTATGCCAATCGTTTTCTAAGAAAAAATTACATACGAAATGTCTATTTGCGTACCTATAAAGTTTTTATTTTTTGATGATTTTTTTAAAAATTTACTCGAAAATGTAGGGGGGTTCTGAACATTTGATTGTATTTGAAAACAATAGGCTTCCAGTATTCATGGATTGTAATTTTTGTACCAAATTTCATTCAAATCGCTCTATTCGTTCGTGAGATATCGGCTCCACACACACACACAAGCACATACAGGCATCATCTCAAAAATGTTCGATTCGTGATCAGGGATACTTTAAACGTACTCTCCCATCGAAAACTCGAGTTCGAATTTTCGACCCCGTCTCAATATTTTCCATATACATTATACTATGTATGTAAAGAAAGTAAAATATGATGTGTACAAAAAAAAAACTCTTTAAAAATTAAAACAATTGATAATGTACAAAATGCAATTACAAAACGTCTAATTTTATAATTATTTCGCGTTGAAAATTAATAAACATTTTATAAATCCCCAATAGAAAGAATAACATCCAATTACATCTCATTCGTCATTTTTGTCGATAGCATGTTTATGTGAGGAAAAGTAAAATTTCTTTCATCTCAAGAAAACTCAAGATAATTCATCAGCAATAGTGTCACTTATCTTCTCGTTAAAATTCTTAAAATATATTTGCTCATTTGTTTAGGTCATCTGTTTAACTGAAAAAGTTAAGTATTTCAAAAACGCTGCATAGTAGCATTGTATAAATGATATCTCGTATATCACAAAAACAACAAATCACACAACATGTCTGTGTGTGTGTGTGTGTGAAAGTATGTGTGTGTGTGTTTGAGCGTTTGTGTGTGTGTATGTGTGTGTGTGTGTCAGTGAGTCTGTGGAGACGATAACTGACGAACGAATGGACCGATTTGAACGAAATTCGGTACAAAAAGTACAATCCGTGAATACTGGAAGCCTGCTGTTTTTAAACGTAATCGAATGTTCAGAACCCCCCTAAGTTTTCGAGTGAAATTTTGTAAAAATGATCAAAAAATTAAAACCTTTAATAAAGTTACGGAAAATAGACATTTCTTATGTAATTTTTCCTTAAAAAACTATTAATGAAACTTTTGAACGTTGGCATGAACTATTCTCGAGATATTGCACATTTTTCAAATAAATTTATCAAAATATCCCATAAATTAAAAAAAAAAATATTAACTGTTGAGAAACATGTTTACTTTTCATATGTAATATCATACAATAATTTGGGTGACATCATTTTCGTGAATCTAGCTCGTTCTATTCATGAGAAAAGATACTTTGAGTAATCCTTTTTTATTTGAACGCCAATAATCATTTATCTGCTATATGAATAACTTATATCGTCGTCCATAACGCTTGGTAATTTTGACGACGAATTTAGTGGAATGTTGCCAATTTGGCGACTTTTTAAATGTTGCCAAATTAATGAAAATCTCGGCAAGTGGATAAAAATGACGACTAAATGACAATGATGACTAATTGACGAAAATTCAATATCTTGGAAAGAGTATAAGTTTCTACTATAAGAATAATCTATTTTTTTACTATAAAAGTAGTAAATTCATTGCATTATATAAGGAAAGTCATGTGGTGCCCACATCAACTTATTTTTTCAATTTTGATAAAGAATGCACTAAACCTTGAGCTTGTCTCTAATTCGACCCCGCTGAAAATCCATAGCCTTTTACCCCCAAACGATTGAAACAATCTTTCCCGGTCTCATATAAATCGCTCCAATTGGTCAAAAGATATATGGCCATAAACTGCTTTCAAAATGATTCATTCATATTTAAGAATGCACGAAATTATGTTGAAAATCTATGCAAATCCCAATATTGGATTTTTGCTACAATGCTTTTTCTCTACATGTCCTTAAACATCCTTACACAATATAGCACAACAAGAGTTTAATAATATCACTCTTGAGCAATGGTTTATAGAAGGATTTTGGAACAGTTTAATTTGCTGTCTAATGAGAAATTGTACGCAAGGACATTCACATAATGCAGTTAAAGTTAAATAAATGCTACTGTGATTCGTTCGTGTCTGCACGAAGGATACTTTCAGAGAAAAATCACGTGATCGAGAAGGTAACATAGATCTCGCAATAAAGCGGCTATAGCAATAAAAAATCACGAATTAAAATATGGGTGAACAAATATACAAAAAAGTTGCTGATGAAACATCTGAAACCATCATAAGTCGTATCAAGGATATATTCACGAATGATCTTTCTTAAGTTCATTTTTGTATTAAATTGAAGCTGCGAGTCAAAACTTAATTTATACAATTAAAATTTTGAAACTGATATACACTATTAAAAAGTCACAAATTAATCTATACTACAGAAAAGCTATAAATGAATCCATAGAAAAGTTGTAAATTAATCTATACTATTAAAAAGTTAAACATTACACTATTAAAAGTTATAAACTACACTATTAAAACGCATGCAACCATATAAAATATATATGCCCTACGATTTAAAATGCGAATTTTCAACGTATAAAGTTGCAGTTTTGTTTAAATAGCAGAAATGGACTTGGCATATATACAAAAAATTTGATAATTCAAATAAAAGAGTATTACCAAACACGTCACAACAATAATAAAGTTGATTTACAATATTGAATAGTAATTCTCGGTGTATAAAATAAACGGGTTATTTTGTGCAATAGTGTAAATCTTGCGGATCCACACCCACACAGTTTCTGTATCCTTTACAGGGGAAGATTGTTCTAAGCAGTGGGCGCATTAATCGTTAGTTGTGGCTGCTAAAATAATCATTGTTTACGAAATGATAGTTAAAACATTGGCTTTTAGCTGAGAGAACAGCAGTTCGTATGATTTTCATTGTCAGTATTTTATATTACGACCATTTACGATACTCAAGTTTTGTAAATCGTATTTAAATTCGTGCTTTCCATGGTGACGATGAGACGATCACCGAGAACGAAGATCACATAGTGCTCATATGAGTTTATGAGTAAGTTAAAAGATTTCTCTTCGGTAAACTACACGGTGGATGTCAAATCCATGTTCACAATGTTCCTATACAGGGTGCTCTTTGTAAGGTACTTGAAGAATTATATTACTCTGATTTTGAAGTAAATGAATTTTTAGCAGTGACTAAATTATGTGTTGAAAAAATTAATTTTCTTTCAATGAAAAATATTTTGAACAAAACTGAAGGACTGGAGATGGGAAATTCTTTGTCATCGTTTCTGTGTGATTTATAAATGTAATATTTTGAGGAAAAGTTATTCCAAAAACTTGCATCTAAATGCTGGTTTGGGTAAGTGGATTATACTTTTATTTTTGTAGAGAATCCATGCAACATCTCCTCTATTTTTAGCTTTGTTAATTCAATAGACCCACATATTTAATTTACGCATGAAATTGAAATGGACAATCAATTTTCATTTTTAGATGTTTTTGTTTCTATTAAAGATTCTTATTTTAGTACGTCTGTATTTCGGAAATCTTTCTTTGTTTCTATGCCTCCACATTTTCTTTCGAATCACCTTCTCCAACAGAAACTAGCTGAATTTTACACGTGTATACTGCTCAAATGCGCGTAATTATGCTCTGATTACTACTTTAACTTCTGAAATTAAGTTATTGAAATCTTTTACTAATTGCAAAGATTTCACTCGTTCTATTTTGATAAAGCTTTAGTAAAATTTACCTAATGTGAGTTATATATTTTGGAAGGAGCTATTATTTACTTGAACTCTAATAATGTTGTCAGTAATAAATCAACAGTTCGTTATTACGACTCTAGCATTGAAAAATCTCCTCTTTACATATTTTGGTTTCAAATATTAACTTATACAGTTACATAAGAGGTTCCTTCCTTAATTTATGTTCACATCCTTAGTTTTAGTATCATACAGTAGTACTTTTAAAGTAATTTGTTCATTGATTAGTTGAATATAGTTGATGAATTTACTGTTGCAGGCAGTTTCTCCAAAACCGGCTGTTTCTGAACATCGCCTCTGTAATTTCTCTTTAACTACGAGTTTTTTATTCGACCTCTTATAATCTTGTTATTGATAAATATGCAGTTATATACATTTGTGTAGCCAGAGAAATATTCTTTATATTCTGCATTAAGCCTCATACTAATGCTTTGACTTTAAAATTTAGCTCATAAAACATCCAAAACCAGTTTCTTTTCAATTTGTGTATATATTTTTTAATTCCAATCTCATTCACTGATACTTTTGAGTATACTGATCAATTGATACTCTTTTTTAGCTAATTAAGTTAGCACATATAGCTTCTGAAACCGGATTTTACTTCTTTCTGTGTTATATTCTTTTTGATCTAGTCTCAATCACTGTTGATTTTATAGTAATTTGAATGGATGAAATTAACTTTTGAAACCGGTCATTTCCTTCTGTTAATATCTTCTTACTTACTGCCTCATTACCTATTTTTACTTTCGTTATATACATAATGTATAAGGAAAGTATTGTGACGGGGTCGAAAATTCGAATTCGAGTTTTCGACCGGAGAGCACGTTTCAAGCATCCCTGATCACGAATCGAACATTTTTGAGGTGATGTACGTGTGTGTGTGTGTGTGTATGTGTCAGTGAGTCTGTGGAGACGATAACTGGCGAACAAATGGAGCGATTAAAAAAAAATTGGTACAAAAATCACAAGCCATGAATACTGGAAGCCTATGGTTTTTATACGCAATCGGATGTTCAGAACCCCCCCTCCCCCTATATTTTCGAGTGAAATTTTGAAAAAATCTTCAAAAAATCAAAACATTTAAAAAAGTTACGAAAATTTACATTTCTTGTGTAATTTTTCCTTAAAAAACGCTTGACACAAACTTTAGAACGCTAGCATAAACCGTTCTCGAGAAATTGCACATTTTTAAAATAAATTTATCAAAAATCCCATAAATTAAAAAAAATATATTAACTGTTGAGAAACATGTTCACTTTTCATATGTAATATCATGCGATAAATTTGGTGACATCATTCTCGTGAATCTAGCTCGTTCCATTCATGAGAAAAGATACTTTGTGTAATACTGTTGTATTTGAAAGCCAATAGTTATTTATCTGCTATAAGAATAACTTATTTCTCCGTCCATAACGCTTGGTGAGAATTTGGCGCCGAATTTGGCAGAATATGACCAACTTAGCGACTTTTTGACTTTTTAAACAAAATTAACGAAAATCTCGCTAAATAAATGAAAATGACATTCAATCATTGAAAATGATGAATAATTGACGAAAATTCAATCTCTTGGAAAGAATATAAATATCTACTATAAAAAACCCCTATTTTTTATTGTAAAAGTAGTAAATTCATTGCATTATATAAGGAAAATCATGTGTTGCCCACATCAGATTTTTTCTTTTTATCTTTCTTCCTTTTATGAGTTTTTCTACTTTCCCCCCCTCTAAATTCAATGTTTTACCGGTAATATAACGGTTCATATTTTTTCTCTCTGTTTTATTTTAAATATCATTTCAATGCCTATTTTATTCTTAATATTGGGCCGAGGGCCCTATATCGGCCCGTGTTTATATGTTTATTGTTGTTTTACAATGGCTGATACCACCCGCTAGCTTTCAATTTGGATGTTCTAGCAACATTTGCTTTTTTTTCCCCACTTCTCGCAGTTTGTTTTTAGAGGTTGTTAAGAGCGCATAATTTTTTCTGCCTAATTAAGGGGACTTATAACGCCCTCGAAACAATTATATTTACTTAACTGACACTTGACTAATTTCTTTAAGAAAGTGAGTAAGTTAATTTCGTATTTTAGTTACCGTAATTAAACGTATTTTGTTTATCCTGATTCACTATATTTTTAACACTTTACAACATAGTTGAAAAGTGTTTATGACTTTGTTTATTCTGTCTGTCTATCCATCCGTTCGCACGATAACTGCCATAAAAATAACTTTATCAAAATGAAATTTTAGTATGTTATTGGGATGGTCTATGAGACATATTTACATGTAAATGAATAATATCACCCAATTAGTTTAGGATTGAACTAGGGTTGAAAAAATGAAATACATTGAACTCTATAGGAAATAATTTTTTAAATATTTTTTAAATTAAAATTCAAGTTAAAATTCACAAATTGCTTTGAAAATTTCAGGAGATATTTAGATTATCCCATAAAATATATAAAAAGAAATTTCAGCAAAATATGTTCATGAGTTTTTCAAATAAAAATTAAAATAATAATTACACCCATATAATATGCAAAGAGCACGTAACCCACATCAAAATAAAATATGACAACCATCTTTTTATCCCAGAGTAGAAATAGTGATTTTTGAAGTTTTTATAAATTTATATTTAGTGTTACATCCGTCATAAAACCGCTTTATCTTTTAATATTATCTGTGCATCTATATTCTGCGCCAATGCAATTGCAATATTTTTGAGTTTAAATGATCATCAAACTTTGATTATTTCTACAATGGAGCCCAATTTTAATGGATGCAGAATGTAAACAAGTAATTGTAAGATAAGCTGAATTAGAATTGCTGATTTTTTGTTAAAGCAAATTTATTTAACTCTGGAGTCTGGAATAAAAGTGTATGAATGAAATATTCAGAAAGCCAGAAGAGCCAGAGAAAGCGTTTACAGAAAGCCAGACGATTTATAATTCGATGTCGTCATTTGAATAAAGTTTTTTTTTATGAACTTTATAAGTTTTCAAGAAAAATAAATGATTGTAGTACTGTGATAATTTAAAATATATCACCGTTGAATGCATCGCATTTTAGAGATGTTTGAATGAAATTGCATTTGAGTTAGAAAGTATTTCATAATCAATTATTTATGCATGATTGATCTTCCTTGTTAGTTAATGACATTAACCGTGTTTAAGTTACCGTGATTAACCTTATTTTGTTTACCCTAGTTAACCGTTTTTTCGCTATCTTGATAAACCGGATTTGGTTATTCTGGTGAACCGAATTGACCGGATAACAGTACAATTGAAATGGCTCCTTCTTTTGAAGGTAACATATTTTATTTGGATTTTTATTTTTTAAACGAAAAACAAGGATATATCAACAGGAAAATCGAGAATTATTCATCTAGATAGAATTACTCATCTATGTCTAGATCCTGGAACCTAACTCAGAGTTGAGAGAGGACAAAACATGCATTCACATCGATGTTTACAAAAATCATGCGAACACACCGTAAATAAGTAAAAGAAAAAAGGAAAACATATCTTTATTTATTTTTCCTTTGCACTTTCATTTTCTATGATCCTGTTTCATAGCGAGCTCGATCTCTTCCTATTGATAATCAAAGGAGTGTGGGAAATAAAGAATCACAGAGCAGAAGGATTTTTTCTATATTGCAAAAGATTCTGCCTGCGAAATAACCACGGAAACTTGGGAAATGGTGTGCTGATATTATTTCTTATTCAGATGGGAAATTGGGATGTGATGTTCAAGAATCTCAGAGAAATTCTGAAAAGTAATCTTGATGTATTGAATCTGATATCCTTTTGTTTCTAGGGGGAACAAGTATGCAAAACTAAAATATCTGGATTGCGTATTTGTACTCAACATTTAATTTATAAATTTACATTCCATACTTTCATTTGTATCACAAGTGAAATAATATTTATCTTGATAAGCATATGTTTGCAAGTTATTCTTAAATGTCCTAAATGTGCTTCTTAAAGGTCAATTTATTGGCATCAAAATATCGAAATCGAAAATTTTCGTGAAAGCATTACTTTCTCTATACTATATAATATGAGAGAGTAAGTATGGAATTTGATACATTTGTTGAAAAATATTACGGGAATATTTTGAAATATCTGGTTTTCAAGTTAGAATTTAGTTTGAGATATTTATAAAAAATATTATGTTTGAGATATAATTTAGCTTGAGATATCTGCAGAAAAATATTATGTTCGAGATAGAATTTAGCTTGAGATATTTGTAGAAAAATATTACGGGAATATTTTGAAATATCTGGTTTTCAAGTTAGAATTTAGTTTGAGATATTTATAAAAACTATTATGTTTGAGATATAATTTAGCTTGAGATATCTGCAGTAAAATATTACGTTTGAGATAGAATTTAGCTGGAGATATTTGTAGAAAAATATTACGGGAATATTTTGAAACATCTGGTTTTCAAGTTAGAATTTAGTTTGAGATATTTATAAAAAACTATTACGCTTGAGATATAATTTAGCTTGAGATATCTGCAGAAAATATTACGTTTGAGATAGAATTTAGCTTGAGATATTTGTAGAAAAATATTACGGGAATGTTTTGAAATATCTGGTTTTCAAGTTAGAATTTAGTTTGAGATATTTATAAAAAGTATCATGTTTGAGATATAATTTAGCTTGAGATATCTGCAGAAAAATATTACGTTTGAGATAAAATTTAGCTTGAGATGTTTGTAGAAAAATATTACGGGAACATTTTGAAATATCTGGTTTTAAAGTTAAAATTTATTTTGAGATATTTATAAAAAATATTACGCTTGAGATATAATTTAGCGTGAGATATCTGTAGAAAACTATTACGTTTGAGATAGAATTTAGCTTGAGATATTTGTAGAAAAATATTACATTTGTAGAAAAATATTACGAGAATATTCCGAAATACATGGTTTTCAAGTTAGAATTTAGCTTGAGATGTTTAATGTCAAAATCAAAGAAAAATATTTGAGTTGGGTTTTGAACAGCAAGACCACAAATCTTTGTAGGCATCTTGTTCAATGTTTGCATACCTTAGCTCTTTTTTATTTTGCTTTAGTTTATGAGTTATTCTACTCTTCATGTATTTTAAAGTGAAAAATATTTTTCAATACAGGCAAAGATTTGTTTGATCAAGTCGATTTCCAACTTCTTTGTAATTGGTGGCTGGCAGAAACGTCACAAATATGGTCGAGGATTGAGTTATCGAAACACTAAAAACACTAAGAGTAGATATTTGATACTAAACTAGACTGCATTCTTAGTTTGTACACATGGGACAATGCGGACAATGATATGTCTTATTGTTGATTTTTAAAAACAGAGATAGTTTTGGACATGTAAATGTAAAATTCCAGTTTTCATAATATTTTACCACGTTTGACAATGTCTGGTATAAAAATGTACACTTTTCGCAATCTATGACTATTTATCTGAACAGGTATGCAAATAAACGCGCACCCTTTATTCAAAGGAGATCATGTGAAAGTGGGTTAACTTTCTCTCACGTCGATATTTTGCGAAAATAAAATATAAGGAAGAGAGTTGGCAGATGTCCAAGGTCATTTTCAAAGTATCGGCGCGTTCCGCATCATCTGCGGAGAAACTTTCTCTCGGAGAAGTTCATCTTTTTATGGGAACGAAACAGCATATTCTCTGAAATCCGTGGAATACCCGATTCCTTTTGTTAGTCTGTATTGCGAGAATATGCATAGAAAAGCATGGACATAGAATAAGCTATGTATCGTGCTATTTTAACTAACAAATTTGCTAATGCGCGTGGAACAGTTTTCTGTTGAATTGAGTTAATATAAGAAAATGAAGTACCTCATTAACGCTAACAGTCAGAGGGACTGAATAAATGGAAATGGTGCTGTTGCATAAGTAATTTATATATTATGAATAAGAATATAATTTAATAACTACTAGCCGAATATCCATTGAAAATCAACGGAGTGACAATAAGCAAACTCGGAGGAGTAATTTACAGTTCTATTAGTTTGTAATTATTTACATTCGATTACAATTAAATGTAAGTTTTTAATAATTTGTTTTACAGTGATTCGCATCCTACTGTTTGCACGTGAACCAAATTTGGGGTCTCTGTCTCACTTAAAAAAAAGTTTCTATCTCACTTTCTCATTTACATGGCATATCGAACGTTTAAGGAAGGGGACCCCAGAAATACCAAATATTGCACAGTAATTTTCATAGTTTTCCCAATCTTGCGACCTATCATAGTACCAAATATCACGTCTTAAACTAAACAGTAAAAGCAAACAGTCCACAACAGCACACATGTAAACAGCACACGTTTTGGTGAAGATCATCCCTCCCATTAAAAGAAATAATTCAAAATTTTAATGGGTTTAATCGAACTGTTCACCCGTGCTCAAAAATTGAAGTTTTTATCACACTTGAAAGAAGGCCCTTATTATTTAATCGGCAAATAGAATATTTCGGTGTGCTTAAAATAATAAATATTGGAAAACTTTATTTCCCTCCTTATGTCTACGACCATGATAACATATGAAAATATGGCTAAGTGAACTTGGCTACGTGACTATGATAACTGGAATAAAAGAGTCTGGAATAAAAGAGATATGGATGAAATATTCATTGCTTTTGCATAGAGAGCTCGACGATTTATATTTCGATGACGTCATTGGAATAAAGTTAATATTTTTTGGATAAAGTTTTAAGTTTTCAAATATAATAAATTATTGTAATAATGTGATAATTTAAAATATATCAGCGCTGAATGTATCGCATTTTGGACATGTTTAAATAAAATTGCATTTCAGTTGGGAAAGTGCTTTATAATCAATGTTTTATTCATAATTGATCTTTCTTGTTTTCTGATAAAATTTGGATGGCTTCTAAAAGTTTGCGTTTACAATGAGGGTTCTAGTATTCAGATAATGATAATTCCTTTCGAACCTCTGTATTTGTTCTTTATAGCGTCCACAAACTCGGGATCATATGCCCACTCATTGCAGATACATATACAGACATCACTCTGAAAACGTTCGATCCGAATTTAGGGAAAATTAAAACATATAAGTCCATCGAAAACTCGCATTTGAATTTTGGTCCTCATCAGAATAATTCTCCTATACGCTGACTTCCAAAAGCCATTCAAATTCTCAAATAAAACATCCTTGGATTTTATTGAGTTAAACATGCTGTTGTCGTCAATGGGGATATGCAAATATCAACTGATGTATCCAATAGCTATTTATTCCTCGTACAATATACAAATTAAGCGTGGAGTGATAAAAACTTGTTTGCATCTAAGAGTTTCAATGCTGAAAGAATATTTTTTGAAGAGAGTTGGAGTCCAATGTATTCGTCACGGAAGAGTTACGATTTGTCCTAGTTAAAGACATTAAACGTTTAAAGGTCTGGAGAGAACGAGGAACACAGTTGAGGAACACGCACGAGGAACACTAAACCAATAAAATAGTTGAGTACCACGCTTTAATTGTTGTAGTACCATGGTATGGGCTGTATTTTCTTTGGAATATTGCACCGATCTGCACGTGTTCAAAGGGGATTGCTGTGACGGCGGAAAGGTATCAGAATTAAGTCCTTATATCAGTCGTAAGACTTTATCTGTAGCAGTTGATTCAGATTTTTTTTTGATAAACGATATCTCTCGTCCACAGAGAGAAGGGTTGATGAACAAGCATCTGAGGGGAAATATACTGTCCAGTGTGTGGACCTACATACCATCGAAAATCTTTCGGATGTCCTTGGAACAGCTCTCTTTGCGCATATATTCTCCTCAACTATACTGTCCAAGAGTTGTAAACTGCCTTTCTAGTGGATTATATCCGTCTGCTGCGCTGGATCACTTGATTGAAGGAGTGAAACATCGATGTGAAGCTTGTGTCAAAGTCATGGGAGGTTGTATTCCGTATTAAGGACTGTTTGGTTTGTCTATATACTGTCCAAAACTTTTTCTGTAACAATATTATTATAATGATTATATTACTGAATTAACTACCTTGTTGTGAAATTTAGAGTCAATCGAAACATAACTTTTTGAGTTATATCGGATTTACCGCCGATTGCTTAACTTTTGAGAACAGATTACAATGCATAAAGGGAAAGTAACGATGTCATTGTTTATATCATATAACTGAGTGATACTGACTGACTAAGTGATACATTTACAGCCAAAACTGCTAAGGGTAGAAATTTTGAACTTTACTTGCACGTGGGGCAAGACCTATAAATAATGTGGAAACTCTAAAATCCTTAATTTTGTTCGGAAAATTTATAAATCGCGGAATCTTTTTTTCTGACATTCTTTCAGCTATAATTCAACAGCTAGACAGTGTACCATTAAAATGTGCACCATTTTCTATTATGCTTACATTTTAAATGGCTTTTGATATTCAAAACTTATACTAACAGTATAAATGTCACATTTAGAGATTGCCAGCAAATGGCTAGTTTATTCATATTTATTTGGGCTGCAGTATTCGTAGATCAGTCAAAATATTTTAGAGAATCGTCGGTCGAGGAAAGTTTCAGAGTGTGTTCATAATTCTGAATCCTACTGAATGGAGAAAAGATAGCTTTTATATACAACTAGTTCCCCGCTGAGCAGTTTAGTAAAGTTATTGATGCATGCGAACGTCGTTTTATTCCCTAGGATGGATGGAAAATCTCATTTATCAAAAGAAATGCGCAGAAACCGCCAAGCAACATTTTCTTCCTGGATCACAGGATGGAATCCCCAAGAATAGTTCCTTAATGGTCACCAGCTTCGCCCTGAAGGTGGAAATGTCCTTTTCTTTTCTTTCTGTGATAAGGAAAATTCGAAACCATTTGTTTCTCAGATTATTCTCTATTCCATCTTTCCCTGAATTCTAAGATAGAGACTCAAGAACTTAAACGTTGGGGGAGTAATACAGAAAAATCCTGTTGTCAGGACATCAGGGCGTGATATTCTGTGTAAAATTCATTTTGGTCGTTTAATGTAGACGATCGAGGTTAAACTCATTCAGCACTCCCATAAAAATCAACATTTTGATGGATTCTGTGATCTCTCTTACTCAAAAACTGCAATATGTTGCACGATAGAATTTTGGGCACATATGTAAAATTGCTCGCAAATTGGAACAATCATAATTTCAATAATCAAAACGAATTAACTGGAAACGACCATTTTGAAACTGCATATGCTCACTAAACTTCGTACAAATAGCATTTAAATAACAGCTAATACAAGATTATGACAATAAAGTTCGGTGAATGTGTTCATAAACAAGAGAATCTTACTTGAATCAATAACACGACGGCTTGCAGTCCTTCAAAGTAATGTCCGTCGAGTGTTATGTACTTTTGACAAAATCGTTCTCCTTTTAGAGCTTTTCTCAGCTGCGGATGTTTCAGGTGCGGTTTTTACAGGTGCGGTTTTCTTCAGGCTTAGTATTTTTGTGTGTAGCCATTGAAGACATTGCTCAAAGTGGTCAAACTAGGACTTCTTGTACTGACGAAAAAATTGTAAAAGAGTGAAGGAGTTGTATGCCTCGATCATCCACCGCATTCACCTGGCCAACGGTCCTACCGTGCTGAAAACACAGGTTCTCGTTAGATCTCCGAAGTCAAGCAGCATCGGGCGCGGTTAGTACTTGGATGGGTGACCACCTGGGAACCCCGCGTGCTGTTGACACATTTCGGGCGCGGTAGCCCGGTGGTTTGCGCTCTGGATTTGCACGCTGCCACAACTGCCGCCGTGTTCATGCGGAGTACGATCACGTTAAACATGTGGGTCCGTAAGTCCTTCCGAGAGGTTGGTGGTAGGGGAAAGAGGGTACGGTCCCTATGGATGCCTCCCCCACTGGGTTCCAGTCTAAATTGTGTGGCACGTTCCGGTCCTGCAAACGGTTATCCTACACCTTTCTGGTAGGTCGGACGGTCTGGGTCTCAACAACAACAACCGTATTCACCTGACCTTGCTCCAGCAGACTTCTTTCTGTTCCCGCACCTGAAAAAGCTCTAAAAGGAGAACGATTTTCGGATATTCCAGACATGGTTCGGATATATGACGATGATTCTCTATGCGATTCCGAAAGATGACTTTACCCTTAGTTTTTAGGAACTGCACAGTCGTTGTTAAAAGTGTATAACAATCGGCGGACACTAATTTGAAGGAATGTAAACCGTTTTCTTGATTTAAGTAAGAATCTCTGGTTTATGAACACATTCACCGAACTTTATTGTCGTACTTGTATAAACTTCTAGACTTGTATTCGAGTTAATTCTTGATCGTGTTCAATTCATCTGGTGCACTCGTACCTTGCACCCTAAGATGTTGCACGTCAAAAAGTTAAAATTACGCTGAAGTGTCGAGTTGATATCTTTAATAGAATGCTATAAAATTGCAAATATTATGTTTGAAAATGTCTACGCCATATAATACTAGGTCGGCATGTATAAGAAACGTCTCGAAATGTTGTGCCGCAAGTGATATTTTCAAGCTTTTCAGAGACATGATTTATTTTAGTACTTTTTAACTTGCAAGATTTTTGCAAGTAATTTGTGATATTTCCTTATTTTAATGATATTGAATTTAAAAAGTACTCCTGTGAAATAAAAGAAGATCGGTGTTAGTGTTCAGAGACAAATCATTTATCTGGCACCATTAACTTGTTCATGGGGCGTTGATAACGCCACGTCTCTGATGGCCGCTGAAAGTTAATGCACATTCAAGTAAAGAAGGCGTATAATTCTAAACATTCATATCAACTAAATATTTCCTGGTTTAAATATATATATTTTTTATTTAGTTGTTAATTTTAAAGTATTTACAAATCATATATACAGTGACTGCATAAATAAGTATTTTAATTGTCCAAAATAGTGTCAAAAGAGGCATGCCGCTTGATAATGTTATTCAGATTGTCCAGTGGAAAAAGACAGAGGACATTGCAAAAAATAAAATTTATAGTGAGAAAAAACGAAGTGCTCGTTAAAACTTTGTCACACTGTTGGGTCGTTGAGGATCAACACATTATCTGTGGACGCCACAGGATGGACAATTTTGCCGCCTTTCCGTATCGAAGCTTATGTCTTGTCCATTATTTGGGCCAGTAAATATTTTTTAAATTCACATCAGCAAGTCTTGATAAAAATGTGCTCTGGTCTTTGGAGGGGAGGGGGGGGGGGGGTGAGATCATACCTTAGCCTCTCGCTCCTGAATGATCAGATGATCTGGGTGACCATTGGTCAGCCTCGAGCATCGGTAGTGGATTGGTTTTAAGAAATTCCACATGAGTCGATTGAAATCTAGCCGAGGTGAGAATTTCTATGTCTGGATCCCATTGTTCCCAATAAAGTTTGTTATGAAGTTCTTGGTACAGCTTTAGTATAAAGACATTTTATTTGACGGCGAGATTTTTGATAGAATTAATGGTCCCATGTGGTAATTTTATTGTGTGTATATACATATCAAATCATGTGCGGAGAAAGGAATTGATTGTTTCAAACAATTTTTGGAATATATTAGAGAAATTAATTGGGAAAAGTGAAAAACTTTAGGTGGAAATTTCCATTTTTAAGGTGTTGACATGTGCTATCTTCAGTTTTTGTATAATACATGTTTTATGCATTTTTTTTTATTTCTATTTTTGGAATTATCTCGCTAAACCTAACGTGGCGTTCGTAAGGCTTTATCAACTAGAAAAACTTTAGGAGGCAAATTTTATACATTATTTTATACCTTTTTACAATGCTGACCTGTGCTAATTTTCGTTTTTTTATGATACTTCGTTCTCTATGCATTTCTGTATTTTACTTATATTTTTCATTTTATTACCTACTAAGCCTAACATGGCGTTCGTAATCACTTTACTAACATTATCTCCCTTGGCGAAATTTTTGCTCGCCAATAAAATGGCTGATTATGCCAAAAGTCTTTTATACTAAAGCTGGTCGAGGTTCTATTCGGGATACTGTTAACTCATTTCTCTCGACTGGCTGTCACCGTAGTTTGTCCCCCTGTCAATCCTTCCACTAGATTTTGAAAGTTCTAAACTTAATTAAAGTTAATGTGAAGAGCCAATATATTTTGAAGAGAAAATGATAATATTTCTGGTAATATAGTCGGTGCTAGGTGATCTATTATTTCTAATTGTAGATGGTATTTCTTTTATATGTGACTTACAAGGGAAGGCTTTGCAATAGTTCTCTCGGATTGCAATCTTTCATGTTCTATCTAGTAAAGGACCATGAATAATGATACAACGCCACGGCTTTCATATGCTAAGTGATAGGGGGCGCCACAATAACAATCTGAAGTTGTCATGCAAACGTGCTGTATTGACGTGTATTATTAACATTTTAGTGTGAAAATATTATCCGTTTTAATTATTATTATTATTTTTAAATAAAATGGACAATAATGGTAAGTAGTAAATGATAAATTTATTACTAATATAATTTATATCTTATTAATTAGCTAAACAACTGCCAAGACATGGTCGTAAAGTTTGATCAAACACAACAAAGACAAAGTCTGAAATTTTTGGAAACCAAAACTGAACTAATCAACAAAACTATTGACTGTATTACAGTGAAAGTCAAAGCAAATGAAATTTGTAAAATAATGAATGATTTAAATTATTTGTAAGTTTGAAATTATGAATGGGAATGATTAAATGTATGATCAATACAAAGGAAAACGTTACAATGTGCCCATTTAACAAATGCATAATCATTGCAATTTACAATGAAACAAGTTGCTAAACCAATATTAAATACAGTTGTCATTACCTTGTTAAATTTTGTAATGTGTTTTTCAACATAATATCCAGATTTTTTCCATGAATATATTATCATATCTTGATATATCAGCGCCAAGTTAATTGTACACAAATGAATGCATTTTTAAAATAAATAATCTGTCATTTAACATTCTGTTGGCCTCTTCATCGATGTTGGTTCAAAATTCATGGATGTCTTCAATATGGATCAATGCATGCAGCTCGAATTTTTATGTAGTCTTCGATACGTTTTACAAATGCCTTATAAGGATTGAAGAAATAACAGTCTAACGGCTGTGCATATTTTTTTTCTTGTATTATTTAATAATAATAATAACTGAAAAGGATAATATTTTCACACTAAAATGTTACGGCCGTACCGTGCTGAAAACACCGGTTCTCGTTAGATCACCGAAGTGAAGCAGCATCGGGCGCGGTTAGTACTTGGTGGGTGACCACCTCGGAACGCCGCGTGCTGTTGGCCATCTCGGGTGCGGTATCCCCGTGGTTTGCGCGCTAGATTTGCACGCTGCCACAAATGCCGCCGTGTTCATGCGGAGTACGATCACGTTAAACATGTGGGTCCGTAAGTCCTTCCGAGAGGTTGGTGGTAGGGGAAGGAGGGTACGGTCCCTGTGGATGCCACCCCCACTGGGTTCCGGTCTAAATTGGGTGGCACTTCCCGGCCGTCCATACAGTTACCTTACACCTTTCTGGTAGGTCGGACGGTCTGGGTCTCAACAACAACAACACTAAAATGTTAATAATACACGTCAGTAGAGCACGTTTGCATGACAACTTCAAATTGTTATTGTGGCGCCCCCTATCACTTAGCAGATGAAAACCATGGCGTTTTATCATTATTCATGGTCCTTTACAAGATAGGACATGAAAGATTGTAACCCGAGAGAACTATTGCAAAGCCTTCCCTTGTTAGGTGTGGAAACCCCAGGCCGTCCGACTCGTCCAGAGGACTTGAGTAACAAAGTGGACGACCGGGAATTCCCTTGTTAGGTGTTGTTGTTGAAACCCAGACCGTCCGACCTACCAGAAAGGTGTAAGGTAACTGTTTGGACGGTCGGGAAGTGCCACCCAATTTAGACCGGAACCCAGTGGGGGAGGCATCCACAGGGACCGTACCCTCCTTCCCCTACCACCAACCACTCGGAAGGACTTTCGGACCCACATGTTTAACGTGATCGTACTCCGCATGAACACGGCGGCAGTTTTGGCAGTGGCTGGAATCGAACCCGGGCCTACCGAGTGCAACTCCAGCGCGCTAACCAATGGGCTACCGCGCCCCCCTTGTTAGGTGTGTAAATATTGAAACTAGTTTGTTATAGATCTAATTTCATAAATCGTTAAATTAAGTTTTAAATTGCAATATTTCGGAGCTTACATTTTTAGCTTCTGACATACTTCAAACGTGAGAGTTCATTCAAAGTCCGGTGTTTTGCTACTCTATAGTGATTTAAATTTAATCACATAAAATATCTCATAAAATGGGGGCTTTTAATGACAACGAGTTTGCAGTTTTTCAATATTTTTTTTTTTTTTCTTTGGATGGAGTGCTGCTATTTAAATTGCAACCAGCACGTAAAAATTACAAAATATAATATATCTCGAGAACTATTTATCTTAGGGGCGCAACGATTTATCTTGGATTTATAATTGGGGGTGGTTTTATACTATTCGATATCATAAATTGTTTGCAAAATAAGCATGTATTACTTTCCCTATATAATACATAGTATACTATACAGGGTGTCCCAAAAAGATTAAAACATATTTTAATTCTTTAACTGTTGGAGATAAGTGGGCAATGTAAATTGCAAAAATATAGAAAGTAAGGTAGAAAATAGGACTACGTTAATGAAATCATCCTCTCATTAATTTTCCAAAAGTTACACTTTTTAAATTTTTATACAAACCCCTTAGACAAATTGGGTCAATCAGAAAATTTTTATTTTTAATGCAACAAGATCATTTAAAAAACCGCATATCTGTATCTTTAAAAGCAACTGAATTATGATGAAGGAAAAAGAAATCTGACTTATGTCACTTTTCCGTACCATGTGAAAGGCTGTTTCATCAGTGAAAATAGGGATCACAAACAAATTGACGAAATTGTTTAGATAAAAAATATGTTAATATGTGTCAAAATTTCTTATCACAAATGCATGTAAATAAACCATTACAAAGACAGAGATCATATAAAGCAGTGATACTCACTATGCGGTTGGGTATCCTATGTTGAAGGCCCAGACCACACGACCAACCCAGGGGTTTATGGTATCCTATGTGTTATCATTCAGTTTTATCTTTTTTGTGATATGTCACCAATTTACATTTTTAATTTGATATATGGTCCCCATTCACAATGTTCAATTTTCAATTAAATATAAATCGCTCAATTTTAAAGATACAGCTATGCGGTTCTTTTAATGAAATTTTCTGATTGATCAAATTTGTCAAAGAGGGTCGTATAAAATTTTAAAAAGTGTAACTTTTTGAAAATGAATGGGTGGATGATTTTATTAACGTAGTCTTATTTCCTAACTTACTTTCAACATTTTTTGCAATTTACATTGGCCACTTATCTCCAACGGGAAAAGAATTAAAACGCATTTCAATCTTTTTGGGACACCCTGTACAGGGAAAGTATTGTGGCGGGGTCGGAAATTTGAATTCGAGTTTTTAACGGAAGAGCACTCTTCAAGATTCCCTGAACTCGAATCGAACGTCTTTGATGTGATGTTTGTATGTGCGCGTGTGTGTATGTGTGTGTGTGTGTTTGTGTGGGTGCGTGTATGTCTGAGTGTATGTGAGCCTGTGGATGTGATGTTACACGAACAAATGGATAATTTCGAACGAAATTTGGCACATGTAGTACAATCTGTAAATACTGGAAGCCTATTGATTTTAAATGCAATCAAATGTTCAGAAAACCCTCCGGTTTTCGAATAAAATTTAAAAAAAATCAGAACCTTCAAAAATGTTACGTATTCCCTTTTTTTATTAGAAAACGAATAACACTTTAGAACGCCTGCATGATCCATTCTCAATATCATGTACGTTTTTTAAAGAATAAATTTATTTAAAATGTTACATAAAAATTTAAAAAAAGGTTAACTGTTGTGAGATATGTTCACTTTTCAAGCAATATTATGCGAAATATTTTTCAACATCTTTCTCATAGATCTAGTCCATTCTATTCACAAGATACTTGCGCAATATTTTAGTACTTCGATGACAAACAATTCACCGATAGTCATTTAGAAAACTACTATATCCGTCTGCATGTAACGCTTGGAGATAAATTTGGTAACTCATTTACCGAAATATCGCTAACTTGGTGATATATTTTTCCTAAATTGACGAAAATATAGTGAATATTGCAAAAATGGCGCTAAATTGATGAATTGGTTATTAAAATATATAAATAATTGGTCTATATTTCTTATTGTGGATGCTATCAATATTGGTCATTGTCAATTTAGAGTAACGCGGTATATAAGTTAATTGGGTACTTCAAAATAGTTTTACATGTTGTCATCCGGGAAGGCGTCAAATGTATACCTCCAGGTTAAAAATATTGTGTTATGGATATTATACAAAATAAAAATTAGAAGTGATACGTTGTGTGACTTGGATTTTTTTATTTATTTTAAAAATTCACAATGATCGTTCTCCTATAATTAGCTTTCACAAAGCAAAAAAATTCGGTATTTTCTTTTTGTCATTCATAATATATGTGGAAAGGATTGTTGACAAAACTGCAATTTAAATGAATTTTGTAAACTATAAAACTTTCATGAGGCATCGATCAGTAATTGTATTTTACTTATAAACATTACCAAAAAGAACTACGAAGTTACCGCTATAATGCCGCAAAATTCCAAACTCTGTATTCAATACTCTGTGTGATACCTCTAATCTGTACCATCTGCAGTCATACATTTTCCTTTCTGAATGAGTGTCCATTATGATGAATATAGCATTTTAATCCTCTCAATTCAAATAATGTTTGCTGCCGAAGTTTTACATCAATGACTCTAATACCCTCTAATCAAGTACATCACGATAACAATCCTACCGCGATTACAATATTAGTTTGATTTGAAATGATTATACAGGTTGATTAAAACAGATGGGCCAAACTTTACGAGGTGGTAGTACACACCGAACCAAACAACTTTCATCGGAGTTTACTGGGTCGGAAATGAAACGTAAAGGCGCTAGTGGATGAAATGGTGAAACCGATTGTGAGGTGAGGAGAGACAGAAGAATAATTTAAAAGTTATAAAATGGCATTTAATAAACAATAATTACAGTAATGGCTCAAAAGAGCGACCGCCAACCTGAAGGCACGTTTCACAGCAGTGATGGAGGGATTAGCGAACTCTCTCGAACAGACCAGGCATGTCTCGCACTTCGGCAGTAGCGGCCGAACTTCTGGCGATGAGATCCTCTTCGGATTCAAGGGGAGGATCATAGACGAGACTTTTGAGATATCCCCACAAAAAGAAGTCAAGACATGACAGATCGGGCGATCGTGGGGCCAAGTTATGGGAACCTCTTGCCCAATTCATCGGTCCGGAAAAATGACGTCCAGTAAGTTCCTTACATCTCACACAATTACGAAAATTTGCATAGGGGTTCTTCTTCTTCCAAAGATGAAATTTTCGGACGTGGTTTTCTTCAATCAGAAAATAACAACAGGAATAACGATTTTAAGTTTGCGGAGTGGTCGTTTCCCAACGAGTAAGTGCCCAATTAACGTCTTTACGTTTCATTTTCGACTCGGTAAACTACACTCACGGACAATGAGAGTTGCAAACCAAGAAGAAAACATGGTACAACCGCGAAATGATGTAAATAGCTAGAGGACGGGCTGGTATGCAAATGATCCCAGTCTGACGTGATTGCGCATGATCGTATACTCGTGAGTAGCTCTGCATGCATGAGCCAGCGACCTTACAAACGGGCGTATAGTCGGCGCCCCATCAATGCGAGAAGCTTCGGTCGACTCAAGCACGAGTAGAGTAAAAAGAATGGTGGATAGACGCCAGAAACGCCGATATACGCAACAAACGGACTTCGAGAGAGGCCTGCTCATCGGACTGAAAACCTCAGGTTGGTCAACGCACCTGATGGCTCATCACGTGGATCGTTCGATCTATACCGTCTGATGGTGTTGAAAGCACAGATCACGGGACGCCACCCACAAAAAGAGGACCGGCTTTGGACGGACCAGGTAAACCACGAGTAGAGAGGATCGAATGATCGTGCGGAAGGCACGTATAGAGTCCACGGAGACACGATTCGCGATACAGGCTCACGTAGCGGCTCCTGTGTGCCCGCGAACCATATCTAGATGCCTGAGGGAAGCGAATCTGCGATCCCAGCGTCCCTTACATGTGCTACCGTTAACACGGAAACATCGGAGGCTCCGATTGCAGTGGTGCCGGGACAGAGCAACTTGGAACATCGCAGATTGGCGATGTGTGGTGTTTAGCGATGAGTGATGCTTCATTTTGAGGACCGATGATCAGTGTGTCCAGGTGTAGAGGTCCCCTGTCCAACGCCATAGTCCAAACCTCGTTATCGAGCTCCATACCAGCCCCACTGCAGGCATCATGGGCTGGAGAGCCATAGCCTACTGATCCGCTGTAGTAGTGGTACCTGGTACATTGAAGGGTCAGCGGTACGTGAATGAGATTCTACGGCCTCATGTGCTCCCATTCGAGTCTGGGATTCCAGGTTCCAATTTCAGCAGAATTATGCCCGTCGGCACACGGCAGGCCTACCTGAGTCATGTCCAGGCACATCCATGGCCTATCCGCTCCCCAGACCTGTCCCCTATCGAGCATGTGTGGGAACAGTTGAAACGTCAGCTGCTTCGTTGCCGAAATCTTCGGGATTTGGAACGTAACGTCTAACAGGTGCTGACTCGTCTGCCGCAGGACAACATCAGGCAGCTGTTCGACATCATGCCGGACAGTATTACTGCTTGTATCGCAGCACGAGGCGGTGAGACGCTCTATTGAGGATGACCGGACTGTGTACTACAGCTCCATCTGTACGGGTTCTGCTGGGATGGTTTTGTGATCATGTATATCATTCATCTGTATCCTTCCATCAATAAAATTTCAGGTTCATCCTGTGCTTCCTTCTTGGTGCGCAAGTTTAATTGTCCGTAAGTGTATGACGTGGTGTATACGTGGTGTATTTGGTGTATACTAACACCTCGTAAAGTTTGTACCATCTTTTTTAAATCATCCTGTAGTTAAACATAAAGTGAACATAAAAATATGTGCTTAGTAACAGCATAAAACAGTTGATTGAATGTATCAACCAGTTTCGAAGGCAAAAGTGACCTTTCTTTATTGAAGTATCCAGCCATAATAACCACTGCAGCAAAGGTATTATAAAGCAACATAATACCTTTGTTGTGTTAACACAATATCTTTGTAGTAGTAATTGCGTCAAATGTACTGAAAATATCGAACACTGCTTAACGAAGCGTTTTCATTTTCAGTGAGCGAATTTGGTGTATACTAACATAATGGTTAAGGATAGTATAATTACTGGATAAAAAAGTATAGTAAAACAGATATTTAGAATCAAGTATGTTTAACCTGCTTCTAGTTTTGTTGTGTCTACAAATGTTCAGAATGAAAATTTACTGATGACCTAAAGGTGTTCTTTTGCAGGAAGTGGGCCAGTTAATATAATGCTAAAACTAAGATGAACTAGCTGGTATTTTAATGTATACTAATCAAATCTATATGCTCTACATTTTCATTTTTATTTAATGAATATTTATATACCGTATACTACTTCTCCACGTCTGTATAATGAAATTGACAATTTTTCAAAATACATGAAAGATCCACATCGAAAAAGTTTTTCCATTGCTAGCAATTTCCAAAATAGTTGTAAAGTGTTAATGACTCTGTTTTCCTCTTACTTCATTTATCTCCCTATAGCAAAATAAATAAATAAATAAAATGTTTCTTTTCAACAGTGTTATTAAATTAATGTATGTCCACATTTTTTAAGATATATAAAGGCACAAAGTGCATAAATTTCAATAAACATTTCAAACTTAATTTAATTGAAACACACACATAAAGTTACAGACAATTTGCACATATATTGACATAATTTGCACATATACAATATACATAATTACAATTTACATAATATGCATTCATACCTAAAATGTGTCAATACTAGAAATAACGAATAATAAACTTTAACATTAAATTAGTTATAATCAATTAATTTCTACTGAAAACAGTAACAAGTATTTGGAAATAATTGAATCTGATTCTCATTTACAAATTCTCTAAAAAATTGTCAAATATTGAAGGTAGGATTTCTGGACACAGAAAATGGTATGGTGCATTCCATTTGGTCTACGGCTATGACTTGTCAGCGCGGGACTTCAAAAGGACAACACTAACTATCTAATCAGGATCCATTTAATGTTGGTCCTTCGCTCAGTACATTTTGACAAGCTACGTGTGCTAGATCATTATGGATTTGCAAATATAAAACAAAAATAAGGCGATTTTTCCCTTAGTAGTTTATGAAAGACACCGATTTCTTAGTTTAAGTACATCTGGACATTATACAAACTAATCCTTTTAGAATGCAGATTGCATTTTATCCGATAATGTTTATTTCAAACTAAAATTTTCTTGTATTTTATTCCTTCAAGAAATGCACTTTGCATTCCTAATGCCTTTGGCTCTTTCCGTTATCATCCACAACGGATAAGAACAGTACCCCCTAACACTAAAAAGCAAACCAAAAGTAAAAAAATAACCGAAAAGAATCGACTACTAGAGGATAAATCTTTCTCCACTCTCCCACATCTTCCCATCCCACCTTCTCTCCCCCGTGCTCCTGCGGTCAAATGAACTGTTCCACTCCTCTCTTGCGTCCTCTCCGTGCTTGTGTTGCTGTCGTGTATCAAAGTCCCCAATTTCCCGCCTTTTTTGGAAATCATTCGAAATATTGATGAGCAGTTCCTCCGTCCTATCTATGTGTGGCAGGATGCATTGAGTATCCCTGTTTCGAGTCGTCTTTGACTTTGCGACAATGTCAAACGCGGCATGGCCAGCGTGTGTGGTGTCAGTTTATCAAGTGAGTGGCCAACACGTGATTCTGTTGTGAGTGAAACAAATCCAGAAGTTTCAGTGATCTTCTTGTTCCTCAATAGAAGTCTGTACCGGTGTGTGTAGCCCGCAGCTGAATCTGTATTGATTTCACCGTATTGATTATTCGATCCGAACAAAAAGGTTCGAACATCGATCCACGTGCTCCGATCATTAACTGAGGTATTTCTTTACAGAGAATTATTTGCTGAATATTAACATTTTCTTCAAATATTATATCGTCATTAACTAGGATGATATTAAATCGAGTGGTTTAAGCATAGTTTTAAAATATCCTATATTTAGGTAAAGAATATAATAGATTATCATAAATGATGTTAGCTTCTCTCGGATAGAAACTACCGGGAAAACAATTATTCGTGTGTTTTGAAATGTGCATTGCGGTTACAAGTATTCTTTTCTGATCATACATTTTCTTTTCCTTTAATATTACGGTATTTTGATAGAAAACTTCTTGATTAGAAACTATTTAATACTATAGAATAGAAGTGCACTGCTTTTCTAAATATTTTTTTCTGGTCATGCATTTTATTTACATTTATTATTAATATTTATGAGCTATTTAGTATTACATTGGAAGGCATTATAAAAGAATAATCAATACTTAAACTAGTTGGCCAGAATCATTTCAAAGCAGAAATTTTAATCTCTTAAGCAGCTTCCAAACACAGTAAAGATTATGCTCAAAATTAATTTTTGGAGAGGAAATAAAGTAAATAATAATTTTTGATACAACGTTTTAAAGTTAACTTATTTTGCAGACTATAATAAATATATACCTCTTAATTTCAAGATTTAGGACATTTTTCAATTTAAATATATATATATATATATATAACTTTTTGATTAACGGAAATTTGCTACATATTTAATAACCTAATAATATGTATATCATACGAGTATATTCAAACAAACATTTAAAGAAATCCGTGTTAACATTCTAATTAAATGGTAGATAGTCAGCGAAGTGCATTCGGGAGATATTTGATTTGTCCATATACACACACACATGCTTAATTCTGCGGCGTTTTATATCGACCACAAACAATAGTATTTATTGATGTTTGAATTTATTTAAAAGTAAGAATTTGGATTCTGAGGCAGTTTCACGAGTGAACAGTTTTACGAGCAATAACCAGAACACTATAATATCTTCTAGAGCAGTAGCAGATAAACACTTTAGTCATAATATTATACCAAATCCTTGGCGATTTTATTTGAGTAATCTAAGGGTTCCGTAGCATTGAAAGAGCCATATATATTTTACGACACATTTTATGGAAGTGAATACCATATCTGTGATTTACGACTAGTCTAAGTAAACCATGATTTGAAATGTAGGTTGGTCTATTTCACTTTATCCCTGATAATGGTTGTTCCACAAATCTATATAAAAATGTGTGGAGTGTATTGCAGTATTTAATTTTAACCCTCTTTAAATATTTTAATGGTTCAGAACGTTTACTGTAGTTTTATAGACCATTTAGTATTATCATAAAAATAACAGTATTATTCCAAGTTTGTTTTTCAAACTACAAAAGAGGAACATTTATTTTACCCTAGATTCAATATTGTTACGTCTATTTCTTAAATTTGTAGACAAAAACAAATTGAAGATCATATAATTTCTTTTACATAATAAAATTAATCATCCCTCACGCAGATCTAAGTTTATAGCATATTATTTACATTTGTCTCCGGTTAATTTTTAATACATTTTAAAAATATTTTAAAGTATTCTGAGACATTACACTAAGGTCTACACATTTGTATTCTGTGATTTGTACTTCCATTGCAAAATCCGACTCAAATAATTGCCTTTTATAGATAACTAAGACGAGTTACCCTGCCTTGCCTGAGTCCAAAATAGACGTCCACTACTTATAAAGAATTAAATAAGGGCCGCTACTGAAACAATACATTCATCCTCCAACTCGCACGATTCCCCAAATTAAACAACTAATATACCTTTAAAACTGCCTTTTACAACAGAATTTCATAAAAGGTATATGAAATTGATTATCGTTTGGTGTTAATAATGTTTTCTAATGTAAATGATATTTTTAATTTAATCGCATAAGATGCCTCCAAGTTTTGATATCATTAATAGATAAACAAAGTCCATTTTTATTACAAATCCACGGAGCACATATCTTCGATAAAATCCCAGCTAAAATTAGGCATATATTAGCCCTTAATAGATTTGTATCAAGAATCATAGATTTCCTCTCTACATTTAAATAATTCAATATTGTCGAGACAAGAAAATGTATGCAGATCAAAATCAAGGTAACATAAGAAGAAATGCTTACAGAAAATCGAACGTTTTTGAAACGAAAAAGCATATGGAAATAATTTTAAATCAAATTGTAAATAGAATAGAAATGAACGGAGTACCTAATTAGAATAGCGGGACACAACATTTGTTTTCATGAGTAATTAGAGTAATTTAACATTTAAATTCAGAAGAAAATAGTATATCGAGGTTTAGGATTCTGCACTACTTCCATATGTTTAATTATTACGTGGACTCTCCACAAAAATAATCATAAACGTTAATTAGATAACTATAACGTTTCAATATCTTAAAGTAGAAACTTGCAATGCTCGCTTGAACTCGTTAAAGTCAGGAGTTCAAATTCGAATTTATATCAGTGTCGGTGTACGTTATCAGTGGTGCGAGTCAAAGTCATATTTCACATTTCTATATAGACATTTATTTTTGAGTTTTAACCGTAATTTCGAAAGTTTAAAATTCGAGCAATGCTCTGGATATTTTAGTGAATAGTTGACTTATAATAATATTGGTTCTCATCAAATCTTAGTTTTACGTCCGGACAAAACAGTTGCTATTCAAACTTTAATTTCTGTGAGTGACTTCATTTTCGATTTAAAGGACCATTCACAGAGCCAGAAATATCCATGGATGCTCTCGGACTATCCGTCCTAGGGAGGAGATCTCCGAGTCGGAACCCGGGGTCAATTATAGAACGGTGTCCGTCACCAGACGTCAGCTATCGCGGCAAATGCAAGTCAGAGGAAAGGTAAGTAACTCAATCAAACTTTAATATTCTTTATAATTTGGATTTTCTGTCCATAGATGATTTATACGTTAAGACCTAGATACTAAAATTGTGTCGGGTCATAATTGAAATAAATAAATTCACGCATATTATGCACGTTATGCATGAATGATATACTATCGGAAAATCTCTATCTTTTCTACAAACATTTGTATTGCACTACTAGCAGCATACCCGTTCTTCGTACGGAGTATATAATATAAAGAAACTTGAAATTCATAATCATGCCCAAATTCTTATAGTATACTAAATGGCATGTTTAATCAAAATATTCTGTTAAAATATTTAATATAATGCTCCTAAAAAGAAGTTTAAGAATCTCTGTTCTCGCTATATAAAATTATCTTCATGGACATATCTGAAGAATGAAACATCTTGGACCCCTTATGTAAGCAAATATAAAAAAAAATATGGAATTGAATCAATATATGCAAAATAAAAGCGTTAAAATTGTATGGGACCCGTACTAATTATATACGCGAATATTAGAAAATATAACCTGTATTAGTAGATTACATGTATAAATTGAAAATACCAATAAACCCGTAATCTTTAAATCTGAAGACAGTCATTTATTCCAATATATGTCAAAATTAAAGTGCTAAAATTATATGGGAAGATATACACGTACTACTTATAATGTCCGATTATTAGTAGAAGATTACCCGTTTTGCAATATGAGTCACAAATGTTTTTTGGTAAAATACAACAGACGACGTAATAAATTGAATATATAATTAATCCCCTTAATCTTCATACCAGAAGACTGTACTTGATTCCAATATATATGCCAATATATGTCAAAATATATGCCAATATACCTGTACTACTTATATTCTCGTAGGTTAGAAGATATACCCGTGCATTCCTAGAAGATTACTCGTACAACGTACAATATGCGTGTGTCAGCAATTTTTGCCGCAATAAAACAATGGCGTAATAACTTAAAAATATCAATAATCCCTGAATCAATAATTCCGGAAAATATCAATAATAATAATGTTTAAACCTGAAGAGTATAATTGATATTATCCAGTCCAAAATGAAATGGCAATGAAATTTATTTTATATACATATCTTCATTATTCAAATCGGAAAGGATTTAATAAAAATCGTCTCCCGCATAAACACATTGGATTTAAATCCGTTGCTAAGCGACATAATATCATTTGCTTCAAATAAATTGGTAGAAAAAATATCGTCTAAATAGTTATATTTCTATGGAACATTTGGCGACAGTTTCGTCAAATTAGCGACATTTTAAAAAATCGCCAAATTTATCGCCAAGTGGGACTGTAGAACTGACAGTTCCACTTTGCGACAAATTGACGAAATATCATCACAATACTATCCCCTAACAAAAAACAATTAATATCATTTATGTAGCGCAATTTTTTCAATTTCAAGATATTTTTATAGATTTGAAAACATTTTTATCAATTTGGTGACATTTTAAAAATTCGCTAAATGTATTACTAAGTAGGATGGTTGGTCTGACAGAGAAATGCTAACCAAACATCATTTCAGTACTCTCTTCTAACAAAACAAAAAAAAAAATTCATTGATATGTAGAAGACCCAAGCCACACGACCAACCCGAAGGTTTATGGCAGCTGTTTGTGTGTCGTTTATATCAATTTGGCGACATTTCCGTCAATTTGGCAAAGTTTAAGAAAAGTTGTCAAATTAGCGATATCCCTCCAAATTCGTAGCTTTGAATTTGCAGATCTGAATGAAACGTTCTTATCCCGTTTCAATATACTAAATGAAAACACTACAATTGTATTAGAAGATATACCCGCTCTACTCTTTTTCTGTTTCAACAATCGGCTATATGGATTTATTGGCTAAACACAATATATGAGTTTAGTAGCTAAATACGATATAAGCTTGAAAACTCTTTGCCAAAATAAATGAAATTGATGTACGCAGTCAGCAATTAATATAATTAAAAGAAAAATCAAGCCGTCCATTCATAAGATATACTTTTATATCCATTTATCCATTTATTTATTATTTAAATCGAAAAAAAAATAATAAAAACATTAACAAACACATTTAATTTAATTGCGATGCCGAGCAACATGATATATCCTCCTAAAATGTTAAAATTTATTAACCACTAACAGCACACCCGTTATTCGTTCGGAGTGTATAATTTAAAGAAACTTAAAGTTCACAATCATGTGCAAATTCTGTTAAAATATTAAATTTATTGCTCCTAAAGAGAAGTTTAAGAATATATGTTCTCACTATGCAAAATTATCTTCACGATCAGATCTGAAGAATAAAACATCCTGCCCCCTTTTGTAAGCAAATTTACAGAAGAAAAAATAGGAATTGAATGAATATATGCAACCCCGTACCAATTATATTGTCGCAGATCAGAAAATATGCCAATGTGTTAGTAGAAGATTACCCGTATTACAATATGCGTCTCAAAAATATTTGCCAAAATAAAAGAGATGACGTAATAAATTGAAAACATCAATAATATCCGTACTCTTTATACCAGAAGGTCGTAATTGATTCCAATATATGCCAATATATATCAAAACATATGTCAATATACCTGTACTACTTATATTCTCGTAGATTAAAAGATATACACGTGTATTTGTAGAAGATTCGTACAACATACAATATATAAGTTTAAACAATTTTTGTCATAATAAAATAATTGCATAATAACTTGAAAATATCAATAATCCTTGAATCAATAATCCCCGAAAATATAAATAATAATAATTTTTAAACCTGAAGACCGTAATTGATATTATCCAGTCAAAAATGCTATAAGAAAAATCAAATCGTTCTTTTCTAAAATATATTTTTATATCCATTTATTTATTATTCAAATCGAAAAAATAATTATTAAAATTAACAGACAGATTTTATTTAATTGCGTTTCTGAGTAACATAAGATAGAATCTTATAACATGGTAAATATGTCATGTCTTATAACATAAACTGCGAAATTAAATAACGATTTTGATTTCTCTATACTTCTCATTGTTCCGTAAAAGCTTGTTTTAAATAAACCATGAACCATGGAGATAGATTTCCCCTTTAAATCATGTTTCAAACAATTCATGTTTTCAGAAAGTGACTAATTAACGCAAAAAACCTCCCATCAAACTCAGAGATTAAATTTTAATTTACTTTCAAACGATTTTCAAGCTTTTCGTTTGGATAAACCACGGAGTTAGGGAGTAGAACTCCTAGGAAAAAGTTCCGTTTTTCATTAATATCTCGACAACCCCAGGTCTTAGAAACTCGAAACTTGGACAAAATTTATGGGGGGATATTTCAAGGCTATTCACCAAATTTCATTAAATTCGGTTCAGCCGTTTTTCCGGGACGATGAGACAAACGAAAATTTCGTTTTTTACTAATATCTCGAGAACCACTGGTCGTAGAAACTCCAAACACGGATATAATTTTAAGTGGGGCTATTTCTGGGCTACCCACAAAATTTCATCAAATTCGGTTCAGCCGTTCTCCCGTGATGGTGTGACAAACAGACAGACAGACAGACAGACAGACAGACAGACAGACAGATTTTCATTTTTATTTATATAGATTTAAAAAGTACCGCGCTTTCAGTTCGGTCATCCTCGTGACTTTAGTCATTATACAATAACTCAATAACCATGGCCCTGCTATGTTGTTGTTGTTGAAACCCAGACCGTCCGACCTACCAGAAAGGTGTAAGGTAACTGTTTGGACGGTCGGGAAGTGCCACCCAATTTAGACCGGAACCTAGTGGGGGAGGCATCCACACGGATCGTACCCTCCTTCCTCTACCCCCAACCTCTCGGAAGGACTTTCGGACCCACATGTTTAACGTGATCGTACTCCGCATGAACACGGCGGCAGTTTTGGCAGTGGCTGGAATCGAACCCGGGCCAACCGAGTGCAACTCCAGAGCGCTAACCAATGGGCTACCGCGCCCCATGGCCCTGCTATGTGTAAATATAGAGAAAATATACAGGGTGCCCACTTATATCCGTTACACCCCCATTAACTTCTAAACGGTGACAGCTTAGGCCATAAAGTTGGTGTCTAGGTATAGTAAAAAGGCTATGAGCTACTCGATGAGACAACTTACAACGCCATCTATCGGCAAATTTTGGAATTAGCGGTCCTATCTCGTAAATGGTGAAAGATACGTAAAAAAAGTCAATTAGAAAGTTGTAGAGCACTCTCGATTTAGTACGAAAAGATACCTTGCGTACATTAATACTCAAAACAGAATGCAGAAAATGAACATTTGTTTGGTCACGATTTCGAAAATTGTCATGTCATAATGGGCGGAAGTAAGAAACTGAGACACTTCCCTGTTTTCAGGAACATTTATTTACAATAGTATATTGCTCAAAATGCTCTTCGTTAGCCACTATACACATTTATACTCTGGACTGGATTTCTCGCTGCACATTGTGCTGCGAGAAATTATTGCTCGCTGCTCATTTTTTGCATTCTGTTTTGAGTATTAATGTGTGCAAGGTATTTTTTCGTACTAAATAGAGAGTGCGCTACAACTTTCTAATTGACTTTTTTCATGTATCTTTCACCGTTTACGAGATAGGACCGCTAATTACAAAATTTGCCGATAGATGGCGTTGTAAGTTGTTTTATCGAGTAGCGCATAGCCTTTTTACTACACACAGAAACCAACTTTATGGCCCAAGCTGTCACCGTTTAGAAGTTAAGGGGGGTGTAACGGATATAAGTGGGCACCCTGTATACAGGTGAGATCGGAATACCTCACTCATTCTGTATTAAATAATATAATGTACCTAGGAATAAAAATAGTAGATTTTTCTTCTGTTTGATGGACGTCATATACCATTAAAATATATCACAAATACAGTTTGCTGTTTTAATACGCCAGCCAAAAATTATATACTTCTTTTTAATCAATCAAAAAACTTGGTGTTTTCCGAGTAGAATTTTTTTACTTTCCCTGCAATACATGGTAATGTATAGGGAAGTATGGGAATCATGTAGAAAATTGCAACTCGAGTTTTCGACGGATCTACACGTTTTAAGACCTCTAGAATACGAAAAAAACTATTTTTAGCGTGACGTCTGTGTGTCTGTCTGTGTATCAGTGCAATGTATGTATCCATTCTACCTCAATAACTAATGGACTAAATCTCATAAAATTTGGTAGGTATGTCACTTGCATGTGACCCTGGTGCTGATTAGTTTTTGGTATGATTCAAAAAAGAAGCACCCGCCCTTTTTTATGAAATGGCCCGCAAAATTTTCATGCATCCACTCTTGCTAAAATACTAATTGATCAAATTTAACAAAATTTGGTAGATAAGTTACTTGTGAGATACTCTGGTACTGATTAGATTTTGGTACGATTCGGAAAAAAAACTGCCTTTTTTTACGAATTGGACCGCCAAAATCGCCAAAATCTAAAAAAAAGACTAAGTAGTGTATGCTCAAATGTATCAATTAAATTCTTGTTTTATACGCAATTTTTGAAGAGGAAAATAATATAACACAATCCATTATACTTTAGGACTAACCGTTCTCAAGATATTTGAGATTTTTTGCATTTTTGTTACGTCGATTTCGTAAAAATGTCCAATTACCAAATAAAAACAAAATTGAATTAAAAATGCAAATTTAGTGTTATTTGGTTCAATTAAACTCACTCTAATGAATTATTAAAAAAATAAAGAAAATATGAATTTGAGTCTGCAGGGAAAGTCATGTACTGCCCACATCAGATTTTTTATTTTAGAGCAATATTTCTATAACCATTCTTATTATCATATCATTGAAGAGTTCTGTAATATGCATAAACTTATACAGAGTAAGAAATCTCGCAAAGAGCGAGTAGTTAGATATTAGATGGATCGACCATCGATAGTAATTTTGTTGTGTACGAATAGCCATAGAAAAAGGCCTTTCTGATATTGATTGTTTTAAAATTTTAGTCATAATCCGGGTTACTAAGGTTACTTTAAAACGAGGAAAATTTGTTAAATGTAAGAGAATTTAAGAAAACGCTTTTAAAGAAAAACTGCAAAAGGAAAACTTTTAATTTTGCAAAACCCCTGAAAAGTCAAATGAATGTTTTTTAAACTTTTGCGATTTCAATAATTCTCTACGCCGCGTGTAATTAAAATCTTGGTTAAATTACTATTTTCACGCCAATGTAATTTAATTTCATGAATTCCAGGTTTTTTTAATTTGAAAACTGTAAAAATTACACTTTAAACTATTATAAAATTTAACTTTAAATAAAAAGCTTCGTATTAAAGTAGTGGAAAAAGAGAAATATAAAAGACAAACTGATTTTGAAAACGTAATATAGATGAATGAGTCAAATGCAATTACCCCAGAACATGCAGGAAAATGCATACATGAAATTTTCTTATTTTCGACGTAGTGATTGCTCTGTGTTATTTAACTTTTCCGGTCTTATTTAACAAAACCGGCAGATACCTATATATTTCAGTTTTCTAAAGAAATATATTTTTTACAGTTTCTGAAAACAGTCTTTCTGGAAATCACAGAGCTGAAACTGCTGAAAAGAAATAGTTATATACATTTCCTATAAGAAATATAGCTGCCCTGTATGGCAAACAAAGTCGTCTTGTTATATATATATGTATATATATATATATATATATATATATATATATATATATATATATATATAATCCCACTGTTGTAAAATAATTAAAAAATAGTCCAATATTCAGCCATTCTTTTATGGGTTCACCACGATTTCATTTGAATCACATATGTTCAAGGATATTGTGCTAGCTAAAAATTATTTCTTTCCTTTGGTATAACCTGCATTTTGCTATAAGCGTGTAATTTAAAAAAAAATTATTTCTGTCAAAAGTGATATTTTCTTTATGCATGAGAAAATAAAAGTATTTGTCTACACAAAATATACAAATAAAAGTATTACACTTCATAAAGGTATGACACTACAAATATACAAATAAAAGTATTACACTACAAATAAAAGTATTCGTATTTATTTATACCATTGTTTATCTCAGAAATTAATGACTTTAGTATTCTTAACTTTATTGTAATTTTCTTAATCTTTTTCATATTTAAAAAAGTTCGATGCTGCTATAAACGAGTTGTAGTGGTTCGTGTTCTATTTCCCGACCCTCCTTCTTTGAATGATTTATGCCCTTCTATTTCCTTGATTCAGAGTTCTTTCGTGAAACCAGAAACGATAAAATGCGCGCGATAAATGTTTTCCCGCTTCATGCACAGGAAATCCCGGTAATTCTTTGACTCAACCCTTCCCTTTCCCGAATCCTACTCTAGGATTATCTGGCTCCCAATTCAGGCGGTGCCTATCTTAGGCTTGATTCCGTATTTCAGAGATAAGAGCTTAGTAGAGTCGTAATTCACAAATGCGGCTAAACCCTCTTCATACTCTCTAAAATTAGGGATCTTGATATAGAATCGTCAGTGTGAAAATTTTGACAGACCGCCATTTTGTTTCGGTGATTTTCGACAGACCGCCATTTTGTTTCGGAGTGATAGTATTCGGGAATTGAATGAAAGCTCATAAATGTCTGTGAGTTTTCCTTTTATACAGTTTAACTTAAGTAAATGTTTGAATGTTACTAAATACAGTTATAGAGTATTTGCAAATACCGTGCTTAAAGAAACATGAACCAAAACTATATTCGGATCTTTCGTGCAGAACTCTTAGCAATTTACGATGCAATTCCTTACATTGAATCCAAAAATATAAAAGTCATAATCTATACGGGTAGTCAGTTAAGTTTAAAGGTAATAATAGGTAGAAAAATATTCCAAACAAAACTCGTATATTCAATAAGAAACATTTTGATAGAGTTACAAACTTTTAATGTAAGAATACAATGGACAGAAACACATGTTGGAAATATAAAGAATGAAAAAGCAGATGAAATAGCATTTGCAGATACAAACAAAATAGAAAATAATATAATTAAACAAGAAAGATCAATCATGCATAAGCATTGATTATGAAACACTTTCCAACTGAAATGTAATTTCATTTAAAAATTTCTAAAATGTGATTCATTCAGTGGTAATATCTTTTACATTATCACAGTACTACAGTAATTTATTATACTTAAATATTTAAAACTGTATCGAAATATAAATCATCTGATTCTTTATGCAAAATCAATGAATATTTCATTCATATAACTTGTATTCCAGACTCCAGAGCTAAATAATTTTGTGTGAAAAAAATTCAGCAATTCTTATGTAATTCATCTTACAATCGCTTGAGATATTTGCATTCTGCATATGTTAAAATTAGGCTTCCTTGAAGAAATAATAAAAGTTTAGGGATCATTTAAAATCACAACTATTGTAATTGCATAGGCACGGAATTTAGATACACAGATAATACACAGATAATATATATGTGTATGTGTATGTACTCAAAGTATTGGAATCGTGCCGAAGATCGGAACTCGAATTTTCAAAGGATCTACACGCTTCGAGACCTCTAGAATACGAAAAAACTATTTTTAGCGTGACGTCTGTGTGTGTGTCTGTGTGTCTGTGTGTCTGTGTTCTGACTGTCTGTGTGTCTGTGTGTCTGTCTGTCTGTCTATCTGTGCAGATTTTGTATCCACGCTAACTAAAAAAGTAATTGACCGAAAATTAGGTCCCATAGGGTTCAATGTATTTCATTTTTTCAACCCGGGTTCAATAAAAAACTAATTGGGTGATATTATTTATTTATATTCCCATAGGTCCTACAGACCGTCTGAACAACATACTAAAATTTCATTTTGATAAACTCATTTTTACGGCAGTTATCGTGCTAACGGACAGACAGACAGACAGACAGACAGAATGAACAAGGTCATAAACACATTTCAACTTTGTTGTAAAGTGTTAAAAACCAAGACGTAATTTGAAAATGCTAGTTAAAATACAATGAACTCTAAATTGGAGATCAAATGAACTCTAAATTGGAGAGAAAAAAAAAACAATCAAGAGTAGGTTCATGTATAATCTAATCCCAAAATTGAACGGACATTTTCATACATGGCTTTTAATAAATCATGAACCTTTATCAACATATCTATATACCATACCACAAGCTAAATCCCCTTCTACTACTTTAAATATTCTATGATTACTTTAAATATTGAAGATACGTTTTGGATGAAACCAAATGATGTCAATGTTGGTAAATACCAATTAAGAATAAATTGTTAAGAACATTCTTTAAAAAGCAAACTTTTATTAAGGTTTTGCACCATGTCATGGATATTATTTTATGGATACAATTATCTTTGATCTTTATTCTTTACCGTAATTAAAATCACTTAGCTTTCATTTAACTTAAGGAGAAATCCAAACTCATGGAATAAGGCAAAATGGCAGCAGATTCGAAATGTCTTTAAAAAAGGTGGTCAAGTGAACAAACATAAACACTTACTTTTATTATCCATTGTGAACAAAATAAAACCTGCATTTATAAATGTAAAGGATCACAAGAGAACTTCTGGAGAAATCTTTACAAGCTAAATGCAAATTCAAACAAAATTATGATTACCTACATATAAATTTTCGATTAAGCTAAAAATATGTAAACCATTTGCTACTGATTAAAATAAACAGTCCAATATTTTGTGGAAGCCGACGTGGTTGTCGAGTTGTCAAGGCAAGCGTTTCCGTAGAAATCGTTCGACCGCCACGTTGTGGGTTCGAACCCCACGTAAGGCATGGATGTTTGTGTTGTGGGCGCAATGTGATCCGCACCTCTGGTGCGCCTGGGGCAACGCCAATGGATGGCTAAATGGTTCACGCTCTGGCCGCTGTAATGCAGGCGAATGACGAAGGTCAAAGTGCCTGGCCATTTGAAAAAAATATATATATTTTGTGGGAAAATATTGATTCGAAAATATCGCTTTACCTCTGAAAAAAAAAAACACATTATAATATAATTGATTTCTTTTGTTTCTAAATAAAAATTACGTATGGAATAACTATTTGCTAAATAATTTATATTTATATTTTATAATATTTCTTCAATTTTCGAAAAAGTGTTAAAAAGAATGAGAGCTCTTTCCTCGCCACAACTTTCTGTAAATAAATAGGCTTTCTTGCATTCGTGGATGAAAAAATGTACGAAATTATTTTTGACTCACTCAACTGCTTCACACAGACTCACAGACACACTGATGCGTATTGAAACACATTTATTTGTATTCTAAGAAGCTCAAATTGTGTTAATATGTCAAAATCCATAAACCGACTTTCAAACGCAGCCCACAATAGAGTCTATTATTCAGAAAAATGAAATTTGTAGAGTAAGTAAAAATATACTCGATAATAAATTTGCCGATATTTTAATACTTCCAAATTTGTGTTAAGGATGCCGTACTTGTCATCAATGATGGAGATCTGATCACACTAAAAACTTTGAGATTAATGAGAGTTTTTCTTGACAGAAAAAGTAAAGCTTCTCTCAGGCAGGATGATTAACGAGGAATCAACAAATTTGAAATATTTATCAAAATTTGACAAAATAATCTGTAAGAAGAAGCATATGCTTAAAAACAAAATGGACTTTAAACAAGGGCTAACACAAAAAGACCTTGTCCTGAATATTTTAAACATTTCTTTTACAGAATTTTACATTTTAACTCGTTTATCAAATTTTATGATTTTATTAATTTTTATTTATTTAACAATGTGTGGCACTTAGCGTCGAAAATAGTTATCTTAATTGAAAATTAGTTCAATTAGGTTACATCTTATGGCCGATACTAGGCGTGCAAGGCTCACCTTTCTTCATCTTCTTCGACCCAGACAGTCCAACCTACCCGAAGGTAAAAGGTATCTGTTTGTACGACCGGGAAAGGGGCGCCACAGTCCAGTTGTTAACCCAGCCCAGTGGTAATTTTGGTCTACTATTTTTATTAATTGGAAATTTTGATTAGTATTAGTATTAGATAATTTAAATGTTTGATATATTTACCCGTATATGTACGGATGTACCTGCCCCCTCTCTTTTGTTAATTTGTAAATTTTCGTTAATATAATAAATAGTCTTTGGATACTGGTGCGTCGCCGTTCTGTGGTGGCGCTGGTTGTTTGGTTTATTCCTTTGCGGGCGGGTCTCTGACTTTCTGGGTGGGCGTTTTGGTCGTCCTCGTCAACGTTCGCCTCCGGGACTGGTGCCGGTTGAACTCACCTGATTGGCGTTGGTCTGCTGTCCTCTTGGTGAACCGCCCCTGTATAACTGAGTAAGCGGCTCCCATGTCTGGTGGGTTCGGTTGGCCCGTTGATCGGTTTCGTGTTGGGGGTCAAATCTTTTCCTGCCCGGGGATCCAAGTTCTCTATACTTTCGGGTGAGTCCTTCCCAGTCTGTTTACAAGTTTACAAGTTTACAAACCCAGTGGTTAGGGCGGAGGGATTTCACGCGGACGACCCGAGTCCGATTCCCGCGTCTTTCCAAAATGTCGTCGTGTTACGCGGAGTACGATCACGTTAAGCATATAGGTCCGTAAGTCCTTTCGAGAGGTAGTAAGGGAAGGATGATACGGTTCCTGTGGATGCCTCCCTCACTGGGTTCTGGTCTGAATTGTGTGGCACTTCCCAGCCGTCAAAACATATACTTTACACCAGTGGTCTTCAAACTTCTAAAGCCTTCGGAACCCTACGTTAAAAAAAATTTTTTTTTGAACCCTAGTACAAAAAATATGCCCCGTAAGCAAAGTGACGTAACAGAAAATCTCGGTGCCACCTCTCCCTCCGCAAAAAAGTTTTGAGGCTACATTTACAAAAACTGGGACTGACCGATACGAAACATTTACTGGGACTAACCGATACGAAAAGCAACGCAAAACAAAGAAAGGACAAACAGCAAAATACACGTGTATCAAGAAACATCAACAATCGACAAAGAAGCCCGAGTGGGGTGATGCCATTGCACGTTAATATACTTCCAGTAGCGCCGTACCGCCACCACGGGGATCGAGGGAAGGTTAAGAAAAACACTGTGATAACTCAAACAACTTGATTCTCAATCGAATCGTCCATAATTTTGTAAACGGAAAAATTGTCCCGGCTGAAAACTTTGAGCAGCACGAGGAGAATATATTACTAACTTTACTAGTAATTGGAAGTACTAGTAATCAGTATCTCTATAGCACAGTATAGATATTTTAAAATGTGCATCCGAATTTATGAATTTCATTTTTTAAAAAAATTAAATTTAATTATCGAAATTTTTGAATATCAAAAAATTTAATAAAATTGTTATAAAATCTTATAACATAACAGAAATCTAAAATTTTATTAAAAAAGTCGCGGAACCCCTGAAAACGTTTAACGGAACCCAGTTTGAATATCACTGCTTTACACCTTCGGGTTTGTCGGATGGTCTGGGTCGAAAAGGGAGGGCCGGGAAGTGCCACCCAATTTAGACCTGAACCCTGTGGGAAAGGCATCCACAGGGACCGTGTACATTTTCTTCTACTACCAGCCTCTGGGAAAGACTTACGGATCCACATGTTTAACGTGATCGTACTCCGCGCGAACACGGCGACAGTTTGTGCAGAGGCGGGAATTGAACTCGGGTCATTCGAGTGAAATCCCCGGGTGATAACCACTGAGCTGTCACGCGCCGCAAGAATCAGCCTTGCAGGTCATTTGGGGATTCTGGTGTGTATGTTTTTTTTTTCAATTTAGGCAAAGCTCACCCGAAGGTTTAGAATAATTGAATCGGCGACCTAGAAGTATTGTGTTCATTGAATAATCGAAAAAATACAAATGAAGAGATATATTCCGTAATACAAAGGAGTTTCACATTTTCAACCATTCAGCAATGGAAATCATTTTAAGCATTCAAAGAATTAAGTTGAACACGATCAACCAGAAATTGTTGAGATATAAAATTAAAAAATTAGAGAAGCATTCAAATAAACGAGTAGAATGGAATTAAATACATGATCAATAAAAGGGATATATATATACAAACGTAAAACTTTTAATAAAGATCGCGTAAGGTCTGTAAATACTTTTTAAAACCCATCCACTTTCTCGGCCTTCCAGGGGTAAATCGAAAATCCGGCACTACCGGTTTATGTCTAGTGCCCGATGTAACAAGTGCGCAACTATTCAGCCTTCTAAGTCACAAGGGGCCTCTAGAAGGTCTGGAAAGACATTTATTTAAATATCAATTTTTACGTCCCCTTGGGAAAAATTGAATATCCGGCTCTTTTACGCTATGTCCTATGGTCGAGGGTATAAGTGTCAAAGATTCAATCTTCCATGTCATCATGGGGACTTCTTGAGGTTCTGGAAATATTTTTAGACAAAAGAAGCATTTTCTTCACTTTTACCGAAAATGCTGCTCCGTTAGGTGATTTACCGTGATCGATAATATAAGTAGAAATGTGTATTTTCCGAAAAATTTTCTGGAATTTTTTTTAATTACTTAAACATTACATATAAGTTATTACTCAATATTACATATAATATATTAGTCAATATTACATATAAATTGTTACATCTATATTTATAAAGAATAAAAGTATGTATGTATATATATGTAAGTATGTATGTATGTATGTATGCATGATCCAACATCATGGGAGAACGGCTGAACCGAATTTGATGAAATTTGGTAAGTAGTCTTGAAATAGCCTCACTTAAAATTTAGTCTATGTTTCGAGTTTCTACAGCCAGACGTTCTGGAAATATTAGTGAAAAACGGAACTTTCGATTGTCTCATCTTCACGGGAGAACAGCTGCACCGAATATAATGACATTTTGTGTGTAGATTTGAAATATACCCCATAAATTTAGTCCAAGTTTCAAGTTTTTAAGACCAGGGGTTGTTGCAATATTAATGGAAAGAAAACGAAACTTTTTCTAGGAGTTATACTCTCTAACTCCATGATTCTCAATGAAAAAGGTTGGACATCGTTGGTTTAAAACGTGAAAGGCAATTAAATCTCTTAGTTTTGAGGGAGTTCATTGAATGTATTAGGCACTTTTGAAATGGCAGATTTGAAATAGGAATTTAAATGGAAACTCTATTACCATGGTTTATTTTTCACAAGCTTACACAACAACGAAAAGTATTAAGAAATCAAAATGGTTATTTAATTTTCAACATTTTGCGAGGATTAATGGTTATTTAATTATCAGCATTTTATATCATGACAAGTCATTTGACTCTGCAGTGGCCACCGATGATGCGTTAATTACCCGCTGGAATATCTGAACTACCTTGAGCCACCTGGAATGCCTTTCATATCTTGAAGTTAAAGAAAGGATCATCAATAATGCTTCTGCGAAATCTGGACCCACTAAAACTATGCAATGGAACACGACTCTGTGTCAAAAATATTTTACCAAATGCCATAGAAGCCACGGCATTAACGGGAAAGGCAAAAGAAGAGGACGTATTCATACCTCGCATACCGTTGATACCAACCAACCTACCAATTAGCTTCAAACGAGTCCAGTTCCCAGTTAGACTGGCATTTGCCATGGCCATCAACAAAGCTCAAGAACAGACCCTTAACTTTGCAGGCGTGAATTCAGAAAGTTCTTGCTTCTCTCACGGCCAATTGTATGTGGCAAGGTCGAGAGTAGGAACTTCACAAAATTTGTATGTATTAGCTCCGAGAGGAAAATCAAAAAATGTGGTTTATAAACAATCATTGCGGCAAAACCTAACAAATTAGGATAATGTCATTTAATTTGTTGACATTTGCATTGTAGCTTAGTTTTTAAGAGCCATTTTAGTATTCCTCTGAAACTGTCCATATTTCAAACTGTACATATTGACTGTGCATAAATTGTGGACACCTAAAAATCACATTCCGAGACATTGCCCGGAGAGCTTAGCTGCGAAGGATTCACGGCCCTATGTTCTGGTGTAATTTTTATCAGAGTTCTGCGTCTTAAATCCAACGCCGGGTAATCGCTACTAGTATAATATATTACTCAATATTACATATAATATATTACTCAAAAGTACATATACTATTACTCAAATATTACATATAAGTTAGAACAATATAGCCATTGACTTCTAAAAGTATTTATTTTTATATTACAGCTACAGTCATACATATTTTAAAAAATCTGATGTGGGCAGCACATGACTTTTCTTATATAATGCAATGAATTTACTACTTTTATAGTAAAAAAAAATGTAGATTATTTTTATAATATACATTTATATTTTTTCCAAGATATTGAATTTTCGTCAATTAGTCGTTATTTTCTTTGATTTAGCGTTGCTTTTATTCATTTGGCGAGTTTTTCGTTAATTTAGCAACATTTAAAAAGTCGCCAAGTTGGCGACATTCCACCAAATTCGTCGCCACAATCTCGCCAAGCGTTATGGACGGAGAAATAAGTTATTCTTATAGCAGATAAATGACTATTGGCGTTCAAATACAAAAGTATTACTCAAAGTACCTTTTTTCATGAATGGAACGAACTAGATCCACAAGAATGATGTCACCAAATTTATCGCATGGTATTACATATGAAAAGTGAACATGTTTCTCAATAGGAAATATATTTTTTTTAATTTTATATGATTTTTTGATAATTTTTTTGAAAAATGTGCAATATCTCAAGAACGGTTCATGCTAGCTTTCTAAAATCTATGTCAATCGTTTTCTAATGAAAAATTACACAAGAATGCCTATTAGCGTAACTTTATTAGCGGTTTTGATTTTTTGACGAATTTTTCAAAATTTCATTCGAAAATTTAGGGAGGTTCTGAATATTCGATTGCATATAAAAACAATAAGCTTCCAGTATTCACGGATTGTAATTTTTGTACCAAATTTCGTTCGAATCGGTCTATTCGTTTATCAGTTATCGTCTCCAAAGACTCACTAACACACACACACACACACACACACATAGACATCACTTCAAAAATGTTCTATTCGTGATCAGAGATGCTTGAAACGTGCTTTCCCGTTGAAAACTCAAATTCGAATATTCGACCCCGTCACAGTACTTTCCTTATACATTATTGTATATAAGAAAAGTAATAACATGGCTAAAAATGTTTAAGTTTAGAATTATATAAAAAAATTTTATACATAAAAAGTTCTTGTACTTGTATATTGCAGTTAGCCAATGCAATTTAATATTTTCATTAAGTATATGTGCTTTTGTACAGTTATAAACATAACTCTATTTTATCTATAACAATAGATAAAATATTTTTCTAAATGACAAATTTTAAATCATGCACAAAATAAGTAACAATTAAATGAAGACTTATATATTTAAAATATGCCTGCTTATCAAAGTTCGAAAAAACTTTGGTAGTAGCTCTATTTTGATGAATCTGGAATGATTTTGTGTTAATAAAATTTTCCTTTACAAGTGGTGGTTTGTTTACTTTAGACATTATACAAACAATTCAGAATATTGAAATATCGAAATTAGAACCACCTAGAACAGTTGAAAATAATAAAATATCAAAATTTGAATCATCTTTCTAAATAGTAGCTGAAAATATTAAAATATCAAAACCATAACTACTCCATTTCAAAAACTAAGAACCTTATCCGAAAAAAATTATATATCTTTATAGAGTTTCCAAAAGGCATCGCATTACTTCTTACAATTCACTTTTAGTTTTCAAGATATAAGCATTGCAAACTTAAAAATTGGAAAATTTTCAATCTCCTTGAACTTTACAAAACGATTCTTCGAAACTGTTTTGTAAGACAAAATGAGCCCAAAACTCGTTGTACAAAAACTTTCAGCTTTTTTTATGTTCCAAATATTAAAATATTAAAAATTTTATATATTCATACTATTTATGACAAAATGATTGAAATTGTCTACATTTTTATTTATTAGGTTTGGCAATATAAATATATAAAGTGTTTACATTCTTCGAAACGCTCCAATTTCAGCCAGTGGAGATATCACAACAATAGATATTAATTGCCTTAAAGAAAATTGTTCAGTTTTCTTTAAACCGAAAAACCACGATTTAAACTAAACAAACAAACAAAAATTTCACGTTTTATATCAGTCAACCCTACTGTTGATAATCGAAATAAAATATGAAAAACTCGTCTGTATGCCCTTTAGCATGCAAATTACCCAAATATTTTGAAAAGAACTCATTTTAAGTGTTATCATCGTGTTTACGGGTTGCAATAAATGTTTCTGTCAAAATAATATACTTTCATACAATTTATGTTTTAATTACGGGAAGGACATATTGTTTTCTAGCCATTATAAAAAAATCTGCTGTGGGCAGCACATGACTTTCCCTGCAGACTTATATCCACGTTCTCCTTATTTTAGTTAAATTTAATTCACTTTTAATTCAATTTTCGTTCTCATTTGATAACTGGACTTATTTTCAAAGAAGGTGGAGTGGAGAAAATACGAAAAAAGCTAATCTCGAGAACGGCTAGTCCTAGTGTAATGGGGTTAGTCTTATTCTTTTCTTCGTTAAAAATTACTTATTAAATAAACATTTAATGAATATATTTGAGAATACGTAGCTTTTTAGTTTAGATTTTGACAATTTTTGCTGGCCATTTTACAAACAAAGACAGGTCATTTTATCCCGAATTGTTACCAAAACTATTAAGCATCAGGGTGACCTATAGGTGACTCATCTACTGAATTTTGTTAAATTCGGTCCATTAGTTTTTCAGCTAGAGTGGAAACAAACTTTTGCGAGCCATTTCATAAAAAAAGGAGGGTTCTTTTATCCCGAATCGTACCCAAAACTAATCAGCACAAGACTCGTCCACAAGTGAATTACCTACCAAATTTTGTGAAATTCGGTCCATTAGTTCTTTAGTTAGAGTGGATACAAAATCTGCACAAACAGACAGACACACACACAGACGTCACGCTAAAAATAGTTTTTTTGTATTCTAGAGGTCTCGAAACATGTAGATCCGTCGAAAACTCGAGTTGCGATTTTCGACATTATTCCAATACTTTCCTTATTGGAATCATGTCAAAAGTACTGAAGTACCATATACTGCAGGGAAAATAAAAATCTAATGTGGGCAGCACATGACTTTCCCTGCAGACTTATATCCACGTTCTCTTTATTTTAATTAAATTTAATTCACTTTTAATTCAATTTTCGTTCTCGTTTGGTAACTGGACTTATTTTCAAAGGTGGCGTAGAAAAAATACGAAAAAACTAAAATATCTCGAGAACGGTTAGTCCTAGTGTATAGGGGTTGGTCTTATTCTTTTATTCGTTCAAAATTACGTATAAAACAAGAATTTAATGGATATATTTCAGCATACATAGTTTTTTATTTTAGATTTTGTCGATTTTTGCAGGCCATTTTGCAAAAAAAAGGCAGGTTATTTTTTTCGAATCCTGCCAAAATCTAATCAGCACCAGGGTGACCCACAAGCGACTTATCTCCCGAATTTTGTGAAATTCAGTACATTAGATTCTCAGCCAAATTGGATACACGCTTTTGCGGGCCATTTCACAAAAAAGGCGGGTTCTTTTATCCCGAATCGTACCCAAAACTAATCAGCACCTGATTCGCCCACAAATGACTTACCTACCAAATTTTATGAAATTCGGTCAATTAGGTTTTTAGTTAGAGTGGATACAAAATCTGCACAGACAGACAGACGGACATACACACAGACAGACAGACAGACACACAGACACACACACAAACGTCACGCTAAAAATAGTTTTTTCGTATTCTAGAGTTCTCGAAACGTATAGATCCGTCGAAAACTCGAGTTGCGATTTTCGGCATGATTCCAATACTTTCCCTATACATTACCATGTATTGCAGGGAAAGTAAAAATCTGATGTGGGCAGCACATGACTTTCCCTGCAGACTTATATTAACGTTCTCTTTATTTTAATTAAATTTATTTCACTTTTAATTCAATTTTCGTTCTCATTCGGTAACCGGACTTATTTTCAAAGGTGGCGTAGAGAAAATACGGAAAACTAAAATATCTCGAGAACGGCTAGTCCTAGAGTAATATGATTGGTCTTATTCATTTCTTCGTTAAAAATTACGTATTAAACGAGCATTTAATGGATATATTTGAGCATACGTAGTTCTTTAGTTTAGATATTGGCGATTTTTGCGGGCCATTTTGCAAAAAAAGGCGGGTTGTTTTTCTGAATCGTACCAAAATGTAATCAGCGCCAGTGTGACCCACAAAGTGACTCATCTACTGAATTTTGTGAAATTCGGTCCATTAGTTTTTGAGTTAGAGTGGATACAAACTTTGTCGGGCCATTTCGCAAAAAAAGGCGGGTTCTTTAATCTCGAATCATACCCAAAACTAATCAGTACCAGGCTCGCCTACAAGTGACTTACCGACCAAATTTTGTGAAATTCGGTCCATTAGTTTTTCAATTAGAGTGGATACAAAATCTACACAGACAGACAGACACACAGACACACAGATAGACAGACACACACACAGACGTCACGCTAAAAATAGTTTTTCGTGTTCTAGAGGTCTCGAAACGTGTAGATCCGTCGAAAACTCGAGTTACGAGTTTCAGCATGATTCCAATACTTTCCCTATACATTACCATGTATTGCAGGGAAAGTAAAAATCTGTTGTGGGCAGCACATGACTTTCCCTGCAGACTTATATTAACGTTCTCTTTATTTTAATGAAATTTATTTCACTTTTAATTCAATTTTCGTTCTCATTCGGTAACCGGACTTATTTTCAAAGGTGGCATAGAGAAAATACGGAAAACTAAAATATCTCGAGAACGGCTAGTCCTAGTGTAATATGGTTGGTCTTATTATTTTCGTCGTTAAAAATTACGTATTAAACGAGTATTTAATGGATATATTTGAGTATACCTAGTTCTTTAGTTTAGATTTTGACAATTTTTGCGGGCCATTTTGCCAGAAAAATCAGGTTATTTTTTTCCGAATCGTACCAAAATCTTATCAGCTCCAGACTCGCTAACAAGTGACTTACCTACCAAATTTTGTGAAATTCTGTCCATTAGTTTTTTAGTTAGAGTGGATACAAAATCTGCACAGACAGACAGACACACAGACATACACACAGACGTCACGCTAAAAATGGTTTTTTCGTATTCTAGAGGTCTGGAAACGTGTAGATCCGTCAAAAACTCGAGTTGCGATTTTCGACATGATTCCAATACTTTCCCTATACATTACCATGTATTGCAGGGAAAGTAAAAATGTGATAAAAATTATGTAAATGTGCATAACGAATAGAATGGGTCGCAGACGATTTTTGACACCTTGTACTGATAAAAGGAATTTTTTTTAGTTCACCTATAATTTGTGTGTCTATATATATATATATATATATATATATATATATATATATATATATATATATATATATATATATATATATATATATATATATATATTTATATATTTATATATATATATAACAAAAGAGAATGAAGAAAGAACGACAATGTATTAAAATTTCGCCGGGGGGGATTGTGACCCCCACTTTCCGGTTTAGCCAGCTAGATGTCATGACGACACTCCCGGAAGAAGATACATTGTTGTAAGCCAAGTACACTATACCAAAACTAAAAATGTAAAAAAAGGTGAAAAACCTATACTGACTATACTACAAAAACTGTATCATCAAGTTTCATTACAACAAAGTTTCATTACATATATATAAATATATATATATATATATATATATATAAATATATATATATATATATATATATATAAAGAAACTTTTCTAAAATTAAGTGTACAATTTTAAATAGAACCCAAATTTCTCTATACACAGTGTGAATCTATAATAATAAGAAGAACAATAAATTGTTCATGTATTAAAAATATATTAAACATATAAAATTATTAAAAATTGTTTACAATACACGGATTTATAATTAAATGGGTGAGTATCATGAGATAAAAGATACAATTTGGTGCAACTTGAGTTAAACATATCTGTAGATCTATTAAAACATTAAACGATGTTCCTTCAGAAGAATCACTTGCGAAAACATTCCATATTTTTACAAATTTTACAGGCTAAAAAGCTAAAAGAATAGTCTACTAAAAATTTCACCTGCATGTTTTTTTTCAAAATACCTTTTTCTTAAAATAATACCTTGCCGCTCTTTTCTTCTTCAAAATTAGAAAACTAAGTGATTTGAAACTTCTTCCAAAGTTACTTACTTTTCAAAAATCAGTGTGGAAAGAATGTAACATTTAATTTTCAAAATAAGTAAAAAAATATAAGCGCAAATTTCCCGGAAAATATAGCTGAGAATTTACCCAAAATTTAATATTTCCGAAAAAAATTTCCGACCCACATCTCCTTATGAGTGTGCAAAGATTCAATCTTCTAGGCCATGTAGAGGTTTTTTGGTTGTCTTTAAAAACATACACCGGTTAGAGAATTAATATGTAGATTATGCATGCTAGATTTATGAAATAAATTCAGTGAGCTTTATTAATTTAAATAGTATTATTTTAAATTTGAATATTTTAACACGAATTTTTACAACGTTTCTACCCGAGCCCAAGTTGTTTGATCTGTAGAGTATTGATTTAGACGTCGCAGCTTTTAGCCCTTCCTTTGAGACGACTTTATATATTTATAAATTATAAATTATAAATTATTTATATATTTATAAATTATATTTATAAATTATATTTATATTTCTCTCTCTCTCTCTCTCCCTCTCTCCCCCCCTCTCTCCTCTCTCTCTCTCTGCTATCTGAAATACTGTGAAAATTTAATACATCGTCAATATAACAGAGTGAAAGTTGTTTAAAATTTAACAGCATTGGGAGGTAAAGAACACCATCTTTCTTCAGAAAAAAAAAAGACAGAACACCTGTACCAAGCGCCAAACCACAAACACATTCTGAACTTTATTGGTATTAATACTGTCTTTATTTTGATAAAATAGATTGTTCTTTATTTTCGAAACCGGTTTGTACTTAACCTATTATGCTGCTATACAAACTATATATTAATTTTTCAAATTTATATAATTAATTCACTTTCAGATCTTCTAACTTTTTTCTCTGAATTCCTAAAAATAAGTTTATTTCGTTCTTAATTAGCAGAAAAAATACAATGTTTCATCAAATTTTATTTGCACTTCATTATTTTTACACGAACAACAACGAATTCAAATAATATAATTGAGGAAAACTATTTTAATAAACAAGAAAAAAAAATAATAATAAAAATTGAATTCAGCCTTATTAAAAAATATTGTATTCTTAATATGCACTTTAATATTAAAACTTAAGAAACATTTATACAGAACCTTCATTTATCATTTTATAAACAAGTTTTGGTATTTATTAAGCCATTAATCATTATTTTACATGTAACTTCTCTATTTATATTTTTGCATGGCTTGCTGCTATTTGATCAAACTGCGCGTGAACTATTTTTTTTCTTTAATGTCTTGTAATAAAAAGTCACATATTAAGATAATTCGGTGACTTTTTCATTCAGATCATAAAATAAAACTCATTCAGAATCGATTTAAAAATGCATTGCCAATCTACTCAGAAATTTGAAAATTAAGTGGTTGCGATGAGAAACAAAACAGCTTCTGTTTGCTTTTTACTTTTTCTACAGAACGAAATATATGTAAAGAGATAGTATTGTCAAAAATTCGACTTTAGGATTTTGTTGGATCTGTTTGTTTTGAATATCACGGAACATGAATCGAACACGCCTGTAATGATATTTGTGTGGGAGTTTGTTTGCCAACGATTCTGGCAACGATATTTCGTAGGAAATAATTTATGTCCATAACATTTGGTAAGTATATTTCAATGATTATACGCGAGAAGTTTATTAATGTTTTGTGCATCTGGGCCCGAGAACTAACTTCATACTTTGAGAACATTTCCCTTTTAATCATGAAAACATAAATAATATAAATAATTTAATGCTTAAGCCTATCAAAAACAGGAAAAATATCACTTTCATTAAAATAAAATGTATGACAGTATGACAGTCCTAATGTATAACAGTTGTGAAATGCATGGCAGTTGTGAAATGTATGACAGCGTGATAAACAAACACTCTCATTCGAAAATTGGCTTAGTTAGGTTCTATCTCGTGGTTGATACTACAAATGTGCAAAATTTTAGCCTTTGAGTTCACCAGCTGGCTTTGGTGGGGTATAAAAAGACACATATAAAAAGAAAATATCCCCAATTTTGCCTATCCCTTGAGGAGAAATATCGAAGATTCAGCTCTGTTAGGGTCTGTCACACACTCTATATTTATGCCAACGGCCCAACCGTGCAGAAAACACCGGTTCTCGTTAGATCACCGAAGTGAAGCAGCATCGGGCGCGGTTAGTACTTGGGTGGATGACCACCTGGGAACACCGCGTGCTGTTGGCACATTTCGGGCGCGGTAGTCCGGTGGTTTGCGCGCCGGATTTGCACGCTGCCACGACTGCCGCCGTACGATCACGTTAAACATGTTGGTCCGTAAGTCCTTCCGAGAGGTTGGTGGTAGGGAAAGGAGGGTATGGTCCCTGTGAATGCCTCCCCCACTGGGTTTCGGTCTAAATTGGGTGGCACTTCCCGGCCGTCCAAACAGTTACCTTACACCTTTCTGGTAGGTCGGAAGGTCTGGGTCTCAACAGCAACACACTCTATATTATAAGTATGCACAAATTCAGCCATCTAAAGCACAAGTGGGATTGGGGGTTTAAAGGCTATGGAATAATTATCGAAAACCTCCCATTTTCTCTTCCTCCGAGGCAATCAAAAATTCGTATTTGTTGATTTCTGTCACAGGGTCAGTACTATAAATCTACATAGATCCAGTCTTCCAAGTCATAAGGGGAATTTCTGGACAGTCTGTAAGGGCTTTTCGAAAAATTACTATTTTCTCCTCTTCTGAGGGGGGGGGGAATCGAAAATCCAGCTCCAATTGGTTCTGTGCTGTGATCTATACTATGAGTGTGCAACTATGCAGCCTTATGGAACACCAGGAAGCAACAGAAGGGTCTGAAAAAGTGAAAACACGTTAGAAAATTATAATATAGATACTTTAAAAAAAAATTAAAACCATATTTAAGACGTCAGTGTACGCTGTTGTCAAAATATTGTACGTTTTATCCCAAGGCATCAAATTAAATTTCCTTAAATTAGGTTATACTACTAAAGAGAGAAAATATTCTCATCTTAGACTTTTTCATTTTTGTTGGAGCAGAGGTTTTTCATTATATTTAACTAATTACTTCTCACATTTTCACTCATGTACATGTTGATTATCATGTCATTATTTTTGCATTTTCTTCTTGATTATTGATATTAGCTTGCATGGTATGTTAGTTTGTAATTCTCTGTGTTTGACGCTTTCTATTTTTGTTAGATTTTTTGCCATAGCAAAATAAATTACGCAGTAAATTACATGTCAGATGCTCTAGCACTACTCATCAATTGACATAGACATATCACAAGTCGTTTTCAATATAATATGTTTTAAGTTTTCTTAACAGTGACTATGATGTCTCTGAAATAAGTGCAATTATGATTAAACAGGATTTATTTATTTAAATTGGCGATAAAAAGAAGATTGTGGATTTTAAGAGTTGGAATCATTAAAAAATTTTTGCTTTGTTTGTTGCTATACAAAATTAAAATTATAGAGCCAGGTTTTTTGTTACAGCTATGCAATAAGTTCATTGCTATACCGAAAATGTCCTTATACTTATTTTATTATTATTACTTACTAAAAGCGAAAATTTACTTATATATATCTATGATCACTTAAACATAAGACATTTGTGTAATAGGAAAAGAAGAAAGATCAATTATGCATAAAGCATTGATTATGAAACACTTTCCAACTGGAAATTTTATTTAAACATCTCTAAAATGCGATACATTCAGTGGTGGTATTTTTTAATTATCACATAACTACAATAATTTATCTTACTTGAAAACTAAGAACTTCATCGAAAAAAATGAACTTTATTCAAATGACGTCAACGAAATATAAATCGTCTGGCTCTCAATGTAAAAAAAGTGAATATTTTATTCATATACTTTTATTCCAGACTCCAGAGTTAAATAATTTTGAGTGACAAAAATTCAGCAATTATTATATCGGCCGGAGAATTTGATGCTAAGCCATATTTTTGGCCAGCTCTCCGGTCTGGACCTTGTAGCAATCATTATACAACTCATCTTACAATCACTTATTTACATTCTGCATCCGTTAAAATGAGGCCTCGTTGTAAAAATAATCAAAGTTTAAAGATCATTTAAACTCAAAAATATTGTAACTGCACAACATAGATGCACAGAAAATACGAAAAATAAAGCTGGTTGAGGACGAATGCAACTCTAAATATAAATGTAAAAGAACTTTAAAAATCACGATTTTGACACAAGTTGGATGCCATATTTTATTTTGAAGTGGGTCACGTGATATCTTCATATTATATGGGTGTAATTATTATTTTAATTTTTATTAAAAAATCTCCCAAACATATTTTGCTGAATTTTTTTTATATATTTTATGGGATAATTTGTATATTTTCTAAAATTTTCGTAGCAATTTGTGAATTTTAACGTTTCTTAAGAAATGTTTGAAAAATTAGGTCCCATAGGGTTCAATTTAATTCATGCTTTCAACCCGGGTTCAAACTAATTGGGTATGTTATTTATTTGCATTCCCATATATCCCATAGACCGTCTCAACAATATACTAAAATTTCATTTTGATAAAGTAATTTTCACGGCAGTTATTGTGCGAACGTAGGGACAGACAGACAGAATTAACCAAGTCATACTTTTCAATTATGTTGTTAAGTGCTAAAGAGGAGACTAAAGTTGGAATATATTGCTTACTTGATAAATGATGCCAATTTGCTTTCATTGCAGCACATAGTATATGTATGGAAAAAAGGACGAAGTCAAAAGAACCATTTTTAGCGAAATGTATGTGTTTTAGCGCACACGCAATGTTACGAATTTCAAATATATCTTCACGACATATTGCCGTTCCCTAAGGAAAAACAACATTTACAGGCCACCATTGTTAAAGGTCCAGGTCGCTTAACCTTTGTAGTAAATTTATAAACCTTGGCTATAAATGGCGCAAAATATCGCCAGTTTGTCGACTTTTGGAAAATTTTGGAAACTGATCACATTTTGTAGATTGTTTATTACACGAATTACGTAGTATTTTCCATTGATTTTTATAGAAGATATATAAGGTGGTCATCGTGCAGTTAGTTGTTGCTGATGTGATACGAATCAAAGCAAATTGAGCATACTTCAATGTCTTGAGAATTAGTTTCTGTTTTGTGACTTTGTAAGGTAGTTAGTGATATAATCTATATGTTATTCCTGGTTATGCATTTTGGTGCTTTAAGTGAAATCGTTAGGTATCCAGAAATTTAGACTCATTCTGTATCCCAAGAGTATAAGTAATATTTCAGAGGATGCATTGAAACAATATACATTTTAATCCATCCTATTCAATCACAATTTGGCTACTAGAAGAGCCATGTGAAAACCTGGCTTCAATTATACTTTGATACTAAACGGGCCTTTTGGAAAACATTCCTGCTTAGTAAATTTACCTCTAAACAAGTACTTATTATAAACTTTTCTAAAAAATGTAGAAAATTTGAAGTAAAGAAGAGATAGGTTCGATTTTTGTTAGCAAATGAATCATTTTACGTAACTTTTAATAAAACAATACAATGAAAGCATTTCCACAATAAAGTTAAACTGATCTAAAGATAATTTCATTATTTTAAATTACGTTAGATTAACTTTCTGTAAAATTGCTCCGTGCAGCCAAATAAAGAAGGAAATATTTAAAAATTGTAAGTTATATGCAACTGAAATTAAACATGGATTTTACGCATTACTCTATGCAATTAAACATATTTTTGTGGCTGTAAATTAAACCAGAAATTTTCGTCTGCTGGGAACATGAGGAGCTGTTCATATGAGATTTTGATTAGAAGGATGGATGATGAACAGCAGCACGTTTAATTTCTGTAACTATATGAGATAAAGATCGGCACTGATCCAAATTTCAGACTTTCATACGGCTCGTCCCGATCCCGCCTGTCGGTACTAGTGCTCAAACCTGACCCGAACTCGAAGATATTTACAATGATAGAACACGAGCCCAGCCCAATCCGAAATGATTTATAATCAAATGTGTTAATATCAAGAATTTGCGAAATTTTTGTTCGAAATATTAAGATAAAAGTTGGGTTTTATTAAACACGTATTTTTACATAGCTGAAATCAATACAGTATTTCCATGAACTCTATTAAAGATAATTTAATTTTTTTTCTAAATGAAATATGTTCGGCCCTGCTCGACTTCTTAAAAATTAAGCCCGAACCCGGTCAAAACAGTGTTTTAAAACTCGGCCAACTGGTTAGTTCGGACTTTAGCCTATGGGACAGGCCCAAGCCCACTCAGACCTCTGATCTGAGCATCGAAGAACGTGGATTCAATTTTCACCATTCAATTTCCGTATATATAATATATATTAATAATATAAATTCAGAAAATTTGCTGATATATTTTCAAAATAAACATACGTAATTCAAAAGGAATCCGGAATATATTTTGGCTTCCATATACAAGAAAATGTTCATCGTTTTCATTGTACATATTTGCTTAGTTTAAGAAAAAACGTCCAGTGGCAATCCCACAAAATTTTAATCAAAGTAAACTTTCCCTTCCCCTGAAATTGAATTAAAAACGCTTCCGATCCTCGTCATACCAGTGCACAACCCGATCTGGTATTTCTTCTGGTTTTACGCGTTACACGTTCTTTCGCAATCTAGGAACAAACTTTCCGGTGAATGTTCGCAATCTTATCTCAAGATTGTGAGGCCACGGAGCACGTTGTTTGCCCCCGAATCATCCCCGACGATGAGCCTGAAATGGGCCCACGAGGGCTCATTCCGCCCCGTTCCAGGTTCGTGCGCGAAGGCCTTCTTGTTTTAATGCCGAACTTTTATGGTCAGAGCCACAGTCCGGCAGAGAAATTTTTATTCGGCTTGCCCTCTATCTGGATTTGTTGCCACCATTACCAGAATGACCATCAAACTTTTCGAAGTGGATACAGCTCACTTTCTGATAACATTTCATACATTTATTATCATACATAATTCACTATTGCTAAGGTATCATAATCTGTATATGAATAAAACAAAAAAGATCAATCATGCTTAAAGCATTGATTATGAAACACTTTCCAACTGCAATGCAATTTTATTTAAACAAGTCTAAAATGCAATACATTCCTCGGTAATATTTTGAAACTTATCACAATACTGCATTAATTTATTATATATGAAAACTTAAACCTTCATCGAAAAAAATGAACTTCATTCAAATGACGGCATTGAAATATAAATTGCCTGGTTTAAACATTTCTAAAATGTTATACACTCCTCGGTAATAGTTTTAGAATTATCATAATACTACGATAATTTATTATATTTGAAAACTTCATCGAAAACAACTGAAATTAATTCAAATGACGTCATAGAAAAAATAACACGCCTGGATCTCTCTATAAAAATAGGATTTCATTCATAACTTTCTCCCATTCATTTCATTCATCACAATACTATAATAATTTATTTTATTTAAACATTTTGTTTAAGACCATGGAGCTACAAAAAATTAAACTCTATGCTTGAAACTTCATCGAAAAAAATCGTCCTTCTCTTTATGAAATCAATTAATATTTCATTCATATCAGCCATACAGACTCCATGGACTAAATTATTTTGTGTTAAAAAAATACAGGAATTCTAATACAACTCATTCTATATATTTTGCTGTTTACATTTTACATAGGTAAAAAATAGGCTTAGTTGTAGAAATAATCAAATTTAGGTGAGCTTTTAAACTCAAATATATTGTCATTGCGTTGTTTCAGTATGTAGATGCACAGAATTTAAGCAAAAATAAAGTAGTTTTAGGACGGATACAACACTCAATATGAATTAAAAAGAACTTAAAAAAATCACGATTTTGAAACAAGATGGATGCCATATATCATTTTGAAGTGGGTTATGTGATCGTTTCATATCATGGTCACGTGATCGTTTCATATAAGAGATGTAATTATTATTTTAATTTTTATTTAAAAAACTACTGAATATATTTCGCTGAATTTTTTTTTATATATTTTATGGAACAATTTGAATATTACCTAAAATTTTCGAAGCAATTTGTGAATTTTAAATCCGCTTAAAAAATGTTTGAAAAATTAGGTCCCATAGGGCTCAATGTATTTCATTTTTTCGACCCGGGTTCAATCCAAAACTATTTGGGTAATATTATTCATTTATATTCCCATAGGTTCTACAGACCGTCTGAACAACATACTAAAATTTCATTTTGATTAAGTCATTTTTACGGCAGTTTTCGTGCTAACGGACAGACAGACAGACAGAATGAACAAAGTCATAAACACTTTTCAACTTTGTTGTAAAGTGTTAAAAACATGAATATTTTATGGGCCATCGTTCTTGAGTTATGCTTTAAAGATAATTGATATTTTTCTGAAATATATCTTTTTAAAGTATATTTTCAAATTCACAATAGCACAGTGTGCTAAGAAACTTCATACATTTGGTTTATATGCGTTAATATGTGGTATTTTAATTACACCAGCAAAGTCTGCGCGCTTCGTGCGCTACATCCACCCAAGTACACCATTGTCATGCATGGGGAACAGGAACCGGAACATCAACTTTCGCTGACCCTCGCTATGTAATATAGTTTAGAGAAAGTATATTTTTTACGAACAATTTCGAATTCAAGATTTTCATGCCAATATATTGTTTTAAAACCTCCAAAACACGTATTGATTATTTATGTTGGAATGTCCGTCTGTCTGTCTATTAGTCTGTGGTCGATTTCCTTTGCACACGATAGCGGCCACACTATTAATGGATTACGAAACTTTATCCTGCTTTGCTATTAAAAAAATCTAGTACGATATTTTTTTTTTTAAATCGAGCAAAAATTTTGAAATTTATTCGACATTTGATATTTTTTATAACATGGCAACTTAGAACAAAATGTGACATAATCACGCATAAAAGGGTTTATTTATGATGGATCAATGATCACGAGACTTAATAGTTTCAATCATTGTTGTGGAAAATAGCCTCGATACAATTTTTTTGCACGTGACGTCATGAGCCCCCCTCGGGCGGCAAGTTTCCTCCCTCCCCGGAGTGTAAAACAATGGTATCAATCGAAAGTAATTTTAAGCCCTATAAAGTGAAGGGTAACACGCTATAATTGCAATCAATTGGACCCATGATAGCGAGTTTTCAAAATACTTCTTGCAAAATTTGAAAAAATAAAAATTAAAAAAGTTACTAAAATGGATTCTAGTATGAGTATGTCGAGTTGAGCTCCAGTTAAATAAATTGGGATGACCACTCAATATTAACTTTCCCACTCACCTGAATCATGGATGCGGTCTCATATTTAACTCCATGAGCTAAATACAATTTTCCTTTTACTTTTCAAGGCATTAAAGATCTCATAACCATGCAATGTAGTAACGCCTTCGGCCTGTATTATAAACATATGAATCTGATGTGGGCAGCACATGACTGCAATGAATGCAATGAATTTACTACTTTTACAGCTAAAAAAATGTTATTCATATAGTAGATACTTATATTCTTTCCAAGATATTGAATATTCCTCAATGAGTCGTCATTTTCATTGATTTTGCGTCATTTTTATCCATTTGGCTATATTTTAGTTAATTTGGCAAAATTTAAAAATATCGCCAAGTTGGCGATATTCCGCTAAATTCGTCGCCAAAATCTCGCCAAGCATTATGGACGGAGAAATAAGTTATTCTTACAGCGGATAAATGACTATTTTTGTTCAAATACAAAAGTATTCCTCAAAGTATATTTTTTCGTGAATGGAACGAGTTAGATCCACGGAAATTATGTCACCCAATTTATCGCATGATATTACATATGAAAAGTGAACATGTTTCTTAACAGTTAATATGTTTTTTTTTAACTTATGGGATTTTTTGATAAATTTATTTGAAAAATGTGCAATATCTCGAGAACGGTTCATGCTAACGTTCTAAAGTTTATGCCAATCGTTTTCTAAGGAAAAATTACATAAAAAATGTCTATTTGCGTAACTTGATTAAAAGTTTTGATTTTTTGATGATTTTTTTCAAAATGTCACACGAAAATTTTTTTTTTGGGGGGAGGGGGGGTTCAGAGCATTCAATTGTATTTAAAAACAATAGATTTCCAGTATTCCTGAATTGTGATTTTTGTGCTAAATTTCATTCGAATCACTCCATTTGTTCGTGAGATATCGTCTCCACAGATTCACTGACACACACACACACACACACACACACACACACACACACACACACACACACACACACACACACACACACACAAAAGACACACGCACATATACACACACACGTACACACACACACGTACACACACATCACTTCAAAAATGTTCGATTCGTGATCTGACATGCTTGAAACATGCTCTCCCATCGAAAACTCGAATTCGAATTTTCGACCCCGTCACAATACTCTCCTTATACATTATGTATAATAAGGAAAGTAAAAATAGTAAAAAAGTCTAAATTTTGATAGGCTATTTCTCCATGTATGAGGGTTCACCTGAGAAAACAATTTCAAATTTGGATTCAGTATGGTCGAATTAGTATACATGAGTTTTTTCAACCCTCTAGTTGCATCAAATAATCTTGAAAATCATCAAATTATGTTGCTCTGACATACTGACACTACGCTTTTAGAAAGGTGATTTACATATATAGTGTATATCTCACTCTTATTTTTCTGTGTAGAATAGACTATCAACACAATTTAAAGAAATCCCATTTTTTTATATGAAAGAATACTATGAAGATCTCAAATTCCTATTAATTCAAATTCCTGTCATCTGGATAAGAAAATATTCTAGCTTGTGTAGAATATTTATGTTTGAATTCGTGCTTCCATGAACTGAATATTTACACGATTTTTATCATTTACGTCAATACCAAAAGGATATCTTTCCAGTCGAATAAAAAATGATTTAAGTGATATTACCTTTTTATTTAATTCAGTGGGGTTTATCCCAGGAAATAATCATTTCACTTCTTTTCTTCCATCTTATACGGGTTCATTACAAGCGTAACAACATCTTGCAGGCGAGATGTTACATTAGGTCACAATTTTTTGTGTTCATGGAGAATATTTTTTTTTTCTGATTGAAACGGCAAAGCGTTATTTGACTTTCGGTTCAAAGAATTTTCTGTAATTGAAACTTTTTTTATGCAGATGAAATCTAAGTGCATGCGTAGCTGGCTGTTATGGAAATCTCCAGTTCAACAAATTGGAATTTCGCCCAAGCTTATTTTGTTCTAAATCTAAAATAACTTCGTTAAAAGCAACACTCAACACAAAAAAACCTGATGTGGGAAGCATATGACTTTCCTTATATAATACAATAAATTTACTACTTTTACAATTTAAAAAATGTTATTCCTATAGTAGGTACTTATATTCTTTCCAATATTTTGAATTTTCTTCAATTAGTCGTCATTTTCATTCATTTAGCATCATTTTTATCCATTTGGAGAGATTTTCGTTAATTTGGCAACATTTAATAATGTTGCAAAGTTGGCGACATTCCGCTAAATCCGTCGCCAAAATCTCGCTAAGCGTTACACACGGAGAAATAAGTTATTCTTACAGCGGATAAATGACTATTGGCGTTCAAATACAAAAGTATTACACAAAGCATCTTTTCTCGAGAATGGAACGAGTTAGATCCACGAGAATGATGTCACCCAATTTATCGCATGATATTACATATGAAAAGTGAACATGTTTCTTAACAGTTAATATTTGTTTTTAATTTATGGGATTTTTTGATAAATTTATTTGAAAAATATGCAATATCTCGAGAACGGTTCATGCTAGCGTTCTAAAGTTTATGTCAATCGTTTGCAAAGGAAAAATTACATAAGAAATGTTTATTTTCGCTAAAGGTTTTGATTTTTTGATGATTTTTTCAAAATTTCACTCGAAAATTTATATGGGTCTGAACATTCAATTGTGTTTTAAAACAATAGGCTTCCAGTATTCACGGATTGTGATTTTTGTACCAAATTTCATTCGAATCGCTCCATTCGTTCGTGAAATATCGTCTCCATAGGCTCACTGACACACACACACACACAGACATCACTTCAAAAATGTTCGATTTGTGATTAGGGATGCTTGAAACGTGGTCTTCCATCGAAAACTCGAATTCGAATTTTCGACCCCGATACAATACCTTCCCTATACATTATGTATATAAGGAAAATAAAAAAGTACATAGTGTCAACCGGCTACCAAACAAGCGGCTTTTTTCGTCATGACGCACAAGGGGTGCAACTTTCACTCGTAAGATCTAGATCGGAGACTGATGTGAGAACAGAAAATATGGCTGAATTAGGGAGAGGGGGTTGCCAACTGCTAAAAAAAATCTGATATAGATGGCACATGATTTTCCCTACAAACTTAAATTCATCTTCTCTTTATTTCTTCAATAATTCATTAAAATGAGTTTAAATGCACAAAATGACACTGAATTTGCTCTTTTAATTGATTTTTTGTTTTTATTTGGCAACTGGACAGTTCTGCAAAGGCTGCGAAACAAAAATGCGAAAAATCTAAAATATCGCAGGAACAGTTAGTTCTTAGAGTTGGTTTTATTATTTTCCTCATCAAAAATTACGTTTAAAAAAGCAATTAATTGACAGATTTGAGCATATGTAGAAATTTGACGAATTTTTCCAACAATTTTGTAAAAAGAATCAAGTTATTTTTTCCGACTCGTACTAAAATGTAATCAATACCAAGGTAACCCACAAGTGATTTATCTGCCAAATTTTGTGAAATTTGATCCATTAGTTTTTTAGCTAGAGTGTATACATATAATTTTTGTGAGCCATTTCACAAAAAAAGACATGGTATTTTATCCTGAATCGTACCAAAATCCAATAAGAATCAGGGTCACCCACAAGTGACGTACCGATAAAATTATATGAAATTTGGTCAATTAGTTTTTGAGTGGATAAATCCATTGCATAGACAGACACACATAGAGACACACACACAGACTTCTGGCTAAACATAGTTTTTTCTTGTTCAAGAGATGCCAAATTTTGTAGGTCATGTACTACAGGGAAAATAAAAAGAGATAAAAATCGGAAGATGAAGGATCAAAAGGTAGGACACAGAGAAGCAGCAGTTTGACGGTAAGTATTTTTTACTTCTTCGGGATTTTATAGCTCATTAGCATCGGTTTGAGCTGTACGTACTTTTTGTTCTATTTTCATATACTCTCACTTTAAAAAGTTAAGCACGCAATGTAAATTTTCATTTTTCGAAAGCGTATTTCAATTTGAATGGCTGAAAATCTCTGCGGATGTAGTTGACAGTGTGTAAATATCGTATGTTACAGTCAATCACGATTAACTGTCTGTATATATGCTAATTAGGTAGACATTGATGACGCCAGCATTCTGGCGGATTTGAGGAGGTGAATTTAAATGCTAATATGAAGTGTTTATAACATTTGTAGGGTTATTTTTGATGATATGCGTGTTTCTATGGATGAAAAAAGACGAATGGCAGATAGTGAGCGCTGTCGTGCGGTCGGACGCATTGAAGCAGAACAGTCAATTACAGATATCACTACTTTCTTTGGCGTTGATCATTCAGTAATTTCTGGATTATGAAAACAATTCCAAACAAGCCAAACAGTTGTCCGGACACCTGTGTCCAGTCGTCCAAGGGTTACCACCCCCTCTGATGATCGGTATATTGCTATTGTAGCCAAGTAGAATCGACGAGTGACCTCCACAACTGTTACATAAGTGGTTGAAGCGGGACTTGGTAAGACAATATCTGCCTGTATTTTGCACCGAAGGCTCCACGTGAAGGGACTGTGCGTCCGAGTACCATGTTTTTGTGTTCCACTAACTGTCCAAGCCTGAGGAGCAAGATTAAAATGGTGTCGTCAACACGGCAATTGGACTGTCTCAGATTGGTGCAACGTCCTGTTCACGGACGAGTCCAGATTTGCCCTGGAATCAGATAATAAGCGTGTAAGGGTCTGGAGAGAACGAGACACACGCAATCAGGCCAAGAACATCATCGAACATCACGTATTCAGAGGTGGCATCGTCCGTCATGGTGTGGGCAGGAATTTCAATTGGATGTCGCACAAAGCTGCACATATTTATAGGCGATTCTGTGACGGCTGCGCGGTATTGGGATGAAGTCCTAGACCCCATTGCGAGACTCTACACTGCAGCAGTTGGTTCTGATTTCATCCTTATGGACGATAATGCCCGCCCCTATGGAGCTAACATCGTTGACGAATACCTGGAAAGTGAAGGCATTTCTCGTATGGAGTGGTCGGGGCCTATTCCCCCGACCTTAATACCATTGAAAGCCTTTGAGATGCTCTCGGGAGTGCTGTCTTTGCACTTTTACCTCCTCTAGCCAATCTCAGAGAGTTGGAAACTGCCCTATTGGAGGAATGGTCCGTGTTCACATCTGCGATGTTTGATCACCTCATTGAAAGCATGAAAAATCATTGTAACGTTTGTGTGAAAGTGGTCACATACCATATTAATGTAAGTTTTGTTTTGTTTGTTTGCCTTTAAACATCATTTTGTTAATGACCCAAATGTGACGTCATCATATAACTTACGAAAAGAAATTATTTTTTTCATCTTTGTACATAATTCTTTTTTTCTTTAATGCATAAATACATTTTCTATCTTCATGTATAATTTTGAGTCAATCAAAGCTTTACTTTTCCATTTTTGTTGATTTTATCGTCCGTACATACATTTTGGAAGCGAGTGTACTTTAAATACGGAGGGCATACATTTTGTATCCTTTGTTCACAGCAGGTGTATAGTTAAAAGATGAGGTATCTGTATTGCAAGGCAATTATTTAGGCACTACAGCTTAGTTTTAAAGACTAGTAAAAATAATGAAATTATTACAAAAATAGTAAAATCCCAAAAATGAATTTTTAATGAAATAAATAAATGACTTTAGGACGTTGAGCAAGATAGTATATCCTGCATATCAATCTGAATCTCTCAAATAGGAATCCGCATGTAAAGGACACGAAATTTTAATGAAGCTATAGCAATATAACTTGGCTATATATTGTAAACATCCGCTAAGTTAAATAGATCATCTGTTAAGCGCTATTAGTATTTAAAAATAAATTTTGTTGCATTAAACCCATTATTTTGTGTTCAAATCAGTCCATTCCTATCATTAAAATACAGAAGTATAGACATGCGTTTTCATATTTCAATTATAAAGTATTCTAAATTGACAATCAAAATTAATTATGTTACTATGGATACCATCTAGTTCATGTACTCATAACGGTCGTATGAGGAAAACAGAGTCAATAATTTTGTCAGTTAAAAGAAATATCATCGTAAGGTTAAGTTGAAGTAAATATTTATAAAAAAAAAACTCAGTCACCTGTCATAGAATCAGGTGGATATCAATTTTTATACGCAGCCGCAAACTAAAATTATAGTCTTTAAAATTCACGAGAAATGTTCGTGTAATCGCGTAGTGCGATTGTTGTTTAGAAGCTTATCTATAGAGACATTCATATTAGACTCATTTTTGCATTCCGAGAATACGTGAAAAATCCCACGTCTACTCTCAAAGATATTCAACAGAACTGTCGAGCGACAGCGCTTTGAAAATTGAATTTGAAAGATTATTATATTAGTTTTGTGGCTGCGTATAAAAATGAATATATCATCTGATTCTTCAAGAGGTGATGGAGTTTTTATTAATATTTGCTTCAACTTATCCTTGTGATAATACTATTGACTGGCAAAACTATTGAATCGGTGTTTTCTTCATGCGACTATTATGCGTACATGAACTAGGTGGTGTCCATAGTAACAGAATTCATTTTGATTGTCAATTTATAATACTTTATAACGTAAATATGAAGACACATGTGTATAATTATGTATTATTAAAGATAGGAATGGATTGATTTGAATTCAAAATAATGGGTTTCTTGCTACAAAATTTAGCTTTGAATTACTAATAGTGTTTAATAGAGGATCTTGCAGAGTCCATTTCGGCAACAAGAAATTGCAATTTCGTCCCAGTAGCTCAACAGTAGAGAGTCGGCTGGCCAGTTCGACGATATAGGGTTCGATTCTCGGTTGGGCAGAAAGGTTCTTTTCAATGGCGCCCGAACAAATCAACCCTGTAGGCGGTCTGAAAGTCACCCTAGTATGACTAGCAAGGATTCAGTGAACTTTGGGATATAAAGCGCCAAGTTCAATTCTAGCGGATAACGACCACTCAGGGAGCTGATGTGGAGGATAAAAATAACTTAAGGAAGCTAACTTGAGGTAAAAATAGCAGAAGGTGGTCAGGCAGATTGTCAATTGCACGCCAATCCGACAGTGCACAGTGGAGAATGCAGAGACCACATGGACAATACGAACTAGCAATTTCGTCCCAAGCTAAACGTTGCTGCATCGGTTGGCTAATTCAAAGATTCAGGGTTCAATTCCCAGCTGGGGCAGCAATGTTCTTTACAATCTATTTAACTGTGTGGAGGTTTACAATATATAGTCAAGTTATATTAGTATAGCTGCATTAAAATTTAATGTCTTTAGGTACGGATTCAGAACTTTCATCTTCCAGAATGATGGACAGCATATATAACCTTATTCAACGTCCAAAAGTCATTTATTTATTTCATAAAAATTCATTTTTTGGATTTTACTATTTTTGTAAGAATTTCATTATAAATATTATTATATTAAATTTAGGGTCTAAACATTATGTGTTCATATTAAAGTTTGGACGCATATGTTTGAATTGTTCCAAATAGGTCGCGGACAGAGTACTTCTTTCGAACAGCTGGATCTGAAAAAGCTACCTCTGGTTCATTGCTTTCAAACTGTGACTAGAAATATTAGTATATCCTTTCTAGTATTTACAATTACACTTTTTTCTCTGAACCGGATGGAAAGTTTCTACTTTTTATGCCTTTCCTACCATATGTAGTATATTTATGAGATAAAACCATTGAAATATGGTCAGAAAGTGGAATTAAAATTTTCGATGGATTTAAACTTTTCGAAAGCCCTAGAGTCAATTCGAGTGTAATTCTTAGGCGATTTATCTGTTTGTGCACTGTATGTGACTTCTCCATCTCAAAACTATTTACTAAAGATGCAGATTAAGAATTTTGGCCAGTAACCAAAACACTATTACCGGTCAAAGTTATCGGCCACAAATATTTTACTGGTCAGATATGTTTACCATGTATTTAGCATTTTCTGCTCATTGAGATTTAAGATGTATAAAGTGTACATACACACCGAGGAGCCAAAACATTATGACCACCTACCTAATATCGTGTTGTTCCACCTTTGGCACGCAAAACAGCCGGAGACATATGGTACCAGATGTTTAAGCAGCGGTCCTTCAATTCCCGGATATTCCGGAAAGGTGGTGCTTGAGCTCTGAGCTGCGGTTTATTGACATTCCAAATGTGCTCTATGGGATTAAGGTCCGGCGAGTTAGGCGGCCAAAACATCAACTGAAATACATCCGCATACTCCTCGAACCACTGTAGCACATTTCCGGTTTTGTGACATGGAGAGTTATGCTACTAAAGGATTCCATTCCCGTTGGAGAAGACTGATGCCATGTAAGGGTGCAACTGGTCAGCAATCCATGATGTTGAGATGGTCCACAGCTTCCATGGTGTGTTCAATCACAACCAACGGTCCCAATCGTCTCCTAAACCCTAATACCGTCACCGCCGGCCTGTTTGTGACCCGCGGTACATGTGTCGAGGAACTGTTCACCTGGAAGATGGCGTACTCTGACGCGACAATTCACGTGATGAACCAGATGTCGTGATTCATCCGACCAGGCATTTCTGTTCCATGGTCCAGTCACGATGTTCCCGGGTCAACTGAAGGCGTAAATGGCAATGATGCTTGGTTAACAGAGACACGTAAGAGGGACGTCTACTGCGGAGTCCCATATCCATCAGAGTCTCCTGAACTGTGTGCTCCGAAATACTTCTACTGGGACCCGTATTGTAATCGGCTGTCAGTCGAGCCACTTTGTTTCGCCACTTTTGTCGCCAATTTTGCTTCATGAAGCGGGATAGTCTCCGATGTCCAGTTTTGTTGATGACGCGTGGACGTTCAACGCCTTACCGCCTGCTACTGGTATCGCCTTCTTTTATCCACTTTGCATAAGTCCTAAGTACGACCGCTCGCGAACACCAGTTTTGGAAATACTCGTTCCGAGCCGTCGAGAGATCACGATCCACCTTCGATCGAACTCGCTTATATCAGCAGCCTTACGCATCACACACACATGAAAGCTATAGAATTATGCCTCGGAATCACCTGCAGCCGTTAAATACCATTCCCGCCTGCTCAGGTGCCCTCCGCGTCATCCAGGCAAGCCAGCTATCACACGGTGGGGGTGGTCATAATGATTTGGCTCTTCAGTGTATGTTATGCCACCCACTGACACATTAAAAAGTATTTACTATAGGGACATATTTAAAATTATTTTTGTATACATGTTATTATCAGTGATTCCTAACAAAATTTTATTTTTCAACTTTACATGTAATAAGGATTCCACTCTTACAGCAGTTATGGGTTTTTTTACAAAATTATGTTTATATTTAGTTGAAGAAAATTAAAATTTTGTTTTCAAATGCACTAATTTGAAATTAAAAAATAGATCTATTATTTAGATTTCTATTTTTAAACTTCTTTTCTTTGCTTATATTTTATGTTACCACATTTTATAATCCATCATTTCCATTTTAATACAATTTAAAGATGGCGATTTTTTAACACTTTACAACATAGTTGAAAGTGTTTATGACTTTATTCACTATGTAAGTCTGTCTCTTCGCACGATAACTGTCGTAAAATGACTTTATCAAAATGAAATTTTAATATGTCGTTCAGACGATCTGTGAGACATAAGGGAATGTAATAGAATAATATCACCCAATTAGTTTTGGATTGAATCTGGGTTGAAAAGTGAAATATATTGAACCCTATGGGACCTAATTTTTCAAACATTTTTTAAGCAAAGATAAAATTTACAAATTGCTTTGAAGATTTTAGGAAATATTCAAGTTATCCCATAAAATATATAAAAAAAATTTGAACAAAATAAGTTCTGCAGTTTTTTAAACAAAAATTAAAATAATAATTACATCCATATTATATGGGGAGATTATGTGACCCACTTCAAAATAAAATATGGCGACCATATTTTTTTCCCAGTGTCAAAATCGTTATTTTTAAAGTTCTTTTAAATTTATATTTAGTGCTGCACGCGTCCTAAAACCGCTTTATTTTTGCTTATTTTTTGTGCATATATATTCTGCGCCAACGCAATTATAATATTTTTGAGTTTAAATGATCATCAAACTTATTTTTACAACGAAACCTAATTTTAACGTTAGCAGAATGTAAAAAAATCAAGCGGTAAGATGAGTTGTATAAAAATGTCTTTAACGCAAAATTATTTAGCTCTGGAGTCTGGAATATATGTGATATGAATGAAATATTCATTGATTTTACATAAAGAAGCACACGATTTTATAGCATTGTCTTTCTCAATGAAGTTTTAAACAAAGTTAGAAAGTACTTTTACCTTAATGGTTTTAAGTTTCAAAGTAAAATAAATGATTGTACACTGTGATAATTTAAAAAATATCACCGCTGAATGAATGCATCGCATTTTAGAGATGTTTAAATAAAATTGCATTTCATTTAGAACGTATTTCATAATCAATGGTTTATGCATAATTGATCTTTCTTGTTGGTTTTGTTAGCATTGCACAAAATATTTTTGTCGCCAGATTTGTTGCGTGTTGTGCATTTTCTTATGGCAATTTTTCGAAAGTTACACCAGTGACGTGTGAAAGGCCCCGGGTTCGATCCCCGGCACCTTCACTTCCTTTTAGGTTGAGTCGCGTGGCCTGGGTCTTCCACGTTCCACCCCAATGGCGATTGCTAATCTGCAGCTCAACTATTTACCCAATTTCATTAAATTCAAATGTTAAGTCACTTCTGGATGTCTCATGGACTGGGGTTTATTGAAGTTTCCAGGAGGGAAAAAAGTTCCCCCTTTAAACTTCAAAATTGTGAAGTCACTTATGTAACTGCCTGGTGCTGATTAGATGTATGTACAAAGAAGAAAAGTGAAACAGTTCATTTTCTTCCAATCTGGCTTGAGAAAATCGAAAAAGAAAAATTGCAATAAAAAATAACTGAATATATGAATTAGAAGTTTATTTTATGATCATTTTTCAAAAGTAAATAAATATAAAAATCCCATGACGCTAAGATAAACTATTCTGGAGATATTTTATTTCTTATTGAACGCTATTTTCACATCTGCTATTCTCCAAATTTTTTGAATTAAGTCTTTTTCTTTTTGTCACTCAGATGCGAAGATGTTTTCAGTGTTTCCCATTTTAAAAAAAATATTTTATTCTGATCTCGTAGTCATTGAAAATACTTTTCGAGCCATATCTATTATTCTGTAAAACATCGAAATGCTAGACGCACTAAAAATTGAGAAGAAAATGCAACATGTTCTTCGAGTACTTGCTACATTCTCACATATTAAAAGAAGGTGTCTTGTTATCAGTCTGTTGGTCGAAAATTCTAAACGACCCCCAACTACAGAACTCTGTATAGTTATAGTGCAGATTAGTCCCAAGACACATTAGAGTGATTTTTACATTCTCATATGTAGAATTGAGAAAGTATTGTTCTCACGAAAATTTGCCAATATATGTTATAAAACCTGGCGAACACGCTTGGACTATTTTTCGAGTAGTGTCTGTCTGCCTGCATGTCTGTGGTCAATTTCTTGTGTATATGATAGAGGCCACAAATATTAATGGATTTTCACGAACCTTTATATCCAGCTTTGTTATAAAAAATCCAAAAAAATCTGATGTGGGCAACACATGACTTTCCTTATATAATGCAATGAATGTACTACTTTTGCAATAAAAAATAGGTTTTTCTTATAGTAGATATTTATATTCTTTCCAAGATATTGAATTTTCGTTAATTAGTCGTCATTTTCATTGATTTAGTGTTATTTTTATCCATTTGGCGACATTTTCGTTAATTTGGCAACATTTATAAAGGTCGCCAAGTTGGCAATATTCCGCCAAATTTGACACCAAAATCTCGCCAAGCGTTATGGATGGAGAAATAAGTTATTCTTATAGCAGATAAATAACTATTGGCGTTCAATTACAAAATTACAAATTATATTTTCTCATAAATGGAACGATCTACCTGTAGATCCACGAGAATGATGTCACCAAATTTATCGCATAATATAACATATGAGAAGTGAACATGTTTCTCAACAGTTAATATATCTTTTTTAATTTATGAGATTTTTTGATAAATTTATTTTAAAATTCTGTAATATCTCGAGAACAGTTCTTGCTAGCGTTCTAAAGTTTATGTCAATCGTTTTCTAAGGAAAAATTGTATAAGAAATGTCTATTTGCGTACCTTTATTAAAGGTTTTGATATTTTGACGATTTTTTCAAAATTTCACTCGAAAATTTAGGGAATTTCTGAACATTCGATTAAGTTTAAAAACAATAGGCTTTCAATATTTACGGATTGTGATTTTGTACCAAATTTCATTCGAATCGCTCTATTTGTACGGGAGTTATCGTCTTCACAGACTCACTGACACGCACACACACATACACTCACACACACACACACACACTCACACACACACAAACACACACTACCTCAAAAATGTTTGATTCGTGATCAGGGATGCTTGAAACGTGCTCTCCCGTCGAAAACTCGAATTCGAATTTTCGACCCCGTCACAATACTTTCCTTATACATTATGTATATAAGGAAAGTAACTAGATAATTTTTTTTTTAATTTCAGCCAAAACTTCCATATTTATTTGAAATTTTATATTATTTTAATATGACACCATAGAACAAAATTAGACATAATTATGCATATAAGAGTTTATTTACGGCTCAATAATCACGAGATTTTTAGTTTCAATTATCGTTGTGAAAAATGGTCGCGTTACAATTTTTGTGTTCGTAACGTCATTATCCCCTCAGGATCAAGTTACCCTTCCCTGGGGGTACATTGCCAGGTATGGTATCAATCGAAAGACGTATTTAAGTCCTTTAAAGGGAAGCATAGCACGCTGTAAGTGTAATTATTCGGACCCATTATGCCGATTTTTCAAAATTTTCCTCGTGAAATTTGAAAACACAAAGCTTGTATTCTGGTATGAGAAAGTCGAGTTGAACCACATGCCAGGTAATTTTTAATTCAAATTAACGCTTTTGTTATTTTATCCGCAATTCTAACCGTAATTTTGAGAAATTTTCTCATATATCGTCTCTTTTGCGATCAAATATATTATTACAGAGTTTTCATCTTACCAGCATCGAAAAGATCGAAGAAATATCTTTCTAACAAGCTTGTGGCGTAAGAAAATGACTGATGAATGGCCACGCGTACCAAATGTGGTGAAACAAGTTAAATGTTAATATTAGATTTTAAATTATATTTATTTTGAAAGATTTTAATAAATATATATCCTTTTGTATAGCGATAACTACGTACATTATATGTGTACTCAATAACCTTTCGAATTTACACGTCACCGCTAATTCATGAGTTTATGAGTCGTAAACATATGCGAATAAAACGGTCAACCCTGGTGCTACTTGTCTAATTCCTTTGTTCAGTTTATTTTCACTGGTATATTACTGGGCGCCGTAGCCCAGTGGTTATCGCGCGGGAATCGCAGTCGGTAGGCCCGGGTTTGATTCCCTCCACTGCCAAAACTGCTACCGTGGTCACGAGGAATACGATCACGTTAAACATATGGATCCGTAAGTCCTTCGGAGCGGTTGGTGCTAGGGGAAGGAGGGTACGGTCCTTGTTGTTGTTGTTGAGACCCAGACCGTCCGACCTACCAGAAAGGGGGTACGGTCCTTGTGGATGTCTCTTCCACTGGGTTCCGGTCTAAATTTGGGTGTCTCTTCTCGGCCGTCCAAACAGTTACGTTACACCTTCCTGGTAGGTCGGACGGTCTGGGTCTCAACAACAACTGGTATATTACTTGAAATAAACTTTTCAATTTGGTCTCACAGAGCTTTTTTCCGAATCCGTAGGATATTTCCTTCACATATATTCAAATAACTTTGAAAATTCATCAAAATATGAGTAATATATGCAATTTCATTTTTACTTTTATGCATGGACGAATTGAAGATTCACATAATTCAAATTTTTACTGAAATATGAAGCGATATCTTGGCATTATAATGAACACATTTTGATTACGCTGTTTATGTATTTTCTATGAATTTTTAAGTGTGTCGTCTACAGCGATCCCTGTTTTATTTTTGAACTACTTTCCGAATGCTGAATGGAGTTATGATTGCAACTGTATCTAATATTACTGTAAACATATATAACAAAAAACAACACTAAATCCGTGTTTGTGTAGCCTATCAAAGTGAATTAAAGGGTTTGTATCTCATGCTGAAAGCGTTGCCACCAGATGATGCAATTTTACGAACATGGGATTGTAATGCCTGAAGAAATTAAAAGATAAACCGTATTCAGCCCAAGGAGTTAGAGATGCGATCATCATTTTACCTGCATTATTGAGCTGAATAGGAAAGTTAATATTGAGGGAGGTCATCCCAATTTTAAAAATCTGATGTGGGCAGCACATGACTTTCCTTATATAATGCAATGAATTTACTATTTTTACAGTAAAAAAAATAGATTATTTTTATAGTTGTTATTTATATTCTTTCCAAGATATTGAATTTTCGTCAATGAGTCATCATTTTCCATGTCGTCATCATCAATGAGTTATCATTGATTTAGCGTCATTTTTATCCATTTGGCAAGTTTTTCGTAAATTTAGCAACACTTAGAAAAGTCGCCAAGTTGGCAACATTCCACCAAATTCGTCGCCAAAATCTCGCCAAGCGTTATGGACGAAGAAATAAGTTATTCTTACAGCAGATAAATGAATATTGGCGTTCAAATACAAACATATTACCCAAAGTATCTTTTTTCACGAATGGAACGAGCTAGATCCACGAGAATGATGTCACCAAATTTGTTGCATGGTAGTATATATGAAAAGTGAGCATGTTTCTTAAAAAGAAATATTTTTATTTTTATTTCATATAATTTTTTGATAATTTTTTAGAAAAATGTGTAATATCTCAAGAACGGTTCAAGTTAGCGTTCTAAAATTCATGCCAATCGTTTTCTAATTAAAAATTACATAAGAAATGTCTATTTGCGTAACTTTATTAGCGGTTTTGATTTTTTGACTATTTTTTCAAAATTTCACTCGAAAATTTAGAGGGGTTCTGAACATTCGATTGCGTATAAAAACTATAGGCTTCCAGTGTTTATGAATTGTGATTTTTGCACCAAATATCGTTCGAATCGGTCCATTCGTTCGTCAGTTATTGTCTCCACAGGCTCACTGACACACACACATACACACACACACACAGACAGACATCACTTCAAAAATGTTCGACTTGTGATCACGGATGCTTGAAACGTCCTCTCCCGCTGGAAACTGAAATTCGAATTTTCGACTCCGTCACAATACTTTCCTTATACATTATATAAGGAAAGTAAAATCAGAATTTTAATATTTAAATCATGTTACAAAGGCTTCCTTCCTTCCTTTTCTTAAAATTCCCGTTTTAAACAACATAATGCATACCGAATTGATTTATATATAGATTAGTTTAAGCTGAATGGTATAATCCATGAAGTTATAGAGAGTTAGTTTCTTTTACTTTCTTGGTATGATCAGTAATTGAAAACTTGGAATAAAATATTTGAGCCCTTAAACTTGAAAAATTCGTTTGTTAGATGGTCTAAGGGAGTGTAGATTAATTACTTTATGTTAGTGGGTGGTATAGTATGTGTGGTTTTGGTAGGGAATCATATAAGAAATAATAATATTGCATATGATGGGTGTATGTGGAGCATCTGTGGAGCTTATGCGAGGAGCAGATGATATAAAATATTTTGCAACTTCATGAATGGCGGAACTGAAATAATCTTTTGCTATTTTATCCCGTCTTACGATGCGCTCGCTTATCCTTCCTATGGGATATAAATGGCAACAGAAAATAATACTTTGTGTTATACGGAATCGATTTTAAATTTCCAAAGCACTTTGATTTGCTGTCGTCAATGCAAATAAGAATAAGCAAAAAACTATTTGAACAAAAGAAATCCAATGTCAGGAAGTTAATTGACGTTCCCTTCGAAAGACGACCCATCACGCTACGCCATCAAATTTATGTTTCATGTTTCTTTTATCATAAATCTATTATATCTTGCTACTCTGAAAGAAATTGTTAGGAAATAACTTGTAAGTAGAAAAGGACAATTTCAATGAAGATGTTTTCGCATAATATTGCTTGCGTGTGTCCGACAGACGCACCCTTTTCTATATATACACATTAAAGATGGAATACCACGTTTTCTCAGTACTTTCAAAAACATTTACCCCGTCACCGTAGCAACCCAGACCCATCTGCCTGAACCGACCACATTTTTGGAAGACTTTAGAAACAAAACTTGGGAACACCACATTCTTTTGATTCGTAGCAAGGAATACAAGTTATAAAGAGACTAATGATGCGGATTGTCTTTATATCCCTTTTTTGAATGTATAACTAACATTAACATAGAGGCTATAGAATGATAGGATGACTTCTTAACTATACTACATAAGTAGAAAGAGAAACTAATGCGCATTTATGAAGTTTTAGTTTGTTTAATAAATACTTCCCTTTCTAGGAAAATATTGATATAAATCAATAATTGACTCAAATGCGTTCTGCCTTATGGCTGATACTATAAGTCTGCAAACTTTTAGCCTTCTAGGTTTTCAGGCAACTACTGAAGAGGTCTGGGAAGACCTTTTAACCCCCCATTTCTTCTACTTCTGGATGAGGATAAATAATTCGTCGTTAAGATCTGTCTCGTTATGGATACTATATATGTGCAAAGATTCAGAGTTCTGGGCTACCCGGAGAGGGATGCTCTGAAGGAAAACTCATTTTTTTTCCTTTCCGGCAGAAAATCGCCGTAAAATAATGACCTGCATGGGTAGTCAATTTAATAGTTTATATTCTGCAAACAAATATTGCACATACTCTTAGTTAATCCCCAGAGCATAACAATACCTTATATATATTTAGCTAAATGTGTGTAAAATACGTTTCTAAATTACGCAGCTTTTGATCCATTTCAATCGCAACAGGTGTTAACACTGTTGCAATAAATCCCTCCGTTCGCCATCATTTTGTAATGAATCCAGCCGCTTGCCATCATTTTTTAATGAATTTACCATTCTCTGCTGTTGGATACTATGCCTCTGCATGGTTGTTGATTCAGTAGCGTTAGTCCGGTCAGCGCACATAAAGTAAAATGTGCCGACCTAAATACCAGTAGCCGTTCCCTTCAAAATTCGTGAGTTCGAATCAGTGATAAGATCATGAAAATAATGAATTTCTCCAAGTCTAGATAAAACAGGCATCGTTGATAAAGGAAATAAGCTTTTATTATAGCATGACAAGGAATATCAAAAAGTTACAGAATAACATTCTAGTGAAGGGCGAGAACCTGTGTATCAGGAGCATCCAAACGTGCGACCTGTCTCTACAAAAATCGTCTCGCCTCTCTCGAAAAGCGTCTCTTTCGTGTATATATTCAGGTCCAAAATTTGAGGACCACTGACTAAGCTCTGGAATGTCTTTTTCCAAGCTCTGCATATCATAGACCACCTAAACGTTCCCCTCAGGGATTAGTTATCCCTTCTCTGATGACGGCTCAAATTGGGTGCATTTCTCCGAAATCAGACTGTGATGACAGAGTTTTATAGCCTTGTTTTCCAAAAACTGCAATGCAGGCGGTCTTAAGGTGTATGAACTCTGTAACTATTCTAAAAATCGCTGAAAATAGGCTCGAGAAATGACGGGTTCCTCATATGCCCCACCCAGAGAAAAACTAGGGTTAAATACCCAGCTTTTTCCAAAAACACAATTCGCTTACAATAGCACTACAACATTACACTCCTTGAGGATCGCCCGAACACAGGTCCATTGACAATCATTACCCCACACAACTGTCTGGTAATGATCAACCGCTCGTAACCCACATCACTCCTGCTATACCGAATCTGTTGTCAGAATGCACTCAAAGTTTATGCAGGTTCAGTTCTTATAGTGCACACCTAAAAGTTAGAGTGTCAGAGTCTACATACATAATAAAATTTTCTTAAGTCCAGAGTTTCTGGCATTCTTTCACGGGTTTTTCACTTCGGAATAACTGGTTGTAAAACACATGGTTGCTGGGTATATGCCTGCTTTATAGTGACTATTTACTTTGGCTACCACCCAGGATCTCTTATTATATACTTTCATTGCAACATTATAACTCTCCCAGAAATCCCAGCCAAATAGTATAATATCACAAGCAAAACAAAAAAAAATCAACTATCATACACTAATAGATAATCTAATATTACACTACCCAACACATATATCTTTACGTAAATTAACTATTCAAAAAAAATCTTCTATCAATTTGTACTATATAAATCATACACTTAATGATCCTATCAGTATCTATCTATAATCTCATCAGTGAGTTTACCTAATCTATCTTCCTAAATAATTCCCAGTTCCTTTAGAACCGTCTACACTGTAATCTCTCCCTACACTCCGGTAAGAAAAAACAAGAAAGATCAATCATGCATAAGCATTGATTATGAAACACTTTCCAACTGAAATGTAATTTCATTTAAAAATTTCTAAAATGTGATTCATTCAGTGGTAATATCTTTTACATTATCACAGTACTACAGTAATTTATTATACTTAAATATTTAAAACTGTATCGAAATATAAATCATCTGATTCTTTATGCAAAATCAATGAATATTTCATTCATATAACTTGTATTCCAGACTCCAGAGCTAAATAATTTTGTGTGAAAAAAATTCAGCAATTCTTATGTAATTCATCTTACAATCGCTTGAGATATTTGCATTCTGCATATGTTAAAATTAGGCTTCCTTGAAGAAATAATAAAAGTTTAGGGATCATTTAAAATCACAACTATTGTAATTGCATAGGCACGGAATTTAGATACACAGATAATACACAGATAATATATATGTGTATGTGTATATAATCAAAGTATTGGAATCGTGCCGAAGATCGGAACTCGAATTTTCAAAGGATCTACACGTTTTGGGACTTCTAGAACACGAAAAAACTACTTTTAGGAAGACGTCTGTGTGTGTAAGGGTGTATCTGTGTATGTTTCTGTGTGTCTGTGTGGATATTACATTCACTCTAATTGAAAAACTAATGGACCGAATTTCATACAATTTGGTAGGTATGTTTTTTGTGGGAAATCCTGATGTTCATTAGATTATAGTACGATTCGTAATAAAAGAATCTGCCTTCTTTGCGAAATGGCCGCAGAAATTGCCTTTATCCACTCTAGCTAAAAACTAATGAACCCAATTTAACAAAATTTGGAGTATAATATTTCAATAACCTACAAGTGATTTATATACCAAATTTAACAAAATTTTGTATATAAATCATTTGTAGGTTATTCTACTACGATTCGGGAAAAAGGAACGGGCTATTTTTGCGAAATGGCCAGCAAAAATCGTTATATATAAAAATAAAAGACTACGTGTGCTCAATTATATCAATTAAATTCCTATTTTATATGTGATTTTTGACAACAAAAAGAATAAGACTAACCCCATTACTCTAGGACTAGCCGTTCTTGAGATATTCTAGTTTTTTTGCGTTTTCGCTACGCCACCTTTGACAATAAGTCCAGCTATCAAATGAGAACCAAATTTAAGTTTAACGTGTAAATTCAATGTCATTTAAAATACTTATGTTGTGCAGATAAACTCAAATTATCATTGAATAAATAAAGAGAACGAATATGAGTCTGCAGAGAAAGACATGTGCTGTCCACATCAGAATTTTTAACAATATTACACCAATGATTTATAGAAGTGAACGGGGATTATTTTCAGGCCATTTCGAAAAAAATGTATGATCTATATTTAAAGATCCATCAAATTTTTGTCGAATAAAATGTTCAACAAATTTAAGCTGTGTACCAAATTTTAACTCTCTAGGAAGTAGGAAAGTGCATTTAAAATGCCATCAATTGAATTTATCATGAAGAGTTATATAAAATTTAAAAAAATGAAAAATTGTTATCTACCAAATTTATTTTAAAATATGAAGCCACTCCCATATGCAAAACGTTTAAACAAATGGAGAGATATTTATTATATAATATCTCTCTCTTTTCTTTCTGGAAGATATCCCAAAGTCAGAATTTAATTGAATTTGTGTTTTTCCCTATATTAAATAATTTTTTTAATTAAAAAACTACTTAACATATTTTACTGAATTTTTTTTTATATATTCTATGGGATAATGTGAATATTTCCTAAAAATTTCGAAGCAATTCGTGAATTTTAAATTTACTTAAAAAATGTTTGAAAAATTAGGTCCCATAGGGTTCAATGTATTTCATTTTTTCAACCCGGGTTCAATAAAAAACTAATTGGGTGATATTATTTATTTATATTCCCATAGGTCCTAAAGACCGTCTGAACAACATACTAAAATTTCATTTTGATAAACTCATTTTTACGGCAGTTATCGTGCTAACGGACAGACAGACAGACAGACAGACAGACAGACAGAATGAACAAAGTCATAAACACTTTTCAACTTTGTTGTAAAGTGTTAAAAACCGTACACTAAATATAAAATAAACTCATGCAACATTTGTACCCTACTACACATAACCACTCCGGTAAACATTAAACACCGATACATAAAATCGGAACTAACTCTCCCTCCGTTCCGTTATTCGAGGTCGCGGAAGTCCCATTTGACCCAATTTTCAAACGCTCTATCCCATACCTTTCCGCTGCAGTACTTTACAGCGTTGAAAAAGACTCTGCGCCCCCCTCCTCCTATCTATCTCGTATCGTATTGCACGATCGGCCTTCTTCAGCCCCAAAACTGCGCTGTGGTTTCTTTCCTGCCACACATTTCGAGTCTCCCTTTCTGAAACCGGAACTTTCCGTGCTTAAGAATCATACACTCTCTCCATCCCCCTTCCCTGCCATAGCCAGGGGTTCGCATCTTTCTGCCGGGATACTCTCGAAACGAAGCCCTTTCGTGGAATCTCGGAGCTTTCCATTTCGAAACCGAAAGTCCTCGTTCCTTCATTTCAGCTTTCGCATTTTGGCTCCCTCGGTCCCTAATCTCGTTGAGATATTTCTTCCTCTCTCCATCCGGTACATCAACCTGTCCGTTATTCACCTCTTGACTATCGGGGTTGCCCCACCCGATCTCTGCTTGTAGCAGGAGAATTTCCAGTGGCCTGACTTTCGCTTGTCGCCTCCTTTCCGCCCTGGTTACCTTCGGGACGACTAATTGGCCTTCTCTCTCTCCTAACACATTTTTTGTGTAAACTACATATCCTCCGCATATCTTGGCTCGTTCCTCTAATTCTGCACACCTTATTTGTTCCTTCGCAGACATCTGCGATTGGGGGAACTCAACTTCCTTTAGTTTTTCGCTTTCTGCGGCTTCTCCCCCTGCTTCTACTTCAAAATTCGAAACTGACCCTCTCTGGGGTTCATAAACTGTTTCGCTTTCGTTTGCGCCCTCCGGAATCGGTTCACGCCTACCTGGGTCTATGGCGTTCGCCTTCCTAGCTCTAGAATTTTTCTCTAATTCCTTCTTTACCTGTGGCGGTAACAATACTTCTTCTACCATATCCTTCACGACCGCGCAAAAAACTTCCTGTTAGGGCGCACTATCGCTTCCTCCCCTGACCATTCCTAAAGGGATATTTATCAGTGGACATTCTACGGCCGGCCCGAATACTCCTTGTAAACGTATAGCCACCTCCGCCCGCGACTCGCCTGGCGCTACGTCGCTCCTCACGACCGTAATTTCCGCGCCCGAATCCACTAGAGCCCACGCCAACTTACCGTCGACGCTCACCTGCACCCTCTGTAATTTGCATAGCGGGCCCCTCTCCGTAACTTCCGGATACTCCGCCCTAACTGCATCCACCCTGGCTACGACTCTGTGGTCAGTAACTCGTGGAGCCTCCCTTTGGTTAGCCGCGCGTCTGTCTTCCCATCTCCGGCTAGTGTCCTTTGGACCATTCGGCCTCCCCTGCCTCCTTTGAGGACAATCCCATTTAAAATGATTCTTCGACCCACATAAAAAACATTAGCCCTTCTTTCCCCCATTTACGGGTCCCCCAATATTTGTCCGGGCTCTTTCGCCCTCGGATCGGAATTTGCTCCGTTCCTCTTTCTCATTTTCACTAGCCCTGCCATTTCCTGGCCCCGACGCCGCATACGATTTTCCCCTGGCCGCGAAGTACATATCGCACTCCCTGGCCAATTCCCTGGGCTTAAACCACCCATCACCTTGCCGTATACCTATATGGGCATAGATCTCGATGTCCAGTCGCTGGGTAATTTTGTCCGCTACCACTAATTGGTTTACGGTCTCAAAATCCATTGCCCCCTTTAATTTGCAATAATAGTCCCACATGGACGTCGCCCGAGTCGCGAACTGAACGAAATTTTCGTCCGTCCGACGGCTCGCTTTCCGGAATTTTTCTAAACATACCTGAGGCGAAGGTTGAAAATTTTCTAATACAACTCCTTTTACTACCTCATAACTTCCGTATTCCTCTTCTGAAACCTGAGTCCGCTTCGCCGCTTCGCCGCTCTGTCCCCCAGTAAATTTAACAAAATTGTCGCCCTGAATTCAAGCGGTACGCTCTCAGAAGCGAATGCCCTCTCTAGGCTTGAGAAAAATACGCACACTGGTCAGACCGTGTGGGTACTTTGATTGTTAGCAGTCTTATTATTCTGACCGTCTCCTCCACCGTTCGAAACCTCATCTGCGCCCCTACCTCTAAGCTTTCAATCGGACTCTCTGTGCTATTGCGACTTTCCGCCCGAATTTTCTCTAACTCCAATCTGTCTTGGGATTCTAAATTTAATTTAAATTTATCTAGTTCTATTTTTTCCTTTTCCAACCTTAAGTTTGCTTCAAATTGTTCCCGTTGCCTAACTTCCTCCCTTTCTTCGCGCTCTCTCTCCAATTGCAGTTTATTCTGTAATTCTTCCTTTTCCAAATTTAATTTTGCTTCGAATTGTTCCCGTTCCTTAATTTCCTCCCTTTTATTCAATATAGCGGTCAACATTCCTTCAGCGACATCTTCCTCATAATCTGGGCTTCCCAAAATTAATTTCCTTAACTCCGTAATTTTTAAATTTGGCGGTACCGACCCTACCAGTTCCATTGCTAACATAGCAAGATCTGCCTTCCGCGCTCTCGCCAAAAATGCCATTTCAATTGGAAATGAAAATTATAACTATATATAAAAGTAATGTATTAACACTGTCTAAACCTGACTCTTTCTCTATCTCAATACTGTATTTCTAGTATTCGAATTATTATTAAAATTCTATACCTTAAATATAGATGAAAACAATACATTAAACATCTTTAAAATTCACACTAAGCATTACTATCCCTATCTTGAGCTTTGATTAAAATTTTGCCTAGCCCTCTCTTTCATTCCCAAAGGATCCTGAGCAACTTAAACCAAAAGTAAAAATTATCACTCACCCCACCGTAGATTCTTTAGGCTTCGTTACACATCGGTGAAGGATCTGGTGTCGGGTTACTTTCTGGATGGTCGGGGATGTGGTTCCTCCGTCAGTAGCTGCGGGAACATTGGCTTTACGGAACTTTCTTCGGTTGCGGGTGGGAAAATCATTCAGTCCTTCCTTCTCTGCAGATTCTGCGCCCGTCCTGCGGTCATTGACCTCTCTGGTGTTGCTTCGTAGCTCTACTCCAAAGGCGCTTCATTCGTTTCAGACTCCGATGGTTTTTGATAGTCCAATTATCATGATCTTTCACCAGCTGCCACCATTTTGTAATAAACCCCTCCGTTCGCCATCATTTTGTAATGAATCCAGCCGCTTGCCATCATTTTGTAATGAATCCAGCCGCTTGCCATCATTTTGTAATGAATTTACCATTCTCTGCTGTTGGATACTATGCCTCTGCATGGTTGTTGATTCAGTAGCGTTAGTCCGGTCTGCGCACATAAAGTAAAATGTGCCGACCTAAATACCAGTAGCCGTTGCCTTCAAAATTCGTGAGTTCGAATCAGTGATAAGGTCATGAAAATAATGAATTTCTCCAAGTCTAGATAAAACAGGCATCGTTGATAAAGGAAATAAGCTTTTATTATAGCATGACAAGGAATATCAAAAAGTTACAGAATAACATTCTAGTGAAGGGCGAGAACCTGTGCATCAGGAGCACCAAACGTGCGACCTGTCTCTACGAAAATTGTCTCGCCTCTCTCGAAAAACGTCTCTTTCGTGTATATGTTCTGGTCCAAAATTTGAGGACCACTGACTAAGCTCTGGAATGTCTTTTTCCAAGCTCTGCATATCATAGACCACCTAAACGTTCCCCTCAGGGATTAGTTCTCCCTTCTCTGATGACGGCTCAAATTGGGTGCATTTCTCCGAAATCAGACTGTGATAACAGAGTTTTATAGCCTTGTTTTCTAAAAACTGCAATTCAGGCGGTCTTAAGGTTGAAGTGTTGAAAACCCAGACCACACGACAGACCCGAAGGTTTACTGTAGCTAAGTGTGTGGCCGGGAACTTTATTTTAGATTCAAAACATTACAAAACAGGTTAAAATTGAATCACAACACAGTTACAACAAGACAAATAAAAGAATGGCAACGACAAAACAAAACATAAAAACTATACAATACAATACAAGAGAGACATAAGAAAGAAAAAAAGAAAAGAGGGGAAAACCCCGAAGGGAAAAAAACCCAAGCACTGACGAATTCTTTACAACATCACAACAAGTAAGTAACACAAACAAGGAAACAAAACAACACCAATTATTTACAACATCACAACAAGTAAGTAACATAAACAGGGAAACAAGGCAGTAAGACCAAATGACGACACCACCGAGTAAAATTAAGGACAAAAAAGGAGACACCGATCAGAAAAAATTAAAAGCAGAGAGTCCCCAGGCTGATTATGTAATTTTGTTTGATATTTCTCTCGCTATGAGAACACAGTTTTTAATTTTAATGATAGAAGAAGGGTTAGAGCAGACACCCGAGAACCAGGTCGCAGAATTTGAGGGGGAAGGTTTTTTGAGATGATAAGCTTTAGTGGATGGACAAGAAAAGATATAGTGATCGGCATCGCCGAAAGCACCACAAGGGCTGCAGGAAGTAGATTTGCACTTAAAGGAAAAAAGATAATCGAGAAATGGGCCGTGGCCCGTAATAAAATAAATTAAATATTTGTTGGTGATATGAGTGTTAAAATTTACTGTAGGGAGAAAATTTAAGATTCTAGCGGGATCGTGAGTACGGGGAGAAATATAGTTATTTAAATAGGATTGCCAATTATTGAGGATATCAAGTTTGTAATGTTTTTTGAGAAGAGAATAGGGAAAGGGTAAAGTAATAGGGGTGCCAGAGGTTGTAGCACGATCTCGTTACCCGAGATGTCAGAGTGAGCTTTAACCCAGCATAAATTAATTAAATGTTTATTAAGGTTGGCATTAGTTTTAATTTTGGATAAATAAAAAGATTTATTCTTAATGGAGTTTAAGGCCGAAATAGAGGATTGGCTATCAGTAAAAATATTTATTTTTAAGTTTTTAGAGGAAGCCCAATTAATACCGAAATGGATGGCGGCAATTTCTGCTTGGAAAACTGTGTTCCCATGCTCAAGTTTAAAGGTAAAAATTTCTTCTAAATTGTCTTCTTTAAAAATGCAAATGGCGTATCCAGTGTTGTCCTCTATGGAAGAGCCATCAGTGTAAATGTTTATGTTGGAAAAGTTTAGGGGATTAAGGGAAGGTGAGTTTAAAGTTCGTTGCGAAGGAGGGATGCTAGAAGATGGGCAATTATGATCGAATCTACTAGGAGAGGGGAGAGCAGGGTTTGTAAAAAGGTTAACTCGAAGTTTCCAGAAGGTATATTTTTTGTAAAGGGAATTTATAACAAAGTGGATGGGGGGGATGCCAGTAATGGAAAAGAGAGAAACGTTGGAAGTAGTCCGAAAACCAGAAGAAATTTTTAAAAGAAAAATCCTTTGTAGAGAGATAAGTTTTTTGACCTGGGCCCCAGTCAATGCTTTTCCCCAAACTCCCGCGCCGAAAGTGATAATCTTTTCGGTAACCGAAAGATACCAAATTTTTAGAAAGGATTTATCAACACCCCAATTATTACCAGTCACTCTCCCAAAAGTGCTGGCGTACTTGAAGGCGTACTTTCTCTCTGAGGTTAAAAATATGTGAGCTCCATTTTAGATTGTCGTCAATCGTGATGCCTAAATAGTTTAATTGTCTGGTGGTTTGGATTCTAAAGTTTTGGATTTTGAAAGATGGGCGTTGTCTAATTTTGGATCGATTTTTATTAAACACGATTGATTTACATTTTTCAGGGGTGATGGAGAGTTTAAGGGCAGCAAGGGAGGACGAAATAAGATCGAGAAGATTATTAGTGTTAAGGCGAAGTGTTTTCAAGTTTGTGGAGTAGGTGACCACCGCGAGATCATCCGCGAAGGCCTGAAGGTAGTATAAGTCGTTGTTAAGTTTTAGAATATCATTAAAATAAATGCTCCACAGGGTGGGCGAAAGGACTGAGCCTTGCGGGGCACCAGAGGAAATAATTTTTGTGATGTGAGTAGAGCCATTGACAAGTGTAATCTGTCTATTGTTTAGGTAGGAAAATATAAAGTTTTGATAAGTAGGTGGAAGGTTAATGTTTGATAGTGATTGAGGCAGTATATTCCAATTGAGGTTATCAAAGGCTCCGCAGATGTCCACGGTGGTCAAAGATACAAAATGTTTTGATTTATGTGTTGAAATATTGTCAATCAGCCTGAGGGTTGCATCTTCGCAACTAGAAAGTTCTTTAAAACCGAATTGAAGAGGATGAAGAGCTCCAGCAGAGGAAAGCCAAAAGTTAAGTTTGTTAATGAAGATTTTTTCCAGTATTTTTCCGAGAGTGGGTAAGAGGCATATTGGGCGATAGGAGGAACAAAGGGTGGGATCTTTACCGGGTTTATTGAAAAAAATAATATTTGCATTTTTTAGACAAGAAGGGAAATGACAAAATTTAAAACATAAGTTAGTAATTTTTGAAAAAAAGGAAGGGAAAGATTTAAAAAGTTGTTTCCATATTGTGAAATCCAGGTTGTCGAGGCCAGGTGCTTTTCCATTTTTTTAAGTTTTTAATGACTACAGAGAGCTCTTCATCCGAAACAACCCCCAACCCATCAGAAGGTAAGTTAAAGCAAGGAAAGTTGTTAAAGTCCGTGTCAATTTTAAAGTGAAGGTCCAACAATCGTTTCAATTTGTTTTCATAGTCAAGGGAGGGGGAGTCAGGGAAAAATAGATTGATATTATTAAATTTTTTATGTTTTTGGAAGGCAAATTTAAAATGAGAGCCGAAAGAATCACTGCATTTTGTGTAGTAAGCTTTCCAGGAATCCGAACGGGTTTTCTTAAGTAGTAATTTATATTTAGCTTTATTTTGTTTGTAGAAAATTTTTGCAGATAAAATGACTTCAGGGGAGGCAGAGTTTCTCTCGAGTGACCGGATTCTTTTATAAAGGGCGGTGACATAATTTCTTTGTTTTGAAAGGGTTGAATTCCACCATGTGAAGTTATTTATAGTTTTAGATCTCTTCTTCCTAATATATTTAAAAGGTTTTGGATTGAATCAATTAAAGTTTTAAAAAAGATATCTAGAGAAGTTATGTTGTGAATTTTGTTTAATTGAGAATTAAGAGAGTTAAGATGATTTTTAAAATTGTAGATAAATTTGCCAACGCCGTATTGGGTTTTTAGGAAAAAGGTATTATTAGAGGGAGGGTCAAGGTTAAAAGTAATTTTAATGTATTTGTGGTCACTTAAAGTGTCACTCGAGAGAATCTCCCAACTTTGAATGAAGTCAAAAAGTGAAAAGTTAATGATAGATAGATCAGGGAAGCCAATTCCCGAGTGCGAAACAAAGGTTGGACCACAGCTAACATCATTACAAATAACTAGATTGTTTTTGAGGCAGAAGTCGATCATGTCAAGTCTCCGCTGATCGGTGAAACCGTATCCCCACATCCGGGCACGGGCGTTAAAATCTCCGAGGAGAAGGAAGTTAGCATCAAAATAATCAAAAATTTCAATTTCAGTGAGCATAGTAGAGAAGTCATCGTGGGGGGGGGGGGAAATATATGCTTGCAAGGTTGATAGGGGGAAGATGTGGTAGTAAGATTTCTATAAAAATTGAAGTGAGTGACTTATATTTAAAGTTAACTGTAATTTGAGAGTTAAAAATTAGGATTATTGCTTTTTGAGAGGTGGAAGAGTATTGACGAACCCCAGGGGGGGAGAGAGAATTAAATTATGGTTGACATAAGGTTCTTGCAAGCATACAAAATCGATAGAATTATCAATGGCATATTTAAAGAGAGAAGAGTGGGCTGAGAGTGAATGATTTACGTTAATTTGGATGCCGGAAAAACTCATAGAAGAGGAAAAAATTCAAAAAAAAGAAAAAACCAGGGGGGGGGGAAGTATGAACTCTGTTATCACAACTGTTATCTGACGAGGCGCATAAAGTTATGTAACAGATCCTTTTCTATCCGTCCCCCTCCATCGCAGGCGGCGTTGCTAACATCTCTGGACACATCCGGACCATGGACTAATCCCGATTAATATTATTTACTATAAGACATTCTAATAACATAATTACTGAAAGACCCTCTCACAAAACGTAATAACTTCACGATTTCTTACAATCCCATCCTCGTCAAAACTAACCGTACTTGTCACTCGAATAACGAAACTTGCCTATTAATGAATTAAGAAAATAAAATGAAAGAGGACAGATATTATGAAATAAATTAAAATTTATTTTTAGATACATCAAAATTTGAATCCGAACTTTTGTCCAAAGATCAAATTTTTATGTAATTTTGTGGCATTTACCGAAAGTTCGACATTTGGCGACATTAAGGAAAATTTGTTGACGTGAATATCGGAGCGTCGTGCAAAATATACACTTTGGACGCTTATATCTTCGAATTTAATTCAGAAATATCAAAATAATTTTTACTTGTTTTTAACAATGCAATCATTTATGAATACCTAAAACAATAATTCAGTCGTTTCATATTTTGAACTTTTCCATAGAAAACTCGCTACGCGTCACAAACACCTATTCACGAGTCCGAGGGCTTAGAGAGCTATTTTAAGCTAAACTGGAGTATAATTCATACAAGAAAGATCAATCATGCATAATGCATTAATTATGGAACACTTTTCAACCGAAATGCAATTTTATTTAAGCATCTCAATGCGATACATTCAGCGCTGACATATTTTAAATGATCGCAGTACTAGAATCATTTATTATATTTGAAAACTTGAACTTCATCGAAAAATGTGAAGTGTATTCACGTCATCGAAATATAAATCGTCTGGCTTTCTATGTAAAAGCAGTGGATATTTCATTCATATTACTTTATCCTAGACGCAAGAGCTAAAAAATTTTGCGTGAAAAAAAATCAACAATTCTTATAAAACTTATCTTACAATCATTAGAAAATGAATAACAGAAACTTTGGGATACTAGCATGAGCCATTCTTCATATATTGCACATTTTTCAAATACATTTTAAAAAATCTGAAGAGGGCAACACATGACTTTCCTTATATAATGCAATGAATTTACTACTTTCAGAGTTAAAAAAAATGTTATTATTATAGTGGATACTTATATTCTTTCCAAGATATTAAATTTTCTTCAATTAGTCGTCATTTTCATTGATTTAGCGTCATTTTTATCTATTTGGCGAGATTTTCGTTAATATTGCAACATTTAAAAATATCGACAAGTTGGCGACATTCCGCCAAATTCGTAGCCAAAATCTCGCCAAGCATTATGGACGAAGAAATAAGTTATTCTTACAGCAGATAAATGACTATTGGCGTTCAAATACAAACATATTACCCAAAGTATCTTTTTTCATGAATGGAACGAGCTAGATCCACGAGAATGATGTCACCAAATTTATTGCATGGTATTACACATGAAAAGTGAACATGTTTCTCAATAGGAAATATTGTTTTTTTATTTTATATGACTTTTTGATAATTTTTTTGAAAAATCTGCAATATCTCGAAAACGGTTTGAGTTAGCCTTCTAAAATTTATGTCAATCGTTTTCTAATTATCGTTTTAGCACGCAATTCCATATTATATTATTAATACTCAATTACATTATTAAAACGCAATTACATAAGAAATATCTATTTGCGTAACTTTATTAGTGGTTTTGATTTTTTGACGATTTTTTCAAAATTTCACTCGAAAATTTAGGGTGGTTTTGAACATTCGATTGCGTATAAAAACAATAGACTTCCAGTGTTTACAGATTGGGATTTTTGTACCAAATTTCGTTCGCATCGGTCCATTCGTTCGTCAGTTACCGTCTCCACAGACTCCCAGACACACACACACACACACACTTTCACACACACACACATACTTTCACACACACACACACACACACACTTTCACACACACACACATACTTTCACACACACACACACACGCGCAGACACACACACACACACACACACACACACACACACACACACACAGACATCACCTCAAAAATGTTTGATTCGTGATCAGGGATGCTTGAAACGTAGATACATGAAACTAAAACTGTGAAAACTACCGTGAAATATGTTCCCATTACAAGTGCAATATTATTTGACAACAGTGTTAGCATCATTCTGGTAGGTTTTTTTCACGCGAGAAAACACTGTTTTGCAATAGTTTTGTATTTTGACATCAAACAATTCGTCAAGTGTAATTTATTTGATTGTCTGTCTGTCTGTAATGCGTGTCGATAAATTAACAAAATATCGCCAACTTTACATTTTGTTTAAAATGTTGCCAAATTGGCAAAAATGACACTACATTAATAAAAATGACGCCAAATTGATGAATATTCAATATCTTGGAAAAAGAAGCTTAATTTATTTGATAATTTCTGTCCTTTGGGGAAATTAATATTCTTCATTTAAGATATATTAAGTTTCACGGTTATAATCGTTTCATATACAATATTTGTGAAAAATAAAAGTTAATTCACTTAAGTTATGAAGGACGCAAAGTCATTAACAAAGTATTTTTGACACTCCGACACATTGTATTCGCCCTCGACCGAGAAACAAAAAGATTGAGCTCTGTTAGGTTCTATCCCGTTGTCGATTCTATAAGCATGGGTGCCCATAGCACTTTTTCCAGGGTGAAAACTCAATAATGATATGTACAATATCAACTACCTTGATCCCCACCTTTGGGACCTTGAATGTCCGGGGAGCGGAAGTGCCTCCTTTCCCTCCCCTATGGGCGCTCATTGAAAAGGTTCCCTGCTTATATTAGTAACCTCAGGACAGAACCTAACGGAGTCGAAGTTTCGATTATCCCTCGGGTGGAAAAATAGAGTCTTTCCAGACCCCACAAAAGTTTCCGCGAAGTCTGAAGCTTTCCACACTTATAGCCATCTCTCCGGGCCACTCAAACAGCTACTGTAAGCCCCAGAGCCAGTCTAGTAGGCTGAGTCTTCAACACTTATAGCCATGGGTGCCCATAGGGGCGTTCAAAGTCACAAATGTACGTATCAAGCTAGTCAATATTGTACGTTTGATTCATGAGTTTGTCCTCTGGAAAATGTTCTATGGGCACCCATAGGGAAGCGCAAGGGAGCACTTTCGCTCCCGTGAACGCTGAAGGTCAGAAATGTAGGTATCAAGTTAGTATTTACCTCTCATCCTTGAGTTTGGCCATCCCAGGAATAAGTTTTATGGACGTCCTTGAATCCCACTCGTTCGAAACAAGGTCGACCTCTCCTGCAGTTACCACACTATATTTTGATCGTACTATATTTTGTCACACACACAAACACACTCTCTCTCTCTCGCTCTCTGTGTCTCCCTTCCTCTCTTTCAGTGTTCTAATCACGTTAAGTACATAATGATCCACCTAATTCTAATTTATTTAGAATGCAACTACAAATAGAATTTCGTTGCTGTACGTACTCTTTTAAAATCTCTAATTTTGAATAATGTTTTAATCCCATTTATTACAAAATAGTCTACCTGTTTCTAATTTTCTACAGAATGCATCTACATATAAATTGTCATAGCGATACGTGCATTCGCACCTCCCGGATACAGACACACACTGATGGCAATATTTCCCAAAATGTTCGAAATGTGTCCATGATGTCTTTAAGTATATTTTCTCGTCTAAATGTCGTGATTATCCGTGAACCTCCTCTATACAATAGCATTAGAAAAGAATAAAATTATTCTTTAATTTAGTCAATACTGAATTAATTTAATTCTAATCTAAGAGATAATGCCTTTAAAAAAGTGTCTATGTTGCTTAATTGTAAGTTATATATCCGCTTCTTTAATTTAGTCAATATTGAATTAATTTAATTCTAATCTAAAAGATAATGCATTTAAAATGTGTCTATATTGCTAAATTGTAAATTATATATCCTATAAAAAGATAAACAAAAATGCGGGAGATCATTCTACTGATGTAGAGAATACGTGGTTGCTATAGCAACCTTGAGAGAGAGAGGGCTCCTTCGTTTATCACTCTGGCGATAAAACGACGTTTGGCGTGTGATTTGAAAGAAGGGTTCTGTCGTGGGATACACTTTGGCTTTCCACGTTCGTTAACTCACAGTTCAAATATTTTGTCTTTGACATCTTAAACTGTAGCTTGAATGAAAATCGGGTTATTTCATCGTATTTCCCAAACAAGTGTATCAAATTTTATATTTTTGTATGTTATAATTTTTACGGTATGAAGCACAGATACTAGAGGAACGCGGAATGTGTCAAACAGTGGCGGCTGCTTTTATAACACTCTCCAACAAAGTGACTTTGTTCACTCTTTCTGTCTGTCTGTCCGTTTGCACGATAACTGCCGTAAAAATGACTTTATCAAAATGAAATTACAGTATGTTGTTGAGACTGTCTGTGGGGAATTCACATCTCAAATATTTTGTGTTTGACATTAAATATTTCTTAAACAAAAGTTTAAATCTGAAACGGTTTATTTCAGCATGTTTTTCACAGTTTCTCTGCAAGTGTACCAAATTTTATATTTTTGTATGATTTTTAAGAGCGGAAAATAAAAGTTTTTGTTAGATTAAATGCTTCACATTGCTATTACTTTCTCTATAAATATCTTCTATTAAACATAGATATGCATAGTAACCAACAAATACATTTAGTATCGAATTTAGTTTCTGGATAAACAATTTATTTTTACGAAGCTCTTATAGTTTTCGGGAAATTATGTTGTCAAATCAAAGAAGATTAAAAATTTCCATTTTTAAAGTTTGTAATGCTCAAGAACAAAACAAAAAGCGGTAACTCTAAACTGTAGGGAAATAATTTGTAGCCTTTTAAAAGTCCTATAATTTGTTTAATGATTGAAATCTCAGTTTTCAAAGTAGAGTGTTCGATATTTTAATAGAGTTATTTTGAAAAGACGGTCCAATTGCGATACTTTTGTAAGCTATGAACAGTAGACGAGTAATCTGTAGCCCTTTGATATCCCTGAAGGAATATATAAATGGAACTTTATTAAATTTTGGTTCACAAAACATTATTCAAGCAAAACCCTTTAGGCTCCATCGAACTGGAACCACCGCCGATTTTTCTTCTGCACAACAGTGCTTCGAATAGCATTCGACATTCTGTTGTCCCCTCAGTCCGTACTTTGTTATCTACATTTCCCCATAGAGTCTTCATAGACGTCCCTATTAAAAGACCATGGGGCATTAATCAGTAAAAAGGAAATACATTAACACGTAGACCCGCTTTCTCCGATGGAGAACGTTCAAAAAGTTAGGTATTTCTCTCTTTAGAGACTGTTATCCGTATTGATTGGTTTTATTCTTTCTAGCGTTAATCTACGGAATAATCGATAACTTCACAAGCAGCAAGAAAACATGCCACATGCCACAATTATGAGAACCTCTATTGGTCACCCTACAAAGCCACTTTGACGATAAGAGTTTGCAATTTCGTCCCAGTAGCTCAACATTAGAGTGTCGACTGGCCAATTCGAAAATCAAGGGTTCATCTCCCGGTTGGGGCAGCTAGGCTTTGAACAAATCAACCCTGTATGTTAGTGCAAAGATGTCGGAGGTCCGAAAGTGACCCTAGTACGACTAGTGCAGATTCAGTGTACTGTGGAAGATTTTGCGGCGATTTCAAATTGAGAGGATAACGACCTCGCAGGATACTAGTTTGGGTAAAAATAATAGTAACAGAAGGCTAACCTGAGATAAAAATAGCAGGAGGTAGCTGTCCACCAATCTGACATTAGAGGGTGCAGAATGTAGTGCTCACTTCGAGGACAAGAGCTTGCAATTTCGTCCCAGTAGTTGAACGTTAGACCGTCGGCTGGCCAGTTCCGGGATCCAGGGTTCGATTCCCGGTTGGGGGAGCAAGGCTCTTTACAACTCAAATGAGTCACATAATGCTTCAGGCTTTAAATCTAAAGATTGAGCTTAGACTAGTAGAGGCTACAGTGGAAATATTCATAAGCACAATACCCGAAAATACAATCTGTTCCCAATGCTAGGACAAGCTGGTCGATGCAGTAGGAACGCAATTGTATTAGGGTACTACTCATATCTTCATGGCCGCGTCAGAAAAGTTCCATAATATTTAATATGAAAATGAGTAGTTTTTAATTGGCAAGTATAAGTTCTGCATGGTCTCCATAAATCTTTTTGTGACATCAATTCCGTGAAAGAATAAATTCAATTTGTATTGAAATTAAACAGGTTGTTTAAAAAACTGTAAACTTGTGCAACCCAATAATGTACGCAATTTTACTTTCTCTATACTGAATGACAAGGTACAGTTTAAGTATTGGGATAGAATAAGAAACTGGCATTATTATAAGTTTTACGTCTGTGTGTGCATTTGTCTGTATGTGTATCTGTGGGTACAATGCATATATATATATGTACTTTAATTCAAAAACTAAATTTATAGAATTTGGTAATTATATCACAATTTTATCTGGCAATTATATCATCGGTGATTTTCCTGGTTCTGAATGAATTTTGGTACAATTTAGATAAAAAAAAACTGCCCTTTTTACAAAACAGCACACACAATTTGATATGAAAGATTAAATTATGCTTAAATAAAATAATATAAGACACGTTTCATGCGTGATTTTTAATAACAAACCTAATAAGATCAGATCTATTACTCTAAACTGAACCGTTCTATAGATATTATTGAAACTTTCTATTTGAAAATTTGGTAATGAAATTGGATAAAATTTAAATTAGGTATCCTTTTCATGCACTATTTTGTTGAGTAAAGCCTAAATCAGTGCATTATGGAATATATGAATAAAAAATAAATATAAGTCCTAGGTAAAGTCATGTGTTACCCACGTCAGATTATTTTACTTATTCAGGGTGCATTTATTCCTTTACGTCATGAGAACTTTCTAGCATTTACATATTGAGATCTTCTATTGGTCTATTACATGTAATGAAGCGATATTTCATTTGTAATGTGATAGAAAATGTCGAAAATTATTAGTTTACTTATTCAGGGTGCATTTATTCCTTTACGTCATGAGAACTTCCTAGCATTTACATATTGAGATCTTATATTGGTCTATTACATGTAATGAAAGGATATTTCATTTGTAATGTGATATAAAATGTCGAAAATTATTAGTTTACATATTCAGGGTGCATTTATTCCTTTACGTCATGAGAACTTTCTAGCATTTACATATTGAGATCTTCTATTGGTCTATTACATGTAATGAAGCGATATTTCATTTGTAATGTGATAGAAAATGTCGAAAATTATTAGTTTATTTATTCAGGGTGCATTTATTCCTTTACGTCATGAGAACTTCCTAGCATTTACATATTGAGATCTTCTATTGGTCTATTACATGTAATGAAGCGATATTTCATTTGTAATGTGATAGAAAATGTCGAAAATTATTAGTTTACTTATTCAGGGTGCATTTATTCCTTTACGTCATGAGAACTTCCTAGCATTTACATATTGAGATCTTATATTGGTCTATAACATCTAGTGAAGCGATATTTCATTTGTAATGTAATAAAAAAAATCTAGAAAAAATTATCTTAGTTATTCAGGGTGCATTTATTCCTTTACGTCATGAGAACTTTCTAGCATTTACATATTGAGATCTTCTATTGGTCTATTACATGTAATGAAAGGATATTTCATTTGTAATGTGATATAAAATGTCGAAAATTATTAGTTTACATATTCAGGGTGCATTTATTCCTTTTCGTCATGAGAACTTTCTAGCATTTACATATTGAGATCTTCTATTGGTCTATTACATGTAATGAAGCGATATTTCATTTGTAATGTGATAGAAAATGTCGAAAATTATTAGTTTACTTATTCAGGGTGCATTTATTCCTTTACGTCATGAGAACTTCCTAGCATTTACATATTGAGATCTTATATTGGTCTATTACATGTAATGAAAGGATATTTCATTTGTAATGTGATAGAAAATGTCGAAAATTATTAGTTTACTTATTCAGGGTGCATTTATTCCTTTACGTCATGAGAACTTCCTAGCATTTACATATTGTGATCTTATATTGGTCTATTACATGAAATGAAGGGATATTTCATTTGTAATGTGATAGAAAATGTCGAAAATTATTAGTTTACTTATTCAGGGTGCATTTATTCCTTTACGTCATGAGAACTTTCTAGCATTTACATATAGAGATCTTCTATTGGTCTATTACATGTAATGAAGCGATATTTCATTTGTAATGTGATAGAAAATGTCGAAAATTATTAGTTTACTTATTCAGGGTGCATTTATTCCTTTACGTCATGAGCACTTTCTAGCATTTACATATTGAGATCTTCTATTGGTCTATTACATGTAATGAAGCGATATTTTATTTGTAATGTGATAGAAAATGTCGAAAATTATTAATTTAATTATTCAGGGTGCATTTATTCCTTTACGTCATGAGCACATTCCGGCATTTACATATTGAGATCACCTATTGGTCTATAACATCTAGTGAAGCGATATTTCATTTGTAATGTAATAAAAAAAATCTAGAAAAAATTATCTTAGTTATTCAGGGTGCATTTATTCCTTTACGTCATGAGCACTTTCTGGCATTTACATATTGAGATCTTCTATTGGTCTATAACATGTAGTGAAGCGATATTTCATTTGTAATGTGATAAAAAAATCTCGGAAAAAAAAGGATCTTATTTATTCAGGGTGCATTTATTCCTTCACATCATGAGCACGTTCTAGCATTTACATATTGAGATCGTCTATTGCATGTAGTGAAGAGATATTTCATTTGCAATGTGATAGAAATCTCGAAAATCGCTGAATAAAATATTGCCACGATATTCACGACCCTATCTTTCAAACTTTTCAATTAAACCTTTCCGTTGTCTCGACTACAAAGATGTTTTTCGTGTTTCTCATTTCCAAATAAAATATTTTATTCCTATCTCGCGGTTTGTCTTTCCAAAAAAAAAGAAATTGAGGCATATCATCCATTATTTTATAAAGCACTCAAATGTACATTTTGAAAGACGTGCCAAAAATAGTGTGGAATAGACTGGTCGCTCTTTTCAATGTTATCGATATTTTGTTTTTACTTTCCCTACAATACATGGTAATGTATAGGGAAAATAATGGAATCGAGTTAAAAATCTCAACTCAAGTTTTAATCTGCACGTTTCAGGACCACTAGAACACGGCAAAAAATTTTTGACGTTTGTGTGTGTGTGTGTTCGTGTGTGTTCGTGTGTGTGTGTTCGTGTGTGTGTGTGTGTGTGTGTGTGTGTTCGTGTGTGTGTGTGTTTGTGTGTGTGTCTGTGCAATGATATTTCCACTCTAACTAAAAAAAAATTAACCAAACTTCATAAAATTTTTAGGTAAGTATGCGGAGGTATTCGTAACGTGAATGAATTCCCCATATCTTTGTAAGTCAATCGGGATGTGAAGATCTTAATTCTTAAAAATCTGATGTGGGCAGCACATGACTTTCCCTGCAGACTTATATTCACGTTCAATTTATTTAAATTAAATTTAATTAATTTTTAATTCAATTTTTGATCTCATTTGAAAACTGGACTAATTTTCAAAAATGGTGTAGAAAAAATACGAAAAACTAATATATCTCGAGAACGGCTAGTCCTAGTGTAATGGAGTTGGTCTTATTCTTTTCTTCGCTAAAAATTACGTATTAAACAAGCATTTAATGGCTATATTTGAGCATACGTAGTTCTTAAGTTTAGATTTTGATGATTTTTGTGGGCCATTTTGCAAAAAAAGGCAGGTTATTTTTTTTCGAATTATACCAAAATCTAATCAGCACCAGGGTGGCTTACAAGCGACTTATCTGCCAAATTTTGTGAAATTAGGTCCATTAGTTTTTCAGTTAGAGTGGATACAAGCTTTTGCGGGCCATTTCGCAAAAAAAGGCGGGTTCTTTTAACCCGAGTCATACCCAAAACGAATCAGCTCCAGATTCGTGCACAAGTGACTTACCTACCAAATTTTATGAAATTCGGTCAATTAGTTTTGTAATTAGAGTGGATAACAAATCTGCACAGACAGACAGACACACAGACATACACACAGACAGACACACAGACACACAGACACACACACAGACGTCACGCTAAAAATAGTTTTCTCGTATTCTAGAGGTCTCGAAACGTGTAGATCCGTCGAAAACTCGAGTTGCGATTTTCGACATGATTCCAATACTTTCCCTATACAATACCATGTATTGCAGGGAAAGTAAATATTGCAAAATAATTCTAAATGTGGAAAGAGACTAACTAAAAAATTAGCCTCGGTTTTTGAATAATATTATTATCCAGTTTTTTACTTACCGTATAATTAAAATAACCAAAGGTGCATTACCAGGAACTTGCTGTATAATTAAAATAACCAAAGGTGCATTGACAGGTACTTATCGTATAATTAAAATAATCAAAGGTGCATTACCAGGTACTTACCGTAAAATTAAAATTACCAAAGGTGCATTACCAGGTACTACTGGTTCATCGTGATAAGAAGAAATTGATTATATTAGGCCGTACTAAAGTAATACTTCCATTTAAACTAAACAACACATTTATTATGATATTAATAAAAATTTTTGATTATATAGATTTTATATAAAGTGTTGCAACAAACTGAAAATATATTCAATATTATTCTTACTCATATGGATTTTGTAACACACTCATTATCTAACAGTTCTAATCAGTATTGCTAATAATATATATTTTCAATTATTCAATCTTATACATATTCCTACTTCTCACTCTATCTTTTATCATTATTTAATTAATACCACATAGATCAATTTTGTCAAAATATATATATAGCCAATCTCATAATTATGGATTAATACTTATATATATATATATATATATATATAAATTAGTAAATCCAATGTTAGAATGTATGTAGTAACTCATAATACACTATTCCAAAATTTTCCACAAAATACAAAGAAATAAAAGAAATTAAGACATAAAGAAGAAATAATAAAGCGTAATGCAAGTCAAAGACAAAGACAATCAACAAATTTCAAAAATGAGGAATGAAAATAAGAAAACGAAAAAATCAAGCAAAAAAGCTTGCACATGGAAGAGCTTTAGGCTTAAGGTAAGTTCATTTCGAAAAAATTCTATATATATATATATATATATATATATCTGTAATACATTTTACAGTTGTGTACACAGAAACGTAGAATCAGCATTAATGAAACGTGTATGGCCCTTGATAACGTACATGGTTTCAGAAATGCTTTTCATATTCATTTTATTCCTTTTATATTCACTAGATTCCATTTATTAAATTTCCATACTTCTTGGGAGCTATAAAAGGCTTAGCTCATCGTGCTACACTTGGCTTCTGATTTGCAATTTTTTACCTTTACCATCAGTTTACAAGCAATTTTCTTTGGTATTTCTCGGGTATATATATATATATTACAAGTAATCATAAAAATCTTCAATTATATATATATATATATATATATATGTTTTTTCTATGTTCTCTAATGTGGGCCAACTTTTAAAAATTTAAAATCATTAATTTTGGGTTAAGCATTTTCATTCATTAGAATTTATTCCTGTACAGCTTAACTTCCTTATCATGTATATAAAATCATTTATACTATAGCAACTCACCCATTGAGATGTCGTCATCTATTTCCTCTTATAACTCGAAATATATAAGTGAGTATCATCATCGTCTTTGGAACAATTGTTTTTATCACTATTTACTATCGTCTGGAGTTGTCCCTTAGTTTGTATTCATACAGATAGTTCAAGGCATTCTTTTATCTGATATCACTTTAGTTCCATGAGATTGTTCTAAGTGCTCTTGCTGGGTCAGATCGTAAATCTCGTTTCAGCTCATCTGGGTTTGTTTGCAGTTCTCCTTACAATTAAATTACTGCAGATCTCTGACGACGAGGGAAGCGCAACCGCTTCTGCCCTCCGTCCTACGATCGGAGCGGCTGCCCTTGCTGCAATAGTACACTATATTTTTGTGTACGATTCATCCAATGTACTAACAGTAGTTGGAAATAAACGCATGCCGACAACTCTCACTAGCTCAATCTCAACGACCTTTTCATCAGAGTCTTTATGGAAGTATTAGAATCTTATGGAAATTTCTGATATCAGGAATTCTCACAATCATTTGTATGATAGGGTATTGGACCTCTTATCCATAAGCTCATGCAGTTTTTCAAAAATCAGTTTCTAGACTATAAGCCATCTGAGCATCCGTAATTGAAAGTTCCATGCGGAGCTCCTGTTGCAAACTTTTGCGGAGCAAGCTGTTGCAAGCTTTTGCAGAGCTCTTGTTGCAAGCTTACCATCTAATGCCAGCGTCAATTGCAAAGTGCGAAAGAAAGTAAAGATCAGACATTCGGGATGGTAAGGACATCAATCGCGTCCGCACCACTCGAAGAATAGTTTGCATCTCATTGTAGTTCCCAAGTCCTTGCCTTGGACCATGTATTATTTCGCCCACATATATAGGCGTAAAAAGGTTCCATCTTCTTCTGCATTGTAACATTGTGCCACTCTAGTTCTGAGTAGATTTTGGTACGATTCAAAATCTAAAATAAAAAAATACGTTTGCTCAAATGTATCAATTAAATGCTTGTTTCATACATAATTTTTGACGATAAAAATAATAAAACAAACCCCATTCCTCTAGGACTAGATGTTTTCATCAACATCATTCACATGGATCTAGTTTGCTTCATTTACGAAAGTAGATACTTTGTGCAATAGTTTTGTATTTTGACGCCCAACAATTCGCCAATATAGTCACTTATTCATATATAAGGAAAGGCTTTCTCTGTCTCTGTATGTAACGCTTGGCGATCAATTCATCGCGGTTGGCGGTTAACTTAGAGAAACAACGCCAACTTGGTGACGTTTGTAAAATTGGAGAAAATATCATCAACATTACAGAATTGACACATAATTAACGACGAACCGGCCACACAGAAAGCTACCATAAGCCTTTGGGTTGGTCGTGTGGTCTGGGCTTTCTACATAATTAACGACAATGACTCTAAATTAAAGAAATAATTATTAAAATATTTTATTAGTAGACTATATTGTTTATTGCGGTTGTAACTTGGCAAACAAACTTAACAAACTGTAACTTGGAAAACAAACTTAGCAAACTGCAACTTTGAAAACAAACTTAACAAACTGTAACTTGGCAAACAAACTTAACAAACTGTAACTTGGAAAACAAACTTAACAAACTGTAACTTGGAAAACAAACTTAACAAAATGTAACTTGGCAATATTGCTAATTGTTAAGTTACAGTTACTGTTAATTGCTAAGTTACAGTTATTGCTAAGGTACAGTTTCGCGAAATATAGATTAATTGGGTACATCAAATAGTTTTATATGCTTACATCCAAAAAAGCGCCAAATGTTCGATTCAATGTTGTAAACATTGTACCGTGAATCTTATATATCAGTATGCCGCTGTGAAAGAAGTAAATTCATTGCTTTATGAGAAAGTCATATGCTACCCACATCAGATTTTATATACTAGCAAAACAGAATATATGCGTATATCAGATATTTTATCTTCAGTTTAATCAAATTATTATAGCTATATATTGTTTTTTATATATTTTTTGAATGAGTTTGATCAATTTTGCCATGTAAAAACCATTTACAGTATTTATGTACGCTAAAATAGTATCAAATAGGCTGTCTACATTAAATTATTGATTGTTTTAAATGATGGTTCCACGCCATAGAAAAGCTCTATGCGTCTATGCGTCAAAACTGATGTAACTCAGATTGTGAAATATCAATAGCAGATATTAATAGGTAGGTGAACTCGTGAATGATAAACTTCATGTTTTATTGTATACGGTATTAGCAAACTCCCTCGTCCCAATGCTACTAAATTGTTACATCCAACATATTTTCATGTTCTGTTTGCCTTTTCCCCTTGCTGCCTTGGCAAACAGACGAAACGCCATCCGGGCCTATGCATATTTTAAAGAATATTTTACTATTCTCCGTGAGTTTCTCTTTTGAAATCGATGTGTATACAAGGAATTCATTTGAAAATCACAAGAAAGAGCGTGACGTCATAATCGAATTTGCGCCGAATGTGAAAACATAACGTTTAGAAATTTAGGGATTACCATGTTGATCATCGGGGAGCGGAATATCTCGCTGTAACTCCCCGTCCTTATTTTCCATATTTTCTAATCGCATTTCTTTGAACGGAGCGTGTTGGTATAAGTGTATGAGGAGGAGGGGAGATGTTTCCGTGCAACAAATATCAGCCATGTATTATCGAATTTTGAAACGAAGAAAGTCAATGCGCACCGAGAGTATGCAAATATGATACTGTTCGGTATTGACATGCTAAGCATGAAAGCAGAGCAAAACGTAAAAGAAAGAGAAAATTCTCACTTTGTTATCCCATTATTCTTTTTGAGTCAGTTTGGTCTTTTGGTCATCTTTCAGCGAAGGAAAATCAATGAGATGATCAAGGCGCGCAAAATTGTAATATAAGAATTATAAGATTTTTTTGTTGGACGTTTTAAAACAGTTATTATCAGCAAGGAACAGTGTGTGATACTGTAATCACATATCTTGATACGTAACCCTGGGAAAAACAGGAATGTATATTGTAAATATATTGAAATGTATACTATGTTTTGTGATTTATGTTTATAGCTAGGCCTTTGCACAGACGGAATTGGGATTTTTTTGGCGCCGTTGGGTTGTGTGCGCACTGACATGGATTGTAAATATTCAGAGATTTAATTGCAGCAAAATGTCAAAGTTGAGCTACAAATCTTTGAAAATTTATAGCCCTGTCAGGTGTGGCGCGCGTCGGTGTCCGGTATTTTGGACCACCCTGGTTTTGGATGCCCTCTGGTTCTTGTTTTTTAGTGGAACGCATATAAAATAAGCGTCGCTTCTGAAACCAATGGTGAAGCATCTTTGGACCTCCTCTTTTTTTATAGCGTTTGGGAACAGCGAATGAGAGTTGGGGGGACTTCCTCCCTGTTTTTGTCGTTCCCCTTGTTTGTAAAATTCTGAAAGTTTTAAGAAATGTAAAAAATAGTCAGTTGCTTTTCTGAGCTCGAGTAGAGAGCACTCCAAGTGCGGGGCACTTGTATTTCGGTGTAGCCCGACCCGGCATGTATTTTTGATGCATCTCTGAGCCGGCATCCGCGATTCCTATCTCGGGCGGCAATGCCTTTGCCGAGGAGCCGACGTGGTGGGTCCGGTATAGAAGGCGACTCGTAGCCAAATCGAGCCGAGCCTAACTCAGAGCGAGGGCGCATTTTCTTCGGGCAGTTCGACCAGAAAATGGAAGAAGGTCGTCATGTGTTAATTGGTTGCAGTACGCACAGCTCTACCACCAAAACGGCGCAGTATAGGACCTTTGCTCCTTTAGCTGCATTTAAGCCGCGGTTACGTAAATACTGTGTGCACGGAATATTGCGGAGCATCAATCCAGGGCTCCTAAGCAGCAGTCAATCTCTACAAATAAAGTATCTGATCTCCACTCTTTAGGCAAGGACCTGTACGCATGCTCACTCAAGAGCCGCTGGGTCTAAGCCGCATTAAGAGGAGGAGAAGGAAAGTGAGCAGTATGCCCATCGTCATTTGTTTTTGTTAGTTGCAGTGCAACACAGCTCTACCACTAAAAACGGCGCGGTGTAGGACCTTGCTCCTTTAGCTGCATTAAGCCGTGGTAACTGTAACACTGCGTGTAAGGACTGTTTGCGGAGCCGCAATTCCGGGATCCTAAGCAGCAGACAAGCCTCTACGAAAACGTATATATTTGGCAAAGCCTGTACGCATGCTCACTCAAGAGCCGCTGGGACTGAGGCAGATATTAAGAGGAGGAGAGGGAAAGTGGACGGTGTGCCCATCTCAAAGAAAATACTTGGCAATAACTTATGACCGATGATATGCAACCTAGTGTTTCCCGGACTGGTAGTGTTTTCCACGAACCATCGGAATAAATGAACTAATAAACATTCAATTATTTGTGCCACCCTTTCCTACGTGCAGAGGTCAGCTACAGCACTCAGTGAGAGTCCTATGTATGAAGGTATGCAATATATATATTGATTTTAAAATGTGTACATGAATGTTTAAGTAACTGATGTAATCCAATAGTGTAAGGGCAGGGTTATGATAAATGGGAGTTTTAGCAAAATTGAATATACATATTGTGTTCTTAACAAAAAGTAATTAATTACAAATTTGGATTTTATAAATATGCAAATTCATGCAAAATAAATTGTACATCCCGAGGTCAAGTTAGGTAATTTGGGAATGCTTTTTTGTAATTGTGCATTTTTGTATATTAATGTTTAAAATTGAGATTTCATGTGTTCTATAAATAAATTGTAGTTGGCCACAAAATGGGAGTGATCATTTTGTTGTAGTAAACGCAGTGTACTTTGGTCCAATCGGACCCCACTATACTTTAACGCGCTTGAGCCTGGTGGAACTATTGGTGAGTATCTTTAATGTATTTATGTGTTTTTTTTTATTATATTTATGTGTAAAATTCACCTCACCACACAGTGCAAGGCTATAATTGTCGACCTATCCACAATCGACTTTGAGACACTCAAACAGGGCTAGATGTCTACAAGACTCCGATCTCATATTGGACCAGTGGACCAATTAGGGCCTGGTTTCTTTACTGCTTTTTCGAGTAAGGCGGAGATTGATATAGGTTTTAACAAAATTCGTGTGTGACTGATCCTGGAGTATCCTGTGTTTTAAAATTTATTAATAGAACTAAATGGAATATATGAAATTACTTGCTATTTCAGCTGTGTAAAAATAAATAGTTTAAAAACTTATCTGTTGCCTTAATTCTTGATGAAAAAATGTTTTATTTAGATAAAAATATTTTGTGATTGGACCAGGCTAAGGTTCTTGTCTATTCAGAATAGCTCACAATCTACATTCAGAAATTTACTATGGCATGATTCGAGTACTGGTACTGATGACCTGTTAAATGTCTGTGTAAGACCAGAAATAGATCTCACACTTGTTATGGTGAGTCAGTTTTATGTACATTATTTATTGGTCTGAAACATCGGACAATACCTCCAGTCTGAATGACGCCAAGGTTTACAACAGGTGAAACTAAAGGTCAGATAAAACCATAAATTTAGGAGTGTCAAGCCAGAAGGGGGTCGGAAGACTTTTGAGAAAATATGAAGTAACGACATTGGATAAAATGCTGACCAATGGAGAAGGTGCTTGTTGCGTCACCCTTAATGCTGCAAAGGGGGAGTAACAGTCCTGAGGCAAAAGAGCCACAACCTGTGACATAAGAACGACGATAAGAAAATATTGATACGGATGACTTGGTAAGAAACGGTCGTACAGCACGACGATGAGGTTAACAGACTTAACAGATTACGAGTTCGACATTAAGGAGCACGAGACTTACACAACGACTAGATATGTGGAGAGAACAGACTAAGAGAATGAAATAAGTGCGAGTGTTCACGCCAGAAGTACAATATGATCGTCGATATTACGTGTCGGTAAAAAATACTTCGACTTAATTCCAGTAAGATGACCGGCGAAGTACGTGGCGGTGACCAAGCCAAGCCAGCCTTGAAGGTATGTGCCCGTTAAAACTACAGGTCTAAACACATTTTAGGCAATTTAAGTGGTCTCACAATGTCTCCCTCCGCCGAAATAATTAATAATATGAATAATTGTTGTACTTAAGTAATTAAGTATTTTATGTTGGTAATAAATGATTAACTGTTAAAGTTAAAATAGTGTAGTCCATTTAGTATTATATTAATTAATATTCCTTTACAGAACTCCCGCGAAAGGTAAACAATTGGAGGGTTATTAGCGGCAAACAAGGCAATGTACGAATTTAATAATGAGTCCACTATGTACGATTTTACGATGTTATAGATATGTTAATGATGATTAAGATAAAAGTTCAACTTTGAGTAACTTTTCATTTTCGCGCACCACAGTCTGAAATCTCGTTCCATACAGACCTTTAATCCCTATGCTCTATCCTTTGCTGAATAGTGACAAGGTCCTAGAAGTCTATTCAAGTTTGCTAAAAGGATGTCCAAGAGAGCTGTTTCTTAATTTTACATATCTTCTTTATGAAACCGCTTTCACATAAATATTTTCTAATATCATATTTTCCCAAGTACTCAACTGAGTTTTTCTAGTGCATGCCATGCTGGTCCTATTAAACGCTGTTCACCATTATTTTAATCGCTTCTGCAAATAGATGTAAAAGTTACACGACTCTTTACATATTTTCCGGTATTTTACTCTTATTGGAGAACGTAGCGAGAGGATTTTCTAATCTAATTTTCCACCGATAAATGCGGAGACGCACACAGTGGCTAAAATTCAATATGGATTGCTGAAAATAAAGTTGCACTGAAAATGAAGGGGCGCAAAACACACGCGAATGCAATCAGTCTTTCAATTCATATTTTCTAATCTCATTCTTTGGAAAAGAGGATTCCCGTTAAACGCAAAACTTCAACCGTTATTGAATTTTAGAATAAAGAATGACTACGAATACTGTACATGGTATTTATCTGCTGAAAGGGATTTATCTGAGACCAATTAAGAACACTCTTCTTGACAGATGTAAGTATTTCAAGGAATGTCAAATATCTAAGGGCTCATAATAAGCAAAACTGCTACTTCTGAGAATATGACTTACTCATTATGCCTTGAAAGCAGATATGGGACAACTATATGACAATTGTTTTAAGGACGTTTTCAGTAATTTTCTTCAAGTCAAAAATAAAGTGCTATTAAGAGACACGGCCGTCTCTTAATAGCATCTAAAGTGCTATTAAGAGACGACTGCATTGTGGCAGAAAAAGAAACAATCAAACTGAGATGGTGAAGGATAGATCAGTGGTTAGCGCACGGAGATTGCACTCGGACAAGCCGAGTTCAATTCCCTGCTCTGCCCAAACTGTCCCCGCGTTCATGCGCAGTTCGGGCCTGTTAAATATGTGTGTCCTTAAGTCCTTCTGAGAGATTGGTGGTAGGGAAGGAGGGTACGGTCCCTGTGGATGCCGCCCCACTGGGTTCCGATCTAACCTAAATTGGGTGGCTCTGTCTCATCTGTTGAAAGATATACCTTACACCTTCGCATAGGTCGGACGGTCTGGGTCGAAGAAGAAGAATCGAACAGAGCTAGAACTCTCAAAGCGACAATTTGCTAGAGACTGAAAATATCATTGTTTACGATTGTAGTTCCAGAATTTTTTTCTCTTCAGTGTTGATTTACCTACAGCCTTAATTTATTTACTGAATTGATTTTAATTAGTTATTGCTTATTTTGTGTATTTTGGTAGGAGGCACATACTTTTCTCTTAAAGCATTAAGATAATTTGATTTATGATTTAAAAAATTGATAAACTATGAAGGCTAGATGCTCGGGGATTCAGTACAATTTTAAACAACTGATATATTATTGTTACATAATCATGTTGATAAAAATATCTACAAAACGTATTAAAATCTCACAAGAAACACCACTTTATGGTAAAAAAAAATCCTTCCTTTCAATTACACGAAACAAAAACACTTTTCCAAAAAAGTTTTGAATAGTTTATGTCAAGTCCCTCCCCCCTCCCCCGAGTACTGAAGCTGCAGTTTCTAGTCTACAGTACCCTTTTGAAAGGTATTGACTTTAATTTAAAAATCCTTCTCGTATCGTTCAAAAGTGCCTTTACTTTGCTGAATTTCGTTCTCTAATATGGAGCCTATTTGTTTAGACAATATGAGCCTTGACCTCGTCTACTCACGCCTCTGTATCTTGTACAATATAGAAAAAGCAGATATACTATATAATATCTTTAGGTAATTTGTTTAGTAATCGCGAGAAATTCACTGTGAATTTGTGCTTTCCTCATCTCCATTGTGGTTGATTCTTTTGCCCGTTTAGCTGCTCAGCCCTGTCTATGAAAAAGAGTGATGACTATTTTTTACCTGCAGATAACAAGTCTCGAGGGGATAGAACAGCTGCTTGCTTGCACACTGGCGTCCCGGCAAATTGTTATAAAAGAGTTTCGATGCTGTTCGATGACGGCTGCCTTATGTTTGTTTTATTGTCAACTGATGAAGCACAAACTGAAATGGATAGGAGGATAGGATATGAAAGCAGAGAATACGCGCAATGAATTAATTATTCAAGAATTTATTAAATTGGGAATATATTGGATGATAAATGTGCTTTCTTATTGACCGAAAGATGCATACAAATAATCCACATCTTAAAATGTTTAACCTTTTGCCTCCGGTGAGACAGCGTCCATCTCAAACAAAGAACCTCTCAAAATGTTTGGGATAGGTTATGTCAAATACCTGTCTTTTTGACAGGTTCTTCGTTTGGGATGGACGCTGTCCCACCCGTAAGCAAAAGGTCAAAACTCAATAGGATAAAACAAGGTTGGATAAATTCTATTTATATCTAGAAGCCAGACAAAAGTTTTAGGTGCCAAATTTATGTACTCTAAAAGATTTTAACAACATAATTTTTATACCATTCATTTGTTTAAATTCCAAGGAAAAATAATAGATACATATTTCAAGATAGTATAATTAATTAGTTTCTCCATCTGTATCATTTAAACAAAGGAATTAAAAAGCAAACATTCATAAACACGCAGGTATAATAATGCCACTGATCTATATACGAGGTGTGATTAAAAAGTATCGTGACGGGTTCGTTACGGTACGGTGTGTTGTGACGGTATCGTCACAACACAGTTAAATGACGCTTATAAAACGTTACATTTTGATACATACTGCACATAAGCAGAGAGTAACGTCTCCCATTCGCGTCTAGATTGTTTATAGTGGTGCATTGATTATACGTGCAATTATCTATTCGTCACATTTGTCATGTCGGAACAAATGGGTCAACGAATTTCCATTCCGATTTTTTTCAAAAATTTGACAAAGACACAAACGAAAAATTACACAAAATATATGGGGAGGATTGTACGAATTGTACATAAAGATATAAGTTCTATAGATATTTTACACATGGTCTTGAAACTGTTGAAATTACGAGCAATGTCATGACGATAGGACTGTTTTATCGGTCATGAGGGAATTGTGCACCATGAATACGTTCCACTAAGACAAACAATTAACGATGAATAGTACTGCTAAGTTTTGCGGCATTTGAAGGAAGAAGTTTGTCACAAAAGGATAGTGTTGCGAGTAGCAGCTTCCACTATTAGTTCGCTCCTGTACAACATTTTCACACTGAGTCTTGCTAAGATCCTTTCAATCTTACTGAACACTGTATTTTATAGATTTGCCAGCCACCCTTTTCGCCAGATATCGCTTTCGGTGACATTATTTGGTTCTCTAAAATCAAATTAGACGTAAAGAGAAAATATTTCAAGACACTGTGTAGATAAAACAGAATGAGATTAAACAGCTGTTCGCTACATCAGAAAATGTTTCGCTACATCAGAAAATGTTTTGAATAGTGAAATCAATGCTGCACTTTTGCTTTCTTTTTTCCAGATTATATAGGTAATAAATATTTTAAGGTAACATATGGCTCAATAGTTAAGAAACTTTATGTATTAATTGCATCTAAATTTGAATGTTCTTTTGTCAAAACTTCTTCCGGTATTTCGTTTGATTATTCTCCTCAACATTCCCTGTCAACTATTCACTAACCTCTTATAACTACAGTTATTTTGAAACTGTTATCTCTTACAGTTTTCAGTAAGCCACTTACAGTTTCCAGTAAGCCATTAATAAGCAAACCACCATTATTGCATTATGTTGGCATATTTATCTTCGGCCATGCTTTTCTTCATGAAAAATTTATTACATTAGGTGAAACAGAGTTCCAAGAATCAGCAAGGGAGAAAACTACAGTTTTCAGATTTAATTCTTTAAGACTAAATTTAATGTCACCCTCTTTAGCAAATATGTAGAATAGAAGGAATTTTTTTAACAACAAAAAATACACCTCTTATAACTACCTTTATTTTGAGGCTATTATCTTTTACAGCCTCCAGTAAACCATCAATAGGCAAACCACCATTATTGCATTATGTTAGTATATTTATCTTCGGCCATGCTTTCTTTCATAAAGAATTTGTTACAGTGGGTGAAACAGAGTTCCAAGAATCAGCAAGGGAGAAAAATACAGTTTTCAGATTTAATTCTTTAAGACTCAGTTTAATATCACCCTCTTTAGCAAATATGTAGAATAGAAGGAATTTTTTTAACAACAAAAAAACACCTCTTATAACTACCTTTATTTTGAGGCTATTATCTTTTACAGCCTCCAGTAAACCATCAATAGGCAAACCACCATTATTGCATTTTGTTGGTATATTTATCTTCGGCCATGCTTTCTTTCATAAAGAATTTGTTACAGTGGGTGAAACAGAGTTCCAAGAATCAGCAAGGGAGAAAACTACAGTTTTCAATAGCCAAGAAGACCATCACATCACTCGACACGCATGCACAGCGCCAACTGTATCGTTGTCTGTCATCCGGATACAGGTAACACCTTCACTACGGGGCCCCTGTGTCTGTCCGTATCATCGCGAGGCGCCTATCTGAAGGACATTTGGTATTGCGTCGCCTATTACGTGTTCTGCCAATGACATCCACCCACCGTCGCCTCTGTTTGGAGTGGTGTCGCACTCAACTGGATTGGACCGCAACCGAATGGAACCAGATCGTCCTGAGCGACAAATCGAGATTCAATTCGGGCAGTGATGAGAACCGTGTACGTGTGTGGAGGCTCTGTGATCTACGGCTCAATCCTACCTTCGCTTTACAGCAACACACCACTCCCACAGCTGGTGTGATTTCCATGTCAAACATACATTGTTATTTATAAAATAAATTTCCTATATATATAATTTGATTGGTGTATGTATCGTTTTATATGTTGATAAACATTTCTGTTGATTCTTCCGAAGCAACCCTCTAATAACACGATACTTGAATTACACGAAAATTCGTTCAGAATTGTGCCAACCCTAAAATAACACGGCACTTCAATGTACTTAATCTTTAACAAATTTCCTCGTTAACAATTCTAAGAAGAATTATTTTTCGGATTTGACCAAAATTTAGTGCAGTTAACAGCATACAAATATTCAACAAGCGGTATCATTATTCATTGCTGTTATCAACAGCGGCCTCATTTGAATTCAGGTTATCAGCAGGACCAGAGTGAAATTTATTTAGTGCAAGTTTAAGTGCAATTTTGTTTCAAATCACTATGTGCGTAATTCGCCTTTTAGATGTTGACAGTGATGAAGATTAATTAAAAAAAACTTATGTAAATATGTAAATAGGTAATAAAATTATGTTTTCTTTAAAAAAAATATTATAAAATAAACGTTTAGAACCGAGTGTCCATTTATATATATACCTGGAGTATCGAACAACATGATTTTCAACAACACTGAATGCAATCATCTCATTTGTATGAAATCTATGTCTCGTATAACACGGCTTTGAAAAGCATTGAATTAATCAACCGTGTTATTTTTGTGTTGCCAGCATGTCAATTTATATCAATTATATTTGCTTTTAATATAAAGTTGCCATCTATTTAATTAGCTTGGCGTATATTTTGAATTATATTAAATGTTTATCAAACACGGGTAGGGGGCACAAAATACTAATTTATTATTGTCTCAAATGAAATCTTATCAATGACTAACATCTGCAAAATGTAGAGCCTCACTCTTATCAGGAGGCAGAGAGTTCCTAAGAAAGTTTCAAGCATCCCTATAACTTTGTAAGGAAATGTCTATGAGTATACACGCTTGGTTTATCTATATTAAACTGACAAAGAGAATTTATGGTAGGATATTAAGTTAATATAACGAAGTCAGTAACAAATAGAGATATACAACAAGAAAAATTAATCATACATAAAGTATTGATTACGAAACACTTTTCAACTACAATGCAATTTTATTTAAATATCTCTAAAATGTGATACATTCAGCTGTAGTATTTTTAAAATTATCACAATACTACAATAATTTATTATATTTGAAAACTTAAAACTTCATCGGAAAAAAAACTGTATTCAAATGATGTCATTGAAATATGAATCGGATGGCTCTCTATATAAAAGCAGTAAATATTTCATTCATACACTTTTATTCTATTCCTTTCATTCATTACAATACTACAATAATTTATTTTACTTAAAAACTTAAAACCATGGGGGTAAAAATAATTTAACTTTATACTTAAAACTTTATCAAAATGTGTGCTATAAAATCATCTGCTTCTCTATGGAAAACCAATTAATGTTTCATTCATATCAGCTATATTGCAGACGCCATAGCTAAATAATTTTGCGTTAAAGAAATTCAGAAATTCTTATACAACTCATCTTACAGCTTGATGTGTTTACATTCTCCATAAGTGAAAATTTGTGAATTTTAAATTCGCTTAAAAATGTTTGAAAATGTAGGTCCCGTAGGGTTCAATGTATTTCGTTTCTACAACTTGGGTTCAATCCAAAACTAATTGAGTGGACTTATTCATTTATATTCCCATATGTCCCACAGACAGTCTGAACAACATACTAAAATTTTATTTTGATAAAGGCATTTTCACGGCAGTTATCGTGCGAACGGACGGACAGACAGACAGACATAATTTCGGCAAACTCTCAGAAAAGCCACAATCGCAGGCGATCATGGATATATCAACTTCATTTATGAAATATTCAGCTAATTATCGTATGCGAAGCTTTAATTTTGTGTTTCATATGCATATTATCATAACTATGAGGACCCTACATCCATGACTGACAGCTGATTACCCTGAAACTTTCAATAACATGCTTGGAAATGTATTACAGTGTACATTTTATTTTACATGATCATTTTACTATACATGGTCATTTTACTATAGGTAAACATATAGAGCGCAATGAGTTTAAGGACTTTTGTAGTAACCATGCAGGTAAAAGTAAGGAGTTAAATCTTCATATTAAGAAAACGCCAATATCGTTTGAGACAATAATTCAGGTGGCGCTGGGATAAGATAAGTAGTGCTGTATTGTATGCATTTCTATAGCGAAAGACCTAAAATATTTATTTAAACTGTCAATTTTGTAAAAATTAATTATTAGTACAACGCAAAGAATAACTGAAGCAATAAAGAATATTCCTACGTATCCAAAATTATTTTACTTTCTGATTCATTTTTATCTCCACGTATTCTGTACTCTATCCTACAACTATGAAAAAATATTGGTTAATTATACTCATAATTAAGGAATCCTTAATATAAAAATTATTAAAAATACATGTACCAAATACTACGCCTTTCTATCGTGTCAACTAACAATAGCAACTACTTTACAAACACTAGCGACACCTAGATATAATTCTCAAAGCATTATGGGATTTTCAAGCGTTTCATGAGTTTTATCTTCTCCTTTCTAACCCCATGGTAGGAACCCTGATTTAAACGAGAAAACACTTAAAACATTCGCATCTTATAGCGGATGGAATGAAATAGTAATATAGGATATTTAATCGGACAACATTAACGCGTACCAATTTAGATAAAAGGGGTTTTCAATAAATCATTTATTCTACTCAGATATATGAGTTTGTATTTTCTACTGTGCCTCGCGTTTAGTCCATTATTAGCCAGCGTTCTATTCGCACGTGAAAGGTCAAACCAGCGGTTACAGCGTAGTTTTCTGATCCAGAAGCCGACCGCTACACCGGATGGGGCGGGGAGAAAAATCGTCAGCACCCACTGTGTAGCAAATGAAGATGGAAGAAGTCTGAGGGTAAACGGCACTTCGGTACAGAATATAATATGCTACAATCTAAGCAACGGCTCGTATACCGCGAATATTTCGTTCTACGGGAAGTGTACCCCTGAGAATTATGCGGGCTTAAAGGTGTAGAATGCGATATTAAAGGGGAAAAAAGACCATTTGCCATGGTGTATTGGGATTTTATGGTTTTTATTGGCTCTATGAAAAGGAAAGATTATCTTAATAATTCAGAGGGTATAAATATAGAATTTGTAATAAAAGAGACTACATTTATTTATCTCTACGATGTGATGACTTCGTTGAATTACTTATAAATCGACTTAAATGTGAGTAAATTAAGCTTTTATTACTTTCCTTATATACAATAATGTATAAGGAAAGTATTGTGACGGGGTCGGAAATTTGAATTCGAGTTTTCGACGGGAGAACACGTTTCAAGCATCCCTGATCACAAATCAAACATTTTTTAAGTGATGTGCGTGTGTGTCAGTAAGTCTGTGGAGACGATAACTAACGAACGAATGGACCGATTCGAACGAAATTTGGTACACAAATTGGTACAATCTGTAAACACTGGAAGCCTATTGTTTTTATACGCAATCGAATATTCAGAACCTCTCTAAATTTTCGAGTGAAATTTTGAAAAAAATCGTCAAAGAATCAAAACCTCTGACAAAGTTACGCAAATAGACATTCCTTATGTAATTTTTCATTAGAAAGCGATTGACATAAATTTTAGAACGCTAACACGAACCGTTCTCGAGATATTGCACAATTTTCAAAAAATTATAAAAAATTCATATAAAATAAAAAGAAAATATTTCCAATTGCAAAACATGTTCACTTTTTATATGTAATACTATGCGATAAATTGAGTGATATCATTCTCGTGGATCTAGCTCATTCTGTCATAAGGTAAAATTGTCCTTATCAAAATTTACCAGTATAGGACTTACCTATGATGCCGCCACTAAGGGTGGAGCATGTAAGCTCCCGGTTCTCAAGCTCGGACTACGAACACACAAAACATAAAGAAGTACACATGCTTAATTGCTCAATTATTTTTAATATTTTGCTTAATATATATCCACTATAATCTGGAGTAATTATATTATGATTAAATCAATTATTTAAAGACACATAATACTAACAATATTACATTAATATATATTTACACACATAAAAAACATTGGCTTACATTTCTTAAATAACAGTTTCCTTTAAACAATCTATAAAGATAATTCTTATAGTTCAATATTTTCGAACTTGTTCATACGATCTACTCATACGAACTGGTAGTTAATTATCTTAATACTCGTTAAAGGTGTGCCTTCCGTGCTAATAGTGACAATTGAAATCGGTTACCTCTACTCTTTGTTACGTGCATGTTCGTGCCATCTCACTGATGTGGGAAAATCGTTGCACTTCGCGTACTTGCGCAGGCTACCATTCATTCGCTCACAATCTACAGACATTTTTTCACAAAAACCAAAAACATGATGTTGACTCGTTCGAGGTTTTAAGACGACTACCAAAAACTTCAGGTGCGTCTAGGACGCTGTCGAAATCGCATCTGTTGGAAAGTTCTAGAACATTCTCTCAAACCTTTTTTCTTTTCACATTGTAGTGTCGTTGTTGATTCGTTGACGTGAAGAAGGGGATGCGCTGCTTATTTATGTTAGTATTGCCATTGGCTCCCTCTGCAGCATTTAAATAGCTCATTAACTAGGTTGGCATCCGTAATTTGAATTACGAAATGTCGTGCATGCCGTACGACATTTATCCCCCTCTGCATGAGATTAAAACTAGAATACGGTACAAAGCATATGCACTGAGAAAAATTGTCACAGGAAGTCACTAGTATCGTGTCCCACTGATACATCTATAAGAACTTGATGCACTGTTGTACTGAGGCACTAGAAACATATTGAGGTACCCTTGTCTGATACACTGCAAAGATATCTGTCACTAAAATGTTTATCACCGTACAGAAACACAATATTGTCACATTGGAAGTATCTTACCAGCACGGAAGACACATAATTGTCACCTGGAATTATCATGAGCACGGAAGACACCTTATTGTCACATTGAATTATCATGAGCACGGAAGACACCTTATTGTCACATGTAATTATCATGAGCACGGAAGACACCTTATTGTCACATTGAATTATCATGAGCACGGAAGACACCTTATTGTCACATGTAATTATCATGAGCACGGAAGACACCTTATTGTCACATTGAATTATCATGAGCATGGAAGAATGAGTCACCATCCTGTGACTTAACTTTCAAAGTTCCGGTACTTCAATATTTATATTTTCATTATGTTGCTTCGTACAGTCTATTGTACACTTCAAATGAAGACTATATCATAATTGTTATTTGCATTTCTATTTATATACAATTTCACAACATTACATTAAACTATACACAATTCATTACCTTGATTTCTCATTTCACAGACGTAAATAATTTTTCGACAATTTTTTAGCTGTATATATTTCTTATTTGTAATACACATACATGTTATATAACTGTTTAAGCGTGTATCAATCATGGGTATTTTGCACATCATAATTATATCCTATTACGTCTCGGCATTTAAAATATCAAATATATATACTCATTTCGCTACTCTAAAATACAATGCATCTCCACAATAACAAGTATGCACTTTAAATTTCCTCTTCGGCTGCCCTTTCGTGCGAAACAAAACTGAGCGGGAGAAAAGGGGAGAAAAGAAAAAAAAAGAAAAAATTTGCTTGACCCGTAGCTCTTTTCTTCTCAACGCGTTTCTATGACAACTGTGACAATCGGTCATGCATGGCGATTTTCTGCGCCTCGACCCCCCGAAGCACGTAACGTTACATAAGATTGCTAACTTTCAATTCCCTGTTCTGCCCACATAATCGTAATCGTTTGCTTTTTGGCGGTATCCTATCTACAAAGCGCGGGCTTTAGAGTGTCCGGTGGTGATTGTACGCTCTCATTGACGTGGGATTTTCTGGCTGTATCTTTTAAGGAATTCATTTACACTTTTTCTTTCAAGTTCTTTTTTTTGTATTCTTACTTATATTTATTCTACTTATCTTGTTAATAATTCTATTTAATTTGATATATATATATATTTTTTATTATTATTATCTTATAACCTTAACACAGATCTGACTGTTGAATTATAAGTTTGATTTCATGTACTTCTAATTTATTGGATTTATTTATCCCTTGTTGCAACAACGCGTGATATATTATTTTATGTGTAGTATTATGAATATACCATGATTTTGTTATGTTACTGATATAATTGACTTTATGTTCCCATTTCAGCATAAATTTACATATTTATTTATTTCAATATAATTATTTTATATTTAATTTTATCTGTTATTTCTTTTTATTTCCAGTGATGCTTAATTAATGTAGTAATTTATTACTAATACTCAATCATTTATCATTTACATACAAATCAATGTGTTTTCCTAATGTATTTTATTTTTTTATATACCGGCCGGTATTTTTAAATAACTATAATTGCCTGCAATTATAATTTTAAATTTTGATACCTTGATTGTATGCTTACAATAGAACTTTTTTTGTATTATTCTCGTACTATGCATGGGAGATTTTCTCCGATGTTTATTTTTTATTTTTTTTTTTTTTTTTTTTTTTTTTTTTTTGCCTGTCTATTTATTTTGAAGGTGAATAGCTTTCGCCGTACAATGGCCATATATGGAGCTGTTACGCTGACTGTGAAGGATGGGACATTAATCCTATTTCTTCAAGTTTATTAATCCACTTATGTAATTAATTTTTATTTTGTTTTCCAGATTGCGTGTTTTTGTAAAAGGTCTGTATACACTATTTATGCAATATATATTTATTAATTTACTAATTATTATTTACATCATCTGTGAGTGTTTATTTTGACTTCACACTTTTATTTATTTATTTATTTATGATTTTGCTTTTATTCTGTCAGCTTTTTATGAGGTATTTAATTAATACTTTTATGATTTTGAATATTATATACTTGCATTTACCATGTTCCATGACTTTATTTTGCATTTTATTAATTATGTTATACAATTTTTTCAAGACCCGTACAAGAAAAATGAAACAGTGCATATACTTCATCAGCATGTTACCATTGGAAACAAAATTTGCCACTTCCTCGTTGACCTCTACAGCCATTCATCATTTGTTATCAATAAAGACACATGACCATCAAGATTCTTGAATTGTCAACTCCCTATTACGACACTCCTACCCTTAATTCATCAGTCACCGTACAAGTAATACAAATTGAAAGTAAGTAAAATTTATTTATTTCTCTCTCTCTCTTTCTTACAACACATGTTAGTTTATTTATTTTTAGAACATTGAGGGGTATTGTATGTATTATTTATCACTTCTACATATTTTTTCTGATGTTTATTGCTCTATATAAGTTATGTATCTATACATAAATGTTTATTTATTACCTATATTTTTGTTTTATCCTCATATTTACAAAATCCTCATATTTATTTTACAAAATGAATCTCCCTGCTCTTATCCCCACTTACATAGTATTTGACAATGTCCATTTTTATAACGTAGACTAATTTTTATTTTGTTTGGAAGGGAAAAAACATTTATTTACTATTTTCTTTCACTTCAAAATTTTCCGAGTCTCCGTTTTTTTTTTTTTTTTTTTCAAACATTTTAATTTCCTGAAATCATTATTGTATTACATATTATTTATACTTCAGATATCTTTTATTTTTATTTTATTTTTTTTTTATTTTTTTTTACGTCCACTGAATTATTTACTTTACTTATATTTTCTAAGATTAAATTTATTTATTTTACTTATATTTTCATATAAATTATTTATCTTTTATCATTGTCCGTTCATTTATTTAATATCTACTTGCATAAAAGGGACGAGAATCTACAACTTTTTAATTTTGCTGTACTGCTACTTGATGAAACGCTGATAATTTTAATAAAATGGGCTGGCGCTAATACTTTTACGTTGTACACGTTGATACTTATTGACAACATTACTGCTAACCAGTCAACCCGCTGATAAACTTTCCTACTGTTCTTTTTTTTGTTGCTGTTGTTGCAGAAAAATCCATGATTTAAAAATTCCTATCCGCTGGACTTGCCTTCCCCCAAACAATTTTTTTTTTTGAAGTTTTATTTAATTTTGCGATTTTGTTGACTACCGTGCATTTTGGATAACTATCATGCCTATCCTCACACTAAGTCTTCACTACTACACAGTTTTCCTCAACACTACAGTTTTCACAATATACCATACATAATATACAATACACAATACATACTAAAATAACCATATACTTTTGCTGCCCTATGTTTTGCACATATTGTGGCACTATGCTATTTGTAACACACTTGTTGTCTATTTACTTATTTATCACTTAATTTTGAAAGTTGCTTTATCTACATAAATTTTCTATTATTATAATTATATTCATTTTCTTTACATTAACCAGAAATATCTATTTGTAGACTACCTTCCAACTTAATTTTTACATTTACTGTAGACTACCAAAATTATTTCAAAATGCTTTCCAATTTAATTTCAAAATATTGTAGGAAACTAATATATTTTATAATACCATCTAATTTAATTTAAAATTCATTATAGACTGCTACACATCTTGTAGAATGCTTTCCAATACTATTTTTTGCGTGTCCTCAGATTATAACGTCTAGTACTCCCATCATTTGGATTATTGGCGTTATATTCTTTGTTTACATGCGATTGACTTCTGTCAACAGTTCGCCGTGTTTGTTTACTTTGTAAATACTTTTTACGCGGTTCTGCTTTATATAATTTATTCGCGTGAACAACTATCCATTTTTTATTTGGATCGTTCATAGGTGTGATAGCGTAATTATTGTTACGGATCACCTTTACGATGCGAAATGGTCCTTGAAATTTTTTTTGTAATGCTGTGGTGGGTCTGAGGTTTTTTAAATATACAATTTGTCCTTTTAATAATTTCTGCTGTCTAACTCTTTTAAAAATTCTTTCTTGGCGACTTTGGGCTTGAATTTGTTTTCGTTTTGTATATCTATTAATTTTTTCCGCTAAAGTAAGTGCTTCACTGACGTCATTATCATATTCAGTTTGAGTTAAAATCGGACTGTCATCAGGGTCCGCTATTTCCAGATTATTTTCGCCGGGTAATTTCAAATCTCTGGTAAGAAACAAAATAGAGGGACTGTGGTCTATATTTGCGCTGGGTGTTGCATTATGAAATAATTTTACATATGGCAAGACTTTGTGCCAATTAAATGTTTGGTCAGCCATTGCTGCCAAAGAATTTTTTATTCCTAAGTGGCTTCTTTCTAAAATTGCATTTGAGCTGGGTTTGTAAATTGAAGTATATTTCAATTTTATACCATGTTGCTCTGCGAATTTTTTAAATTCCTCGCTTTTCAGTTGTCTCCCGTTATCACATAAAATCCAATTTGGTACTCCGTTTGAAGCTATCCAATTTGTTACTACCTGTAATACACTCGCAGTTGTAATATTTCTCACGGGTACTGCCTCCAAGAATCTCGAGTAATGGTCTATCATCGTTATGATGTATTCATGTTGTCCGTTACTTCTCGGTAGCTTCCCTACAATGTCTAATGCCACTGTGTGATTTTGTTTACATGGACGAGGGACACGTTGTAATGCCATAGGTCTTATAGCCTTATTCTTGTAACATAAACATGCATCACATGATGCGCAAAAATTCTTTACATCACTGTATGCCCCTTTCCAGTAATACTTTCTACTCAGAATTTGATATGTTTTTTCTACTCCAAAATGTGGTGTATGAGCTAACTCAATAACTGCAAATTTTAGACTGTGAGGTATAAGAATTCTGTCGTTTTGCATAGGATTTCTGATATATCTAGCAGTCTTTATCATAATTAATCCCGTATTTACATCTTTATAGTATTTATTTACATATTTTGGCTGCTTAGATTTTGCATTCAGTCCGTTAATAATTCTCTTTATCTCTCTATCTTTTGCTTGCTCTTCTAAAATTTTGGCTATTGTTATAGCGCTGTCATTAGCAATAATGTTATTTATTAATTTAGTCTTAGTTTGTTCAGAAAAAATTTGGCGCGACATAAAATCACTGGGATTATCTTGTCCTTTAATGTATTTGATGTCAAATGAATATTGTTGTAAATTTAATAACCATCTTGCGATTAAATCAGAATTTTGATTTTCCAAATGTATAAAATGAGTTAAAGCTTTAGAGTCGGTCAAAATTGTGAAATGCGTACCATATAAAAAATCTTTGAAATGTATTATAGCGTCGTGAATTGCTAGCAATTCTAGTTTCATGCTCGGATATTTCTTTTCACTGTCTGAAAGTTTCCTGCTATAATACTCGATAGGATGAAAATTTCCATTCACTGATTGAAGTAAAATTCCTGACGCGGCTACTTTTGAACAATCAGTTGACAAAAAGAACGGCTTTGACATATCAGCTGCCTTGACAACCGGTTTCGATAAAATCGCGTTTTGCAATGTTACAAACGCTTCATCGCATTTCTCCGTCCATATAAATTTTTTATCTTTCTTTGTTAATTCCATTAATGGATTGCATAGTTCAGAAAAATTTGGTATGATCTGCCTAAAATAATTACATAAACCTAAAAATGATTTTACTTTTTTTACTGTCGTTGGCACAGGGAAATTCGTTATTTTCTGTACATTATCATCTGAAGGTGTTATGCCTTCCTTACTTATTTTAAATCCTAGAAATTTAATGTTCTCTTTACACATTTGTAATTTTGAAGGGTCAATGGTTAAACCAAATTTTGCTAATCTCGCAAATACCGTTTTTAATTTCTCCAACATTTTCTCGAATGAATTTGCGGCAATTACAATGTCATCTAAATAAAATTCAATTTTCTGATCTTTTAAATCTCCTAAGCATTTCATCATTAGTAATGAGAAATAGGCTGATGAGTTTTTTGCGCCAAAAGGCATTCTATTAGGGCTATAGGCGGCTTCCTTCGTTACGAATGTGAGTATCGACCCATATTCAGGTTTGATTTTTATCTGAAAAAACGCGGCTTTTAAATCAATTACAGTATATAATTTGTGGCCTGCGATGTTGTGCAGAATGTCGCTAATTTTACCAATATTTACGGGCAGTAATTCAGTAATTTGATTAAGTAGCCTGTAATCTACGGCTAAACGATATTTTTGTTCTTTATTGGCATTATTACTATTAATACTGGCTTTCTTCTTTATCAATAAGCATGGGAACGCATAATTACTTGTAGATTTTTCTATAATTCCAGCTTCACACAATTGTTTTATCTCACTTTCGAGTACAGGTTTTAACATTTTTGGCAAGGGATAAGGTTTACACTGAATTGGGTATTGGTGTAGTAAATTAAATTCCGGTACTATTTCTTCCGTCATTCCCAGCGTTTTGTATGATTTCGAAAATACATCATAATTTTGTAACAGTAATTTTAGCAATATATGCTTTTCATTTTCTTGTAAGTGATCTAGTTTAAAATCTTGCGGTGTTAATTCCGCTTTTCGTAATGCTGAAATATCAATTTTTTGTGGGTCATTTAAGCTTTCGATATTGTTAATCTGTAAAATTTTATCAGTATCATGTTTTTCTTCACAAATTTCAAACTGCGGTGTTACAGTACCAAATATCATATTTTTATTTAGATGAATCTCTTCTTCTGTTTTGTTTGTTAAAAGAGTAGAAATAAATTTTCTATTATTTACATAATGTAAAGAATGCTCAGCGTGTAAATCTTTTAATGAATTTGTAATATTTAACAATACCTCCTTATCCTCAAAATAGTTTTCATTTAATTTTAATTTTATTGATTTTGTTTCTTTAGGTAGTAATTTAATTTTATGCGCTAAGCTTGCATTTAAGCATTGAATATGTTCAACTCTTGTATAATTATTTTCTGGTTGCTGTGCTTTTTTCTGATTTTTGTCTTGAAATGGTATAGATATGGATTCTTTGACAAACTTTAATATTAATTTATTTGTGTCAATTATGGCATGATGATTTTTGAGAAAATCAAATCCTAAGATTATTTCATAGGGTGTGTTGTTTAATTGTTTAGTTATGAAAAAAGAATTTTTGCATCTTTTGTTTTCAATTTTAAAGCTAAAGCTGATGCATTTTGAAAATTGAATGTTTTCTTTGGTCATAGTCTGTATTTTTACTTGTCTAGATAAATAGTTAATTTTAATTTTATTTTTGATTTTTTGAAAAATGTTATCTGATAATAAAGTGACACTTGCGCCACTATCTATGAGAGCCACTGTTTTTATATTTTCTAAATTAATGTTAATCATTGGCAAAGCGTCACTCTGTCCATATGTTGAATTCAGTAAATGTTCATTTAAATTTTGTGCATCCTTATTAATTTTGCTTGCAATTTTATGGGATCTCGAATCCTTATTTGATGCCTTATAACTTTCTATATGTCTTTTATTTCGAGGTCCCTTTCTTAGTTTAAATATTCATTATTCTGATATTGGCTATTATTGCTCACATAATGTGGTCCATTATTCTGATATGATCTTCTGTTATTACTTTGAAATTGTCTGTTGGTATTTCCTGCACGCCGCCGTATTCCCCGGTTATTTATGAAATTACCTCTTCTGAAATTCGCCCTACTATAGTGTGCATAATTATTTTGAATAGTGGGTCTTTGTTGAAAATTGGTAGTTTCTTGACTGCTGTTTTCATTTGTGAATGCCCTTTTTAAATTATTTTGTACTTTTTGCAGCGTAAAACATTCTGACATCCAGTGATTGTTGCGACCGCACGCTATACAGAATTTCTGTGGCGGCTTTTCTGCATTATTTTCCGTTTTTACATGATTTATTTCTACATTCTCAATTATTTTATTTTCTATTTCAATACTATTTATACAATCACTATCTTCCTCCAATGCGGATTCTATCACCTCAGCTATTTTCACTGCTTCGTCAAAGGTTTTCGGGTCATTTTTTTTTATTTCTGTTCTTAAATCTTCTCTGACTATTTGCAAAAATTTAGTAAGTTTAATTTTCTCTGTAATTTTTTTTACATTTGCGTCCATTGTTTCATCTATTTCTAGAAAAATTATCGCCTGGTTTTCGATTTCTTGTGCAAGCTCCTTAATTGTCATATTTGGTAAATGTTTCAGATTGTTAAAATTGTTGTGTTTTTGCACTAATGTTTGTTTCCTTTCAAATTTATTTTTTAATAACTCCATGAATTTTTCATATGATTTTTCCTTTTGCAGGGCAATATTTTCTGCTAGAAATTGCTGAGCCTTTCCCTTTAATCTTGATTTGACAATTATGATTTTCTCTTGTTCGGACCATGATGTTAACTCCGCTATTTCCTTAAATTGTATGATAAAGAAATTGACATTATTTTCTTTTTGTCCATCAAATGATGGTAACATCTGCATAATTGGCAACGATGTATTTTGCTGCGTTTGATTTGCGGGCATCTGTATCTGGATCGCGTTATTTGCCGAACTATCTGTTATACTGCTATTTACATTAATCGGCGGATCTTGCCTCGCTCTTTTACTTAATTGCCTAGTTTTATTCGGCGCCATGATTTTATACACTGTCATACAATTCTGACTCTATATTAAATATTTATGCTAATACATACATATATATACAATCATATAATACACATTTAAATTATCATTTTCATGCATTTTCTTATCATTCTACTGAGTTATATCTCATTATTAAATTCATTGTTAAATTCAATATTACATTCCACTTATTATTAAATTCACTTTTATATTCAAACTCATTATTAAATTTAATATTATATTCAAACTCATTATTAAATTCAATATTATATTCAAACTTATTATTAAATTTAATTTTGCCTTTTACTTATATCTTTTACTTTCTCTTATGCAAATTAATTCTCTCCGAGCTTGACCACATACAGCACCAATTCGCGCGGCGACATCATGTCATAAGGTAAAATTGTCCTTATCAAAATTTACCAGTATAGGACTTACCTATGATGCCGCCACTAAGGGTGGAGCATGTAAGCTCCCGGTTCTCAAGCTCGGACTACGAACACACAAAACATAAAGAAGTACACATGCTTAATTGCTCAATTATTTTTAATATTTTGCTTAATATATATCCACTATAATCTGGAGTAATTATATTATGATTAAATCAATTATTTAAAGACACATAATACTAACAATATTACATTAATATATATTTACACACATAAAAAACATTGGCTTACATTTCTTAAATAACAGTTTCCTTTAAACAATCTATAAAGATAATTCTTATAGTTCAATATTTTCGAACTTGTTCATACGATCTACTCATACGAACTGGTAGTTAATTATCTTAATACTCGTTAAAGGTGTGCCTTCCGTGCTAATAGTGACAATTGAAATCGGTTACCTCTACTCTTTGTTACGTGCATGTTCGTGCCATCTCACTGATGTGGGAAAATCGTTGCACTTCGCGTACTTGCGCAGGCTACCATTCATTCGCTCACAATCTACAGACATTTTTTCACAAAAACCAAAAACATGATGTTGACTCGTTCGAGGTTTTAAGACGACTACCAAAAACTTCAGGTGCGTCTAGGACGCTGTCGAAATCGCATCTGTTGGAAAGTTCTAGAACATTCTCTCAAACCTTTTTTCTTTTCACATTGTAGTGTCGTTGTTGATTCGTTGACGTGAAGAAGGGGATGCGCTGCTTATTTATGTTAGTATTGCCATTGGCTCCCTCTGCAGCATTTAAATAGCTCATTAACTAGGTTGGCATCCGTAATTTGAATTACGAAATGTCGTGCATGCCGTACGACACATTCTATTCATGAAAAAAGATACTTTAAGTAATATTTTTCGTATTTGAACGCCAATAATCATTTATATGCTGTAAGAATAACTTATTTCTTCGTCTGTAATGCTTGGCGAGATTTCGGCGACGAATTCGGTGAAATGTCGCCAACTTGGCGACTTTTTAAATTTCGCTAAATTAACGAAAAACTCGCCAAATGGATAAAAATGACGCTAAATCAATGCCGACTCATTGATGACGACATGGAAAATGACGAAAATGCGATATCTTGAAAAGGACATAAATAACTACTATAAAAATAATCTATTTTTTTACTGTAAAAGTAGCAAATTCATTGCATTATATAAGGAAAGTCATGTGCTGCCCACATCAGATTTTTTATGAAAATAAAGACGATGGAAATCATCTGAAAGGAACTATTAAGAAATGTTTAATCGAAATTTTACACATATTGTTCTAATCATCAAGTGTTATTAACTTGACTCAAAATTTTACACATATTGTTCTATGGGCGCGGTAGCCCACTGGTTAGCGCGCGAGAATTGCACTCGGTAGGCCCGGGTTCGATTCCCGCCACTGCCAAAACTACCACGGAGTACGATCACGTTAAACATGTGGGTCCGTAAGTCCTTCCGAGTGGTTGGTGGTAAGGGAAGGAGGGTACGGTCCCTGTGGATGCCTCCCCCACTGGGTCTTAGGTCTAAATTGGGTGGCACTTCCAGGCCGTCCAAGCAGTTACCTTACACATTTCTGGTAGGTCGGACTGTCTGGGTCTCAGCAACAACACATATTGTTCTAATCATCAAATGTTATTAACTCGACTCGAAATTGTACATATATTATTCTAATTATCAAATGTAATCAATTCGACTCGAAATTTTTCGAAATTTTACATATATTGTTCTAATTATTAAATATTATTAATTCAAATCACAATGTTACACATATCATTTGCATTATCAAATGTAATTAGTCCAACTCGAAATTGTATACATATTGTTTAAATTTTATACATATTTTGTGCATGAATTTTATACATAATGTCAAACGGGAATCGAACAAAATATTCCTCACCTAAAGTTGCGAGTGATTTCTTTTTATTATTGCGAACAAATAATGTACTGTATCTTCAAACAACAGAAAGTCTAGTGCTAGTAGCACGTGACTTTCTCTACGTAATGCTATGCATTTACTTCTTTTACAGCAAAAACCTGATGTACAAGACCAGCGGTACTAACACTAAATTGTACATATTGCACTTTTTTGGATTGTTACATTAATTCGATCTGTTATATTAATTCAAATTAACTTGCATCACTTTCCTTATACGCATATAATGTATAAGGAAAGTATTGTAACGGGGTCGACAATTCGAATTCGAGTTTTGACCGGGCAGCACGTTTCAAGTTTCTCTGAACACGAATCAGACGTTTTAGAGGTGATGTCTGTGTGTCAGTAGGTCTTTGGAGGTCTAACTCACGAACGAATAAAGCTATTCGAACAAAATTTTGTACAAAAATCACAATTGGTGAATACTGGACGCCTATTGTTTTTACATGCAATCGAATGTTCAGATCTAACCTAAATTTTAAAATGAAATTTTGAAAAAATCATTAAAAAATTAAAACTTTCAATATAGTTGCGTAAATAATCATTTTTTATGTAATTTTTCTTCAGAAAACGATTAGCATAAATTTCAGAACGATAGCATGAACCATTCTTGAGATATTGTACATTATTCAAATAAATATATCAAAAATCATTTAAAATTCATAAAAAGTATTAATTATTGTGAAATTTGTTCACTTTTCATATGTAATATTATGCGATAAATTTATTATCATCATTCTCGTAGATCTAGTTCGTTCCATTCACGAGAGAAGACACTTTGGGTAATAGCATTGTAATTTGACGTCATCATTCGCTTATCTACTATAAGAGTAACCTATTTCTGCATCCACAATGTTTGGCGAAACTTTGACGACGAATTTTGCTGAATATCGCCAACTAGGTGAGTTTTTTAAATATTGCCAAATTGACGAAAATATCACCATATTGATAGAAATGTCACCAAATTGATAACAATGGCACTAAATCAATAAAAATGAACACTAATTGATGAAAATTCAATAGTTTTTAAAGAATATAAGAATCTACTATAAGAGAAGATACTTCGGGTAATAGTTTTGTATTTGGACGCCATCTGCTTTAAGAATAACCTATTTCTCCGACGAAATATTCCTATAACCTATTGCTTTACGAAATTTTGGCGGCGAATTTGGCGGAAAATCGCCAACTTGGCAAGTTTTTAAATGTCGCCAAATTAGTAAAATATGTCGCAAAATTGATGAAACTATCGCCAAATTAATAAAAAATGCTGCCAAATTGATAAAACTGACTCTAAATAATGAAAATGACAACTAATTGATGAAAATTCAATATTTTGGAAAGAACATAAGAATAACCTATTTCTCCGTCTATAACGCTTGGCGAAATTTTGACGACAAATTTTAGCGGCATATCGCCAACTTGGCGACTTTTAATTGTTGTTAAACAGGAGAAACTGTTGCCAAATTGAAAAATTTTTTATCAAATTGATAAAAATGTCGCCAAATTAATAAAAATGATGCCAAATGGAATGGAATGTTTTGCAAAATTTTAATTTCGTCATATGATGGGCATACAGTTTATTATATAAGTAATGCGCTTATAAGTATCATCAACTTGGCGATATTTATTCTCATATTGTTGAAGATATCGTCAAAATTGTAAAAATGACGCCAAGTTAATGAAATGACGCCTAATTAATAAATATATTATTAAAATATTTAAATATATGGACTATATTGCTTATTGAGGATGATATCAATATTGATAATTGTTAATTTAGAGTTGCGTAAAATATAAGTTAATTAGGTACGAAATAGTGTCACATGCTGTCATCCATGGAAAGCACCAAACATACAATTTAACGTTACAAACACTGTTCCGCGAGTTTTTTCCTTTAATTTTTTCCTATCCGCGAATTTTCACCTTTAAAGAAGTAAATTCGTTGCATTATATGAGAAAAGTCATGTGCTGCCCACATTAGATTTTTTTATGTATACATTTAACTTGAAAAATGTCAATATTGGCAATATCGGCAATAACCAATTGAATCAATATATTAAAATAGTTTAACAGTTTATTTATCAATTTTAGGTCATTTTCGTTTGTTTAGCCTCATTTTTTGGAATTTTGGCGATATTTTCGTGAATTTGGCACAGTTAAAAATGTCGGCAAGTTGGTCAAATTTGTCACCAAGTGTTACAGACAGACGGAGCGAATTCCTTTTATTATACATGGATAAATAACTATTGACAAATTATTGGGTGTCAAAATAAAAAATCTGATGTGGGCAACACATGACTTTCCTTATATAATGTAATGAATTTACTACTTTTACAGTAAAAAAATAGGTTTTTCTTTCAGTAGATACTAATATTCTTTCCAAGATATTGAATTTTCGACAAATAGTCGTCATTTTCATTGATTTAGCGTCATTTTTATCCATTTGGCGAGATTTTCGTTAATTTGGCAACATTTCAAAAAGTCGCCAAGTTGGCGACATTCCGCTAAATTTGTCGCCAAAATTTCGCCAAGCGTTATGGACGAAGAAATAAGTTGTTCTTACAACAGAAAAATGACTATTGGCGTTCAAATACAAAAGTATTACTCAAAGTATCTTTTTTCATGAATAGAACGAGCTAGATCTACGAGAATGATGTCACCCAATTTATCGTATGGTATTACATATGAAAAGTGAACATGTTTCTCAATAGGAAATAATTTTTTCATTTTATATGACTTTTTAATAATTTTTTAGAAAAATGTGCAATATCTCGATAACGGTTCATGTTAGCGTTCTAAAATTTATGTCAATCGTTTTCTAATGAAAAATTACATAAGAAATGTCTATTTGCGTAACTTTACTAGTGGTTTTGAATTTTTGACGATTTTTTCAAAATTTTATTCGAAAATTTAGGGGGGTTCAGAACATTCGATTGCATTTAAAAACAATAGGCTTCCAGTGTATACGGATTGTGATTTTTGTACCAAATTTCGTTCGAATCGGTTCATTCGTTCGTCAGTTATCGTCTCCACAGTCTCACTGACACACACACACACACACACACACACATACTTTCACACACGCACACACACACACATACACACACACACACACACACACACACACACAGACACACACACAGACATCACTTCAAAAATGTTTGATTCGTGATCAGGGATGCTTGAAACGTGCTCTCCCGTCGAAAACTCGATTTCGAATTTTCAACCCCGTCACAATACTTTCCTTATACATTATGTATATAAGGAAAGTAAAAACTAAATCACATAAAAAATCATCTTTCGCGAAAAAAATGAATTAATAATGTTAATATATTTATTGCATAATATTGCGTGTAAAAAGGGAACATATTTCACGGTGGTTAATACATTTTTTATTTTATTATTTAATTTTATTTCTATAAATTTATTTGAAATACCTGCAATATCTTGGAAACGGTTCAAGCTAGCGCTCTAAGGTTTGTATCAATCGATTTCTAAAAACAAATTGCACGAAAAACGGTTATTTATGTAACATCTTTGAAGGGTTTGATTGCTTAATTATGTTTTCAAAATTTCATTCAAAAATTGAAGGATTTTTCAAGCGTCCGATTATGTTTAAAATCAATTGGGTTCCAGAATCTACTTTCTCTAATAATCGTACCAAATTTCGTTCGAAGCACTCCATTTATTTATGAGATACTGTATTCACAAGCTAAAACACACGCATACACACACGGAGAGAGAGAGAGAGAGAGAGAGAGAGAGAGAGAGAGAGAGAGAGAGAGAGAGAGAGTGAGATAACTTTTGATTCGAGTTCAGAGATGCTTAAAATGGGCTCGAAACGACTTGCGCAGGATTTCCCCTCATCCGCACCGAGTGATAGAGGTTGCAACTAACAGGGCTGAAATAATACTAAAATGTCTTCTACTTTTCTGTCCCGAAATTACATTCGGTACTGACGAAGATTTTGAACCTACACTGCTACCCTTGTAAGAGCGCGAAGTATCATTAGCTCCTTATTTTGACTATTATTTACTTAGTCGTGTCTGTTTTGTTTCAAATAATTACCTCTACATAAAACAGTAGCAGAAGACTGTTGAATAAAGGAATTAAAATTTGCTGCACTTGCATATTCTACAATTTCATTGGGTATATTATTCCACACACATGCACAGTTCGACATGCTCCTTTCTTTTAACTTACACTGCTAAAAATTATTTTCGTGCAACGTTGCACTAAAAATGTTAACTGTTATATTGCTTACTAATTTTCGTGCATATCAATAACCCGTTAAAACTAAGTTGTGTTACTGTGCTACCTAAAAAAAAAAATCTGATATAGGCAATACATGACTTTCCTTATATAATGTATATAATGCAATGAATTTACTACTTTTACAGTTTAAAAAAATATTACTCTTATAAATGATACTTATCTTCTTTCCAAGATATTAAATTTTCTTCAATTAGTTGTCATTTTCATTGATTTGACGTCATCTTTATCAATTTGGTGAGATTTTTGTTAACTTGGCAACAATTAAAAATGTTACCAAGTTGGCGACATTCCGCCAAATTTGTCGCCAAAATCTCGCCAAGCGTTATGGACGGAGAAATAAGTTATTCTTACTATTGGATAAATGACTATTGGCGCTCAAATACAAAAGTATTACATAAAGTATCTTTTTTCATGAATGGAACGAGCTAGATCCACGAGAATTATGTCACTAAATTTATCGCATGGTATTACATATGAAAAGTGAACATTTTTCTCAATAGGAAATATTTTCTTTTTTATTTTATAGAACTCTTTGATAATTTTTTTGAAAAATGTGCAATATCTCGAGAACGGTTCATGTTAGCGTTCTAAAATTTATGTCAATCGCTTTCTAATGAAAAATTATATAAGAAATGTCTATTTACGTAACTTTATTAGCGGTTTTGATTTTTTGACGATTTTTTAAAAATTTCTGTCGAAAATTTAGGGGGTTCTGAACATCTGATTGCGTATAACAATAGGCTTCCATTGTTTACGGATTGTGATTTCTGTGCCAAATTTCGTTCGAGTCGGTCCATTCGTTCGTCAGTTATCGTCTCCACAGACTCAATCACTCTCACACACACACACAGACTTCACTTCAAAAATGTTTGATTCGTGATCAGGATTGCTTGAAACGTGCTCTCCCGTCGAAAACTCGAATTCGAATTTTCGACCCCGTCACAATACTTTCCTTATACATTATGTATATAAGGAAAGTAAAAATGGTGTATAATTTCGCACGAAAATCAGTAGGCAATATAACTGGCACAACCTTTCAGTCCAAAGTGTACAAATATTTTTAACAGTGTACAGCTCGCCGCAACTTATATTCATCCCACTGGGATATTACTTAGTCAACGATTAGCTAGGTGGCGGATTCTATAGCGATCGCTTATGAAACAATCAATGGTTTGAGCTGGAGGCATTCAACTTCATATTACACGCCTAGAACGTTTTGGTAAAACGATATTGTAAAACTTGTGATTTAGCACTATCGCTTCAGAATTTTGCAAGTGATAGTAGAGAGATATACGATAATCACATTCAATATGTGGATGTGATTTCCCTATATTCAGAGCAAAATGACTACTTACCTTGAAGTTCTTAAAATGATAACATTTTCCTATTATGAATTACTCTTTTTCTATTTATTCCATAGAAATGGGGTAGTAAAACTCGATTTTTTCTTTTCACTTCAAGTATAAAAAGCGAGGAAATTGCATTCGAACAAAATTCACGTGGAATAAGAGAAAATGGCGATGATTTCGTTTTAAAATACCTCGGTGTTCGCTTCGAAATGCCTTTCTAGTATGTAGAATATACTTTTTATGCCTAAATGGAAATAGTAGGTTGCTTCACTGAAAATCTTCGGAGGCTTAACGCTCTTACACTCTCCAGATTGGAGTGGATCGGATTGTACCAGTACGAAAATGTTTTCACCAGGTAACAGCTTCCAGCTATTTTTCTTTCCACTTCTTTTTCCGATATTTCCTTCTCATTTATGAATATAGAAGCCGGGTCTATATTATTTCATTCGCACCAACATCTAACTAGGATTATAAATTCCGGGATTGAGCTTAATTCTCTTAAATATCAAATGCTAGGGAAATCAAGATCAATGGTTTTTAAGTTGGAGTAATTACAAGCAGTGGAAATACACACACACACACATAAATACACTGTCTGTATAGTTGGTCGGTTAAAACTGGTCAATTTATGTTCTAGATTTCACAAAATATATATGCCGATTTCTTGAAATCCAATTTTAGGTAACACAAACTTTAATGCTATCATTAATTATAGACAGTATTCCTAGGAAGTCCTTAAACACCCCAATAACTTTGTAAGTAAAGGTTCATGAATGTACACGTTAAATCAATCTATAGTAAAGTGACCATGCCCGATCAAATAAAGGGGATAACCCTAGAGAAAAATGTAACCTTTTGCTTACGGGTGGGACAGCGTCAATCTCAAACGAAGAATCTCTTTAAAATATAGGCATTTGACATACCCTACCCCAAACAGTTCAATCCTCCTTCGTAAGCATTGGCGTCCATAAACGCCAATGGACATCTGGGACGTCATGGACGCCTCTAGGTGCACTACAATCAATCACTTTTGCTTCATCAGACATGGTCAATTTATTGTAGATAGATCTAACGTGTGCACTGGAGGAACTTTCCATAAAAAGTCATTGAAGTGCCTAAGGACTTTTCTAGGAATCTTGCATATTTTTAATTATCTGAAAATCCTATTATTCAACAATATATTTGATAGCATGGAATATACTCTCCTGATTTACACACAGTCAACACATGTGTATTATATACACACTAGATTTTAAACTCGTCGTATGATAGGATAGATAAAGTTATGTCAAGGATTTTCCTCTCTGCACGCCTGTAGCACTTGTGTTCCTATATTGCTGAAGCTATCGAATTTGTCGTCAAGTGGGACGGTTAGCCTGATAGATAAAGGCTACAGAAACATCATTCCAATGCTATCCCCTTTCAAAACACAATTAATTTCATTGATTCAGAGTCATTTTTATCTACTTAGCGACATTTTCGTCAATTTGGCAATATAAAAGTCGCCAAATGGAGGATATTCAGCTAAATTCGTAGCCATTTTTTTTCAAAAAATGTTACAGAAATGAATGAAAAGCTGGGTTATTTTTATAGTGAATTATATTTTTCACTGTTAAACAAAATCCTGAAGAAAATTACCAATAACTATTCCATGGTTATATCTCAAATTCTTACTGCATTTAAGATATAACCAAGGGCCTCTCTATCTCCGTGGATACATTTGATAATGTTTTTAAACCATAGAGTATGATTTTTCCTTTACCATGAAAGTAGAGAACTCTCTACCTCCATGCCTTTACCTTGATGTATTAAATCATGGAGTTCATGTTTCAAACACTGTTAATTTAAAATTGAGGCTGTATTCGTTGCCAAACGATAATTAGCCTCCTTTTCAGCATAACGTACCTAAACGTTTTATTTATACGTGACTGAAACACTTTTGGCAACATTTTGTAGCAGCGTTACCCAGAGATAGAGAGATAAATCAAAGTGTTTAAGTTATTATATATGTTAAGTTATTATATAGTTATTAAGTTAATATATATGTACCTAAATTATTCAATAAAAGTAAAATTCGATATTGATATACATTTCAACTATCTATTACTTCCATTCAAAACATGTCAGCAGTAAAAAAACCGATGCCATTAGTTCCCGATAATAGGTTTCGTTTCCTTAGCGACAGGAATTTTCATCAACGTACTACAATAGACGTGTACTGTGACAGTTTTATTATTCACTTTAGAATAAGAATTTGTACTGCTTTCCAGTCAGTCGAATATAGATATATTGTATGGATAGTTACATTTAACGAGGTTAACAGACTATGTACAAGAACAGTTTTCGAAGGAATTTAATTAGATTCCTCGAGATCACCGACAGATAGTTTGAAAGGCTTATTGAAAATCCGGCAGAAATGGTTGGCAAAGTTTCATCACAACGGTAAGTCTCGAACCTTTTGAGAAACGATTGCTAATTAATTTTGAAGGGGAGTAAAAATTGCTAAACCAATCAAACGATATTAGTCGCTGCATTGGGAGTGTAATTTTAAGCTTAAAGAACAACACAAATAAAATGGCTACTTGTGCGAGTAAAATTTTCTAGTACTTTTTTAAAGAAAGCAGGTACGAGAACATTAAGGTTTAAGAAAATACGAGCACCAATTAGTCACCTAATTTGCTTATGTTCGCTTTCTTCAAGTAAATACCAGAAAAATGTATCTAAGAACACCTCATATCTCATTTCCCTGTCATTATGATTGAAAAAGTCATAAATTTATGAGGTATAAATTTTTGTTCAGAGTCGTCCCAGACTATCGTACCGCTATCTTATAACTTTTCTGAGTACATCCCTAAGTAGTAAGGTGTGGAGTAAATGCAATTTTGTTTAAAATGTGGAGGAGCAATATTCTTATCAAACTTATACATGGCCACGCCATCCTTCGCTCAAAGCGTAAAAAAATTAAATGAACAACACCCCACCCAGTGTACAGCAAAAAGCAATTCGTTCGATCCACTCTCGCGACATTACGTGCCGAGACAGGTAAAACTGGAGACGAGAAATTGACACGTCTGTTCCCTCGACGAGGACGTGTCCAACATTCGATAATCTGAAACACCCTCACACGCACATTGAGAGGGCGATTAGAATTCGACGGGGAATGCCAAAATCAGTAATGAACTTCTGAGAGATTTTTAAAAAGCCAGAAGATTCAGGGAACTGAACTCCACTCAAAGAGGGGACTGTGTTTCCATTTAAGTTTTACTTTACAGCCGATTTATATCATGTAATATTGTGTTGCTATAATAAATATTTCTGCAACGTATATTTTTATTCCAAAAGTATATGGAATAAAGGTGCTTGTAGGAAAACTTGTAACGAACTTTCAATTGATCAAGTAGTCTTTCCACTTTCAATGCAATCGGAAATGCAGAAATATTCTTCCTACCTCAACTGGGAATCGAACTAAGGACCTTCCTTCGTACTGGCCTGCCGACGCTCTACAGTTGAGCTACAGGGACAAAAGTGCAAGCTCTTATTGTCGAAATGGATTATATGCATTCTGTTAGATTGGCGTGCAACTGACAATCTGACTGACCATCTTCACTATCTTTACCTCAGGTTAGCCTGCTGATGATATTTTTATCCTCCAGGTTAGCTTGCTGCGTGGTCATTATCCTCGGTTTGAAATCATCACGCAATATCCCAGGATCCACGGAATCCGTGTTAGTCGCATTAGGGTCACTTTTAGACCATCTACGTCTTTACACTAACACAGGGTTGATTTGTTCGGGAGTCAATGTAAATAACCTTACTGCCTCAACCGGGAATCGAACCACGGATCTTTGTATTGGCCAGCCAAGGCTCTAACTTTCAGCTACTGGGACGAAATTGCAAGCTCTTATTGCCGAAGTAGTCTCTGCAAATGTTCTTCACGCATTGCCCCACTTTCATGAAAACCTCTTACCCTTTGTCAATAACTTATTGTCGGTTCTCTTGCACTAACGAATAGGATCCATTGTATAGTCGAAGCAGCTGTATGCGTTATTATCTTATTGGTGCTTAAATACGTTGCTCAAATTTTCCTTAACTCTTATGCTCTCTTTATAAAATGAAATAGCCTAATATGAGGATGGCATGGCAAATTAAAAAGTTATATTCTTGGTATTCTCGGGTGGCTGCCGTTAGCAAACGCTGAAGTTTTCTTTTCATTTCCTTTCTACGTTGTACGTCTGTTTTGGAAAGAACCTGGTGGATGGACCACTTGGGCTTGGGAGCTCCAATTCAAACTCGAAACACCGTCATACAGAACCAACCAAAGTCATTCCGGTTCCGGATTGATTAGGGGTCTAATGTCCCATATTTATGCACATGGACCTTGAGGTGAACCTTGAGGACCTATTTATGTAAATGGATCTGTGGTTACATAAGTTAAGGCAGTGGTTCCCAAACTTTTTCACCGCGTAACTCTTCAGATGTGTAAACTTCTGCGGAAAAATTTTATATCTTTAGAGCTTCTTTGAATTTTATAATAATAAAAAAAATTCCAAAATAAATGAAAATATTTATTAATATAATGATTAATAAATAGAACGAACCATTCTCGTATAAGTTGGATTTTTAAACAGAGATCTTTCAACAGATGAAATCCCCTTAAAATTAAAAGACCACATTTCAATTTAATGGAATCTATGTTTTAAATCAAAAATATATCTCATATATTATAACCAGTTTCTGACAGTTTAATCTTCAAGTCAGATAATCAGCATTAACACCTTGCTTACGGGTGGGGCAAGGTAATCCCAAACGGAGAACCTCCTCTCAAAAAGACACAGGTATTTGACATACCCTATACTAAACAGTTCGATCCCCCTTTGCAAACATTGGTGTCCATGGACGTCATTGTTATTGAAATGAAACATGAAATACGCAAAGCTGGAAAATCAAAAGCAGTTCAAATGAAAACATTTGATGTGGGCAGCGCATGACCTTTCACACAGACTCAAATTCATTTTATTTTTTAAAATCCATTATATTGAGTTTAATTGCACAAACTAACACAGTTGCATATTTGAAATTATGTCCATTTGGCAATTGCAGTACATCTTCCTCATTTGGCAACATTAATACATTTTCAAGCGTCGCCAGCTCCTCCAAATTTTAAAATATAAAAATATCTTGAGAATGGTTCATCCAGGAGTTGTGCTCCAGGCAATAGTATCCTGGTAATAGTGCTACATACACTATTACCAGGTAGCTGTATATTTGACGGAATTCTGCAGCTGTATGTATATTCGACGGCAGCCGTATATTCCGAATTTTGACTCTTCCATTATTTTTGCAGTATATTACCAAGCAACTGTATATTTGACGGCAGCTGTATATTCCAAATTTTGATTTTTCTAATATTTTGCTGTATATTACCAGACAGCTGTATATATTCAACAGAATTCTGCAGCTGTATATTCGACGAAATGCTGCAGCAGTATATTCCGAATTTTGACTCTTTCAATATTTTTGCTATATATTACCAGGTAGCTGTATATTCGACGGAATTCTGCAGCTGTATATTCGACGTCAGATGTATATTCCGAATTTTGATTCTCCCATTAATTTTGCTGTATATTACCAGACAACTGTATATTCTACGGCAGCTGTATATTCCGAATTTTGACTCTTCCATTATTTTTGCTGTATATTACCAGGCAGCTGTATGTTCAACAGAATTCTGAAGCTGTATATTCGACGGAATTCTGCAGTTGTATATTTGCCGACAGATGTATATTCCGAATTTTGACACGTTCAATAATTTTGCTATATATTACAAGGTAACTGTATATTCGACGTAATTCTGCAGCTGTATATGCGACGACAGCTGTATATTCCGAATTTTGATTCTTCCAATATTTTTGCTGCATATTCGATGAAATTTAATAGAGTGGTTATTTTCAGTTAAAGCGTTGCAAGTTCGAGTTTTAAACAAGTAAAATTGAATGGGTTTTTTCGCATTTAGCTTCGAATATCCAAGTTCAAATCTTATCATTGAACTGTTCACATGTATTTTATGTTGTATTGAGTTGCTCACGAACATTAGTAACTTCCTTTGCTTACGGGACTGCGTAGAGGGGAATAGAAACCACTCCGCGTTTTTACCCGATCCCATCAGACGTTTAAGACACAAAAAAAAGTGCCGATAAACGCAGCGTCAGCTGGTTTCAATCATGCGAATGCGAACGTCATACTCACCCCCCTCATTTTTCTCTCCCCATCTACTGATTTTAACTTATTTACTTATTCATCGAAACTCAATTTCTCTTTCCCCGCGGTTTTATTAGGTCCTCGTTGGGCGCGATCGGTGCAAGCGAAAAGTCCGATCAAAAACACCTGCCGAGACGCGGATGGAAATTCATCATTTTCGTCATGTAAAGAAGATCTCGAAGGGGGCGTTGAAATTTCATTCTGTGTGGAAATTTTAAGCTGCATACATATGTAATAAAGTTTTTGTATTACTTTCCTTATATACATAGAATAAATGTATAAGGAAAGTATTGTGACGGACGGGGTCAAAAATTCGAATTCGAGTCTTCGACGGGAGAGCAAGTTTCAATCATCCCTGATTACGATTCGAATATTTTTTAGATGATGTCTGTGTGTGAAAGTATGTGTGTGTGTGTGTGTGTGTCAGTGAGTCTGTAGAGAAGATATCCCACGAACGCATTAAGCGATTCGAATGAAATTTGGTACAACATTATAATCCGTAAATACTGGAAGCCAATTGTTTTTAAACACAATCGAATGTTCAGAACCACTCTAAATTTTCGAGTGAAATTTTGAAAAAATCATCAAAAAATCAAACCCTTTAATAAAAGAACGCAAATATACATTTCTTATATAATTTTTCCTCAGAAAACTATTGTCATAAATTTTAGAACGCTAGCATGAACCGAGATATTGCATATTTATCAAATAAATTTATAAAGGAATCCTATAAATTAAAAAAAACATATTAACTGTTGAGAAACATGTTCACTTTTCATATGTAATATCATACGATAAATTTGGTAACATTATTCTCGTGGATCTAGCTCTTTCCATTCATGAGAAAAGATACTTTGAGTAATAATTTTGTATTTGAACGCCAATAATTATTTATCTATAGGAATAACTTATTTCTCCGTCCATAACGCTTGGCAAGAGTTTGGCGGCGAATTTGGCGCAATGCCGTCAACTTGGCGACTTTTTAAAATGTTGCCAAATTAACGAAACTTTCGCCAAATGGATAAAAATGACGCTAAATCAATGAAAATGACGACCAATTAACGAAAATTCAATATCCTGGAAAGAATATAAATGTCTACTATAAGAATAACTTATTTTTTATTACTGTAAAAGTAGTAAATTCATTACATTATATGAGGAAAGTCATGTGCAACCCACATCATTTTTTTTTTATTTATTTATTTGACAAAAAACTACACCCGTATAATACGAGAATCAGTGACACCACTAGTACTAAGAGTGTTACGTGACGGATAAGGTTGCAGAGTCCTTATCAACAGTAAGACTTGCAATTTCGTCCCAGTAGCTTAACTGTAGACAGGTCCTGATCCAGCCAAATTGGGATCCAGAGCCTGGTGCTGATTCGGGGTCTAGAGCCTGGTGCTGATTCGGGGTCCCTATACGCATACCTAACACATGCAAAACATCAACACATAACAAATTTGGAGCTTAGGATCACAACCCCAAATTTTGGACATGTAGAAAACTCCCAAACATTTTATTTCAAAGTAATATATGACTTTAAGGGATGTATAATATTTAAAATTACCACATATTTTATAATTTAAAATAAAAACTAATATTACCAGATGTAAATTAATTTAAAAATTATTTCCTCTTAAATGTTTTATCGCATACAAAATTTAAGGGGTCAATAAAAATTTGGGGGCCCAAGATAGCGACCCCAGAGGCCCGTGCGTTAATCAGGCCCTGACAGGAACTGCCTCGACTAGGCAGTTCCAAAATCCAGGATTCCGTTTGCGATTGGGGCAGCAAAGTTCTTTACAAGGTCCCCAAGAAACATAGCACAGCGCAAGTCGGGCTATTTGAAGCCCACAATAAAGTAATATTTTCTCAATTTAATTGTAAAATAAAAGTATTTTATTGTTATTATGACAATTAAGTTATTTATAACTAAATAAACCCATTTTCATGATAAATATGAGAACAATTTTACACAAAATAACCATTACGTGTTCAATATACATAAAACTGTTTCTCAAAGTTTGAAAAACGCGGATATCCTATCAAGCGCTAGGTTGGAGCCGGTTCGAGGGTAAACGCATGCGCATACTTTAACGATGATTTCACTGTACAATAGCTTTCAATTCGCAGTGGAAAACAGCACACGAAGTGCAAATGATATAAAGTTCTAGTACTTGTCTAATACATGTGATAAGTGTCTATTTTAACACGTTTTGGAAATAATTTTCATGCGATTACCTATGACTGATAAAAATTTAAGTAAAACTACTGAAGCTAAAGGAAAGGGATAGAAGTAGCTAAAAGGAATAGCTAAAGAAATAATAGATAAAATGAATAGCTAAGGAAATAATAGCTAAAAGGAATAGCTAAGGAAATAATAGCTAAAAGGAATAGCTAAGGAAATAATAGCTAAATGGAATAGCTAAGGAAATAATAGCTAGAAGGAATAGCTAAGGAAATAACAGCTAAAAGGAATAGACAAGGAAATAATAGCTAAAAGGAATACATAAGGAAAAAATAGCTAAAAGGAATAGCTAAGGAAATAATAGCTAAAGGAAAAGAATAGAAATTGTAGAAAATACAAAGGAAAATTAAGTCCTTTAATTTCTAAAAATGCCCTCCTAAAATTAAAATTTTGGGGACTAGAAATAAAAGTTTGTCCTCCAAAATTTTGGTTTTCTTAAAAAAATTTTTGGGGGCGGATAGCTTAAATTTGGGGGCTCAAAACTACTGCTACCTAAAAAAAAACATTTTCTTAAATGATTATTTTTTGTGGGTCAAAACTAGAATTTTTGACCACAAAATTTTAGATTTTAAGGACTCTTTTATATATTTTGATTAAGGAATTGACATTCCTAGTTACGCCCCTGGCTGGAAGCTTATAGTCCTGCATTAAAATACTATGAACGCCGTGTATACTAATACAGGGTGCAGCAGAAAGAACTTTCTGATTTGGCAGAAGCGTTGCTTCGCTCATAGTAGAGGTACAGCAGCGGGCATGGTCCCTTTTGAAATGTTTGAGCATGCCATTTTTAGTTACCGTCATGGCTTGGAGCGGAGAGAAGTTTGCGGTGTTGCAGTGACAGTAATGTCTGAGCGCTATTGTGAATTGCCTGAGAATTTTCTCCATCCAAAAGTTAACGGTTTACTCAACTATCATGATTCGCAAGATGTATGGTTTCAGCAAGATGGAGCCACGTCGCATACCTCTAGAACGTCACTTCGAATTCTCAGAAACATGTTTTCGGGCCACCTTGTTTGTCTCTTTACGGGGTGATATCGGTTGGCCACCGCGTTCGCCGGATTTGGCCGCATGTGATTTTTTCTGTGGAGCTCCTCCTTTTTCTGTGGAGCTATCTCAAATCAAAAGTGTACCAACACCGACCAACAAATTTGCAAGCACTTAAGGCAGCAATTACGCAAGAAATCACGGCGATTCCGCAGGACAGGGTCCGCAGATCACTGCAAAATTTCCGAAACAGACTTCAAAATTGCATCGACAGTGACGGTCACCATTTAACTGATGTACTCTTCAAAACTTAATGGATAACAATGGCATACTGTGTACTTCTCAAGTATAAAATATTTCATTCTCTATCTTACTTTGTATTTTTTTTATTGTCGTTCCAAATCGGTACGCTCTTTTTGCCGCACCCTGTATTAGGAGCAATGACCATAGTTAGCTGCTGATTTAAGAAATAATTTTGAAATACGATGATTATAAATGTCTGCTGTGCGGCCGGTGTCCATCAATTAACCGAGCACGCCCCGGGTAATGATAGATACCAAAATTCAGAACGTAGCAACAGTAAATGGAGAAAAAAATCTCAAGTTATACGTCCACTGCCCTCAAGAAGAGAAAATCAATAATTTAGACTATATTAATTACGAATTTGCGCAAAAGCTCTATCTAGAATACTTCCCAAGGAAAAAACAGTTTTCAGTGGATGTATGTGGAGATATATGAAACATGAATAAACTAGTTTTATAGTGATGCGTGTGTGTATGCGCGTCTCTGCGTGCGTGTGCTTGTCTGGCAATATTTTTAAAGGCGCTATGTTGCCAAATAAAAATGCTTCACAACTGTCCATTGGATGTCCTACTATACAAAACGCAAGCAATGGCGTGGATCAGTTTTGAAACCTGATTCTCTCTCGCTTCATGCTCTTCATCCCTACCTACCACCCACGTTAGTCCCTTGAAAAGAATAAACATGCAACGTCTCTTTCCTCTCCACTACACTACAAGCTGTTTTTCTCGCCTCAGATTCTCTTTCATCCGTCATTTTCTTTGACCCAGACCGTCCGATCTACCCGAAGATGTAAAGTAATATTTGGACGGCTAGGAAGATCCAGTCAATTTAGATCGGAACCCAATGGGGGCGGCATTCACAAGGACCGTACCCTTCTTTCCCTACCATCAACCTCTCAGAAGGATTTACTTACCCATAAATTTGATGTGCCCGTACTCCGAGTAAACACGATAATAATTTGAGCAGAACCGAGAATTCAACTCAGATCGCCCGAGTGCAATTCCTGTGGGCTAACCACTGGGCTGTCCCACCCCTTCTTCCATGCTTGGAGCACGTTGGTGCCGTGAAAGGACGGGCGTTACTGTCAAGGACGAACTTTAATGTCCTTCATAAACTTGACTGATGTTTTAAACTTCGCCTATGTCGCGCCAAAACATGAATTTCTGTCTTTCATTCGATGAAGAGATTGAAGCCAAACGACGCAAAGCTAATTTCTAGAGCCTGTTGTATTCTTATCTCAATGGTCGTTTCAGCTAGAAAATTTGAATAAATATCCAAGTCAAATGTTTATTTGTGCGATGTAAGTTAGATCAATATATTGCGAAATATATGAAGAAAAACGATAACGAGTCTATAAGAAAAAGCGCTACCTATACTACTTGATATAGAAAATGCAACACCATGAAGCTTTGGCCGTATAATTATGCAAATTGCGAGAAAACGCAGCTGACCGGTGTATCTCAAATGCAAACAGGTCACGTGATTAGAGAGCGGGATAAAAGGTATGGAAACGGTAGATGAGCCAACATTGTTACAATCTGTTGCCTGCGGAAACCCGTTTTCCATGCTGTTTTTCGTTTCAGAAGACACCTCTTGTTGAAGAGATACCTGGTTGGCGACGAAGCCCATTCAGCATTTGGATGGATCATGCGAGGGAATTCAGTTTAGGCCTACGTATGGCTGGGTGGTCTTACTGGCGTATAGCTGCTGAAACACGAGTAGATGCGTCTCATGTACAAAGGATTTGGAGAAGATGAATTGAAGGACATGTGATTCGTCGTAGTGGTGCAAGTCTATCCAGATTCACTCAGCACGCGTTGATCGAAGCATTCAAAAGCATGCGATGACGGCCCCACAAACGACGACAGTCGACATTCGGCAGAAATTGGAGGGTATATTGAATGCTCGAATATCAGCGAGACCAGTTTCTCGACAATTGGTCGAAAGCAGCTTGCACTCAAACCACCTTTTACGATGACTGCCATTGACGACCAGACATCAACATGAGAGATTGCAATGGTGTCAAGTCCGAGCCTCTTGGAAGACTGAATGGGCAGGGTAGTGTTCGGCGATGAGTCTGGGCTTTGTTTGTTGAATAACATATTGTATTGTATTATCCTTTTGGAATTAATATCACATATTTATATCATTTCCGTCTGTGTGTCCTTTATATCATCACACTTTATTCGCTCTTTCATGATGTTGCATTTTCTGTGTCGGGTAGTGTACATCGGATTTTTATGAGTAATAAAGCTTGATCCAGCACAACATGACTTACAAGACCTAAAAGCAAGAAATATGTTCATAGAAACGTCTATGAATATTATTACTTTCCTCATATACATAATGTATAAGGAAAGCATTGTGACGGGGTCGAAAATTCGAATTCGAGTTTTCGACGGGAGAGCACGTTTCAAGCATCCCTGATCACGAATCAAACAATTTTGAAGTGATGTATGTATGAGTGTGTGTGTGTGTGTGTGTGTGTGTGTGTGTGTGTGGGTGTGTGTGTGTGGGTGTGTGTGTGTGTATGTGTGTGCGTCAGTGAGTCTGTGGAGACGATAACTGACGAACGAATGGACCGATTCGAATACAATTTGGTACAAAAATCACAATCCGTAAACACTGGAAGCTTATTGTTTTTATACGCAATCGAATGTTCATAACCCCCCCTAAATTTTCGAATGAAATTTTGAAAACATCAAAATCGCTAATAAAGTTACGCAAATAGACATTTCTTATGTAATTTTTCATTAAAAAACTATTGACATAACTTCTAGAACGCTAACATGAACCGTTCTCGAGATATTGTACATTTTTCAAAAAAATTATCAAAAAATCATATAAAATTAAAAAAAATATATATCCTATTCAGAAACATGTTCACTTTTCATATGTAATACCATGCGATAATTTGGGTAACATCATTCTCGTGGATCTAGCTCGTTCCATTCATGAAAAAAGATACTTTAAGTAATACTTTTGTATTTGAACGCCAATAGTCATTTATCTGCTGTTAGATTAACTTATTTCTTCGTCCATAACGCTTGGCGAGATTTTGGCGACAAATTTGGCGGAATGCCGCCAACTTGGCGACTTTTTAAAATGTTGCCAAATTAACAAAAATCTCGCCAAATGGATAAAAATGACGCTATATCAATGAAAATGACGACTAATTGTCGAAAATTCAATATCTTGGAAAGAATATTAGTATCTACTATAAGGAAAACCTATTTTTTTACTGTAAAAGTAGTAAATTCATTACATTATATAAGGAAAGTCATGTATTGCCCACATCAGATTTTTTTTCTATTCTAACATGTTAAAAAATTTAGCTCTGTCCTATTTTCATTAGTTTTAAAAGTTGTGTACAAACTTTTTACTTTCATCGATACTTTTCTCTTTACACAGATTACATAATACGATAAATATGTAAGAGCGTGATCCAATTATTTCTATGTGTAACGATAATTCCTTTTAGCAGATACTAGACGTTTTCATCATAAAAGGAAGGTTCTTTCAAGAGAACTTTCTACAGAAATTCAATTACAATTTCGGAGAATTGGAAGCTAAATTAATATTTAAGTTATGCAGCAGTTTTAATTAAACATATATGACTCATTACCATTTTAAAGGAAATAATCATAAAACATAAAACTAAAAATTTGCGAGCTCTTCTCGTTGCAAAGAGGAGAAATAAAGCAAGGAAGTCATTAAAATTGGAAAATCTTTAGTTGAATAAACATCAGGCATTTAATGTATTATATTTACACTACTCCCAACTGAAATCGCAGCACCATGAAGAAATTTAAGTATCCTTATAAAATTTCCAGAATATAATTGTAACTTGAGGATGTGCAAATGATCAAAAAATCATACCTGGAAAATGATAGCATGGAAATTTATTGACATTAGATCAATATGGAATATTGCCACCGTGAGCGGCTATGCAGTATTAAATACGAAGAGTCATCCCGTCAGTGAAATGGTCAATGGTGTGGTGAGGAACCTCATTCCACCCTGTATGCAATTGGGCTTTAACTGAACATGGTTTGCTGGAATTGAGAGTTCTCCTAATCGACGACCCATGTTGTCCCAAATATGCCCAATTGGTGACAAATCCGGAGAATATGCTGGCCAAGACAGGATATCAAAACCTTGTAGGGTATTTATAGTTACCCGTGCAGTATGTGACCTGACATTATCCTGCTGAAAAAGCAGTCTAGGCCTGGTTGGCAGATATGGCTGTACCACAGATCTCACAATGTCAGAGACGTATCGTTGTGCTGTGATACTGTATTCGTTCCCCAAATGTTATACCACCCCATACCATGGTACCACTTAGGGCGGCTGTGTGGAGATTGATGGAAAAGGATTCCTGGTGGCGTTGTTTAAAGTGCCGCCATAAGCGAGTACGGCCATCTAGCATGCCAAAACAGAATCGTGATTCATCCGTGAACAGAATGTTTCGCCAATCTGTCGACTAATTGTATCTCATTTGACACCACTGGAGGCGACGTAACAGGTGAAGACGTTGAAACGGTAGGTGTCGAAAAGGTCGTCTACCTCGGAGTCCTGTAGTCATTCAAGCGGTTTTGAATTGTTTTCGGCGAAACCACTTTACCTATAGTGTGGGATAAATGTCATTGGAACACAGTTGTTGTGGTAAACGGCTCCTGCGCAACGCTTCTCAGCCACATACGATCTTCACGTTGTGTGGTACATCTAGAAGCTCCAATACCTAATATTCGTGTTGTTTGCTGTCTCTCACGAGCCGTATCACACACCGCTGAACTGCTCACATCACCACTCAATAGTTCAGCGATCCTTCGAAAGATCCTTCCACCCTCACGTAAAACAATAATTTGTTGCAATTCCGTTGACGACAACTGAACGTATGCGGTACGTTGACGTACGCTTGGCTTACTGTGATGATTTTTACAACCTGAAACCAATGAGGCTGCAATTTAGCTCTGATATCGCTCCTCCTTGATCTGACGCTTTTATGCTGCTCCGCAAGGAGGAGCGTTACGTCACTATGTGTCACTTTGTGCAACGAAACTGTTATCATATGCATATATTGCCTTGGTGTTTCCATTGCCTGATTTACATAAAGCCACACCTACAACTTTATGGTGTTGCGATTTCAGTTGTGAGCAGTGTAATTATTAGTTCACTGTTCTTAACTAATTTTGCCACTTAAATTATCTTCCCAGAACATTTTTTAAGTTTTCAACAAAGGTTTTTCATGTATCCACTTATATAACTGTGTAGTACAATAGAGCAACCAAAACATTTAAGCAATCCAAAACGAAATGCCTCTTTAATAAGGTATTAAAATGGGATTGTATTGGAACAATAACATATCATATGAATAACAACTGACGTTTTAAACTACAGACTGAAATGTGTTTAGTTTGATAAGAGCAGGTAAGCTAAGTTAAGTATAGAGTACAAAGTGAGTATAATTACGAAAGTAGCTTTTTCAAGATATATATACTATTACAAATACCTAAAATGTCTTATTAATTTCGCCATTTACTAATTTTGCTATTTACGTATAGTTAGTTTTTTCATACATTCCGTTATATAACTGTGTAGTTTGCAATTAAACAACCAACTGACAATTTAGAAGATTTAAGTAAATACATTTCTTAAACAATCCAAAACGAAATGCCCCTTTAATAAGATATTAAAATGGATTGTATTGGAACAATAAAATATCAAATGAATAGTAATTGGCGTTTTAAACTACAGACTGAAATGTGTTTAGTTTGATAAGACCAGATGAGATAAGTTAAGTATAGAGGACAAAGTGAGTATAATTACGAATGTAGCTTTTTCAGGATATATATACTATTTCAAATACCTGAAATATCTTATTAATTTTGCCATTTACTAATTTTGCTATTTACGTATAGTCAGTTTTTTCAAGCATTCCGTTATATAACTGTGTAGTTTGTAATTAAACAACCAACTGACAATTTAGAAGATTTAAGTAAATAGATTTCTTCCAAAATATTCTCCATAGATTCTTCCATAGATTCAATCCAAAACGAAATGCCCCTTTCATAAGGTATTAAAATGGATTGTATTGGAACAATAAAATATCAAATGAATAGTAATTGGCGTTTTAAACTACAGACTGAAATGTGTTTAGTTTGATAAGACCAGATAAGATAAGTTAAGTATAGAAGACAAAGTGAGTATAATTATGAAAGTAGTTTTTTCAGGGTATATACATACTATTACAAATACCTAAAATATTTTGCTACACTCATTTTTCTACAACTAATTTTGCCATTCACGTTTTTTCTTTAATTAACTACACTAATTTTGCCATTCACGTATAGTCTTCAAAGAACATTCGTGAAGTTTTCAATAAAAGTTTTTTCATGTATCCCGTTAGATAACTGTGTAGTTTAGAATAGAACAACCACTTGACATTTTGGAAATGTTCTCAAATACATCCTTTAAACAATCCAAAACAAAATGCCTATTTAATTAGATATTAAAATGGGATTGTATTGTAACAATACAATATTGTATGAATAGCAACTGGGGTTTAACTACAGACTGAAACGTCTTCAGTTTGATAAGACCAGATGAGATAAAGTATAGAAGGCAAAGTGAGTATTATTATGAAAGTAGCTTTTTCAGGATATACATACTACCACAAATACCTAAAATATCTTCATAGTATATTGCATGTCCCTGAAGAAAAATGGCAGTAACCAGCAACCTTTGTTATTAGTTGAAGGTTCGAGTCTCTTGAACTTGGCTACAAATTCGGTCACCTTCGTAAATTTGGCGATATATCATTTGGTGTATATGTCACAGTCATCCGTGCAACTGCCCCAAAGCATTCTAAGGTGAACTAGACGGTATGTGTATTAATTAACAAAAGGGGGTATATAAGCGGGTCATTGTTTAGTTGGGTTGTAGGAGTGATGTGATTCAAAGTGAATTGTAAATAGGACAGTATCTTGAAAATAGATTCTGTTTTTGTAAATGAGTTGAACATTTATTGGCTGCTTTCTAAAGAGTTATTAGCTATAAGCTGTTTCTGTTTAAACTTGCTGGTGTTTCTAGTGAAGCTTTGGCTAAGGAAGATATGAACAACGTATTAATAAGCTACCTGGTAGTTATTTTGCTACTTTGCAAATTAGCTAAAGTGTTATTAGCTGTACACTGTTTCTGTTTACACTTACTGGTGCTTTTAGTGAAGCGTTAGCTAAGGAAGATATGAGCACCACAAAACACAAACAATATAAATATGCAGCACACAGCTAAGATACTATATCAGCTTAATCGGGGTATAAGAACTAACCCGAAGTCATAAAATATGCATACATAGAAGAAACAGTAGGGTATTTGTATATACCCAACACGTGGATTAAGATTCCACCTAAGAGAGTCAATTACAAAAGAGCCCAGCCGGTCAGAAATATAGAACTAACGCAAAGGATTGGAATAAGCAAAATTAAAAAAAAATATCCCAACAAGATGAAAATTTGCTCAAAAACGACACATTGAATTCATGTGGGTCCGTAAGTCCTTCCGAGAGGTTGGTGGTAGGGGAAGAAGGGTACGGTCCCTGTGGATGCCTCCCCCATTGGGTTCTGGTCTAAATTGGGTGGCACTTTCCGGCCGTCTAAACGGTTGCCTTACACCTTCCTGGTAGGTCGGACGGTCTGGGTCTCAATAACAACAGCAACATTGAATTTCCAGAGATTAAGAAATGAGCAGAAAATCTTACAGGATACACAGCCAGATAATGGATAAAACTGGAGTACTGGACTAGTCATTAACTAAATTAGTAGAAATTTTCTGAACATGGAAGGTTTAAAAAAAGTCAAAACCATACACTGATGTGCATTTTTAAGTAATTTTTGCTGCAGAGATCTCAAAATGGTGGTCAAAATTGAAGCAATGCTGAGCAATTAAATATTTATAAACTCATATTATTAAATACTCATATGTTTTGTTATAGTTTTAATGTTTCTTAGATTTTAGAGCACATTTAGTTTCACCAATATAAAATGTTCTCTAAATGCTTCAACTATAAGAATTTTCAATAGGAACTTTAAGATTAACAAGAAAGTTCAATCATGCTTAAAGCATTGATTAAGAAACACTTTCCAACTTCAATGCAAATTTATTTAAACATGTCTAAAATGTAATACATTTCTCGGTAATATTTTAAAACTTCTCACAATACTACATTGATTTATTATAGTTGAAAACTTAAACATTCATCCAAAAAAATGAATTTCATTCAAATGACGGCATTGAAATATAAATTACCTGGTTTAAACATCTCTAAAATGTGATATATTACTCGGTAACAATTTTAGAATTATCATAATACCACGATAATTTATTATATTTAAAAACTTCATCGAAAACAACTGAAATTCATTCAAATGACGTCATAGAAAAAATAACACGCCTGGCTCTCTCTAAAAAAGCAGCATTTCATTCATAAATAATTTCCCATTCATGTCATTCATCACAATACTATAATAATTTATTTTATTTAAAAATTAAGACCATGGAGCTATAAGTAATTCAACTCTATGCTTAAAACTTCATCGCAAAAAATCGTCCTTCTCTCGGTAAAGTCAATGAATATTTCTTTCATATCAGCTATGCAGACCCCATGAGCTAAATTCTTTTGCATTAAAAAAATACAGCAATTCCTATACAACTCATCCTACATAGTTTGCTGTTTACATTCCATATAAGTGAAAAATAGGCTTCGTTAGAGAAATAATCAAAGTTGGATGCTCATTTAAACTCAAATATATTGTCATTGCGTTGTTTCAGTATGTAGATGCACAGAATTTAAGCGAAAATAAAGAGGTTTTACGACGAATACAACACTCAATATGAATTAAAAAGAACTTTAAAAATGACGATTTTGAGACAAGATGGATGCCGTATTATATTTTGAAGTTGGTCACGTGATCGTTTCATATCATGGTCACGTGATCGCTTCATGTAAGAGGTGTAATTATTATTTTAATTTTTATTTAAAAAACTACTGAATATATTTCGCTGAATTTTTTTTATATATTTTATGGAACAATTTGAATATTACCTAAAATTTTCGAAGCAATTTGTGAAATTTAAATCCGCTTAAAAAATGTTTGAAAAATTTGGTCCCGTTGGGTTCAATGTATTTCATTTTTTCAACCCGGGTTCAATCCAAAACTAATTGGGTGATATTATTTATTTCTATTCCCATAGGTCCTACAGACCGTCTGAACAACATACTAAAATTTCATTTTGATTAAGTCATTTTTACGGCAGTTATCGTGCTAACGGACAGACAGACAGACAGACAGACAGGCAGACAGACAGACAGACAGACAGAATGAACAAAGTCATAAACACTTTTCAACTTTGTTGTAAAGTGTTAAAAACCTTAATTTATTAATTAGATTAAACACAATATTGAAATTTAATATTAAGGAGTTCAGTAATATGTTGACTGATTTTGGAAAAGTGGTAAAATAATAGTATTGTTGAAATCATTTTCAAAAAAAAGTTTACTGAAAATTTTCGGAAATTTTTGAATAGCGCGATTAATAATGCTATTAGAAAAACCAGAATCGACAGCAACAGCTTTTAAATAATTGATCTGGGATATTTTGGTTTTCTTGCACCGACAAAGGGGATAGAGCGTATCCTCCAAAAAAATGTATGTTGCATTTTCATTTCATTTTATTTGTGCTTTAACACATTGCTCAAATTTTCCGTATCCTTTTCATAAAGTCTTTTTACTTTCCCTGCAATACATGGTAATATATAGGGAAAGTATTGGAATCATGCCGAAAACCACAACTCGAGTTTTTGGCGGATCTACGCGTTTCAAGACGTCTACAATACGAAAAAAAATTTTATCGTGACGTCTGTGTGTGTGTGTCTGTCTGTCTGTGAAGATTTTGTATCCACTCTAACTAAAAAACTAATTGACTGAATTTCAAAAAATGTGGTAGGTGAGTCTCTTGTGGGCGAATCTGGTGCTGATTAGTTTTGGTCACGATTCGGGATGAAAGAAATCGCCTTTTATTTTGCGAAATGCCCGCAAAAGCCTGTATCTACTCTAGATAAAAAACTAATGAACCGAATTTCACAAAATTCGGCAAATAAGTCGCTTGTGGGTCACAATGGTTCAGATTAGATTTTGGTATGATTCGGAAAAAAATAACTTGCCCTGTTTTGCAAAATAGCATGCAAAAATCGTCAAAATCTAACATAAAAAACTATGTATGCTCAAATATATCCATTAAATGCTCGTTTCATACGTAATTTTTAACGAAGAAAAGAATAAGATCGACCCCATTATACTAGGACTAGCCGTTCTTCAGATATTTTAGTTTTTTCGTATTTTCTCTACGTCACCTTTGAAAATAAGTCCGGTTACCAAATGAGAGCGAAAATTGAAAAAAAAGTGAATTAAATTTAAATAAAAAATCTGATATGGGCAACACATGACTTTCCTTATATAATGCAATGAATTTACTACTTTTACAGTAAAAAAAAACAGATTATTTTTATAGAAGTTATTTATATTCTTTCCAAGATATTGAATTTTCGTCAATGAGTCGTCATTTCCCATTTCGTCATCATCAATGAGTCGTCTTTGATTTAGCATCAATTTTATACATTTGGCGAGTTTTCCGTTGTCATGTCGCAATTCTGCGCCATGAGCCTTTTTGTATTTTCTGCGAGAGAAACATCCTTCTCTCCGTTCGTGCCAGTACAGTGTTTTACTAACACTTGTTTCCATTGAAATTACATTAAAAAGCGCATTTCGTCGAGAAAGCGTTGGATTGTCTAGACTTAGTGTCGGGCCGTGGAGCGTGACGTATTGGATGTGTAGTTGCTATGTGAGCGCGCCGTCCAATCAGGAAGAGGCGCATTTTTGCGAAAGAGAACTTGCGTGGGCTCAGAGGACCCATTTTTCGCTCTCTTGGTGCTGAAATTTTTCGACTGAAAGGTCGCATCGAAGGTTTTGTCTAAATTTTAGACAAAAGGCTTTGGCCAAAATGGCTTGCCGTTCATCTGGAGCTGAAGAAGAGGAGCCTGGAACCTTTCATTAATTATCCTGATGCAAATTTATTCTAAATTATATTTTTTTTATTCCAGGAACATTCCGATGACGACTCTGGAAATTGAGAGCGTAGAATGACGGTTTTGTTCAATTCGAGGCATTGTATACGGAAGTTCGGGTTCTAAAGATTTTTGGAATCTACGTTGGTTTCGCCCTGTGAACTTTTTGAATTACCAGCTAAAAAAACCCGTGATATTTTGATGTGAAACGGAGCACCAAATTTGTTAATCTTGTATCAAGGTAAATTTTCTTTTTCCGGAAACAATGTTTCCGAAATGGCACTGGCATGATGAAATTAAAATTAATAACTAAAATGGCTCATATCAAAATATTTAAAGTTAAATTGGGAAAAGATTTAAGATCGTATGTTTATACATAATTTGAATACTTGTTATGCAACATATATATTTTTACCAGAGCATTGTTGAGTGTGTCTAATAAGTGAAGCTCTGAAGTTTTATTTATAATTGAAAGTAAAAATGCAAATGTTGAATTCTTTGAAAAATCTAAAAATAAATCAATATTTAAGTTTGTGTTAAAATGAGCCTGTTTATTTGTGTCTGCATATTTTACTTTACTCATTGTACATCATTTAGGATTAATTCTCCTAAACTGGGAACTCCTTTAAATCTTGAACCTGGTGTTATTGCTGATACATTTTTGATGGTAAACATGTTAAATTCATGTCTCTTGGGCATTTTGAAATTAAGTTCACAAGTTGTGGGTGGTGGAGTCAGTAGGTGCTGTTTGTACTGACCCAGCTCCCACAAATTGGTGCCGTATCCCTTCCCAGAGTATTACAGTGAGTGAAGTATAAATTTATGAAAAAGTGCAAATTTTTTTTATTGTGATTATATATTGCAGTAATAACATGTCGAAGTAAGTGGAAAATTATTTTGTGGTGCAAAATATTTGAGTTTAATGGGCATGAAAATTTTTGTTTATGTGTCATAAAGTTGAAAGTGCAAAAAGCACAGAAGCCCATATGCACCTGATTATATGTGTAATTGAAAAATATTTGTTGCATATATTTCTCAAATTCATATGTCATACACACAAAATTTTATGTGGAAAAAGTAAATTTAAAAATTTCAAGAACACATACATTAACTTAAGTGCACACATATTGGTCTCTTGTTGCTGTGCTAATGCAAATATATTAAAAAGAAAGGGAAAATTTTTTTTTTCTTTGACATGTTTCACATACAATTGGTTGCTCACCTATGTTGACAGAGGTGATTAGTCGTCCAACACTAACTTGACTCGACACTGTATTATCAATACAAGCTTGAGTTGACAGATTCACATACACTGATTGTATATCAGAATTACTGGCATTTATCACATACAAATATCATAATCAGTGGCCACAGTCATCAGCGTTTTGGGCTTACTGATGGTTATAAAAATCAGAGTTGTTGGCACATTCACATACAATATTGTTGTTTTTCCTACTATTACTTGGCTGGACACTGCATTATCACACAGAATTCAGTGGGTGTTTTCTGACATTATCTTCACATACAAATTATTTTGCTGGTTGCAAAAGTGCTGGCAACTTCACAAATATTGTGTTTCTGACTTGCTCTTCACAAGAACTGTGTTACTCAATGGATCAAGTCAGATTCTCTTGTTGATCACATATTGGTGAAAGTGAAATCATTTTTCCACAATAAACTGTGTTTCGTGATAAATTTGAATCTATTTGGTGAAAAACCTTGTGAAAAAAAAAAAAAAAAAAAAAAAAAAAAAATGCCTAAATCTAGAAATACGAGAGCAAGCAGGAGTAGTGACTCCTCTGCACAACCTGGTTCACGAAACCGTGTGCCTTCGGTGTCTCCGCCACGACTTTCTCCAAATTCTGGCAGATCAGCTTCCGCTGTCAGAGACTCTAACAAAGTGAAGGTCGGAATTGGATCACAGTTCCTTGGATCCATTCCAAGTTTTGCTGGCAATGCAAATGAATCTTTTCACGAATTTTTGGAGAAATTTCTTCTGGTTGCTGAACATGCCGAGTGGTCTAATAAAGACAGAATTTTCGTTCTGAAGTTGAAATTATCTGGTCGTGCAGAAAGACTGATTAAATCTATCCCGAAGCTAAACCAAAGCACGAATTTTTCAGAATTAGTGAATACACTCAAGGACAATTTTATGAAAAAAGAAAATATTGCCAAAAATGTCGCTTCCCTGGTAAACTGTAAACAAATGACAGGGGAAAGTGTTCGTGATTATGCAAATCGAATAGAGGCTGAATCGTATGTTGCCTTTCCGCAAGATGTTGTGTCTGATAATGAAGATTCCTTGAGAACTGCTATTTTGCTCAACTCTTTTAAAAAGGGGTTAAAAAGCCTTTTTAGAAAAGCCGTCTTATCTGCAAATCCACAGTCATTTGAAGCTGCGAAAGAAATAGCCATTCTGGAAGAAGAAGTACAGAATGAAGAGCTGGAAGAAATGACAGAGGACATAAATACAGTGAGAATTGAAAAAGACACTAAACAGGAAATTGAAGAGTTGAAGAATGAATTAAATTTAAAGAAGAGGGAATTTGAGAAATTAAGAAGAAAATTTAGTGAAAATTCAGAGAAAAGGAAGAAAAGACTGAATGAAATAAGAGAAGATCTGGAAAAGAGCAATTCCAGTTTTGAAGATTCCTTCTTGGATACGCCCTCTACAAGCAGATACAATGAAAATGAATTGGAAGAGGAAGATTGGGAAGATATTCCAGTAAAGAAGAAACATAAACCATCAACATCTTTCAGAACTTCTACACCATCCAAAAGATCTGAAAGTAGAAACCGTTTCAGTCAAAGAGGAATTCCAGTTGCCTCACAGGAAGAAGAGTGGTACGTTAAAAGTCCATATCAAAATTATTCTCCAAGAAAAAATTCCTTATTCTTTAGAAGACCTTTTCGTAACAGTTCATATAGAAATTCAATTTTCCACAGAAGATATTTTTCAAATTTTAGAAATTCCTTTGATAATTATAAATCACAAAACTTCAATAATTTTGGATATAGAAGAAATAACAGATACTTTAATAGTAGATTTGGTAATAGAAGACAATTCGGAAGACAGAATTTCAGAAGACAAAATTTTCAATCTCCACTAGTTAATAGACGAAATTCTGAAGTTAGTTTTATGACTGAAAGCGAGACTCCTTGCCAAAACAATTTTCCTATTATTCAAGTTTTTGTTGAAGATGTCACACTAAATGCCTTAATCGACACTGGAAGTTCTATAAACATTATCTATAGTGATGCTTTACACAAAATCAATCCGAGAAAAGTACAATTAAAGCATACATCCACTATTCTGAGAGGAATTGGAAGTCAAAATATTTTAGTTGAGAGAAAAGCTTCTTTTCCCATGATCATTGGAAATGAAAGAGATGTGATTGAATGCTGCATTTTAAATACACCTACCCCAGGAAGGTACAACATGATTTTAGGAAGTACATTTTTACATGAGAAACAAGTGACAATTACTTATAGACATAAACGTGTAAATTTTTTGTACTGTAGTATTCCCTTTACTGAATTTACCGAATCACAAAGCTTTACTGTGATTTCTGATTATGTACAATTTAAACCAGACGAGAGTTATGCAATAAGCCATGATTTTGACAGAAGAAATTACAATTTTACAAATGATGTAGATTATAGATTCAAAGACACAAATTTTTCAAGAAATTATGAAAATAGATGTAATAATGGATATTTATTTGAACAAAACAATTTTCACAATGAATTTAGAGACGTTGATTTTAGAGATTTTGATGCAAATGGAAATGAAAGGTCAAATTATGAATGCGAAAATGATTTATATGAAAGACAGATGAATGACAATGTATATACAGACAGATTTTTGACAAAAGACAATACCAGTAACAATGAAATATCTCAGACAGATTGTGATAAACATGATGAAGGAAGTTCACAACAAAATCAGGCAATAGGGATTGCCAAAGCTTTCAACAAATGTGTTCTAAAACCATTTTCGGAAACTTTTATTAAATTAAAAAGAAATTACAAAATTGAAAAAGACACGACAATTTTGCTTGAACCTATCAATAATAAAGAATTTTCTGCAAACAAAATTTTTGTAGCCAGAAGTATCCACAAAATTCCTGAAAATGACTTTTTGTATGCTAAAGTTGCAAACCCATCTGAAAAAATTGTTTACATTAACAAAGGAATGAAATTGGGAACTTTCGAAAACATCCATGAATCTGAAATTGACATAAATAATAGAGTTGATATCGAAAACTGTATTGAAGAAAATGAAACATTTGATGCATGGGGAGGAGATTTTGATCTTAAACATATGAACTATGCACAAAAATCTTTGCTTTTAAAATTACTAAGTAAATATAAACATGTTTTTGCTAAAAATATGAAAGAATTGTCTGGATGCGACACTATTTTGCACGAAATTAATCTTGAATCTAACATACCTGTTAGACAGAAGCCATACCGCATTCCACACAATTTACAGAAAGAACTTTCACGCCAGGTAAACGAACTCCTTGATGCAAAAATCATTCAGCGCAGTACATCACCTTACAATACTCCAGTGCTTTTTGTTAAGAAACCTGATGGAAGTTACCGTTTGGTAGCGGATTTTCGAAAGCTCAATAAGATCACTATTGTTGAGAACTTTCCGATTCCAAATATATCGGAATTAATCGATAACTTGTCTGGAGCCTTGTATTTTTCTACCCTGGACCTAACCAGTGGATTTTACCAATTGTGTTTACATCCTGATGATTATCCGAAGACTTCTTTTTCAACACCTGATGGCCACTTTGAATGGACCAGAACCCCATTTGGTCTTAAGAATGCGCCTGCATCCTTTCAGAGACTCATGTCTCTGGTGCTGGCTGGCATATCTGGAATTTACATAGATGATATTATAGTTGCTTCAAGAACATTCGAAGAACATTTGAAAAAACTAGAAGAGATTTTTGTAAGATTAAGTAAACATGGTCTTAAATTGAAACCAAGCAAATGCCATTTTTTCAGAAAAACAATTAAGTATCTTGGATTTTTGGTATCAAATGGAAAAGTACAACCTGATACTCATAATTTGGAAGTTGTAGAGAAATTCAAAATTCCTAAATCAATTAAGAATGTGAGACAATTTCTTGGACTCACTGGATTCTATAGAAAATTCATAAAAGATTATGCAGAACTGACCTTGCCATTGACAGAATTATTGAAAACTAAGAATAATGAAAGTAAAAAGAAATTTATTTGGACTAATGAAGCTCAAAAATCTTTTGAAATTTTAAAGGGAAAACTTTTGTCAAAACCAATTTTGACCCTTCCAGATTTTAGAAAACCATTTATTTTACATACAGACGCATCAAATCACTCTTTAGGTAGCTATTTGTCTCAAGAAGATGAGAATAAAATTTTGCATCCAATATCTTACGCAAGCAGAAAGCTTAGTGAAGCAGAATGTAAATACAGTGTTGTCGAAAGAGAAGCATTAGCTGTTGTTTGGGCTACTAACTATTATAAACATTATTTAATTGGAAAACCTTTCACAATTTTTTGTGACCAGAAGTCACTAACATTCGTATTTAAATTAAAAGATCCTACATCTAGATTGGCTAGATGGATTGCATCCTTATCACAATTTGATTATCAAATAGTACATAAACCAGGAAAAGCAAATGTTGTTGCTGATTATATGTCAAGAAATGTAGATGAATGTACAAATACTATTAACAATATTCCACAAAGATTCGTGTCACAATATAAAGTTATAAATCAAAATGTTAATCAAAATTTTCCAAGTGTAAATCAAAATTCTCAAAGTTCTAATAATGTAAACAATACTAATAGTAGCAATAGAAGAGAATCAGAAATCAATTTGAATCCAGCAAATACAAATGAAGAAAATGAAATTTGTGCTGTTAATAATAATGAAAGTGAAATGCAAAATGAAAATAACATACAAATTGGTCAATTGGAACAGACATTTACTTGTCCTACCTTGCTCATAAGAATTAAGAATGCTCAGAAATCTGACCCAAGGTGCAATAAAATTATAGATCTCTTAGATAAAAATATAAAACCTTACCCACAAACTTTGGTATTTTTTAGAAAAGATGATATTCTGTGGTGTACTCACAAACACCCAAAGCGTAGACATCAAGAACAAGAAAGAGTTGTTGTTCCGCAAGAACTTGTGTCTGAAATTTTATGGTTACATCATGACTGTCCCACTTATGCACATTGTGGATTTAGAAGAACTTTAGCTTCTGTAAGTAGAAAATATTTTTGGCAGGGAATGTATTCCCAAACACAAAATTATGTTTCATCTTGTGAAATTTGTGTGGTAAATCGTGGCTTTAGAAATAACAAAGCACCCATTCAAAGATTTTCGAAGTCCACATATCCATTTGAGCGTATCGCCATGGATTGTGTCGGACCATTACCTATATCAAGATCTGGAAATAAATTCATATTGGTCATAACTGACTATTTTACAAGATGGCCTGAAGCATATCCCTTGGCTTCAATAAAAACTGAAGACATTTTAAGTTGCTTAGAGCACTACATGGCTCAGCATGGTATACCTAAATTCATCGTCTCGGATCAAGGGACGAATTTTGTTTCTAGAACAGCAAGATGTTTTTATAAGAAATTAGGAATAATAAAGAATACTACTACTGCCTACATGCCATCTGTAGACGGTTGTGTTGAAAGATTAAATGGTACTTTGATCAGATCCTTGAAAAATATTGCATATAACGATAAAGATAATTGGGACAATCTGATACATTTTGCTTTATTAGCACATAGAAATGCCATACATGCTTCTACGGGTGAATCGCCTGCTTATTTACTCTATGGTAGAGATTTAACAGTTCCAAATACTTTGATCACTGGATTTAAACCTCCGACATATGAATCAACATATGATTATGGAGAAGACATGAGATTCAGACTTAAAAGAACATATGAGGTAGTAAAAAGTAACTTGGAAAAAGCTGAAAATTCACAAATTTTACAACAACATAAGAAAGCAAAGATGCCCAATATTAAGGTTGGTGATTTAGTGTATCTTTACACTCCCTTTTTGCCTCAAGGCCAGTCAAGAAAACTGAGCTCTTTTAATAAAGGTCCTTTTAAAGTGATAAAACAAACATCTGCAGTGAATTTCTTAATCAGACATGTAATGAATCCCAAAAATGAACAACTGGTTCATGTGAACAGACTGACTCTTTTACCTCCAAGAAGAGAGGAATTGCAAAAATTTTCAAAACAAACTCATGAAAGTCAAAAATTGAACTCTAAGACAAATAAACTTACTCCTGTGATCACCGCTGAGAAAGACTCTGTGAAACTAAAATCTTGTTTAACAAGATCTGGAGATAAATCTCAAAACAAAAAAACTGTGAAACGAGTAAGATTTAATTTGCCAAATAAAAGGGTAAACGAAAATGCTGTTCATACTAGATCAAATTGTCGTACAAATCAAAGACAACAATATGTTCAGAGAAATAATTCAAATAACTTTGATAATAGAGGAAATGGAAGAATCATTTACAACAATAACTTTAGAAATAGTTATACACCACACCAAAATCAGTATTACATGACAAACAGAAATACACGTACACCCTATAATCTTAGGAGTCAAAGATTTTCACAATATTAAATTTTGGTTGAGTTCACAATTTTACAGAAATTAAATTTTGCAAGAAAAGATTTCATTTTAAGTTAAAGTTTATACTTGTTTAAGTTATATTTCAATATTGTCTTTTAAAATAGAATTTATGAAAAAATTGTTGTGATTTTAAAATTTATTGGAAATCTTGCATTAAGTTAAAAAAGTAAATAAGTAATTGATTTTGTGAACTATAATTTATGAATATTTATATTATAATTTAAATAATAAGTAATTTTGTTAATTAGTAATTTTGTTAACTGACTCTCCTTGGACTTTAAAATTTTTTCGAGAGTCCTGTCTTGATTGACTTTGATTATATTGATGTGTTGTAATGTAAAAGAATGTTTGATTATTTGTTTAAGTTCATTAATGAAAATAATTAAAATGGTGTTGGTAAATTTGTTGTTCCCCTAAGTAAAAAGGAGGAAAATTTTGAATATTGAAGAAAAAAATATATAAATAAATAATGAAAAGTAAATGATTTATTAAAATAAAATTGAAAGTAAATATGAAGTATATAAAGTAATTGAAATAAATTAAGTAATTTGAAAGTGAAAATGAAAAGTTTGAATTTGAAAATTTTTGAAAATTTAATGAAATTAAAAGTTTTGAAGATCAAAAGTAAATGATCTCTTTTGAAAAATGTTTTGAAACTTTGTTGCTGAGAGAGGTGAAATTTTTGGCTGATGTGTTGTTGAAATTCTGTTCTCTTGAAATGCTCTTTTACATAACTGACGTGAATTTCAGGAGAAATTTTTCTCCTCTTCTCTCTCTCAGTAGACAAATGTATGTAAATGTAAAATTTTTCTTTTGTGACATGAAGTTGTCACTTGTTGAGTTATTTCAGAGTGAAAGTTGTTAAAAATAAAGTAAATGAAAATTTTAAGATAAATTAAATAATGTAAATATAAATGAATAATTTAAAGTAATTTATGAAAGTGTGTCAGAATAAGAAAATTCTGAATTGTTTTAATGACAAAATAAGTTGAATTAAAGTTAATGTTAAAATTGTTGAATAAATGATGAAAGGTTGAAAAATTGAAGATAAATGTAATTTAAAGTTAATATGTTGAATTTGAAAGTAATTTAATGTGAAAGTTAAGATTTTAATGAAAGTTTTGAAATGAAAAATTGAAATTGAAAAATGGAAATATTGAAAGTGACTTTGTTCTCAAAAAGTGAGACATTTTTGAATGAGTGAAGAATCTCATTTCCTGAATATGACAAATTTAATTTAGAAATTAATTTTCAAAATATTTAACCTTTTGATGAAAATTAAAAATAATTGTTTTGTGTCACTTGTGTGTTTGAAAGTGACAAATGTTAAATTTTTGAATTGTTTATATTGTTAAGTTTTGTAAATTCATATCATATCATATTTTATTTTTCATATCACCTGGTTGATCTCAATGTAGATGATTGAGATAGTGTGTTGTCAGGCAAATTGCCTTGACAAAATTTCTTTTGAATTTTAGTGTAATAAATGTGAATTTTTGTAAAGGTTCCTTTAAGATGTGGTGACGCCTTGTCATCCTTTTGGTTTTCTTTTGGACTTTGCCTGTGGTGATGAGTGGCTTGGCCAGTCATTCAGATCTACAGTGTTGTTGCTTTTGAGAGAGGTGAACGATCGCACTTTTCTCGCCCAAAATTTTGTATTAAATTATTTTACACTTACAGGTTCCTAAAACTCCTTGTAAATTTTGTGTTTTTGTGTTTTTGGAGTGAGAGAAAAATTTTCCTCACTGTGTTCTGAAAATTTTTGCCTCCCGGAAGGGGAGAGCTGTCATGTCGCAATTCTGCGCCATGAGCCTTTTTGTATTTTCTGCGAGAGAAACATCCTTCTCTCCGTTCGTGCCAGTACAGTGTTTTACTAACACTTGTTTCCATTGAAATTACATTAAAAAGCGCATTTCGTCGAGAAAGCGTTGGATTGTCTAGACTTAGTGTCGGGCCGTGGAGCGTGACGTATTGGATGTGTAGTTGCTATGTGAGCGCGCCGTCCAATCAGGAAGAGGCGCATTTTTGCGAAAGAGAACTTGCGTGGGCTCAGAGGACCCATTTTTCGCTCTCTTGGTGCTGAAATTTTTCGACTGAAAGGTCGCATCGAAGGTTTTGTCTAAATTTTAGACAAAAGGCTTTGGCCAAAATGGCTTGCCGTTCATCTGGAGCTGAAGAAGAGGAGCCTGGAACCTTTCATTAATTATCCTGATGCAAATTTATTCTAAATTATATTTTTTTTATTCCAGGAACATTCCGATGACGACTCTGGAAATTGAGAGCGTAGAATGACGGTTTTGTTCAATTCGAGGCATTGTATACGGAAGTTCGGGTTCTAAAGATTTTTGGAATCTACGTTGGTTTCGCCCTGTGAACTTTTTGAATTACCAGCTAAAAAAACCCGTGATATTTTGATGTGAAACGGAGCACCAAATTTGTTAATCTTGTATCAAGGTAAATTTTCTTTTTCCGGAAACAATGTTTCCGAAATGGCACTGGCATGATGAAATTAAAATTAATAACTAAAATGGCTCATATCAAAATATTTAAAGTTAAATTGGGAAAAGATTTAAGATCGTATGTTTATACATAATTTGAATACTTGTTATGCAACATATATATTTTTACCAGAGCATTGTTGAGTGTGTCTAATAAGTGAAGCTCTGAAGTTTTATTTATAATTGAAAGTAAAAATGCAAATGTTGAATTCTTTGAAAAATCTAAAAATAAATCAATATTTAAGTTTGTGTTAAAATGAGCCTGTTTATTTGTGTCTGCATATTTTACTTTACTCATTGTACATCATTTAGGATTAATTCTCCTAAACTGGGAACTCCTTTAAATCTTGAACCTGGTGTTATTGCTGATACATTTTTGATGGTAAACATGTTAAATTCATGTCTCTTGGGCATTTTGAAATTAAGTTCACAAGTTGTGGGTGGTGGAGTCAGTAGGTGCTGTTTGTACTGACCCAGCTCCCACACCGTTAATTTTAGCAACATTTAAAAAAGTCGCCAAATTGGCGACATTCCTCCAAATTTGACGCTAAAATCTTGCCAAGCGTTATGGACGAAGGAATAAGTTATTCTTACAGCAAATAAATGACTATTGGCGTTCAAATACAAAAGTATTACTCAAAGTACCTTTTTTCATGAATGGAAAGATCTAGATCCACGAGAATGATGTCACCAAATTTATCGCATGGTATTACATATGAAAGTGAACATGTTTCTCATTAGGAAATATATTTTTTTTTATTTTATATGACTTTTGATAATTTTTTTGAAAAATGTGCAATATCTCTAGAACGGTTCATGTTAGCGTTCTAAATTTTATGTTAATCGTTTTCTAATGAAATCTTACATAAGAAATGTCTATTTGAGTAACTTTATTAGCTGTTTTGATTTTTTGTCGATTTTTCAAAATTTCACTCGAAAATTTAGGTGGATTCTGAACATTCGATTGCGTATAAAAACAATAGGCTTCCATTGTTTACGGATTGTGATTCTTGTACCAAATTTTGTTCGAATCGGTCCATTCGTTCGTCTGTTATCGTCTACACAGACTCACTGATACACACACATACACACACATACTTTCACACACACACACATACACACACAGACACACACACACACACATCACTTCAGAAATGTTTGATTCGAGATCAGGGATGCTTGAAAGGTGCTCTTCCGTCGAAAACTCGAATTCGAATTTTCGACCCCGTCACAATACTTTCCGCTACTGACATTCTAGAAAACAATTTACATAAACTTTAAAACGCTAGCATGAACCGTTCTCGAGATATTGCACATTTTTAAAATAAATTTATCTAAAAAATCCCTTAAATTAAAATAAATATATTAACTGTTGAGAAACATGTTCACTTTTCATATGTAATATCATGCGATATATTGGGTGACAACATTCTCCTGGATATAGCTCGTTCCATTCATGAGAAAAGATAATTTGTGTAATACTTTTGTATTTGAGCAGCAATAGTTATTTTTCTGCTATAAGAATAACTTATTTCGCCGTCCATAACGTTTGACGAGATTGTGGTTCTAAATTTGGCGGAATGTCGCCAACTTGGCGACTTTTTTTAATGTGTGTTGCCAAATTAACAAAAATCTCACCGAATGGATAAAAGTGGCACTAAATCAATGAAAATGACGACTCATTGTGGAAAATTCAATATCTTGAAAAGAATATAAATATCTACTATAAGAAAACCTATTACTTTCCTTATATACATAATGTATAAGGAAAGTATTGTGACGGGGTCGAAAATTCGAATTCGAGTTTTCGGCGGAAGAGCACGTTTCAAGCATCCCTGATCACGAATCCAACATTTTTGAAGTGATGTCTGTGTGTGTGTGTGTGTGTGTGAAAGTATGTGTGCGTGTGTGTGTGTGTCAGTGAGCCTGTGGAGACGATAACTGACGAACGAATGGACTGATTTCAACCAAATTTGGTACAAAAATCACAATCCGTAAACACTGGAAGCCTGTTGTTTTTATACGCAATCGAATGTTCAGAACCCCCCTAAATTTTCGAATGAAATTTTGAAAAAATCGTCAAAAACTCAAAACCACTAATAAAATTACGCACATAGACATTTCGTATCTAATTTTTCATTAGAAAACGATTGACATAAATTTTAGAACGCTAACATGAACCGTTCTCGAGATAATGTACAATTTTCAAAAAAATTATCAAAAAGTCATATAAAATAAAAAATAAATATTTTCTATTGAGAAACATGTTCACTTTTCATATGTAATACCATGCGATAATTTGGGTAACATCATTCTCGTGGATCTAGTTCGTTCCATTCATGAAAAATATACTTTGAGTAATACTTTTTTATTTGAACGCCAAAAGTAATTTATCTGCTGTAAGAATAACTTAATCCTTAGTGCATAACGCTTGGCGAGATTTTGGCGACGAATTTGACGGAATGTTGCTAAATTGGCGACATTTTTAAATGTTACCCAATTAACGAAAATCTCGCCAAAAGGATAAAAATGGCGCTAAATCAATGAAAAATGACGACTAATCGTCGATAATTCAATATCTTGGAAAGAATATTAGTATCTACTATAAGAAAAACCTAATTTTTTTACTGTAAAAGTAGTAAATTCATTACATTATATAAGGAAAGTCATGTGTTGCCCACATCAGATTTTTTTTCTTTTGTAAAAGTAGTAAATTCATTGCATTATATAGGGAAAGTCATGCGTTGCCCGCATCAGATTTTTTTAACATGGCAGCGTAGGGCAAAATTTGGCAGAATCATGCATAAAGGATTTATTTGTCGCGCAATAATCACAAGATTTATTGGTTTCAATCATTGTTGTAAAAAGTATCCACGATACAATTTTTTTTTGTTCGTGACGTCATTATTCCCCCATAGAGTCTGTGGTAGTATTAGTCCCCCTCGCATTGTCAAGTATGTTATCAATCGAAATATTTTGTCAAGCTCTTTAAAGTGAAGGGTAATATGTAATAATTGGATAATTGCAATAATTTGTAATAATTTGGATAAATTGTACAATATTTGTTATATTTGGATAAATTGTCCAAATTGTAATAATTTGGATTATTTTTACAATATTTGTAGTAATTTGTAATAATTTGGATAACTTGTAATAATTTGAATAACTTTTACAGTATTTGTAGTAATTTGTAATAATTTATATAAATTGTTCGAGTTGTAACAATTTGGTCCCGTGATTCGATGTTTCAATTTTTTTAGTAAAATTTGGAAAAAAAATGTATTCTGATATGAGAAAATCGAGTTGAGCCACACTCGTTAATTAAATTTGTTTTAGTATATTAGACACATAATTATTCAAAAGCATTCAAAGGAGTTAAGAAAAGCTTTATTTCTTTTATTAGAGATTTTTTTATGATGTCTTATAAGAAAAATAGAAAGCGATACATTCTTTATAAACATTCGAAATTTAAATGTGTTTTATTCTTATATTTCTAGACAGTAAAGCTATCTGGATATGCTCGTCATTTAGATAATATACAAAATTAGAAAACATTTGAAACAATATTTGTGTAACATTATTTAAATGTATTTAAATACTTGAACTTTCAGTTTAAGGATACATTTAATTGCATTCAATATTTCATGTGTTTTATACTCTTGAGTAACTTTTAAATACATATAAACATTTCCAAAACAGATACGTTTTTACTTTCCCTATATACATATAATGTGTAAAGAAAGCATTATGATGGGGTTGAAAATGTAATTCAAATTTTCGACAAAAGAACATGTTTAAAGCATTTCTGAATTCGAATCGAAAGTATTTGAGTTAATGTGTGGGTGTGTATGTGTATGTGTGTCCGTGGGACTGTGAGTGCGATATCTCACAAATGAATGGAACATGTCGAATGCAATTTGGTACGCTTATCACGATTCATGAATACTGGAACCCTACTGATTTTAAACTCAATCAAAAATTTGGAATTTTCGAATGGATTTTTGAAAACAATTTAAGAAATAGAACATTCAATAATGTTAAATAAATAATCATTTTATATATAGTATGTTATTCTTAAGCGAATGCCCCAAACATTAGAATACTAACTTAAACCTTTCTCGGGATAATGAAGTTTTTCAAATAAATGTATATAGAATATTGCATAAAAATGAACAATAATACCTGTCACCAAATATTACATGAAAATGAACTATAGTACGTGTCATCAAATATGTAACAGTTGGCGATAAATTGGTCGTCCTTGGTTTGGACGAAATATCGCCAGCTTGGCGATTTTTTAATGTGGTGCCTAATTAATGAAAATATCGCCAAATGTAGCAAACTGACGCTAAAGTTACGAAACTGACGCTAAAGTTACGAAACTGACGCTGAAGTTACGAAACTGCCGCATTGACGAATTAATAGTTAATATAATCAAGTATATTGCTTAAAAGATGTTAGCAATATTTAGTACAAAATGATTTTACATATTATCCTTCAGAAAAGCGCCAAATATCAGTGTAGTTTTCAACGCTAAAAACATTGTGCCATGGATCGTTTTCAGCAATATGTCGTATAGAAAAAAATATATTTCATTATGCAAGGAAATTCATGTGCCGCCTACATGATATTTTTTTAGCGTTCATACTATTGAAAAATATAATAAATTTGAATAATTTAATATTGTAAAACTGTATTTAATTAAATAATTTCAAACACTGCAGAGCGCGTTCAGATTTTGATTGCATGCACGCCAGATACTGCCTTTCAGCGGCGCCGACTTTGTGGGTTCGAGACACTTTTTGAACCCCCAATAATTTTGTTGTGGGTTTCTCGAACCCCAAACATTTTTATACGTAATTTGTGGGTAAAATGTGTACATTTTGTTAGTAATTCTTCAAGGTTTTCATCATTTATTCCCTGTTTACTATATGTAAAGTGCGTATAGAAATTTACCCTTCAAACTGTTTATTGTATTTACTGAATACTTTAAATGAAGATTTTAACTCAGAAATGATTTAGAGAGATTTTTATTACATTTTTAACATTAGTAAAAGTACCTAAAAATACATGTTACATTTTTTTGTTACTTTATGAAGGTAATTGAGTTGGAAATCAACAAGATCTGTAATAATGTTGCGCCTACAAAAGCAAAAGAAATAAAATAAATAATTATCCAGAGGAAACAAAAAAACATGTTTCTGTATTTAATTATAATTTGCTCCTTTGTATCATTTCAGACGTCTTATTGTGCCAGGTTATCTGACTGAATGAAAATTAAAATTAGACTTAGATTCCTTGAGAAATGCTTCGATTATTCTATTTTAAATTAACAGAACAACCAGTAATTTTTCAAATCGGCGCCTATGTTGCCTTCTATTGTTCAAGAAGATAAGTGAAAATAATACAAATTTTGCTTTAAAATTTCAAATTTCCTATGGATTAATTTATGTTAGTCTTGTCGAATATAATGGAATATGACGTATTGATTCAAATTTTCCTTTTTTTAACATTTTACAACAAAGTTGAAAAGTGTTTATGCCTTTGTTTATTCTGTCTGTCTGTTTGTCTGCCCGTTAGCACGATAACTGCCGTAAAAATGCCTTAATCAAAATTAAATTTTAGTATGTTGTTCAGACGGTCTGTATAACTATAACCTATGGAAATATAAATGAATAATATCACCCAATTAGTTTTGGATTGAACCCGGGTCGAAAAAATGAAATACATTGAACCCTATGGGACCTAATTTTTCAAACATTTTTTAAGCGGATTTAAAATTCACAAATTGCTTCGAAAATTTTAGGTAATATTCAAATTGTTCCATAAAATATATAAAAAAAAATTCAGCGAAATATATTCAGTAGTTTTTTAAACAAAAATTAAAATAATAATTACACCTCTTATATGAAACGATCACATAACCATGATATGAAACGATCACATGACCCACTTCAAAATGATATATGGCATCCATCTTGTTTCAAAATCGTGATTTTTTTAAGTTCTTTTTAATTCATATTGAGTGTTGTATCCGTCCTAAAACTACTTTATTTTTTATTAAGTTCTGTGCATCTACATACTGAAACAACGCAATGACAATATATTTGAGTTTAAATGCTCATCTAAATTTGATTATTTCTACAACTAAGCCTATTTTTCACCTATGTAAAATGTAAACAACAAAATATATAGAATGAGTTGTATTAGAATTCCTGTATTTTTTTAACACAAAATAATTTAGTCCATGGAGTCTGCATGGCTGATATGAATGAAATATTAATTGATTTCATAAAGAGAAGGACGATTTTTTTCGATGAAGTTTCAAGCATAGAGTTTAATTTTTTGTAGCTCCATGGTCTTAAACAAAATGTTTAAATAAAATAAATTATTATAGTATTGTGATGAATGAAATGAATGGGAGAAAGTTATGAATGAAATCTTGTTTTTATAGAGAGATCCAGGCGTGTTATTTTTTCTATGACGTCATTTGAAATAATTTCAGTTGTTTTCGATGAAGTTTTCAAATATAATAAATTATCGTAGTATTATGATAATTCTAAAACTATTACCGAGGAATATATAACATTTTAGAGATGTTTAAACCAGGCAATTTGTATTTCAATGCCGTCATTTGAATGAAGTTAATTTTTTTCGATGAAGGTTTAAGTTTTCAAATATAATAAATTAATGCAGTATTGTGATAAGTTTCAAAATATTACCGAGGAATGTATTGCATTTTAAACTTGTTTAAATAAAATTGCATTGAAGTTGGAAAGTGTTTCATAATCAATGCTTTAAGCATGATTGATCTTTCTGGTTTTTCTATGCAACCTATTTATTCGTTAGAGAGGTTTTGTATTACGATCCTGCGAAGATAGAGTGACATAGAGTTTAAACTTATTGAAATTATTCAAAATATTAAATACGTTTGATTTAAGATCAGTAAATTCTAATAAAATGAAATTATCGTTTTATTGTAAAATATATTTACTAATTTCAAAATGAATTATTCGTTCATAACTTAAAATATTTTGAGTAGAAGTTGTAATGAATTTATCATTCTCCTGCTGCTGGATACTATGTTGTAATGTATCCCGCCGCTGGCTACCATTTGTAATGAATTTATTTACTGCTTTCCGGCTCTCTTCCAGGCCTCTCCATTGTTGTTGATTCAGTAGCGTTAGTCCGGTCAGCGCACATGAAGTAAAATGTGCCGACCTAAATGCAAGTAGCTGTTCCCTTCTGAATTCGTGAGTTCAAATCGGTGACAAGATCATGAAAATAATGACTTTCTCCCAGTCTGGATAAAACAGGCATCGTTGATAAAGAAAATAAGCTTTTATTATAGCATGACAAAGAATATCAAAAGGATACAGAATAACATTCTGGTGAGGGCGAGAACCTGTGCATCAGGAGCACCAAAAGTGAGACCTATCTTTACGAAAATTGTCTCGCCTCTCTCGAAAAGCGTCTCTTTCGTGTATATATTCTGGTCCAAAATTTGAGGACCACCCTGACTAAGCTCTGGAATGTCTTTTTACAAGCTCTGCATATCATAGACCACCTAACGTTCCCCTCTGGGATTAGTTCTCCCTTCTCTGATGACGGCTCAAATTGGGTGCATTTCTCCGAAATCAGACTGTGATGACAGAGTTTTATAGCCTTGTTTTCCAAAACTGCAATGCAGGCGGTCTTAAGGTGTATGAACTCTGAAACTGTTCTGAAAATGGCTGAAAATAGGCTCGAAAAAGTGACGGGTTCGTCATAGAAGTTTAATCATATTTCTGATTTTTATATTTTCCATTTCTTAATTACTAGAAAATGTATACGGCGTTGTATTATGTAAAGTGCATATATGTACACTAACTTTCAGAAGTTAAGCACGCAATGCAAATTTTCATTTTTCAAAAGCGTATTTCAATTTGAATGGTTGAAAATCGCTGCGGATGTAGATAGCAGTATGCAAATATCGTATGTTACAACCAATCACGATTAACTGTCTGGGTATATGCTAATTAAGTAGTCGTTGAAGACGACGGCATTGTGAAGGATTTGAGGAGGCGCATTTAAATGCTGATATTTGTAACAATGTTTTTGATGATATTTATATTTCTATGGATGAAAGAAGACGAATGGCAGATAGTGAGTGCTGGAGTGCTGCCGGACGCATTGAAGCAGAACAGTCAATCAAAGATGTCGCTATTTTCTTTGGCGTTGATCATTCAGTAATTTCGCGATTATGAAAACAATTCCAAACAAGTCAAACAGTTGTCCTGAGACCTGTGACCGGTCGTCCAAGGGTTACCAAGCCCTCTGATGATCGGTATATTGCTATAGTCGCCAAGCAGAATCGACACGTGACCTTCACAACTGTTACATTCATGGTTGCAGCGGCACTTGGTAAAGCTATATCTGTCAGTACTGTGCGCCGAAGGCTCCACGTGAAGGAAATGTATGCCCAAGCACCACGCTTTTGTGTTCCCCTAACCGTCCAAGCCAGAGGGGCAAGATTAAACTGGTGTCGTTAACATATCAATTGGACTGTCTCAGATTGGTGCAACATCGTATTCACGGACGAGTCCAGATTAGCCCTGGAATCAGATGATAAACATGTAAGGGTCTGAAAAGAACAAGGCACACTCAATCAGGCCAAGAATATCATCGAGCATCACGCATTCAGAGGTGGCAGTGTCATGGTGTGTGCTGAAATTTCAATGGGATATCGCACAGAGCTGCACATCTGTAAAGGCGATTCTGTGAGGACTGCTCGGTATCTGCTTGAAGACTTAGACCCCATTGCGAAACTCTACGCTGCAACAGCTGGTCCTGATTTCCACCTTATGGACCATAATATCCGTCCCCATCGAGCTAACATCATTGACGAATACCTGAAAAATGAGGGCATTTCTCGTATGGAGTGGCCGACGTATTCCTCCGACCTTAGTCCCATTGAAAACTTTTGGGATGCCGTCGGGCGTGCTGTCAATTCACGTTTATCGCCTACAGCCAGTCTCAGAGAGTCGAAAACTGCCTTATTGTAGGAATGACCATTGATCGCATCTGCGATGTTTGATCACCGCATTGAAAGCATGAAAAATCTCTGTAAAGTTTGTTTGAAGGTCCGGGTAGTCACATGCCATATTAATGTAAGTTTTGTTTTATTAGTTTGCCTTTAAACATCTTTTTGTTAATGACCCAAATGTGACGTCATCATATAACTTAAGAAAAGTAAATATTTTTTCACCTTTGTACATAATTCTTGTTTTCTTTAATGCATAAACACATTTGCTACCTTCATGTACAATTTTGAGTTAATCAAAGCTTTACTTTTCCATTTTTGCTGATTTTACCATCAGTGCTTAACTTTTGGAAGCCATTGCATTATGTAAAATGCGCATATAATATATAATATATATATATATATGTATTATGTAAAATACGTGTATAATGTAATATGTAAAATGCATTGTGTTATGTAATATTGTGAAATTCATACGACGTTGTGCCGGTATTTAAGCAAATCTGATTAAAATTAAATTGAAACATATAGATAATTCTTGAAAACCCAACAACGCTTTTTCTATGTATAAGTCATTGCTTCCCATGATGCAACGGACACATTGCGACGTCAGTTGCATCTCATTGTGCATAGTGTGCGACAAACCGCAGAATGGAGTCTTCATCAAAAATCTCAATTTTTATGCTTTCTTTGTAAAAGTCCCAGAAAATCAAAATATGGAGTAATTAAAAAAAGATAAGAATGCGAATATACATATCCATATTTTTGGCAAAGTATAGAAATATGCTAATCTTCCTATGAAGGCATTATGAATGCGATGAAATAAGAATTAGATATCAAATCGTTAGGAAAAACGTTTAATAATTTTTCCAATGGTATCAAGATAAAAACTCTGATCATATTTTCGATCACTCAAGAACCGAGTTGTGAAAAATCGCTCAAAAGCGTACTTCAATTTCAATCGTTCTCAACTGAAAAACTAATACGAATTTTAAAGCGATCTTGGAAAGCTGCATCAACCAGAGACCTGTAGTATCTTTATAACTCACTTCGTTGGTGTCCGACGCTTTGATTTTCAGCAGCAGATGACATATGTAGACATACAGAAACCCCGGCTCTTACGCTTCTGGGTAGGTCGCAAGGTCTGCATCCAAATAAAAAAATCTGATGTGGGAAGCACATGACTTTCCCTGCAGACTTATATCCACGTTTTCTTTATTTTAGTTAAAGTTAATTCACTTTTAATTCAATGTTCGTTCTCATTTGGTAACTGGACTTTTCAAAGGTGGCGTAGAGAAAATAAGAAAAACTAAAATATCTCGTGAACGACTGGTTCTAGTGTAATGGGGTTGTTTTTATTCTATTTTTTGTTGAACATTACGTATAAAACAAGCATTTAATGGATATATTTGAGCATACGTGGTTTTTTAGTTTAGATTTTAACGATTTTTGCGGACCATTTTGTAAAAAGACTGGTTATATTTTTCTAAATCATACCAAAATCTAATCAGCAACAGGGTAGCCTACAAGCGACTTATCTACCAAATTTTGCGACATTCGGTCCATTAGTTTTTTAGCTAGAGTAGATACAGGCAATTTTTGAGGGCGATTTCTCAAAAAAAGACGGATTCTTTTATCCCGAATCGTACTCAAAACTAATCAGCACCAGATTCGTCAACAGATGACTTACCAAATTTTATGAAATTCGGGCAAAAAGTTTTTTAGTTAGAGTGGATACAAAATCTGCACAGACAGACACATACAGTGACGTCAAGCAAAAAATGCTTTTTTCGTGTTCTAGAGGTCCCGAAATGTGTAGATCCGTCGAAAACTCGAGTTACGATTTTCGGTACGATTCCAATACTTTCCTTATATATTACCATGTATTGCAGGGAAAGTAAAAATCTGATGTGAGCAGCACATGACTTTCGCTGCAGACATATATCCACGTTATCTTTATTTTAATTATATTTAATTCACTTTTAATCCAATTTTCGTTCTCATTTGATAACTAGACTTATTTTCAAAGGTGCCGTAGAGAAAATAAGAAAAACCAAAACATCTCGAGAACGGCTAGTTCTAGTGTAATGGAGTTGGTCTTATTATTTTTTTCGTTAAAAATTACGTATTAAACAAGCAATTAATGGATATATTTCAGCATATGTAGTTCTTTATTTTAGATTTAGTCGATTGCTGCGGACCATTTTGCATAAAAGGGCAGGTTATTTTTTCCCAAATCATACCAAAATCTAATCAGCCCCAGGGTGTCCCATAAGTGACTTATTTGCCGAATTTTGTGAAATTCGATCCAATAGTTTTTCAGCTAGAGTGGATACAAACTTTTGCGGGCCATTTCGCAAACAAATGGCGGGTTCTTTTATCCCGAATCGTACCCAAAACTAATCAGCACAAGTGACTTACCTACCAAATTTTATGAAATTCGGTCCATTAGTTCTTTAGTTAGAGTGGGTACAAAATCTGCACAGACACACAGACACACACACAGATGTCACGCTAAAAATAGTTTTTTCGTATTCTAGAGGTCTCGAAACGTGTAGATCCGTCGAAAACTCGAGTTGTGATTTTCGGTATGATTCCAAAACTTTCCTTATATAGTACCATGTATTGCAGGGAAAGTAAAAACATCACATTGGCACCCAAACGTATTTTATTATATAAGATTTATACGAATAAATACAATTCACTCTTGTGAAATATTTTGTAAAAATAGCAGATCTAAATGAGTTGGAAATGCCATAACTGTTTCCCGGATAAGGGCTAATTAAAGTGTTGCGAAGCAATAAAGGATTAGAGACTGTTGAACTATTAACAGATAGAATAGCTTTCAAAATGAAATATTTCTGATGTGGGAGCACATGACATTCCCTGCAGACTCATATTCACGTTTTCTTTATTTCTTCAATAATTCATTAAATCGAGTTTAATTGCACAAAATGGCACCCAACGTTATTACTTTCCTTATATACATAATGTATAAGGAAAGTATTGTGACGGGGTCGAAAATTCGAAATCGAGTTTTCGACGGGAGAGCACGTTTCAAGAATCCCTGATCACGAATCGAACATTTTTGAAGTGATGTGTGTGTGTGTGTGTGTGTGTGTGTGTGTCAGTGAGTCTGTGGAGTCTATAACTGACGAACGAATGAACCGCTTCGAACCAAATTTGGTACAAAAATCACAATCCGTAAACACTGGAAGCCTATTGTTTTTATACGTAATCGGATGTTCAGAACCCCCCTAAATTTTCGAATAAAATTTTGAAATTCAAAACCACAAATAAAGTTACGCAAATAGACATTTCTTATGTAATTTTTCATTAGAAAACGATTGATATAAATTTTAGAACGCTAACATGAACCGTTCTCGAGATATTGCATATTTTTCAAAAAAATTATTAAAAAGTCATAAAATGAAAAAAAAATATTTTCTATTGAGAAACATGTTCACTTTTCATATGTAATACCATGCGATAAATTGGGTGACATCATTCTCGTAGATCTAGCTCGTTCCATTCATGAAAAAAGATACTTTGAGTAATACTTTTGTATTTGAACGCCAATAGTCATTTTTCTGCTGTAAGAACAACTTATTTCTTCGTTCATAACGCTTGGCGACATTTTGACGACGAATTTGGCGGAATGTCGCCAACTTGGCGACTTTTTGAATTGTTGCCAAATTAACGAAAATCTCGCCAAATGGATAAAAATGATGCTAAATCAATGAAAATGACGACTAATTGTCGAAAATTCAATATCTTGGAAAGAATATTAGTATCTACTATAAGAAAAACCTATTTTTTTACTGTAAAAGTAGTAAATTCATTACATTATATAAGGAAAGTCATGTGTTGCCCACATCAGATTTTTTTATATTACGCTGAACTTGCACTTTTACATCAATTTTCGCTTTCGTTGTGTAACTGAACTTATTTTCGAAAGGGAAATGGCGCACATGAGAAAAAAATAAAATTTCTCGAGAATGGCTAGTCCTAGAGTAATGGGGTGGTCTTATCTCTTATTCTTTCATAGTCTAAAATTACGTGTAAAACAAGCATTTAATTGATATATTTGAACATACGTAATCATTTAATTTAGATTTTGACGATTTTTAAGGGCCATTTCGCAAAAAGGCTGGTTCCTGTTCCTTAATCGTACCCAAATCTAATCACTACCAGGTTAACCCACAAGTGACTTATATTCAATAAATTTTGTGAAATTTGGTCTATTAGTCTTTTAGCCAGAGTAGTAAAATTAGACATTTTTTAGGGCCATTTCGCAGAAAAAAAAGCAGGTTTTTTTCGGGATTGTACCAAAATCTTATCCCAGGGTACCCCACAAGTGACTTATCTACAAAATTTTGTGAAATTTGGTGCATTTTTTTTTGCTAGAGTGGATGCATGATATTTTTATGGGTCATTTCGCAAAAAATGGCAGATTCCTTTTTTTCGAATCGTACCACAATCTAATCAGCACCAGGATCGCACCCAAGTGACTTACTTACCAAATTTTATGAAATGCGGTCTATTAGTTTTTTAGTTAGAGTGGATACATACATTGCACAGACAGACACACAGGCAGCCATACAGACTTAGACACAGAAGCCACGCTAAAAACAGCTTCTTCGTATTTTAGAGGTGTCAAAACGTGAAGATCCGTCGAAAACTCGAGTTGCAATTTTTTGTATAATTCCAATACTTTTCCTATGCATTATCATGTGTTGCAGAGAAAGTAAAAGGCTTGCCTTCGCTTTTATAGGATGATAACATAATCCTATTTAGCTGGAAAGATAAGAATGGCATGCTCCTTTGAAGTCTTTACGAAAAATTTTGGCCGATATAAAACTTCCAGAGAAAAAAGCTTTTCTCTTTTCTCTGGAAGTTTTATAGGTCACAGCCGAGAATGTCAAAATAATAGAATCCCTCTTGAGTCTGCCGTGCGATTCTGATGGAATGGATGCCCCGTCGGAAATAGAATGGAATTATTTTCTTGTCTAGAAATTGCGACATATTTGCATGCGGATATATATCAGTAAATAGAACTTATCGGTAAATTGAATAGTAAAATTTTCACTTTCCCAACAATATATGGTAATGTATAGGGAAAGTGTTGGAATCATGTCGAAAATCAGAACTGCGAGTTTTCGACGGACCTTAACGTTTCGGGACCTCTAGAACAAGAAAACACTATTTTAGCGTGAAGTCTGTGTGTCTATCTGTCTGTGAACCTGTCTATGCAATGTATGTATCCACTCTAACTCAAAAACTAATGGTCCGAATTTCATAAAATTTGGTCGGTAAGTCACTTGTGCAAGACCTTGTTGCTGGTTAGTTTTTGGTACAATTCGGGATAAATTTACCTGCCTTTTTTCGCGAAATGACCCGCAAAAATTGTCTTTATCCACCTTAGCTGGAAAACTAATAGAGCGAATTTTACAATATTTAGTTAATAAGTAACTTATGGATCACTATCGTGTTGATTATTCTTTGGAACGATTCGGAAAAATGTAATCTGCCTTTTTGCGAAATGGTCCACAAAAATCGCCAAAATCTAAAATAAAATACTATGTATGCTCACATATATCAATTAAATACTTGTTTTATAAGTAATTTTTGAAAATAAGACCAACCACATTACACCGTTCTCGAGATATTTTAGATTTTTTGCATTTTTGTATCGCCACCGTTGTGAAAAAAGTCCAGTTACTGAGAACGAAAATGGAATTAAAAGTGCCAATTCAGTGTCAATTTAAATAATTATGGGCGTTATTTTGTGCAATGAAACTCAATATAATGAATTATTGAAAAAATAAAGAGCACGTGAATATGAGTCTGCAGGGAAAGTCATGTGTTGCGCACATCACATTTTTTTTAATTTTAGTGATTCACATACTTCCTTATAATTTATATACAGAATTTCGTCCGATATTTTTAATGCATCAGACAACCATTAAAGACCGTTTTTACTTTCCCTGCAATACATGATAATGTATAGGGAAAGTATTGGAATCATGTCGAAAATCGCAACTCGAGTTTTCGACGGATCTACACGTTTCGAGACCTCTAGAATGCGAAAAAACTATTTTTAGCGTGACGTCTGTGTGTCTGTCTGTCTGTGTGTCTGTGCAGCTTTTGTATCCACTCTAACTTAAAAACTAATTGACTGAATTTCATAAAATTTGGTAGGTATATCACTTGTGGGCGAGTCTGGTGCTGATTAGTTTTGGGTACGATTCGGGATAAAAGAACCCGCCTTTTTTTGCGAAATGGCCCACAAAGGCTTGTATCCACTGTAGCTAAAAATCTAATGGACCGAATTTCACAAAATTTAGTAGATAAGTCGCTGTGGGTCACTCTGGTGCTGATTAGATTTTGGTACGATTAAAAAAAATAACGTGCCTTTTTTTTGCAAAATGGCCAGCAAAAATCGCCAAAATTTAAAATAAAGAACTACGTATGCTCAAATATATCCATTAAATGCTCGTTTAATACGTAATTTTTAACGAAGAACAGAATAAGACCAACCCCATTACACTAGGACTAGCTGTTCTCGAGATATTTTTGTTTTTTCGTTTTTTCTCTACGCCACCTTTGAAAATGAGTCCAGTTACCAAATGAGTGCGAAAATTGAATTAATAGTGAATTAAATTTAATTAAAATAAAGAGAATATGTATATAAGTCTGCAGAGAAAGTCATGTGCTGCCCACATCAGATTTTATTTTCCCTACAATGCATAATAATGTATGGGGAAAGTATTGGAATCGTACCGAAAATCGCCACTCAAATTTTCAACGGATATGCACGTTTCGAGGCCACGAGAACACAAAATACTATTTTCAGCATGACGTTTCTGTGTCTGTGTCTGTATAATGAATTGATACACTCTATCTGAATAAACTATTCGACGAAATTTCACAAAATTAGATAAAGAAGTCACGTGTGGATGTCCCTGATTCTGATTACATTTTGATACGATTCAGGAAAAAAGAACCTGATTTTACTTTGCTATATGACCTGCAATAATCATCACAATCTAAAATAAAAATATCTGATCTGGGCATGACTTTCCCTGCAGACTCATATTCATGTTCCCTTTATTTCTTCAATAATTCCTTAAATTGCACAAAGTAACACCTATAATTATTTAAAATGACACCGAATTGGTAATTTTAAATTCAATTTTCGTTCTTATTTGGTAACTGGACTTATTTTCATAGGTGATGTAGCGAAAATGCGAAAAAAAATTAAATATCTCGAGAATGGCTAGTCCTACTGTAATGGATTTGTTCTTGTTCTTTTTATAGTTAAAAATTACATATAAAATAAGCATTTAGTTGATATATTTGAGCATACGTAGTTTTTTTTTTATTATAGATTTTGCCGATTCTTGCAGACCGTGTAGCAAAGAAAAGCAGGTTATTTTTTTCCGAATAGTACCAAAATCCACTTAGCACCAGGATAACCCACAAGCTACTTATTAACCAAATATTGCAAATTTTGATTACTTTTTTAGCTAAGGTGGATACAGGCGATTTTTGCGGACCATTTCGCAAAAAAAGGCAGGTTAATTTATCCCGAATCGTACTCAATACTAATCAATACCAGGGTCACCCATAAGTGACTTACATACCAAATTTTATGAAATTTGGTCCATTAGTATTTGAATTAGAGTGGATACATACATTGCACGAACAGATAGAAACACACACATAGACGACACCCTAATAATCGTTTTTCTTTTATTCTAGAGGTTCCAAAACGTGTAGATTCGTCAAAAATTCGAGCTGTGATTTTCGGTATGATTCCAATAATTTCCCTATACATTACCATGTATTGCAGGGACAGTAAAATTATATATGCTCAAATGCATTAATCAAATGTTTGTTTTATACGTAATTTTTGATGGAGAAAGGAATAAGACCAGCCCACCCTCACAGCAAAGATCGTCACATGTGTGACAGTGACGCCGTAGTCATGTGACACCTGGGTCACAATGTGACATCATATTTGTGACATCTATGCGACTTTACGTATTAGTAACTTTGTAACTTCATTGTGACTATATTCTGTGACGTTTCGACAATTTAATTAACACGTAACAATGTGACGTTATTACAATGGCAATTACAATGTGACGTCACAAACAAGTTAATATGCGACGTCACAAACGACCATGAAAATGACCAAAATGACTTCGCTGTGACCTCAATATGACATTGCGAGACGTACTGCGTCGTCCTGTGACGTCCCAAAGTCACAGTGTAACGTAGATCTTAAGTCACTGTGAAAAAAAATGTTGTTAGGGCAATTACTCTGGGATTAACTGTTTTTGCATTTTTGCAACGTCGTCTATGAAAATATACGTCCAGTAAAAATTCAGAGTCATTTCAAATAATTTTCAGCGTCCTTTTGAGCAATTAAACCCTATTCAATGAATTGTGACACATATAAAGACAATTACCTTACACCTTTCTGGTAGGTCGGACGGTCTGGGTCTCAACAACATATAAAGACAAAATGAGTTTGAGTCTGTAGGGAAATTCGTGTGCTGACCCATCAGATTTTTTCAATAGAATAACATTGCGTTTCCTCAGACTGAAATATTTTTATTTTATTTTAGGGCAATATTTCTATAACCATTAAAATGCCATTGAAGATTTTCAGAAGAGTTCTTGAAAGAGTTTCAGCAATGCAGTCAGTCTCTATTACAGCTATAGTTTATCCTGAGCAAAAATGAAAAATTTGCACAAATCCAATTGCAATATTTGCGACTAATCTAATTTCTTGCAAACTCTTTATTAGCCTCGTAATTGCTGATTTACTAGGGATTATAGAGCATAGGTATTTCTACTGAAATTTTTAATGTCCTCATGAGAAGAGCTACAGAAATATAGCTTTAAATTCCAATTTAATTCCTTACGAGTAAACGTCACGGACTTCGTAGGATAAGAAAAGGATGTAATAAACGTCTGATAATTAAAAGCAAGTGGCAATATTTCTGATATATTTTTGAGAGTGTAGAGTATCTACCTAAGTACTAGAAAACCACCTAATTCAAGAAAAAGTTCTACTATTTTATCTCTGTACATAATATGATTCTAAAATTGGATGAGAGCCTTTTCTCGATCATACAGAATTCAAATCAGTATTATGACCTCCTAGTTAGTACTTTTGATTCTGAAGCCCATAGGGTGCAGTGAGCAGAGAGTTGCACGTTAGTTTCTATCACACTTGGTCTCAGATTCAAATATCTGTATTTTGACTAGTTTCAGGCTGGTCAAATCAGTCAAATCCCCGCCTACCTCAAACATAAAGTAACTTCTGCCAACTACATCTCGAGAGAATATCTGGCTTTTGTATGTTGAGCCACACTCTAAACGTTTATAAATCTTATTGTTGACCAACTCATAATTGCAGCCGTTGTAACAATATTCGCAAAACTTCTTCGAGCGTCCACGATCATATTACGCTCCAACACCATCAGATAGCGTCTTTTACACATCAATTTTTAAGCAATGGACTTCATTTATTACTTTCCTTATATACATAGTATTATGTATAAGGAAGTATTGTGACGGGTTCAGAAATTTGAATTTGAGCTTTCGACGGGAGAGCACGTTTCAACCATCCCTGAACATGAATCAGACGTTTTTGAGGTGATGTGTGTGTGGAGAGGGGGGAGACGATATATCATAAACGAATAGAGCCATTTGAACGAAATTTTGTACAACAATAACAATCCGTAAATACTGAAAGCCTATAGTTTTTAAACGCATTCAAATGTTCAGAAACCCCTAAATTTTCGAGGGAAATTTTGAAAAAAATTATCAAAAAATCAAAACCTTCAATAAAGTTAAGTACATAGTCATATCTTATGTAATTTTTCATGAGAAAACGATTGATATAAACTTTAGAACGCTACCATGAACCGTTCTCGAGATATTGCACATTTTTCAAATAAATGTATCAAAACATCATGTAAAATAAAAAAAGTATTAGCTATTGTGAAATATGTTCACTTTTCATATGTACTATCATGCGATAAATTTGGTAACATCATTTTCGTGGATCTAGTTCGTTCCATTTATCTGCTATAAGAATAACTTATTTCTCCGTCCATAACGTTTGGCGATATTTTGGTGACGAATTTGGCGCAATATCGCCAATTTGGCGAATTTTTCAAATGTTGCTAATTTAACGAAAATATCGTCAAATGACGCTAAATCAATGAAAGTGACGAGTAATTGACGAAAATCCAATATCTTGGAAAGAATATAAGAAGCTACGGTCGTTCGCACTTTATGGAAACGATTTTGTATTTATGTTTCTCGTTAGCATTTTGAGATAAAAGATTTGACATTTTCAATATAATCGTCTTCTACTCTTTTGTTTTGACTGGAACGTAGAATAAAATATTTATTTTGAAAATGGCTCCTGAAATTGATAGATGGCTCGAAGTTTAGTTAAATGCGCTTTTCGAGGAAAAATATTCGTATCAACAAATTGTAAAGCGGTGTAAAAATCGAGGTTATTGCATTTTAAATAAAGGTATCTTTAATATATTAAATTTGAAAGGGAAAAGCGTCTAGCTGAAAGTAAAAATGAAAAAATGCCAGCAAAATTGCATCCTAAGACTGTTCGAAAATGGGCAAATATCATGAAAGTGAAAGTCTCTGATCCTAAAAGAAAATCTACTTACTCAAAGATTAATTGTTGTTGTTGTTGTTGTTGAGACCCAGACCGTCCGACCTACCAGAAAGGTGTAAGGTAACTGTATGGACGGCCGGGAAGTGCCACCCAATTTAGACCGGAACCCAGTGGGGGAGGCATCCACAGGGACCGTACCCTCCTTCCCCTAACACCAACCTCTCGGAAGGACTTACGGACCCACATGTTTAACATGATCGTACTCCGCATGAACACGGCGGCATTTGTGGTAGCGTGCAAATCTAGCGCGCAAACCATGGGGATACCGCACCCGAGATGGCCAACAGCACGCGGTGTTCCGAGGTGGTCACCCACCAAGTACTAACCGCGCCCGATGCTGCTTAACTTCGGTGATCTAACGAGAACCGGTGTTTTCAGCACGGTACGGCCGTTGGCCCTATCAAAGATTAATTGCATCGAAACTGAGAATGTCTTCTGGTACTGTAAGTAAAATCATTCATAAAGATTTGAAGTTGAAAAAGATGTTTAAATCTAAAGTTCATCTGCTTTTGCCAAAGCATATTGCGGAAAGATAAACAAATTGAAGAGCATTATATGAAAAACAGCTAGCTGCTGATAAATGGAAATTTGTGGTAACACTTGATGGGGCATGGGTGTATTTAAGTGACTAATAAAAAAGAGCAATTTTCTATTGCTCAACTGAGGAAAATGACCGTGCGAAATGGTTTCGTAAATATACAGAAAAGTTCCCAAACGGTTTCATGGTAGTTGCAGGATTTTGTTACAACGGTAAATTAAAACTAAAAAAATCTTAAGTATAGCTAAAACTAATTCACTCTACTATCAGCAGAATATTTTAGAGACAACTTTTGCAGAAGAAATTCCAGCCTTATATGGAAAGGACATAAAAAAGTTGAGTTTCATATTAGGTAAAGCCTGGAGTCACACGTTTAACTCAACTGCCGCATATTTAGTAAATAAATAATCAGAAACAGGTATAAAATGTATACCATTTAATGAAATACCTGTAAAATAATCTGACGCTTCTCCTTTGAATTTCTGCTCTTTCGGTTTGTTAAAACGAGCCTTAGGTAAACGGCATCCAAGAACACTGAACGGATGACCCAAGAGGAGTGGGATAAAATTGACATGACGTTACTAAGAAAAACTTTACTTTCATGGAAAATTCGAGCTAGAGCTACAGTCAAGAATCAAGGCTATCAGATAGAAGCAAATCGCCCCAAGAAATACGTCCTTTATGTATAAAAATTAATTATCAAAATCGTTTCCATAAAGTGAAAGTATAAGGGTAACCTATTTTTCCGTCCGTAATGTTTGGAAAACGTTTGGTAACGAATTTCTCTAATTTGCTGACTTTTTAAATATTGCCAAATTGACGAAAATGTCACCCCGTTGTTAAAAATTTGCCAAACTGAAAAAACCGAAGCTAAATCAATGAAATGACGACTAATTGATGAAAGTTCAATATTTTATACAGAGCATAAGAGTAGAATATAAAAATAACCCATTTCTTAGTACATTTGTTGGTAACGCTTAACGAGAAATTTAGCGGGACATCGCCAACTTGGCGACTATTTCAAATGTTTCCAAAGGAACAAAAATGTTGCCAAATTAATAAAAATAACGCCAAATAGGAAGAAATATTTCGCAATTTCTGATTTCCGTCGAATAACGGGCATACCCTCTAATCTATAAGATATGCTTTTCTCTCCGTTTGTCTATTACAATTGGGGTTTCATTTGGCGAACTTGGAAAATAATCTAGCATAGTATCGCCAACTTTGCGACATGTCGCTCCAGATTGACGAAAATATCGTCAAAATTGCAGAAATGACGGTAAATTAATGAAAATGACGTCTAATAGATGAATTAATTATTAAATATTTTAACACGATTATGATACGTGACGTCACGTCCATCTAGTGGAGAAAATCCTTAATTTCGTTTGTATAAACAAACGCTAAACGTACATTAGGTATGTAGTAAAAGTTGCTATTTTTTTCAAATATTTCAGTGTATTTTTCATAATTAAAAGCCATTTTATCTATAACGTAGGTGTACATTAAAATATATTGATTTTGCATCAATTGATCTTGATGTGTGCCTGACTAGAATAAACTAGAAAGCGTAAAGGCGTCGGATTTTCTCACTTTCAACAGGAATCTTATGGCCAGGCACTTGACTCATCAACATTCGCATTTTTGTCAGCGGCCTGAATGTGAACCATTTAGCCGTCCTAGAACGTTGCCCCAGGCGCACCAGAGGGGGGAGGAACACACTGCGTCCACAACACAAACATCCATGCCTTACGTGGGACTCGAACCCACACCTCGGCGGTCGAGCGATTGCTGTGGAAACGCTCGCCTTGATCACTCGACAACCACGTCGGCTCAACAGAATCAGAAAATTTAAAACAACAGCGAGGTAGTTCGCTGTCATCTCATAAAATTTAAATGCATTTTATTATTAAACTAGCAGCATACCCGTTCTTCGTACGGAGTATATAAAGAAACTTGAAATTCATAATCATGCCCAAATTCTTATAGTATACTAAATGACATGTTTAATCAAAATATTCTGTTAAAATATTTAATATAATGCTCCTAAAAAGAAGTTTAAGAATCTCTGTTCTCGCTATATAAAATTATCTTCATGGACATATCTGAAGAATAAAACATCTTGGACCCCTTATGTAAGCAAATATAAAAAAAATATGGAATTGAATCAATATATGCAAAATAAAAGCGTTAAAATTGTATGGGATCCGTACTAATTATATACGCGAATATTAGAAAATATAACCTGTATTAGTAGATTACATGTATAAATTGAAAATACCAATAAACCCGTAATCTTTAAATCTGAAGACAGTCATTTATTCCAATATATGTCAAAATTAAAGTGCTAAAATTATATGGGAAGATATACACGTACTACTTATAATGTCCGATTATTAGTAGAAGGTTACCCGTTTTGCAATATGAGTCACAAATGTTTTTTGGTAAAATACAACAGACGACGTAATAAATTGAATATATAATTAATCCCCTTAATCTTCATACCAGAAGACTGTACTTGATTCCAATATATATGCCAATATATGTCAAAATATATGCCAATATACCTGTACTACTTATATTCTCGTAGGTTAGAAGATATACCCGTGCATTCCTAGAAGATTACTCGTACAACGTACAATATGCGTGTGTCAGCAATTTTTGCCGCAATAAAACAATGGCGTAATAACTTAAAAATATCAATAATCCCTGAATCAATAATTCCGGAAAATATCAATAATAATAATGTTTAAACCTGAAGAGTATAATTGATATTATCCAGTCCAAAATGAAATGGCAATGAAATTTATTTTATATACATATCTTCATTATTCAAATCGGAAAGGATTTAATAAAAATCGTCTGCCGCATAAACACATTGGATTTAAATCCGTTGCTAAGCGACATGATATCATTTGCTTCAAATAAATTGGTAGAAAAAATATCGTCTAAATAGTTATATTTCTATGGAACATTTGGCGACAGTTTCGTCAAATTAGCGACATTTTAAAAAATCGCCAAATTTATCGCCAAGTGGGACTGTAGAACTGACAGTTCCACTTTGCAACAAATTGACGAAATATCATCACAATACTATCCCCTAACAAAAAACAATTAATATCATTTATGTAGCGCAATTTTATCAATTTCAAGATATTTTTATAGATTTGAAAACATTTTTATCAATTTGGTGACATTTTAAAAATTCGCTAAATGTATTACTAAGTAGGATGGTTGGTCTGACAGAGAAATGCTAACCAAACATCATTTCAGTACGCTCTTCTAACAAAACAAAAAAAAATTTCATTGATATGTAGAAGACCCAAGCCACACGACCAACCCGAAGGTTTATGGCAGCTGTTTGTGTTGTTGTTGTTGAAACCCAGACCGTCCGACCTACCAGAAAGGTGTAAGGTAACTGTTTGGACGGTCGGGAAGTGCCACCCAATTTAGACCGGAACCCAGTGGGGGAGGCATCCACAGGGACCGTACCCTCCTTCCCCTACCACCAACCTCTCGGAAGGACTTTCGGACCCACATGTTTAACGTGATCGTACTCCGCATGAACACGGCGGCAGTTTTGGCAGTGGCTGGAATCGAACCCGGGCCTACCGAGTGCAACTCCAGCGCGCTAACCAATGGGCTACCGCGCCCCTGGCAGCTGTTTGTGTGTCGTTTATATCAATTTGTTTGTGTGTCGTTTATATCAATTTGGCGACATTTCCGTCAATTTGGCAAAGTTTAAGAAAAGTTGTCAAATTAGCGATATCCCTCCAAATTCGTAGCTTTGAATTTGCAGATCTGAATGAAACATTCTTATCCCGTTTCAATATACTAAATGAAAACACTATAATTGTATTAGAAGATATACCCGCTCTACTCTTTTTCTGTTTCAACAATCGGCTATATGAATTTATTGGCTAAACACAATATATGAGTTTAGTAGCTAAATCCGATATAAGCTTGAAAACTCTTTGCCAAAATAAATTAAATTGATGTACGCAGTCAGCAATTAATATAATTAAAAGAAAATTCAAACCGTCCATTCATAAGATATACTTTTATATCCATTTATCCATTTATTTATTATTTAAATCGAAAAAAAAATAATAAAAACATTAACAAACACATTTAATTTAATTGCCATGCCGAGCAACATGATATATCCTCCTAAAATGTTAAAATTTATTAACCACTAACAGCACACCCGTTATTCGTACGGAGTGTATAATTTAAAGAAACTTAAAGTTCGCAATCATGTGCAAATTCTGTTAAAATATTAAATTTATTGCTCCTAAAGAGAAGTTTAAGAATATATGTTCTCACTATGCAAAATTATCTTCACGATCAGATCTGAAGAATAAAACATCCTGCCCCCTTTTGTAAGCAAATTTACAGAAGAAAAAATAGGAATTGAATGAATATATGCAACTCCGTACTAATTATATTGTCGCAGATCAGAAAATATTCCAATGTGTTAGTAGAAGATTACCCGTATTACAATATGCGTCTCAAAAATATTTGCCAAAATAAAAGAGATGACGTAATAAATTGAAAACATGAATAATATCCGTACTCTTTATACCAGAAGGTCGTAATTGATTCCAATATATGCCAATATATATCAAAACATATGTCAATATACCTGTACTACTTATATTCTCGTAGATTAAAAGATATACACGTGTATTTGTAGAAGATTCGTACAACATACAATATATGAGTTTAAACAATTTTTGTCATAATAAAATAATTGCATAATAACTTGAAAATATCAATAATCCTTGAATCAATAATCCCCGAAAATATAAATAATAATAATTTTTAAACCTGAAGACCGTAATTGATATTATCCAGTCAAAAATGCTATAAGAAAAATCAAATCGTTCTTTTCTAAAATATATTTTTATATCCATTTATTTATTATTCAAATCGAAAAAATAATTATTAAAATTAACAGACAGATTTAATTTAATTGCGTTTCTGAGTAACATGATATAAGATAGAATCTTATAACAAGTTAAATATGTCATGTCTTATAACATAAACTGCGAAATTAAATAACGATTTTGATTTCTCTATACTTCTCATTGTTCCGTAAAAGCGTGTTTTAAATAAACCATGAACCATGGAGATAGATTTCCCCTTTAAATCATGTTTCAAACAATTCATGTTTTCAGAAAGTGACTAATTAACGCAAAAAATCTCCCATCAAACTCAGAGATTAAATTTTAATTCACTTTCAAACGATTTTCAAGCTTTTCGTTTGGATAAACCACGGAGTTAGGGAGTAGAACTCCTAGGAAAAAGTTCCGTTTTTCATTAATATCTCGACAACCCCAGGTCTTAGAAACTCGAAACTTGGACAAAATTTATGGGAGGATATTTCAAGGCTATTCACCAAATTTCATTAAATTCGGTTCAGCCGTTTTTCCGTGATGATGAGACAAACGAAAATTTCGTTTTTTACTAATATCTCAAGAACCACTGGTCGTAGAAACTCAAAACACGGATATAATTTTAAGTGGGGCTATTTCTGGGCTACCCACAAAATTTCATCAAATTCGGTTCAGCCGTTCTCCCGTGATGGTGTGACAAACAGACAGACAGACAGACAGACAGACAGACAGACAGATTTTCATTTTTATTTATATAGATATAGTTTTTAAATGTATTTACTTTTATGATCAGTATAGATAATCCAGAAGTTTATCGATAAGTTACAAGCTGTCATTTTTTTCTGTTTATATAAAAAATCTTCACAATTTATTGTTTGAATATTTGGAATAATCATATCTCAAAAATTTTCTAAATTTTAATGTTCACAACTATGAAAGTGTGAACTAAGAACGTAAGTTGTCCTTTATGTATAATAATGTATAATAATAATGATGATGATTACCATTTGCAATTAAAATGCAACAAAATTCTCCGAAAAGAACTATATTTTAAAGAGTCTTTTATGAGCATTACTTCCATGCACACTTATTTACACATCAATATAAATTTATCTTACCTTTTATAAAGCATAACAATACATGTTTCATTTTGAAATTTCCTTATTTTCCGAGCAAATCATTGTCAAAATAATTTAGTTTTTCATTAAATATAGTAAAGCAAAAAAGTAAAGAAACATTTAAATTTTTAACATAAATGCACTTTTAAAATTGTCATTACAAAGGCCATTATTATGAGAAATCAATTTTATTTTTCTGTAGAGATCAATACAGAGTGTTTTCACACGTATCTTTTTATTGGTGTATCAATGGTATTAATGGGGCAATGAATTAAACTATTAAACTTTGTACAATGATTTTTAAAATTATCTTTTGCATAAGGCAACACTTTCAGAAATGGCTGTTTTCTGAAATCTTGATAAATGATGTCAATTATTGACAGAATGCTGCAAAAAGTTACAGACACTTTATATATAAACAAGTCATGGTCGAATTAAAAATAAAATGTATCAAGTACATCTATCATCCTTGGCCTACCATGCAATATTTAGTATTTTGTACAGAATATTAGACCAGATCTTAGATTCACAGTAAAAAAGATTACTAATATCATATGTAGGTATGTAGCTACATAATTGAGTAAAGCGTACAAAATATTTACACGAAATATAATGCATAAGATTAATGAACAAGTTATTTTTCTATTTAACATTTGCATAATTATTTAGCAACAGTTTCAAATGAAACAGGTATAGAAACAAAGATAAAATATTGACCACAAAATAGAAAAGCAGGTTTTATGATGCAGATATGTTGCATTATTAAAAATGTGTTTTACGTTGAGAGCTGGAAAAGAATTATCTCAATTGATTTGTCTGTTTTCATGATGATGTTATTTACTTAATAATATGTAACTTATTTTTACATACCCTATATATATATACACAAGATATAATACACTGTATTATATGCATATTTATAAGCCATTGTATAGCCACTGTATTATATGTATTGTAATAAGCCAGAATATTCAAAACAAAATTTTTGGTTTTTTTAGATACATATTCTAAGCTAACTATTACATGCTTCATAATTTTCAGAGCTATGACTGTTTTGAATATGCATATATGGTATTCATCCGTGCTGTTACAATGAATCTACGTTATTTTTATATATGGGCATATAAGACATCTTTTATTACTAAAATTGTAAGCAACAGTTAACTAATTTATGCATGATTCCTAAACTCCAAATTTAAGAATGAAATTTTTTCATTTTGTTACTGATAACTTAAGTGTCGTATGACTTTTATAAAATGATCCAAATATAAACATAAAACTATAGAATATTGCATATGCTTATACTTTCAAAAATGTTTGTTTTCTTGATATCTCGACAAATGATGCCAATTGAGATAAAATGCTGCAAAATGTTACAAAAACTTTATACATAAACAAGTCAGGGACGCATTTAAAAAATGTATCAAGCACATCTATAGTTCATGGCCTACCATGTGGTATTTGGTTTATATTTTTGCATCGAATATTACACGAGATCTTAGATTCACAGTAAAAACGATTACAGGTATAATATATAGGTATGTAGCTACAGAAATGAGTAAAACGGCAAAATACTTACATAAAATATAATGCATAAGATTAAATATCAAGTTATTTCTCTGTTTAACATATGCATAATAATTTAGCAACAGTTTCAAATGAGACAACCACAGAAACAAAGATAAAATATGGAGCACCAAATATAATAAAATAGAAAATAGTTTTTTCCGATGCAGATATGTTGCACTATTAAAAATGTGTTATAGTTTGAGAGCTGAAAATAAAATGATTTCCATTGATTTGCCTGTTATTATGAAATTGCTCTTTACTTCACAATATACATAACTCTTTTCCATTCCCTACAAGACATGGTGCACTATATTATACATATAAAATATATTGAAATACGCTAGAATATTCAAAATAAACTTTTTGGTTTATATAACTACATGTACATATTTTGAGCAAACTTGTACAGGATTCACCATTTTCAATGCTACGACTGTTACACATATACATATATAGTATATATTCATTCTATTGCAATAAATGTATGTTTTGTTTATATTTGGGTATATGAGAAAATTTTGTTACTCAAATTATGAGCAACAATTTGACTAATTTATACATGTATTCTAAACTCCAGATTTAAGAATGAAAATACATTCATTTGTTACTGATAACTTTATCATATGACTTTTATAAAAATGACCCAAATATAAACATAACACTATAGCATATTGTGACACTTTCAGAAATAATTGTTGTCTTGATATCTCGACAAATAATAGCAACGTAGATAAAATGCTGCAAAAAGTTACACAAACTTTATACATGTGCTGTTGGCACATTTCGGGCGCGGTAGCCTGGTGGTTTGTGCGCTAGATTTGAACGCTGCCACAACTGCCGCCGTGTTCATGCGGAGTACGATCACGTTAAACATGTGGGTCCGTAAGTCCTTCCGAGAGGTTGGTGGTAGGAGAAGGAGGGTACGGTCCCTGTGGATGCCTCCCCCCTGAGTTCCTGTCAAAATTGGTTGGCACTTCCCGGCCGTTCACACAGTTACCTTACTGCTTTCTGGTAGGTCGGACGGTCTGGGTCTCAACAACAACAGCAACAAACTTTATACATCAACAAATCAGAGTTAAATTCAAAAAATGTATCAAGTACATCTATAGTTCGCAGCCGTATGATATTTGGGTTGTATTTTTGCTTCAAATTAGATGATATCTTTGAATCACAGTAAAATATATTACAGATATGCGGTTGCATAACAAAGTCATGCTTACAAGATACTTGTATTAAATATCATGCATCAAGTTATTTCTCTATTTATCATATGCCTAATAATTTAGCAACAGTATCAAATCAAACAACCGAAACAAAAATGAAATAGGAAATCAGATTTTGTGACGCAGATATGTTGTATTATTAAAAATATTTTATAGTTTGAGAGTTGAAAAAGAACAATATGAATTGATTTCCTAGTTTTCTTTTCATTTGATTTTTCTTCAAATCCTTTGCGCAAATTTGTTAAGGTTCTATAATGTCAAACTATAAAGATGCAAGAAAAACTATAAATGTTAAAACTTACCAGTTCAAAAGATAAAATCACAATAATATAAGCTTTTCTGCTGAAATGTTTCTGCACTATGTACTTGCATGAATTAGATAGCTGTATTGTTGTGAAATACATACGGGGATTCCCTTATTACGGGGATTCCCCTATTACGGGGATTTCCCTATACGGGGATTCCCCATTACGGGGATTTCCTTATACGGGGATTCCCCATTACGGGGATTCCCCTAAATGTATATATTTTACATCACCGGGAATCCCTTGCTGTTTTCATCAGTGTTACCAAAGGAATAAAATTCAAAAATGTCATCAAATATTTGTATAAACGTATATGGAGCGGAATATACATTTTTATCAATTTTTTGAAATCTGTTAATTTATAAACCGTGTAAAAGCGAAATCGTGTTAAACAAGTGCCGTGTAAATCGGGGGATAAGTTAAAATAAAATATTAAGCATACCTCTCCTCATAAAAAAGCAAGGTAATCCGAGATTCTGTTTACTAATACTTTCTTCTGCACCCAACAAACCACTAGTAAATTAATTTACGACTGTTTTGTTTTATCTTTAGTAACGCTATTAGTTGAGTACATGAGGTAGTTAAAGATATTAAAATATCTAAAATCAGGCCATGTACCCGAAGTTTCTTTGTAGAAGTTGCTTTCGTAAGGATCCCCACCTCCAATTTTAGCAATTTAAGCGCAATATAATCTTTTTTATTCAGCATACAGCTACAAAAAGTCAGTCTTCCTAGGTTATTCAATGGCCATTTTGCTGTTGCTTGTACAAAGCAGGGGTTGCTATAGGGTCGTTTCTAAGGGAGAGTGACGTAGATGAAATCTCCCTATATGGACTATACCGTTCCTTGAAGATGCTATCAATATTGATAATTATTTATTTAGTTGCGCGAAGTATAAGTTACTTGGGTACTTTGAAATAGTTTTACATGTTGTCATCCTGAAAATCGCCCAATGTACTGTTCAACTTTAAAAACACAGTTGCCGTGGATCTTATACATTATTACCTTCCTTATATACTACATACAATGTACAAGGAAAGTATTGTGACGGGATCGAAAATTCGAATTAATTGAGCGATTCGAATAAAATTTAGTACAAAAATTTCAATTCATGAATACTGGAAACCTATTGTTTTTATACGTAATCCTATGTTCATATACCATCTAAATTTTGAAATGAAATTTTGAAAAAATTATCAATAAATTAAAACATTTAATAAAGTTAAGTAAATAATAATTTCTTATGTAATGTTTCATTACAAAACGATTGACATAAATTTTAGAACGCTTGCACAAACCGTTATCGAGATACTGCACATTTTTCAAAATTATCAAAAAATCATATAACATAAAAAAATATATTACCTATTGTGAAAGATGTTCACTTTTCATAAGTGATATCATGCGATAAATTTGGTGACATTATTCTCGTGGATCTAGCAAGTTCCATTCACGAAAAAATATACTTTGGGTAATACTTTTGTATTTGAGCGCCAAAAGTCATTTATCTGCTATAAAAATAACTTATGTATCAGTCCATAATGCTTGGCGAGATTATGGCGACAAATTTGGCGGAAGGGCGCCAACTTGGCGATTTTTCTAAATGTTGCCAATTTAACGGAAAGGTCGCCAAATGGATAAAAATGACGATAAATCAATGAAAATGACGACTAATTGACGAAAATTCAATATCTTGGGAAGAATATAAGTATCTACTATAAGAATAACCTATTTTTTTGCTGAAATGTAGTAAATTTATTGCATTATATAAGGAAAGTCATGTTCTGCCCACATCAGATTTTTTTTTACTGTTGAAGGAGTCAAGTCATTGCATTATATAAGGAGAATCATATACTGCCCACACTAGATTTCCTCTGAATGATTTCAACTTTCACTTCTTATACCGATTCGACCCTTTAAAGTCAGCAATGTCTGCTGGATAGGTGATTTGCTTGAACTGGCCTAGTGGTCATAATAATTTGGGCACTTAATTTATGTGCACGAAAATGACTCAGTAGACGGATTGACCGGTTATTGGCTCAGTTTCGTCTGCATACGCCCATGATGCGCACATTAACAAGACGGCTTTCATAGTATTAGAATTCATTTTGAACAACAATTTAGAATACATTATTAATAGAAAAATAAAAAATCATGACTATAATTTTGAATTTTAATGATGAGAATCGGTCTGCGGATGGCATGAAATTTGAACACTTGCTTTAATACTACGATGCTCAATTAAAGGATGAGCAATCAACAAATATCTATGAGATTTTGAAAATAGAAAAACAGAAAAAGACGAAACCTTAATGCCAATTATGTGGAAAAGCACTAGGCTTAAAACGAAGACCATTTTGGTATACATTAGTCCTCATGGCCGAGTATCTATTCAAAATAACCAAGAAAAAATGTTGTTTCTGAAAACGGAGATAGATAATATCTATAAACTCCGTTTATCGGCCAAAAGGCAAAAAATGATTGAAATATGTAAAAGAATCAAGGAATTATTACTTGAGAAAACTACACCACGTGTCGATGTTAAAAGCAAAGATTCAATACTCGATTAAAAACATGCAATCTCTGAAATATGCCCCGTGATAACACCTTAACGATGGTATTAATTCATTTGTTTTTAAATGTATTTGTTCAATTTATTTGGTAACAATGGGAACATTTAATATTTTTTTCCAGTATAGATCAAGAAAGGTGCATATCAACGACCTATAAATAATATCACTCGCTTTTAAATAAAAAAATCTGATGTGGGCAACACATGACTTTCCTTATATAATGCAATGAATTTACTACTTTTACAGTTTAAAAAAATGTTTTTCTTGTAGTAGATACTTATATTCTTTCCAAGATATTGAATTTTCTTCAATTAGTCGTCATTTTCATTGATTTGGCGCCATTTCAATCCATTTAGCGAGATTTTCGTTAATTTGGCAACATTTAAATATTTCGCCAAGTTGGCGACATTCTGCCAAATTCGTCGCCAAAATCTCGCCAAACGTTATGGACGGAGAAATAAGTTATTCATACAGCAGATAAATGACTATTGGCGTTCAAATACAAAAGTATTACTCAAAGTATATTTTTTCATGAAAGGAACGAGCTAGATCCACGAGAATGATGCCACCAAATTTATTGCATGGTATTACATATGAAAAGTGAACATGTTTCTCAATAGGAAATATTTTTATTTTTTATTGTATATAACTTTTTGATAATTTTTTTGAAAAATGTGCAATATCTCGAGAACGGTTCACGTTAGCTTTCTAAAATTTATGCCAATCGTTTTGTAATGAAAAATTACATAAGAAATGTCTGTTTGCGTAACTTTATTAGCAGTTTTTATTTTTTGACGATTTTTTAAAATTTCATTCGAAAATTTAGGGGGGTTCTGAACATTCGATTGCGTATAAAAACAATAGGCTTCCAGTGTTTATGGATTGTGATTTTTGTACCAAATTTCGTTCTAATCGGTCCATTCATTTGTCAGTTATCGTCTCCACAGACTCACTGACATACATACACACACACACATACTTTCACACAAACACACTCACACACACACACACACACAGACATCACTTCAAAAATGTTTGATTCGTGATCAGGGAGGCTTGAAACGTGCTTTCCCGTCGAAAACTCAAATTCGAATTTTCGACCCCGTCACAATACTTTCCTTATACATTATGTATATAAGCAAAGTAAAAATCACATATAAAATAGCTCTTTCAGTATATAATCATGATCTTATATTTATAAAGTTTTACTATTTTCGAAATAAATATTTGAGAATCCTTAGAGTTGTCCATGTCCTCGAAATCAACATGCCTCTGATGTTTATGGATGGAAATAATTGCTCGAAATTTCATTATATTTGCTCAGCTGTTTCGCTCAATTTACTAAATTTTCTTTTCATTTTAATTAAAAATGCATTTAATATCTCTTAAATGGTATGTATTTGCGTGCCATAAAATATTCCATTCTCTTTTAAACACACATATACGTATAAATGGTTTCTTTCTTAAAGATTTTTAATATAATTATTTTTATGTTTTTTAATTATCAAGGAAAAATATTTGAAGCCTGAAAAGTTTTTCCCCTGACTTAATTCTGATAAAAATCTTCTTATTTCAACGCATAAATACTTCTGGTAAATTTCATCTTTATCACTCGATTTATTTAAGAGATATTGTGGTCGCAATCAGAAATGCTAAATAATATGGGATGAATAAAACATAATTTAACGAGGTATTATTAATAAGTAATTTATGTAAATAACTGCATATATTACTTATTTTATAAAAGTAAATTTAATTAAATATTATGTTTTGAAAGCTAAAAAGTTCAAGAAATAAAGTGTTTCATCGATATTAAATGTTTGTGGTCAAAAAGGCACAGAAAAATTTGCTCTATAACATAGTTTGAGAGGGTAAACAGAAATTAAGAGAAAGTGTCTCCTGTGACAGAATGTCATTATCTTTAGACTGGTTTTGTGGTTCATTCTACTTTTTATCTAGAAAGTTGTAGGCGATAACGTCACTATATTTTAATGTTCTATATGATTTCATTAGGAAACTATTGTACTCTACAAGAGTATCCGAAATGAACATGAAATCATATCATGGTTGATCGTATCATATCATGGTTGTTCGTATAAGTATGAAAAATTATTATCAGAGGAACATTCAGCTATGATAGTTGCACCTGCCGCAAACTATAATTTTTATAAATATGTAAAATTTAATTTTTTATATGGCCTCCCAATAAAAAAAACAGCAATTAGTGAAATTTTGGAAGTGCTTACTTAGGCGAAAGACCGATACCTCTGGTGAAAATTCGCTGATATATCGATCACTGAAAAAATAATTCATTGATTCCTTTCTCCCTGAATTGCAAATATGAATAATTTTCTTCCTATAAAAATAAATATGACGGATAACAACACAACTGTTTAAAACAGAAAAATCGCCAATTGAATTTTTCTGCTATTTAATGTATTTGTTACTAGTCTCTTTCAATCAAACAGAAAATATCTAATGATAACAATTGGAATATCTCATCGAATTTTTCATCAAAAAGGTACTGGTCGCCCTAACTAAGTTCGAAGGAAATTTTGGTAATTCACAGTTTTACTTTCTCGTACGTAGTATTGAGAAAGTATTGTTTTTATGAAAATTTTCAATTTCGAGATTTTGATGGCAATATATGTTTGAAGACTTCTTGAATACGTGTTGACTATTTTTGGAGTGATACCCGTCAATCTGTCTGTCTGTCAGTCTATCTGCATATTTGTCGTCGATATCTTGTGTACACAGTACCGGCCACGAACATTAATTGATTTTCACGAAACTTTATATCCGGCTTTGTTATCAAAAGATCTAGCAGCATAGGGCAAAATTTGACATGATCATGCATGAAAGGCTTTAGCTTTGGTTCAACGATCACAAGACTTAATAGTTTTAACCATTGTCAAAAATAGCCGCGATATAAATTTTTAGTTCATGACGTCATTAGCCCCCTTGGGGAAAAGCACCCCCTCTCCTCCTGGGTGCACATTGTCAAGTATGGTATCAATCGAAGATTTTGTCTAGCCCTTTAAAGTGAAAATAACATGCTATAATTGTAATCATTTGGACCCACAATATCGTTTTTTCAAAAATTTGCCAGTAAAATTAAAAAAAAAAGTTATTAAAGATGGATCCTGATATGAGAATGTCTAGTTGAACCACACACCAGTTATTTTGAGTAGGGTGTCGTATAATAAATAGTTTTGAATTATTAACCTTTTGCTTACGGATGGGACAGCGTCAGCCCCAAACGAAGAACCTTTCGAAAAGACAGGTATTTGACATACCCTATCCCAAACAGTTCTATCTCCCTGTTAGAGTATTTTTCCCAATGGAATTTACATCATGGAATTTTTTGAAAGTTTGCTACGCAGAAAGATGGTCCCAGGATTTTCAGACAATATGTATAAAGTTCCTGGTTGACCATCTGGAACAAAAATCTACACAAGCTCCGGACACTTCTCAATGGAGATGTTTAGGTCCACAAAGGGGTGTCATGACTGGCAAACCAGTGGAGGACTGACCTTTGGGTCGCCACTGGTCCACAAGTGGACTCGACATCGTGGGAGTTTGGGCCAGCTGGTGTAATAATTTCAGGGCTTGTAGCCAAACCCCCGTGTTAATTTCTCTTTAATAACAAATATGTAACTTTATGCTTACCAATGGTATAGCTAGGGCCCCGATGTCCGAACGAATCACGAGTATAGGAGCGTTGAAAGGAAGGAGCAAGAGTTTTTGGGATTTCGAGAGCGAGCACAATTTTTGAAAAGAGTTTAGGAGTTGATTTTAAGATTCCAAAATATACAGACCGAGTATCATGACGGGAACGACGAATAATGGTTTCCGACGAGACCGTCGCGCCCCGATCGGTCAATCGAGGAGGTAAGCCTATTTGCATTGTAAGCATAAAGTTACATATTTGTTATTGGAGAAAAATTGACACAGGGGCTTGGATACAGGCCCTGAAATTATTACACCAGCTGGCTCAAACTCCCACGATGTCTAGCGCACGTGTGAGTCAGTGGCGACCCAAAGATCAGTTGTTCTTCAATGGACCGCCCGTTATGACACCCCTTTGTGAACCCAAACATCTTCATTCACAAGTGTCCCGGGAGTGTGCAGATTTCTGTTCCAGATGATAAACCGGGAAACTTATACATGTCTGAAAATCCAGGGACCATCTTTCTAGGAGGAAAACTTTAAAAAAATTCCATGATGTTACATTCCATTGGGGAAAACAATGTATCACAGGCATTGGCGTCCATGGAAGTCCATGTGTGGGGTTGACGCTATCTCACCAGTAAGCAAAAGGTTAATAATGTATAATTTCCGGACCAATGCCACTCTCATAGCTGAATTCTTATCTGTTTGTGAATTACTTTTCACATTTCATTTAACTTATACGACGAAGCGTTGATTTTATATTCCTTTCGAACACTCTTCGTGAAACCTTCTGCATATCGAAACCAAATGCGCAAAACATATATTCCGTTGAACTTTGTGTACTGCAAACATACTGTTTCGATTTCAAAGAATCGATTGACGTATCTGAAAGATTTAGCTCTCAGAATAGAGCTCGAATGTGGAGAATGCGAAAGGCTGCTTTCGTATCTATCGAATGGCGACATAATCCCATTTGACAGCAAAGGTAAGAAATGTCTTTGAAGTGCTGGCGAAAATTTTCGAATGATACATTTATTTTTTTTCTCCCTTTTTTATGGACATATAGGTCACAACGGAAAAAATAAGAATAGAATAAAAATGACTGCTGCGAGTTGAATTGTTGGTTAGTACGATATGTTTGTAGAGTTGATATCACCATGGAAATAAAATAGGGAATTTCGTAAATTCTAGAAATGGCAGAATTAAGTATGATGGACGGTTGCTTATTTTCACTTGGTCATGCTATTATATAGAGAAATTATTTTCTTCAAAATTTGACGCGTTGAACTTTATAATAATTATCTAACACGTTTTGCCATTTTAGATCTTGCACAAGCCTCTGGGTGACTATAAAACTATAATTCCCGCAACAAAGGTAATGACATAGTCTCCGTGCAATTAAACTTTAAACTACAGTAACCATTTTAATAGTATTAATATATACTACATATTAACATAATGGAAAATTTTAATTATTTTTGCAGCATTTGTTTTTTAGAATGTTTATTTTTACTGTTTATGCTCCCCTTTCTCAACTACTGAGCACAATACAAATGAATTTTTTTATATATTCAAACCATATGTATGTACATTCTAACACGATATATTGAAGGTAAGTATTTCTTTCTTTTTTTATTAAAAATAAATATTGCAAAATTTTGCTTAAAAACTGTGATCTTGGGGGGGGGGGGGGGGGGCATAATTAAAAAACTTTCTGAAATAAATAACAAATGAGTAATTAAAATGTATAAACGTATTACATTTTCAAATATGAGCCTTTTGAACTGGTAGTATGTATAGTCTCTGGAAAAAGAAAATAATGCTGTTAACAAACTTGGCAAATGCAAGATAGGCTGGTTCCCTTAAAATAATATTTTGTTAAAGGCAGTTCACAATCATATACATGTTTCACCATTATGTTACTGATTATGGTACAAGTAGATGTAAGTAATATGTGAAATATTATTGAGTGAGAAAATCAAGAGGAGTTTGATACTCTACCAGTTTTAACTATCAACTTTTATACCATATATGAAGTGCTGATTATTATTACTACTAATAACAGGAAAGATCAATCATGCTTAAAGCATTGATTATGAAACACTTTCCAACTTCAATGCAATTTTATTTAAACAAGTCTAAAATGCAATACATTCCTCGGTAATATTTTGAAACTTATCACAATACTGCATTAATTTATTATATTTGAAAACTTAAACCTTCATCGAAAAAAATGAACTTCATTCAAATGACGGCATTGAAATATAAATTGCTTGGTTTAAACATCTCTAAAATGTTATACATTCCTCGGTAATAGTTTTAGAATTATCATAATACTACGATAATTTATTTGAAAACTTCATCGAAAACAACAGAAATTAATTCAAATGACGTCATAGAAAAAATAACACGCCTGGATCTCTCTATAAAAACAGGATTTCATTCATAACTTTCTCCCATTCACTTCATTCATCACAATACTATAATAATTTATTTTATTTAAACATTTTGTTTAAGACCATGGAGCTACAAAAAATTAAACTCTATGCTTGAAACTTCATTGAAAAAAATCGTCCTCTTTATGAAATCAATTAATATTTCATTCATATCAGCCATGCAGACTCCATGGACTAAATTATTTTGTGTTAAAAAATACAGGAATTCTAATACAACTCATTCTATATATTTTGCTGTTTACATTTTATATAGGTGAAAAATAGGCTTAGTTGTAGAAATAATCAAATTTGGATGAGCATTTAAACTCAAATATATTGTCATTGCGTTGTTTCCGTATGTAGATGCACAGAATTTAAGCAAAAATAAAGTAGTTTTAGGACGGATACAACACTCAATATGAATTAAAAAGAACTTAAAAAAATCACGATTTTGAAACAAGATGGATGCCATATATCATTTTGAAGTGGGTCATGTGATCGTTTCATATCATGGTCAAGTGATCGTTTCATATAAGAGGTGTAATTATTATTTTAATTTTTATTTAAAAAACTACTGAATATATTTCTCTGAATTTTTTTATATATTTTATGGAACAATTTGAATATTACCTAAAATTTTCGAAGCAATTTGTGAATTTTAAATCCGCTTAAAAATGTTTGAAAAATTAGGTCCCAGAAGGCTCAATGTATTTCATTTTTTCGACCCGGGTTCAATCCAAAACTAATTGGGTGATATTATTCATTTATATTCCCATAGGTTCTACAGACCGTCTGAACAACATACTAAAATTTCATTTTGATTAAGTCATTTTTACGGCAGTTACCGTGCTAACGGACAGACAGACAGACAGACAGAATGAACAAAGTCATAAACACTTTTCAACTTTGTTGTAAAGTGTTAAAAAATAATACTTCACAACACTACTTGAGTACTTGAACAGACTGTTACTAGTAAATAGCATAGTTTTATAACAAGGAAATACGGTTTAAGGTGGTCTGTAGCTATAAATCAGTAAATAATGCACCGAGCAGCCAAAAGTTATAGGATTGGTACCAAACAACAAATTGGTCCTCCTCGAGCTGAGGGATTGAATCAAAGAGTCTCCAGTATCTTTCTGCATGGATGGCCGCCCACATATCCTATAGTGTAAATCACAATAGTGTTGAGTAGGCTCGTTCTGAATTCATGGTTAATAAGCTCATTTTCATTGTGTCCCACAGATGCTCCAAGGGGTTCATATCGGGAAACCATGGGACCAAATGATTGTGATTATTTCGATGGACTGTTCCTCAATCCATTACTGTGTTGGAATATCCCTTCACCATCGAGGTGTTTGAGCGTTATGAAGGTGTACGGGTAATCTACAATAATGTCTACACATCGCACACCTGTCAGCAATTGCACCAAACGGGTGAGAAGGATCAATGAAGTCCACATGAATACGTCTCATACCATAACATTCCTATAATATCGTTTTTCCAACACATATTTCCGAGATTTTTCTCAGCTTATTTTGTATAATCTCGAGTAAATCTCAGCTTAAATCTCATAACGCACTTCATACTTTTGAATTACAAAATAATTTATGTTCGTTTTACCATTAAAAATGTATTAATTCCTTACTTAACTATTCCTGTTGCAGAACGGTTGTGCGGTTGACGTTTTAGAATTCATAAATGCTGAATTCGAAGCTTGGATACGAGGGATGAACATAAGCAGTATTCGAAATCTGCTTTAAACTTTATGTATCTATCAGTTATATATCTCCCTAGTGTGCACAAATAACCATAGAACGGCAAGCATATCTAACTGGGTTTAAATATATTTGAATCCTAATTTAACTCATAAAACTATTTTTAAATGCATGACTATTTTTACTTTCCCTGCAATACATGGTAATGTATAGGGAAAGTATTGGAATCATGTCGAAAATCGCAACTCGAGTTTTCGACAGATCTACACGTTTCGAGACCTCTAGAATACAAAAAAACTATTTTTAGCGTGACGTCTATGTGTGTGTGTCTGTGTGTGTGTGTGTCTGTCTGTCTGTCTGTCTGTCTGTATGTGTGTCTGTCTGTGTGTCTGTCTGTGTGTCTGTGTGTCTGTCTGTCTGTCTGTGTGTCTGTCTGTCTGCGCAGATTTTGTATCCACTCTAACTAAAAAACTAATTGACCGAATTTCATAAAATTTGGTAGGTAAGTCTCTTGTGAGCGAATCTGGTGCTGATTAGTTTTGGGTACGATTCGGGATAAAAGAACCCGCCTTTTTTGTGAAATGGCCCGCAAAAGCTTGTATCCACTCTAGCTGAAAATCTAATGGACCGAATTTCACAAAATTTGGAAGATAAATTGCTTGTGGGTTACCCTGGTGCTGATTAGATGTTGGTACTATTAAAAGAAACAACCTGCCTTTTTTTTGCAAAATGGCCCTCAAAAATCGACAAAATCTAAAATAGAAAACTACGTATGTTAAAATTTATCCATTAAATGCTTGTATTATACGTAATTTTTAACGAAGAAAATAATAAGACAATCCCCATTACACTAGGACTAGCCGTTCTCGAGATGTTTTCGAGAACGGCTTTTTCTTTAAGCCACCTTAGAAAATGAGTCCACTTAACAAATGCGAACGAAAATTGAATTAATAGTGAATTAAATTTAATTAAAATAAAGAGAACGTGTATATAAGTCTGCAGGGAAAGTCGTGAGCTGCCCATATCAGATTTTTAAAACATATAAAACATTTTAATTAAGGTGTTCAATACTATATCAATGTAATAAGAAAGTAAACTGGCAGAATGCCGATTCTGAACTTCAGAATTTAGGAGTTCAAGTCATGATTCACTTCATTCTGGTGTCCGATCGAAATGGTTGACAATGGCTTTTGAAGTAAAAAAATTGCGTGCATAAAATTAATAAGTGACAGAGAAAAGAGAATAAGATGCATTCTTTGAGAACAAAGAGTCTGTCACGAGCTATAACTAGTCTGCAATGAATGTGTGACAAAGGAAGGGGAGGGGTTAATGTATATGTAAATCAGTGCGTCAAATTGAAAAATTTTTTGTTTTTATAGTTCTAAGAATCTTTAAAATTTGATATATAGTGCTTTTGAAATCGGCGTTTTTCGTCAATTTCGATGAACATTTATAAATGAAACTCTTAAAAGAATCGCTAACCAATATAACAACATCGTCGATTCTATTAATTCCATCGTATCAAATTCAAAAGTATTTAAAATTCCTCGTTTTCTTCATTACTGCAAGTTTCATGAGCCCAATTGCACTATTTAAAGCATTATTTAATCCACCCTTCAGGCTCGCGTCAGTTGATGGAAAACAGATCTATAGAAGTTTCATGTCAAAGTCATTCCGAATTTGGATTCAATTTTACTATACATGCTCATATGATTTTGGACATATGAAGTTTCTCCAATGTTAATAAAGGGACCTTAAATTCTGTAGTCTGTTATATACGGTGTTAGATGCTCTTTAGCTTTGAGACTCTTACATTATTTGAATCTAATTTGTCAGCAGTGTCTGAAAGCCAAACAATTGATCTGGCAAAATATATCGATCAAATGGAGTAATACCGGTCCTTTCCAAACCTTCGATGAACGTCTGTATTATTGCTAACCTCGCATAAGCTGTTTCAAATAATTATGTTGCATAAAAGAAGGTTTACCAGCAGAAGAGGTAAGTCAGTTTCCTACTTCTTGCTGCTATAGTAAGTGTTTAATGGTGGTGGTAACATCAAAGGGTTACATGCGATGGGTAAAACAACTCCCCTCGTGGTGCACCCTTAATTATAGTAAATCTAATGCGATTTCTGCCACTTCTGATTTTGCTGTTCTGTATTTTTTCGTAGGAATTATTTTGTAAATGCAATCATTATTGCTGACTCTATAACGGCTCTTGAACCGATTGTAAATGAAAAACAACAGGATAGAGCAATTGTATCCTTGATTTTAAAGCAATTTTGAAAGATATTACTGGTAGAGGCAGTTTAATGTGGAGAGAGTGGCTTGGATGGAAGCTTTGCTGCAGAGTGTGGCTTGGATGGAAACGGAAAAAATGATTCAGTGGACCAAAAGTGTAGTTGTTGTTGAGACCCAGACCGTACGACCTACCAGAAAAGTGTAAGGTAACCGTTTGGACGGCCGGGAAGTGCCACACAATTTAGACCGGAACCCAGTGGGGGAGGCATCCACCGGGACCGTACCCTCCTTCCCCTACCACCAACCTCTCGGTAGGACTTACGGACCCACATGTTTAACGTGATCGTACTCCGCATGAACACGGCGGCAGTTGTGGCAGCGTGCAAATCCAGCGCGCAAACCACCGGGATACCGCGCCCGAAATATGCACGCAGTGTTCCCAGGTGGTTACCCACCCAAGTACTAACCGCGCCCGATGCTGCGTGACTTCGGTGATTTAACGAGAACCGGTGTTTTCAGCACGGTACGGTCGTTAGCCGGACCAAAAGTGTGTTTTCATAAACCTCACAGAGCCTTGAATTTCCATTTATCAAAGATCTTGCTAAGTTTCCATTTCAGAAAAGTTAATAGACTGGAGATATCATGCAGTGCCACGGATAAATCTTGGAAGGTCTTGCTTCACTAACGGACTTTAATCCCGGACATTTCCAGAAGTTCTGCTGTGGCAGAATTCCGTATGGTAACAGGTCATAACGGCCTACAAGCTCATCTATTTAGAAATGAATTATCCAATACTCTTTGTCGAATCGCACTTGGCCCCAATTGTAAAAATACAAACGAACTCAAACGAAAATACAGACGTGGTTAGTACATTAATTTTAACCCAGGAATTATATATAGTGCAAACATTTCCCAGTCTGGAAGAATTAGATTCCAGATGATAACAAGCAAGAAAGAAAAATGAAGGAATGCGAAAATAAGCACACATTGGTATATCAATCAAAAGAAATATTTATTCATTAACTTGTTCATCATTATTGTTATTAAATTCAATTCAAAATATATTTACTCATCATTTCCATAACTACAACTTAATTTCATCCAACAATATTATACTATATTCAATTTATCAAACAACATCATATTAGAATTGATATTATATTATCATTTAATTCCAAGTGCCTGTATTAGATATTTAATTTCCTTCAATTGGAACTTTAGTTCCAGAAATTTCATACAAAATTTACCTCAAGTTCCCGTGCAGAACAAAAGAAAAAAAAAGTTCCAAAGGTAGCGTTCATGATACCGTTCATGAGAAAAAATGTAGAAATTCGTTTCCAACTTGGAAATAAGTTCATCGGGAAAAAGGATTCTCATCGCTCCAAATCAAACAGGCAAAACTCTGATCTATCTTCGACTAGTCTTAGGAACCGAAACATGACTTAGTAATACAAGGACATCCCGGACGGTAGCACAGGAACTTCCTAAAATAAAAAAAGAATTTTTGAATTTTTGTACAGAAAATTTGAAATTCTGCCGGAACAGGAGCTTCTTCATCTTCTCAAAACAGGAAAGGTTTCTATCCGAAACAATCATTCCATCGACGAAAATATAGCCATTTTGGCCAAAGCTTTGTCTTAAAGTTTTAAGACAAAAATTCAACGTATCCTCACAACTGGAGAGTCCAGGCCAGAAGAGCGAGAGCAACAGGCGAAAATTCTCACTTCTCCAAAGAGCCGCTTCCTGATTGGCAGGAAAGCGAGCGCCCAGCAACAGAGCCACAACACGCGATGCGACGTCACTCTCCGACAGAGACAGAATTCTTCCTCCAAACCAACCGTTCCGAACAAAACTCAACTTCTCCACGGACGGCAATCCGGACAAGGCTTAGCGAAAAAAAACCGTTTCAGGCACGAAGGAAAGAGAGCTTTTCTCTCAGCAAAATACGAAATGCTCATGGCGCACAGAATGGCGACATGACAGCTCCCCTCTCCTGGGAGTCAAAAATTTTCCGAAAAACAGTGATGAAAATTTTTCTCTCACTCAAAAACACAAAAACACAATAATTTACAAAGAATTTTAGGAACCTGTAAGTGTAAAATAATTTTGAAGAAAATTTTGGGCGAGAAAACCTGGGCCCCAACGTTTCTCAAGACAACGACACTGCAGATCTGAATGACCGGCCAAGACATTCATCACCACAGGAAAATGCCAAAAGTAACCAAAAGGGATGATACAGATGTCACCGCATCTTAAAGGAACCTTTACAAAGAAAAACACATAAATACACTTAAATACACTTAAATTCACTTAAATTCAGAAAAAAATTGTCAAGGCACTTTGCCTGACAACCAAAGGTCTCAATTCTCATAATTGAGATCACACAGATGATGCGAAACTAAAACATGATAACAGTATGAATTTAAATACACTTATACAAATGCAATACAATTAAAAAAAATTCAAAATTTCAAACTTTTGTCACTTCCAAAACACACTAAGTGACACGAAACAGTCATTAATTTTCATCAAAAAGGATTAAATATTTTGAAAATTAATTTTTAAATTAAATTTGTCACAATCAAGGAATGAGGTTCTTCACTCATTCAAAAATTTCCCACTTTTTGAAAACAGGTTCAACTTTCAATTTTTCAATTTCAAACTTTCATTTCAAAAACTTTCATTTCAACACTTTAAACTTTAAATTATTTTTGACATTAAAACATTTCAGAATTTCCTTATTCTGAATTCACTTTCACATTATTTCAAATTATTCAATTACTTTTAAATCATTCAAATTATTTTAAAAAATTCAATTTACTTTTCTTCCACAAAACCTGAAATCATTTCGGACAAGTGATCTCTTCATGTGTCACAAAAACAAAAATTTCATTCAAAACATTTTTGCTCGCTGAGAGAGAGAAAGAGAAATTTTCTTGAAATCCACGTCAGTTATGTAAGAAGGTGCAGGAACACATCCGAAGAGCAAACTCGGCGGGGACTAACGAGTTGCCAACACAAAAAAGGGAGTGAAAAAAAATTTAAAAAATATATACTCGCGTGCAGGATAGCAAAACAGCAGAACAGGACGCCAAGACCACGCCTCAAAAGCTTCAAAACATCAAATTTGGACAGTTTGAACTGACCACATCATCATCTTCTTCTTCATCATCATCATCATCAAGCTTCTTGAGTTTCCCACCTGGCCGAAACAACTGTGTTAGGTGGGCTCAGATCCAGTTGTCAGCAAGGACTCCAGTCCTACTGCTTGCATCGGACAATTAATTTGCCCAGCTGCTTCTTCTTCAATGTTCAGTGTATTTTGTTTCATGTTTGCGTCTCCCAGCCAGTCTTCCAGAAAAAGGGTTTGCAGCATTTCGGTGAATGATGACTAACTGAAATTTGTGTAGATGTTTGAAAACTGCTGGTCAAAAAAGAAAACAATGTGAAAAGGGAGTTTCAAGAAAACAAATTTCAACAACACATCAAGCCAAAAATTTCATCTCTCTCAGCAAAACAAAATTTCAAAAACATTTATCAAAAGAGATCATTTACTTTTGATCTTCCAAAAATTTCATTAAATTATTCAAAAATTTCCAAATTTCAAACTTTCAATTATTCAAATTACTTAAATTATTTAATTTACTTCATTTACTTTAATTTACTTTATATTAATCTTAATATTATTTTAACAAAATCATTTACCTTTTTCAAAAACTTTCCTCCTTTTACTTCAGGGGAACAAACACTTCAATATACCAACACCACTTTCAATTCATTTCATGAACTTAAGAGTAAGTAATCAATTTTTTTCACAATCATACACAATCAATTTAATCAAAGTCAAATCAGAAACAACCAGGACTCTCAAAAAAAATTTTAAAGTCCAAGGAGAGTCAATTAACAAAATTTACTTATTACTCAAAATTATTTAAATTGCAACATAAACATTCATAAATTATAGTTCACAAAAATCAATTATTTTTCTATTTACTTTTAACTTATATGCAAGACTTCCATTAATTTAAAATACAGACAATTTTCTCAAAAATTCTATTTTAAAAGACAATATTGAAATACAAAAATTTAAACAAGTATTATACTTTAATTTGATTATGAAGCATTATTTTCCTGCATAAATAAATTTCTGAGAAATTGTGAACTCAACCAAAATTTAATATTGTGAAAATCTTTGATAAGATCTAAGATTATAAGGTGTACATGTGTTCCTACTTCTCATATAATTTTGTTTTTGGTGTGATGTGTATCTATTATTGTAAATGATTCTTCCATTTCCTCTATGATCAAAGTTATTTGAATTACTTCTCAATTGATAATGTTGATTTTTATCAGCATGAAAGTTTGATCTGATATGAACAGAATTGTCATTCACTTTCTTAGGCAAATTAAATCTTACTTTTCTCACAGTCTTTTTGTTTTGAGATTTTTCTGCAGGTTTGGATAAACAAGATTTCAGTTTCACAGAGTCTTTCTCAGTGGTGATCACAGGAGTAAGGCTATTTGACTTAGAATTCACTTTTTGACTTTCAGTAGTTTGTTTTGAAAATTTTTGCAATTCTTCCCTTCTTGGAGGTAAAAGAGTCAGTCTGTTTACATGAACCAATTGTTCATTTTTGGGATTCATCACATGTCTTATTACAAAATTTACTGGCGAAGTTTGTTTTATCACTTTAAAAGGACCTCTATTAAATGAACTCAGTTTTTTCGATTGTCCATGAGGCAAAAAAGGAGCATAAAGATATACCAAATCATTTACTTTGATATTTGGCTTCTTCGCTTTTTTATGTTGTTGTAAAATTTGTGAATTTTCAGCTTTTTCCAAGTTACTTTTTACTACATCATATGTTCTTTTAAGTCTAAATTGCAAATCTTCTCCATAATCATATATTGAATCATATGTTGGAGGTTTAAATCCAGCCATCAATGTATTTGGAACAGTTAAATCTCTTCCATAAAGTAAGTACGCAGGTGATTCACCCGTGGAAGAATGTATGGCATTTCTATGAGCCAATAAAGCAAAATGAATTAAATTATCCCAGTTACTATTATCATTGTATGCAATATTTTTCAAGGATCTGACCAAAGTACCATTCAATCTTTCGACACAGCCATCTACTGAAGGCATATAGGCAGTAGTTGTATTTTTAATTATTCCCAATTTCTTATAAAAACATTGTGCTGTTTTTGAAATGAAATTTTCCCTTGATCCGAAACAATGTATTTTGGAATGCCATGCAGAGCCATATAGTGCTCTAAACAATTTAAAATGTCTTCAGTTTTAATTGAAGCCAAAGGGTATGCTTCAGGCCATCGAGTAAAATAATCCGTTATTACCAAAATACATTTATTTCCAGATTCAGATATGGGTAATGGTCCAACACAGTCCATGGCGATTCGCTCAAATGGATATGTGGATTTTGAAAATTTTTGAATAGGTGCTTTGTTATTTTTAAAACCACGATTAACAACACAGATTTCACATGAAGCCACATAATTATTTGTTTGAGAATACATTCCTGCCCAATAGTACTTTCTTGCAACCGAAGATAAAGTTCTTCTAAACCCACAATGTGCATAAGTAGGACAATCATGGTGTAACCATAAAATTTCAGACACAAGTTCCTGTGGAACAACAACTCTTTCTTGTTCCTGGTGTCTACGTTTGGGATATCTGTGAATGCACCATAGCATGCCATCTTTTCTAAAAAATACTAAAGTTTGTGGATATGGCTTTATATTCTTATCTAAGAGATCTATAATTTTATTGCATCTAGGGTCAGATTTTTGAGCATTCTTAATTCTGGTGAGCAACGTTGGACATGTAAATGTTTGTTCCAATTCACCACTTTGTATATTATTTTTATTTTGATTTTCAATTGCATTTCTGTCAACAGTATACATTTCATTTGCTTCACTTGTACTAGCTGAATTCAAATTGACTTCCATTTCTCTTATATTGCAATTATTATCATTGTTTACATTTTGAGAATTTTGATTTACATTGTTTACATTTTGAACTTCATTGTTATTTATAACTTTATATTGTGAAACAAATCTTCTAGGAATATTTTCAATTGAATTAGTACATTCATTAACATTTCTTGAGAGATAGTCCGCAACAATGTTAGCTTTTCCAGGCTTATGGACTATTTGGTAGTCAAATTGTGATAGAGATGCAATCCATCTTGCTAATCGAGATGTAGGATCTTTTAATTTAAATACAAACGACAGGGATATCTGATCGCAAAAAATTGTGAAAGGTTTGCCAATTAAGTAATGTTTGTAATAGTTGGTAGCCCACACAACGGCTAACGCTTCTCTTTCTACAACACTATATTTACATTCTGCTTCATTTAATTTACGACTAGCATATGATATTGGATGTAAGGTTTTATTTTCATCTTCTTGGGACAAGTAACAACCCACGGAATGGTTTGATGCATCAGTATGTAGTATGAATGGCTTCCTAAAATCTGAAAGAGTCAAAATTGGTTTTGATAAAAGTTTTCCTTTCAAAATTTCAAAAGCTTTTTGAGTTTCATTTGTCTAAACAAATTTCTTCCTATTATCTTTATTCTTAGTTTTCAATATATCAGTCAGAGGTAGAGATAATTCAGCATAATCCTTTATAAATTTTCTATAGAACCCAGTGAGTCCAAGAAATTGTCTCACATTCTAATTTGATTTTGGAACTTTAAATTTTTCTACAACTTCTGAATTATGAGTATCAGGTTGTACTTTTCCATTGGATACTAAAAATCCAAGATACTTAATTGTCTTCTTAAAAAAATGGCATTTTAATGGTTTCAATTTCAGTCCATGTTTGCTCAATCTTACAAAAATTTCTTCTACTTTTTTCAAATGTTCTTCAAATGAACGTGATGCAACAATAATATCGTCTATGTAAATTCCAGAAATGCCAGCCAACACCAGAGACATCAATCTCTGAAAGGATGCGGGCGCATTCTTAAGACCAAATGGAGTTCTAGTCCATTCAAAATGTCCGTCAGGAGTTGAAAATGACGTTTTCTTGTAATCGTCAGGATGTAAACACAATTGGTAAAATCCACTTGTTAAATCAAGAGTCGAAAAATACAAGGCCCCAGACAAGTTATCAATCAATTCCGAAATATTCGGAATAGGATAGTTCTCAACAATTGTGATTTTGTTGAGCTTCCGGAAATCGGCCACCAAACGGTAGCTTCCATCAGGTTTCTTAACAAATAAAACAGGTGTACTGTAAGTAGAAGTACTAGGTTGTATAATTTTGGCGTCAAGCAACTCATTTACTTGACGTGAAAGTTCTTTCTGTAAATTGTGTGGTATCCTATATGGCTTTTGTCTAATAGGTATTTCAGATTCTAAGTTAATTTCATGTAAAATTGTATCACATCCAGATAATTCTTTCATATTCTTAGCAAACACATGTTTATATTTACAACAATTTCAAAAGTAAAGTTTTCTGAGCTTAATTCATATGCTTCAAGTCAAAATCTCCTCCCCATGCATCAAATGTATCGTTATCTTCAATACAGTTTTCATTGTCAATTCTGTTATTTATGCCAATGTCAGATTCATAAATATTTTCAAAAGTTCCTAATTTCATTCCTTTATTTATGTAAACACATTTCTCTGACGGATTTGCAACACGAGCATACAAAAAATCATTTTCTGGAATGTTATGTAAACTTCTGGCGACAAAAATTTTATTTGCAGAAAATTCTTTATTATGAATGGGTTCAAGCAAAATTGTCGTGTTTTTCTCAAAATTGTAATTCTTCTTTAATTTGACAAATGATTCTGAAAAAGGCTTCAAGACACACTTCTTGAAAGCTTTAGCAATACCCAAAGTTTCACTTTGTTGTGAATTTCTTTCATCATGTTCACCACAATTTGTATTTAAAATTTCATTATCACTGGTATTGTTTACTGTCAAAGTTTTGTTTGTATTTACATAGTCATTCATCAATACTTCATGTATACCATCTTCACATTCATAATTTGATCTTTCATTTACATCTGTATCAAGGTTTCTAAAGTCGACATCTCTGAATTCATTATCATAATTATTTTGTTCAAATAAATATCTATTATCACACTTGTTTTCATATCCTCTAAAATTTCTCGAAAAGTTTGTATCTTTGGATCTGTAGTCAACATCACCTGGAAATTTGTGATTTCTACTATTAAAATTATGACTTATTGCATTACACTCAAATTTTTCAGGTTGAACATCTTCTGAAATCACCGTAAAACTCTGTGATTCAGTAAACTCGATAAATGGAACACTACAGCTTTCTGTTCACACGTTTGTGTTTATAAGTAATGGTCACTTCCTAGTTATTCAAGAAGGCGCTTCCTAAAATCACACTATACTTATTAGGAGCAGGTGTATTCAAAATACAACACTCAATCAAATTGTTTTCATTTGCAATGCAAATTCAAAAAGAAGCTTTCTTGTTCACAACTATGTTTTGATCACCGATACCTCTTAAAATAGTAGATGTATGTTTTGTTTGCACTTTTTGAGGATTAATTTTCTGTAAGGCTGTAATATAATGTTTCTGTATATAATGTTTATAGAACTTCCCGTGTCAATCAAGGCATTTAATTTGAAATCTCCGACAAACACAGTCACTATAGGAAAATTCTTCTGGCAAGGTGCTTCAATTTCTATCATAAAACTCAGCTCAGAATTTGATCTATTAAAATTTGGAGATTGAAAGTTTTGTCTATTAAAATTTTGTCTTCGAAATTGTCTTCTATTACCAATTCTATTGTTAAAATGTCTGCTGTTTCTTCTATATCCAGAATTATTAAAATTTGAAAATTTGTAATTGCACAAAAGAATTTCTAAAAGTGTTCGAAAAATTTCTTCTTTGAAAATTTTGATTTCGTCTGTACATATTTCGAAATGGTCTTCTAAAGGTTTGAAAGTTTTTTATTGGAGAATAATTTTGATATGGACTTCTGACATACCATTCTTCTTCCTGTGAGGCAACTGGAGTTCTTCTTTGACTGAAAGGGTTTCTATTGTCAGCTCTTCTAGATGGTGCAGAAGTTTTGAAAGATGTTGATGGTTTATATTTCTTCCTCACTGGAATATCTTCCCATTCATCTTCTATCAACTCAGTTTCATTGTATCTGCTGGTAGAGGGCGTATTCGTGAACTATTCTTCAAAGCTGGAATTGCTTCTATCCAAATCTTCTCTTATTTCTGTTAGTCTTTTCTTTCTTTTCTCTGAATTCTTCTTAAATTTACTTCTTAAAGCATCATATTATTTTTTCTTTAAATTTAATTCCCTCTTCAACTCTTCAATTTCTTCTTTAGGGTTATATTCAGTTCTTAAGGTATTTATGTCTTCTGTCATTTCTTCAAGTTCTTCATTTTGCACTTCCTCCTCAAGAATAGCAACTTCCTTGGCAGCTTCGAATGACTTCGGGTTAGCAGAAAGGACTGCTTTTCTGATGGAAATTTTCAACCCTTTTTTAAAGGCATTCTGTAAAATTGCAGTCCTCAGGGAGTCTTCATTGTCCGACACAGCATCTTGTGGGAAATCAATGTAGGATTCTGCTTCAATTCGGTTCGCAAAGTCTCTAACCGTCTCACACGGCAATTGTTTACAGTTCACAAGAGAAGCAACATTTTTGGCAACATCTCCTTTTTTCGTAAAATTGTCTTTCAAGGCATTCACTAACTCAGTGAAAATGACGCTGTGGTTCAGTTTAGGAATGGATTTTACCAGTCTTTCTGCCTGACCAGATAATTTTAACTTCAAAACAAAAATTTTATCACGGTTTGACCACTCTGCATGATTTGCGACAAGTTCAAATTTCTCCATAAAATCAACAAAAGATCCATTCTAGTTGCCAGCAAAGCTTGGAATGGATCCAAGAAACTGCGATCCAATACCAATTTTCAATTTGTTTGAGTCTCTGATTGCAGAGACAGATCTGCCTGAATTTGGAGAAAGTCATGGCGGAGATACTGAAGGCACACGAGTGGACACGTTCGGTTGTGCAGAGGAGTCTCTACTCCTACTTGCACGCTGATTCTTATTGTTCTTAGGCATTTTAACACAGTTATGGAATCACTTAAGCACAGTTTATCTTAGAAGATAATCACAATTTCTCTCACTTTCTTATGTGTAAACAGGACACCAAAGGAATTCGTGTAAACACTTAGTTTTCACACTTTTCTCATGTGTGAAGCATCACTACTAGAGCCACTAATATTTGTGAGTGTGTCGGACTTTTGCAAAATGCAAATCTGTTTGTGAATATGTCAGCAGAAAAAATGGTTTGTTTCCGTGTTTGTATCAACACAATTGACAAGAAAAATATGTGTGTGTAATTTATATTTATGACAGAATTTTCATAAATTTCAATTGATAGAAAGAATTTGCAAATATCAATAATTAGGTGCATCAATAATCAACCAATAAACAAATAAGCAAAGAATGATCAGGTGCATATGGGCTTTTGTGCTTTTTGCACTTTCACTATTTATGAATTTATAACAATTATTTAATACCATTTAAAAAATATACTTTGCCCAATTTAATTTCAATACCTTGCACCAAAAAAGAATTTTTCACTTACTTTGACAAAATCTGCAATACTTATTTTCACACACAAATCAATATTTTTTTCTAGCATTCCCTCACAAAAAGACAAATTTCAAGCATTATTCTTACTGTTATACTCTGGGAAAGAACACGGCACCAATTGTCGAATCGCACTTGGCCCCAATTGTAAAAATGCCAAAAGTGGAAACGAACTCAAACGAAAATACAGACGTGGTTAGTACATTAATTTTAACCCAGGAATTATATATAGTGCAAACATTTCCCAGTCTGGAAGAATTAGATTCCAGATGATAACAAGCAAGAAAGAAAAATGAAGGAATGCGAGAATAAGCACACATTGGTATATCAATCAAAAGAAATATTTATTCATTAACTTATTCATCATTATTGTTATTAAATTCAATTCAAAATATATTTACTCATCATTTCCATAACTACAACTTAATTTCATTCAATCAATATTATTCTATATTCAATTTATCAAACAACATCATATTAGAATTGATATTATATTATCATTTAATTCCAAGTGCCTGTATTAGATATTTAATTTCCTTCAATTGGAACTTTAGTTCCAGAAATTTCATACAAAATTTACCTCAAGTTCCCGTGCAGAACAAAAGAAAAAAAAAAGTTCCAAAGGTAGCGCTCATGATACCGTTCATGAGAAAAAATGTAGAAATTCGTTTCCAACCAGGAAATAAGTTCATCGGGAAAAAGGATTCTCATCGTTCCAAATCAAACAGGCAAAACTCTGATCTTCGACTAGTCTTAGGAACCGAAACATGACTTAGTAATACAAGGACATCCCGGACGGTAGCACAGGAACTTCCTAAAATAAAAAAAGAATTTTTGTACAGAAAATTTGAAATTCTGCCGGAACAGGAGCTTCTTCATCTTCTCAAAACAGGAAAGGTTTCTATCCGAAACAATCATTCCATCGACGAAAATATAGCCATTTTGGCCAAAGCTTTGTCTTAAAGTTTTAAGACAAAAATTCAACGCATCCTCACAACTGGAGAGTCCAGGCCAGAAGAGCGAGAGCAACAGGCGAAAATTCTCACTTCTCCAAAGAGCCGCTTCCTGATTGGCAGGAAAGCGAGCGCCCAGCAACAGAGCCACAACACGCGATGCGACGTCACTCTCCGACAGAGACAGAATTCTTCCTCCAAACCAACCGTTCCGAACAAAACTCAACTTCTCCACGGACGGCAATCCGGACAAGGCTTAGCGAAAAAGAACCGTTACAGGCACGATGGAAAGAGAGCTTTTCTCTCAGCAAAATACAAAATGCTCATGGCGCACAGAATGGCGACATGACACTCCTAAATTATTTTTATGTAACAGTGAACAACAAATGGCAGCTAATCATCTTCACGTGAAACGCACTAGATGTTTTTAATTATATTGTTCAAAAATATTTGAATGCGCTAATGCTAATGGCTAATTAGTCAAAAATTACTGGCAGTTGTCAAGAATTACACCAAGCATTATGGGGGGGCGCGGTAGCCCATTGGTTAGCGCGCTGGAGTTGCACTCGGTAGGCCCGGGTTCGATTCCAGCCACTGCCAAAACTGCCGCCGTGTTCATGCGGAGTACGATCACGTTAAACTTGTGGGTCCGAAAGTCCTTCCGAGAGGTTGGTGGTAGGGGAAGGAGGGTACGGTCCCTGTGGATGCCTCCCCCACTGGGTTCCGGTCTAAATTGGGTGGTACTTCCCGACCCTCCAAACAGTTACCTTACACCTTTCTGGTAGGTCGGACGGTCTGGGTTTCAACCAAGCATTATGCAATCCCGGCCGTCCATCTTGTTGCTCAAGTCCTCGGATGAGTCGGACGGTCTGGGTCTTCCACCAAGCATTATGGGCGGAGAATAAGTTATTCTTATAGCAGATACATGACCATTAGCGTCCAAATACAAAAGTATTAACCAAAGTATATTTTCTCATGAATGGAACGAACTAGATCCACGAGAATGATGTCACCAAATTTATTGCATGATATTGCATATGAAAAGTGAACATATTTCACAAGAGTTAATAATAAATTTTTTATTTTGTGTGATAAATTTATTGGATTTTTTTTTTAATTTTCTGATAAATTTATTTGAAAAATGTGCAATATTTCCAGAACGGTTCAAGTTAGCGTTTTAAAGTTTATGTCAAGCATTTTCTAATGAAAAATTCCTTAAGAAATCACTATTTGCGTAACTTTGTTCAATGTTTTGTTTTTTTAGTGATTTTTTCAAAATTTCACTCGAAAATTTAGGAGGGCTCTGAACATTAGTTTGCGTTTAAAACAGATAGACATTCAATATTTACGCTTTCTAATTTTTGTACCAAATTTCGTCCAAATCGCTCCATTCGTTCATGAGATATCATCTTCACAGACTCACTGGCACGCACACACACACATACAGACAGACATCACTTCAAAAATGTCTGATTTGTGTTCAGGGCTACTTGGAAAGTGCTCTTCCTTCGAAAACTCGAATTCGAATTTTCGATCCAGTCACAATATGTCCCTTATACACTATACTATACATATAAGGAAAGTAAAAATAAGAATTTAATATATCTTTAATTGCTTCACATTATTTTAATTTTGATCACAGTTTTGCATTTCCTTCAGCAAAAATTGTACAAAAATGCCCGTCGATCTATCAGTTGTCCATACTGCATTTTTTTTTCAGACTCTGTTTGCGGGCTCATGGTAATGTTGTCTATTTCATTTCATTTTGTTTCATTAATATATATTTCATAGTTAATGCGTCGCGTCTTCTGCGTGTCGTTTAATCTTATATTCGTTTCGTTGATCCGCTTCTAATTTTGATTGCCTAGTTGAAGACCCAGACCGTCCGGCTCGTCCTGAGGACTTGAGCATCTATTTGGACGGCCGCTTTTTTGCTTGCCTAGTTGAAACAATTTTGTTGCATTTGGGGGCAGTTCAACCTTTTGTGTTAGTTTTCTGCTTCAGATTACTTGGGCTGTTCTTCATTTTGGATTTTAATTAACTCTCTCAGGTAAACCGTTTTTACAATGGATTGGGTATATATTATGCTCTTCTTGGGAATATATTCGTTTAATCTTATGTTCGTTTTGTTGATTCGCTTTTAATTTTTCTTTATTGTACCTTGCCCAGTTGAAATAATTTTGTTACATTTGGGGGCAGTTCGATCTTTTGTGTTATTTTCTGCTTCAGATTACTTGGGCTGTTCTTCATTCTGGATTTTAATTGACTCTATCAGGTAGACCGTTTTTACCATGGATTGGGTATATATTATGCTCTTCTTGGGTATATATTATGCTCTTCTTGGGAATATATTCATTTAATCTTATGTTCGTTTTGTTGATCCGCTTTTAACTTTGCTTTATTGTACCTAGCCTAGTTGAAATAATTTTGTTACATTTGGGGGCAGTTCAACCTTTTGTGTTTTTGTCTGCTTCAAATTACTTGGGCTGTTCATCATTCTGGATTTTAATTGACTCTATCAGGTAGATCGTTTTACCATGAATTGGGTATATATTATGCTCTTCTTGGGTATATATTATGCTCTTCTTGGGAATATATTCGTTTAATCTTATGTTCGTTTTGTTGATCCGCTTTTAACTTTGCTTTATGTACCTTGCTTAGTTGAAATAATTTTGTTACATTTGGGGGCAGTTCAACCTTTTGTGTTATTTTCTGCTTCAAATTGCTTGGGCTGTTCTTCATTCTGGATTTTAATTAACTCTCTCAGGTAAACCGTTTTTACAATGGATTGGGTATATATTATGCTCTTCTTGGGAATATATTCGTTTAATCTTATGTTCGTTTTGTTGATTCGCTTTTAATTTTGCTTTATTGTACCTTGCCCAGTTGAAATAATTTTGTTACATTTGGGGGCAGTTCAACCTTTTGAGTTATTTTCTGCTTCAAATTTCTTGGGCTGCTCTTCATTCTGGATTTTAATTGACTCTATCAGATAGACCGTTTTTAACATGGATTAGATATATATTATGCTCTTCTTGGGTATATATTCGTTTTATCTTATGTTCGTTTGTTGATCCGCTTTTAATTTTGCTTTATCGTACCTTGTGTAGTTGAAAAAATTTTGTTGCATTTGGAGGCAGTTCAACCTTTTGTGTTATTTTCTGCTTCAGATTGCTCGGGCTGTTCTTCATTCTGGATTTTAATTGACTCTATCAGGTAGACCATTTTTACCATGGAGTGGGTATATATTATGCTCTTCTTGGGTATATATTCGTTTAATCTTAAGTTCGTTTTGCTGATTCTCTTTTAATTTTGCTTTATCGTACCTTGCCTAGTTAAAATAATTTTGTTGCATTTAGGGACAGTTCAAACTTTTTCCTTTTTTTTTTCATTTTTGCCCATTTCGTCTCTTTGAGTTCAGATTTATTTGTCTATATTGAATATTTGAAACAGCTGTATACTGCTTTGTTTTATTAATATTCGCTTACTTCCGTTGTTTGAATTTTTATCTTACGTTTTTGTGTTTTCTGATACTAATTATGATAGAAATACACCTAAACAGTATGAAATATGCATATATAAGAAAGTGAAGACTGACGCTTTTGGTATTTTGAATTATACATGCACGGGTTAAACCAGTTCTTCACTCATAAGTTCTTTACATTTTTGTATTCTCAAGCGTAAATTTGAAATGCAGCGTTTTCCACTTTAAAGTGCCAATGCTCCACTTCAAAGTAATAGTGCTCTCAACTCAAACTCAAACTCAAACTAAAAAAAAAGTGAGATCGTCACTTTTTGAGATCAGGAGACATTACCGGCTCAATTTTTACAAATACCGCAGAAGATGTCTAATACGGTTTCGGATGTCACATCGCGATGCTCAACTTTGTTTACAGAGCTCATTTGCAAGTCAATATCGGACGACTTGTTTAGAAAATGAGTTTTTTTCTCTCTCCAGTCTCCTTGTCTCAGAAAGCGAATATTTTGAATGCATTATCATCACCGAAAGAATCCTTTCCGTCCCAAGGGGAATTTTTTCAGAGGTGTTTATGCTCAAAACGGATGAGTTTGTAGCGATTGCAAAACCACTATATTGACAGGTTGATACCCTACACATGTAAGGCTTTAGCTATCTTAATTAAGTGCTAAAATGGGTATCATATGACATTTCAAGGACAACGGGAGAAACAAGTTTATGTGTGTAAAATAAATCACGTAATATGCATCTTAAGGACCAAGTTCATAAATGGCTAGTAAAAGGATATTTAAAGTAAAATGCTGCACTCGACTATCTCAATTTTATTGGAGGGAAAGTCGTATTTTAAAGAAAATATTTGAATTCATTTATAAAAATATGTGTTTAATATTAATCAATTATATATGCTCCGTTATTTGTTACAACCTGTTGCCATCTTTCAGGTAACCTGTGAATTCTTATTTTGTAGAAGTTCTCATCCTTGGAGTTAAAATAGTCAGCAACTGCCTTAGAAACACTTTCAAAAGACGTGAATTTTTTTCCCGTTAGATAATATTGCAGAGATCTGAACAGGTAATAATCAGATGGTGCAATGTCAGGTGAATACGGTGGGTGACTAAGGGCTTCCCATCCTAACGCATTCAGTTTTTATTGTGTTACCATTGCAGTATGCTTGCGAGCATTATCGTGGTGGAACACTATTCCTTTTCTGGCCTTTTTTCTTTGATAGCTGCATTCAATTTATCCAGCTGATTGCATTACAGATCCGCGTTGATGGTTTTCCCCTGTTTCAGCAACTCGTTGTACACTGGACCTTTCCTGTCCCACCACAAACAAAGCAGTACTTTTCGTTGATGGATACTTGGTTTTGGAACTGTTGCTGAGGATGTTCCTGGTTTGCAGTAAGATTTTTTTCTCTTAATATTCTCGTAAAGAATCCACTTTTCATCTCCAGTAACCAGCCTGTCCAAAAACGGCTCCACATTGTGTCTAATCAGATGTGATGAACACATTCTTACACAATCAGACAAATTCTTTTCCGTCAATTCATGTGGAACCCAAAAACTTTGCTTTAACACAAACCCAAGAGATTTAATGTGATCTCCAACAGTTGTATGATGAATGCCAAACTCTTCTGCAATTTCTCGACTTGTTACAGATGTTCTTTTTATTTACAAGAAAAATCACCTGCCTATTTAATATACGACATAACTTTCCCTCCAACCCAATGCATATTTTTACTAGGCATTTACTGTATTTTCCAAGTCCTGTGTTCCGCAAGTTATACATTTTTCAGACAGATTTTAGATTATTTTCTCGATTTCTGGGTAGAAGTCTTACTTGCATGGGTAGAAGTCCAAAAGTCTTACTTGCATGCAAAGTTTCAAATTTCAACCTTCAACAGTTTAGACTGTGTATGTCATTCTTTTGTCAGTCAGTAAGTCTTAATAAGCAGTATGATACAGATTATAAAAATTGACTTATATTGTAACAATCGGAATAAAACAGACATTTTTATAAGATCTTGTAGGGTTCACTTCCACTTGAAAATATTACTATAATTTTGAACCCACTAGTGTTCCATCTAAACCCGATAGAAAAACTTTAAATAGCTGATCTTTAAAAAACTTTAAATAAAACACTGTACAACTCGGGCAATAAATAAAAGTTATAAAACTTTTCTAAATACATATTAATTTATATAAATTATGTACAATTAAAAACAATGGGGATCGTATAGACTCATGTCCAAATAAATTATTTAAGAAATACATTCTTTGTTCAAGATATTTATGTACTGTTGACTTAATTGTTTAATTAGTTAACTTAATTAGTTACTTTAACTTAATTAGTTAACTTAATTACTAATTAACTTGCCGATCCGGTGGTCGAGCGGTCAGGGGCATGCGTTTCCGTCTGATCTCTGGATTGCCGGGTTGCGGGTTCGAATCCCGCCAGCGGGCATGGATGTTGGGATGTCGAGGCCAAGCCAGACTTCCGCCCTTCGGGGAGCCTCTATAAAAGTAAAACTACAAATATCCTCCCCTTCGCCATGGGACACCCTAGGGGATCTTGTGGACGTGGTGCGTAAGCGCAGCTTCACCACGGGGGAATTAGTAACGAAACGAACTAATTAACTTCATTAATTATATAAAATTATATGGACTCCAAATTCTAGCTATAATCTTTCAGCTAGAATTCAGAGAATAAATAGCATACCCTCATATTCTCTAGCATAAGAAAAAATTTAGTGTCAGCTCTACCTAAAACATGACTCATGCCATGCACCTAGTTTACATTTTACCGTATAAACTTTCGTTTACTCAGAACTCACAAACTTATATTGTAAAGAGTCTTGCTACCCAGACCGAGAATCGAACTCTGGATATCCGAACTGGCCAGACGACGCTTTACTGTTGAGCTACTGGGACGAAATTGCAAGCTCTTATTGTAGAAGTAGACTCTGCATTCTCCACCCTCTAACGTCAGATTGGCGGACAACTGGCAATCTGACTGAACATCTTCTGCTATTTTTATCTCAGGTTAACCTCTTGCTCATACTATTTTTTCCCAGGTTAGTATTCTGCGTGGTCGTTATCCTTTAAATTTGAAATTGGTGCTCAAATTTCCAGAGTCCACTGAATTCATACTAATCGTACTAAAGTAACTTTCAGGCCTCCGACTTCTTTGCACTAACCTACAGTGTTGATTTGTTCGGATGCCATTGTAAAGAACCTTGCTGCCCCCACCGGAAATTGAACCATGGATCTCCGAACTGGCCAGCCGATGTTCTACCGTTGTTGAGCTACTGGGACAGAATTGCAAGTTTTTATCGTAGAAGTTGACACTGCAATATACGAGCAATTGTGACATATTTTGCCAAGCAGTCAAACATTAGGGTCAAACACTTCCATTTGAAGTGTTTCATCCTTTCGTTCTTAGCAAAATCCTTTGTATACGTTGTCATTCAATCCATTGGTATTGTGGTAACGATTTCTCACATCCAAAATCATATTTATATTTCAAATAAAATATGGTTTTGTTTCCGCTTAAAGAAGGAAAAAACGAGTTAAACGTTATTATGTAATTTGTTCAGGTACTAAGTTGATTACGCTCCTCTAACGATTGAGAAACGAAAAAAAAAATCGTGGAAATATTTATATTCCAATAAAAAATAAAATTTATTTTTAGGCTGAAAACAAAAAATTCTTATTTCCATTTCTACGAAAAAATAAATAAATAAATAAAATAAAATAAAGAAAAATAAAAAAAACCACATATTTATTTCCTTACAGACGATTTTTCGGTTGAGTCACGGGGGAAGAGTGAAAATTGTTTCTATCAGTTGTGGGCTGCGCAGGCGCAAAACGGTTTGCGGATTGGGGGTGTTCTTAAGAAAGTGGAGTGATAGATTATTGCATATGTATGATTTTGAATTGCGAAATGCACGGGGTTCTGAATTTTATTGGAAGGATGTAGTGAACGGAAGAAAGAGCAGTAAGTGAAATGACGTAAAGGAAACATGATGTAATAGTCAGAGCTGATTTTAGCTCTGGAAAATGAATGTGTTCTATTTCCGGACAGATGAATTTCTAGATCATATATTGAAAATGGTTTGTGAGATGTCAATAACTGCAATTGTTACATTGGTTTGTAATGTACACTGTTCCGATTTGAGTTCCGGAATTAAGACCAATGTGCAGCGCCTTCTGCCTGAAACGACGGTTGAGCCACGACGGTTGAGCCTAAAGGAATTTACTGCGCGGAAAAACTATTTTTCTCCGTAGCTGATGATCTTTCTGAGGTAGTGGGTACTCCTCATTTGGGTGATAGAAATACAGAACATCTTTGGAAATATTCAAATTCTCCCATAAAATATATAAAATAAATATCAGCAAAATATGTTCGGTAGTTTTTAAAATAAAAATTAAAATAATGATTACACCCATATTATATGAAGAGATCACGTGACCCACTTCAAAATAAAATATGGCATCCAACTGTTTTCCTAGTCTAAACATCATGATATTTAAAGTTCTTTTAAATTTGTATTTAGTGTTCCATCTGTCCTAAAACCGCTTTATTTTTGCGTATTTTCTATGCATCTATATTCTGTGCCAACGCAACTACAATATTATTCAGGTAAAATGATCATCAAACGTTGATTATTTCTACAACGCAGCCTCATTTTAATGGATGCAGAATGTAAACAAACGATTGTAAGATGAGTTGTATAAGAATTGCTGAATTTTTTCAAGAGAAAATATTTATCTGAAGTCTGGAATAAAAGTGATATGGATGAAATATCCTTTGCTTTTACACAAAGAGCCAGACGATTTATATTTCGATAACGTCATTTAAATAAAGTTCATTTTTTTCGCTGAAATTTTAAGTTTTCAAATGTAATAGATGATTATAGTACTGTGATATTTTCAAATATATCAGCTCTGAATGTATCGCATTTTAGAAGTGTTTAAATAAAATTGCATTTCAGTTAGAAAGTCTTTTATTATCAATGCTTTATGCATGATTGATCTTTCTTGCTTTCTCAACAATAAGTTTCCTTTCTTTTCGGAATCGTTCTGGTGATGTGGATTAATGAATCTTTTTCGTATCAACTGCCATTTACGAAATTCATATGAGGTACCAGAAGATATGTTGCTGTGATGAAGAAGGAAAGTTTTCGACGGAATTGTGTATTCAAGTTCTATGTGTGAATGGTTGCAGCTTTAATTTTTGTTGTGTGATGGGTTCGAGGCATTGGAAGTGTTGCGAGAACACCAATTTTCTGGCCCTTACCTTGGCGATCAAGCATATTTTCGAGTGGCCTTTACTTCGGTTTTCCTGAAAATTTTCGAGAATTTGATTCTTCATTGGCTTAAAGACTCTGTTCCGTGCAAGGCTATTCATTCCGAGTTTTAAGAAGCTGTGTCCAGTATTCCTTATATTTTCCGTCTGCCTGGAATTGAACCAATGCGTTTTAATGAAATTGTGTGGGAATTGAAATTTTCCATAAATTGTTAAACCCTTAGTGAGTGAGACAAAAAGCATAAGGTAAGCTTGCGAAGTCCACTTTGACGGTAAGAGCTTGCAATTTCGTCCCAGTAGCTCAGCAGTTGAGCGTCGGCTGGACAGTTCGGAGATCCAGGGTTCGATTCCAGATTGGGACAGCAAGGTTCTTCACAATGGCAACCGAACAAATCAACCCTGTAGGTTAGTACTAAGATGGTCGAAAACCCAGACCACCCGACTCGTCCGAGGACTTAGAGTAACCGTTAGGGTGGCCGGAGTACTAAGATGGTACTAAGATGGTGGAGGTATGAAAGTGACCCTAGTACGAGTACTACTGATTCACTGGACTTTAGAAGATTGGACGCCAATTGCAAATTGAGATAACAACGATCACGCAGGATACTAACCTGCGCAAAAATAGTAGTATCAGGAGGCTAATCTGAAGTTAAAATAGCAGGAGGTTGTCAGTTAGACTGTCAGTTGCTCGCCAATCTGACATTAGAGGGTGGAGAATGCAGATTCCACTTCGACGATAAGAGCTTGCAATTTCGCCCCAGTAGCTCAACGGCAGAGCGTCGGCTGGCTAGTTCGGAGATCCAGGATTTGCAACCCGAGGCAGCATAGTTCTATGCAAGCTCCAAATTAAAGTATTAAAATTCTCTTTTTCAGTAGTTACTGGACGTGTTATGGAATATCCCATGGTTAGTGAAAAATTAAGTAATCAATATTTGTTCAACATGTGAAAAGTGAGAAATTGATAAGTGTTTAATATTGAGTTAAAATGCCACATCATGAATAAGAAACATTTATAATTTTAAAACTCTGGAAGTGTCTAATTTTGCTAGATTAATTCATTCGGTTGATACAATTGTTTACATACTAACTGTATTTATGCGTCAATGTATCATGTGCCAGTTGCTATCAGTATTTTTTTCGAGGGGTATTTTATTACCACACCAACAGAGTTGTTTCATTTAAAAACTGTTCAGGTCACTAAATTATGTCTTGTATTTGTGTATATTGTTTTCTTGGTTGGTTGGTGTCGTATCCCTAACATATTTTTATTAAGGAAGAATTTGCGCGCTGCTTCTGTTTATTCAAAGACCCGGAGCACCCGAAGGTAGAAGTCCGACTTCTGCCCCAATAAGACATCACAACATCCATGCCCACAGACGGGACTCGAACCCGCAATCTGGCAGGCGAGCCATCACGAGGAAGCGCCTGCATCTTTGACCGCTCGGCCACCACATCGGCATTGTTTTCCTTATAATATCTTATATATATTGATGAATCAAATTTATTAGATAGAATTATGATGCTTAAGTGTCAAAGAAATTTAAAACAAATCATAAGTTTATATTCTATACACATAACTACTGTTTAATAATATGCAATACTTAATCATGAAAAATGAGTAAGTAAAGTAGTGTAGCTTTTATATTCATGACATTTTACAAATGGCATGTAAAACGCTTCTATATTCATGGCATGAACAAAGCGATATAGTCAATGTTAGTGATCATATTTAAGCACCAACAAATATGCAATAAATGACAAAAAGTTCAATATTTTGAGAATAATTTCGATTTTAAAGTCTTAATGAGGTTAGCTTCTTAAAAAATATTCATAGGAAAAATTATTTAAGACTATATTTTTACTTTAGTATAATTTTGTGTTCATTTTCACATTGCTCTGGTTCTCTATTGAAACATCAATAAAATTTCTGCCTGCAAAAATTGCCATAGGTTATCGATAATTAGTATAAAAACAGTATAGTTTCGAATGTTCGAGTTATAGGGGACTGGCTCGGATATGGTCAAATTTGGCTAATACATATAAAGTTTCATATACTCAATTGTACCATTTAGAGCTATTGTACCATTTGAGCTAATATGAACTGGGAACAGCTTGGATATGGTCAATTTTTACTTTCCTTATATACATAATGTATAAGGAAAGTATTGCGACGGGGTCGAAAATTCGAATTCGAGTTTTCGACGGGCGAGCACGTTTCAAGCATCCCTAATCAGGAATCAAACATTTTTGAAGTGATGTCTGTGTGTGTGTGTGTATGTGTGTGAGAGAGAGAGAGAGAGAGAGAGTCAGTGAGTCTGTGGAGACGATAACTGACGAACGAATGGACCGATTCGAACTAAATTTGGTGTAAAAATCACAGTCTGTAATCACTGGAAGCCTATTGTTTTTATGCGCAATCGAATGTTCAGAACCCCCCCCCCCTAAATTTTCGAATGAAATTTTGAAAAAATCGTCAAAAAATCAAAACCGCTAATAAAGTTACTCAAATAGACATTTTTTTATGTAATTTTTCATTAGAAAACGATTGACATAAATTCTAGAAGGGTAACATGAACCGTTCTCGAGATATTGCACAGTTTTCAAAAAAGTTATCAAGAAGTCATATAAAATAAAAAAAAAATATTTCCTATTGAGAAACGTGTTCACTTTTCATATGCAATATCATGCGATAAATTTAGTGGCATCATTCTCGCGGATCTAGCTCGTTCCATATATGAAAAAAGATTCTTTGAGTAACGCATTTGTATTTGAACGCCAATAGTCATTTATCTGCTGTAAGAATAACTTATTTCTTCGTCCATAACGCTTGGCGAGATTTTGGCGACAAATTTGGTGGAATGTTGCTAACTTGGCGATTTTTTTAAATGTTGCTAAATTAACGAAAAACTCGCCAAATGGATAAAAATGACGATAAATCAATGACGACTCATTGATGACGACGACATTGAAAATGACGACTCATTGGCGAAAATTCAATATCTTGGAAAGAATATAAATAACTACTATAAAAATAATCTATTTTTTTACTGTAAAAGTAGTAAATTCATTGCATTATATAAGGAAAGTCATGTGCTGCACACATCAGATTTTTTTTTAATGCAAAAAGTTTCAGATACTCATCTACATCATTTGTCGTTCACTTTTCTTCCATGTTTCCCTTCCCTCTAGAATCTCCCTTATTTGTGATATTTAGGAAATATGTACCTTACGAAAAATAATATGTAAAGTAAATATATTCATTTATAATTAAGTGTTTATTTGTTTCGTACATTCTGTGCATACTCCAGCATATTGTAATCCTGCTGCTCTGTGTATCACATTGTCTCAATCTCCTTGAAGTCTTTTTAATGTGAAATTCTTGAGCCTTCTATTTGATACACATCACTTTCGTTTTCCTGTATTTACTACATTTATAAAGATGTCATTGCCCATATGATGTACCGCAATAAGTTTTGAAACTGGAAACATTTTACTAATTCTATGCGTGTAAGATTATCTTCATCATTATCTTCTTCCACTGGAACTGAATAAAATTTTCCAGGACTACGCTACAGTTAATATTTTAACTTCATCTGTAAAAGTGATAAGTCAGAGAAAAAATTGTTTACTCGGATATTTACAAAACCCCGGATGATAGAGAATTGGGTAATAAACACTCCACTGTAGTTGCAAACTTAATCATTTTATGGCTATATGTACCCACTTTTGGGTGTTAAATGCTTTAAAATATGGGTAAATGTAGTCATAAAATAGTGTTGACAATCTTGATTTTTCCCTTATATGTGCTGATAAAAGACCCCTTATACGTGCTGAAAACAGCCGACGCGGTGGTCGAGCGGTCAAGAGGAGTGTTTCCAAGCGATCGTTCGACCGCCGTTTTGTGGGTTCGAGTCCCACGTAAGGCATGGATGTTGTGTTATTCCGCCCCCCTCTGGTGCGTCTGGGGCAACATCCTAGGACTGCTAAATGGTTCACGTTCCTGGCCGATGTATAGAAGAATGATGGAAGTCAAGTGCCTATCAATTTGATAAAAAAAATAAATAAAATAAAATAAAAAAATAACAGATGTGGCAGTTTTAAGCCAGTCATAATACTTTTCTAAACATATCCTACGTACCACAAAAATATGTTAAATATCAAATATTTTAACGCTTTTTATTTTATTGCCTACTGTACTGAATGCACTAAAATCCCATTTTTGTATAATCCCCACCATCTAATAATCTGCTGTCGGTCATATCCTTGTAAATGTCATCCTTTTGTAAATTTAATATTTTGAATTAATTTAAAAATCGAAAGTCGCCAAATAAAAGAATCATAAAGTTTGAAAATTGAAAGCAGCTATCTATTGATTTCATGCTAATGAGGTCTGGATTTCAAAATGCGTTCAATGATTAGAAGATCTCCACACAGACACCACTGATGCTGCCATTTAATAAAACCTTATTGAATATTCATGGTGATCTTTACAAACTGGATAAATCGATAGCCTTCTTTGTTTAGAACGGGACAACATTATCGAAGAAAGTTATTTAAATTAGTTGGCATTCACACATCAGTTTATAGAATTGTATTAAATTATTCAGTAAAGTTTCGTGTATATTTATTATATGGCAGACGTGATTCATTTTTGACATACTTTTAGAAATGTCTTTAGTGAACAATGAATTTAGCAACACGAATGTTTGAAGTCACTGGACATACTCCTACATTGATATTTGATATATGAATAAATAAAGCCAAGATGACTCACTTGGCAACAAATTTAGCGAAAATTCGCTAACTTGGTAATATTTCCACATCTCTGAAAGGTAAATTTAATGTCTGATTCAATTCTGGATTCAACATCTAGCGAGTTTTGCCGTTCACAAGACAATTATGTTTTGGAAAGCCGGGATAGCTAATATGCTTAAAAAAATGTCAAAAACACTCACCCTTGGCGACAGACTTTGCAAAACTCAGCCAACTTGGTAATAATTCAATATATCTGAAAGGTACGTTTAATTTCTGATTTAATTCTTGATTCAAAATCTAGCGAGTTTTACCGTTCACAAGACAGTTATATTTTGGAATGCCGGCCCGTGTTCGATTCTCGGCGCCACCCAAAATCATCGTCGTCTCTGTGCGAAGTATGGATACAATAAATCGGTAGGTCTAACATTCCATCCGAGAGTGGATGTATTAGGAGAAGATTGGTGTGGTTCCTTTTATTGCCACGCCGATTGAATTTTGGTCAGCATTGGATAGCACCTTCCTATCCAAACAGTTATGCCTTACACTTCCAGGTACGTCTAGAGAGAAAGAACGAAAGGTATGTTTTTGTAGGTAGCTATAAAGTAATTAATAATATTGATCGGTAGAAGTGCGCGGTCGACGTGTGTCCAGGGATTTCACAATAGCAAAGGCTAAGGATAGTAATATATGTTTTACGTAAATTTACATTCAACATAATCAGAGCACGCTTAAAGAGGAGTATTTTCAAATCTAGAAGAAGCTTCTTTTGCAGATAACAGCGACAATGGATTGGTTTTATGTTTTTATGTGGTTATCAAATAAAATAGGCGATACCTAGAATGACAGCAGAATTTGTTTTTAATTTTATGCACTCCTTCATATAATAGGCTAAACATCGAATTTGCAATACATAAAACCGCTGAGAATATAATTTCCTTGAAGAAATTAGCCGTATGGAAATTAGGAAACTAAAATTGTTTTAAAAATGTTGAGTCCTTTTCCTCAGATGGTCAGAAGCAGTGTGTTCTTAATATACGTTAAGAAAGACACTCTTAATAGACTCTTAACACTCTTAATAGAGGCTTTTAACAGATAGGATCGTTTAATAAATAGACGCTTTTAACAGATAGACGCTCTTAACAGATAGACGCTCTTAACAGATAAACGCTTTTAACAGATAGACGCCTTTAACAGATAGACGCTTTTAAGAGATAGACGATTTTCACTGACAGACGCCCTTATCAGAAAGACTCTCTTAGCAGACACTTAACAGACGCTAGGGAGCTTGGATAGTTGTTTCATAGCATTTGTTAGGACCTGAAGAAAAAGGTCTATTTGCTTTTGACCTGAAAGGAAATGCTCGAACCTCCCTTGAAACAATTATAGTCGCCTAATTTTTTCTATGCCTACATTCTTAAATGAAGTATTAGAAAGACATATAAACATCTAGTTATTGAAATCGATGTAAATAATGCAAGGTGCTTTGAAAGTAATCATATTCGAAGTTTAGACATTTTGTCTTGGAGCGAACAAATCAAACTGAGATTTATATGGAATGTATGAGTGAGTTTCACTGATTTCCTCGAATTTTTCTTAGTAAACACATTTTGCAAATGGATATTTTCCTGGGATTATTTTCATACATAGTTTGTATCCAAACAATTTAACGGGTGCTCCGTATAATTTCAGAAGAAATGAATATTTAAACATCATAATTTTTTAGTTCTGGAGAACATATTTCACAGATATGATTGAATAATAATTGTTATAAATATAAAATAATATGCTCAAACTGCTGTAAAAAATAAACTGAAAAATAAAGCGTCGTTAATGCAACAGTTAATTGATAATAGGTACAAATTGGTTTGGGAGACAAGCAAAGCCTTGTCCTGATAAGAGTTAACCTTAGTCTGGGTGGGACCCTTTTCCATTTTCGAATTGAACCTTGAGCTCTGCAATACAGTCGTAGCCTCTCCTGTAATAAAAGTAAAAATTTGATGTGGACAGCGAATGACCCTGCAGACTCAAATTCATGTTTTCTTTATTTATTTAATAATTCATTAAATTAAGTTTAATTGCACAAAATAACACTAAATTTGCATTTTTAATTCAATTTACGTTTTTATTTGGTAATTGGACTCTTTCCCGAAAATACATCAAATATCATATATCTTGAGAACGGTTAGACCTAAATTAATGGAATTGCTCTTATTATTTTCCTCATCAAAAATTCCGTATAAAACAAGCATTTAATTGATATATTTGAGTCTTTATTTTAGTGTTTTAGTCTTATTATTTGTTATTATTTAGTATTTTAGTATTTTTTTTAGATTTTGGCAATTTTTGCGGGTCATTTCGTAAAAAGGTAGGTTGTTCTTTTCCGAATCGTACCAAAATCTAATCAGCACCGGAGTATCTTACAAGTAACTTATCTACCAAATTTTGTGAAATTGGGTCACTTAGTATTTTAGCTAGAGTGAATGCATGAAATTTTTAAGGGCCATTTCTCAAAAAAAAGGCGGGTTCTCTTTTTCCGAATCGTATCAAAAACTAATCAGCAACAGAGCAACACCTAAGTGACTTACTTACCAAATTTTATGAAATTCAGTCCATTAGCATTTAAGTTAGAGTGGATACATACACTGCACAGGCAGACATACAGACAGACACCACACAGACAAGCACACACACACAGACGTTACTCAAAAAATCTTTTATTTATTGAATTCGTGCAATTTAAAATAATGAATTAAAACTAATTTATAATCTTAAACCACATATGAAGTTAAACGACATCTAAATGACGTCATTACTCAAAAATTATGTAACATGAGGACACAGAATATCATCATGTCATGGTACATTCAAGAATAAACCCCCTTAAGGCCTCCGAATATGTAAATTCGTGTCTACTTCAAAATTGGTATTTTTAATGAATCTTTTATTTATTGAATTCATACAATTTAAAATAATGAATTAAAAAAAATTCATAATCGTAAACCGCATATGAAGTTAAGCGACATCTAATTGACGTTATTACTCAAAAATGATGTAACATGAGGACACAGAATATCATCATGTCATGGTACATTCAAGAATAAATCCACTTAAGGCATCTGAATATGTAAATCTGTGTCTACTTCAAAATTGGTATTTTTAATGAATCTTTTATTTATTGAATTCATGCAATTTAAAATAATGAATTTAAACAAATTCATAATCGTAAACCGCATATGAAGTTAAGCGACATCTAATTGACGTTATTACTCGAAAATGATGTAACATGAGGACACAGAATATCATCATGTCATGGTACATTCAAGAATAAATCCCCTTAAGGCATCTGAATATGTAAATTCGTGTCTACTTCAAAATTGGTATTTTTAATGAATCTTTTATTTATTGAATTCATGCAATTTAAAATAATGAATTTAAACAAATTCATAATCGTAAACCGCATATGAAGTTAAGCGACATCTAATTGACGTTATTACTCAAAAATGATGTAATATGAGGACACAGAATATCATCATGTCATGGTACATTCAAGAATAAATCCCCTTAAGGCATCTGAATATGTAAATCCGTGTCTACTTCAAAATTGGTATTTTTAATGAATCTTTTATTTATTGAATTCATGCAATTTAAAATAATGAATTTAAACAAATTCATAATCGTAAACCGCATATGAAGTTAAGCGACATCTAATTGACGTTATTACTCAAAAATGATGTAACATGAGGACACAGAATATCATCATGTCATGGTACATTCAAGAATAAATCCACTTAAGGCATCTGAATATGTAAATCTGTGTCTACTTCAAAATTGGTATTTTTAATGAATCTTTTATTTATTGAATTCATGCAATTTAAAATAATGAATTTAAACAAATTCATAATCGTAAACCGCATATGAAGTTAAGCGACATCTAATTGACGTTATTACTCGAAAATGATGTAACATGAGGACACAGAATATCATCATGTCATGGTACATTCAAGAATAAATCCCCTTAAGGCATCTGAATATGTAAATTCGTGTCTACTTCAAAATTGGTATTTTTAATGAATCTTTTATTTATTGAATTCATGCAATTTAAAATAATGAATTTAAACAAATTCATAATCGTAAACCGCATATGAAGTTAAGCGACAGCTAATTGACGTTATTACTCAAAAATGATGTAATATGAGGACACAGAATATCATCATGTCATGGTACATTCAAGAATAAATCCCCTTAAGGCATCTGAATATGTAAATCCGTGTCTACTTCAAAATTGGTATTTTTAATGAATCTTTTATTTATTGAATTCATGCAATTTAAAATAATGAATTTAAACAAATTCATAATCGTAAACCGCATATGAAGTTAAGCGACATCTAATTGACGTTATTACTCAAAAATGATGTAACATGAGGACACAGAATATCATCATGTCATGGTACATTCAAGAATAAATCCACTTAAGGCATCTGAATATGTAAATCTGTGTCTACTTCAAAATTGGTATTTTTAATGAATCTTTTATTTATTGAATTCATGCAATTTAAAATAATGAATTTAAACAAATTCATAATCGTAAACCGCATATGAAGTTAAGCGACATCTAATTGACGTTATTACTCGAAAATGATGTAACATGAGGACACAGAATATCATCATGTCATGGTACATTCAAGAATAAATCCCCTTAAGGCATCTGAATATGTAAATTCGTGTCTACTTCAAAATTGGTATTTTTAATGAATCTTTTATTTATTGAATTCATGCAATTTAAAATAATGAATTTAAACAAATTCATAATCGTAAACCGCATATGAGGTTAAGCGACATCTAATTGACGTTATTACTCAAAAATGATGTAACATGAGGACACAGAATATCATCATGTCATGGTACATTCAAGAATAAACCCCCCCCCTTAAGGCCTCCGAATATGTAAATTCGTGTCTACTTCAAAATTGGTATTTTTAATGAATCTTTTATTTATTGAATTCATACAATTTAAAATAATGAATTAAAAAAAATTCATAATCGTAAACCGCATATGAAGTTAAGCGACATCTAATTGACGTTATTACTCAAAAATGATGTAACATGAGGACACAGAATATCATCATGTCATGGTACATTCAAGAATAAATCCCCTTAAGGCATCTGAATATGTAAATCCGTGTCTACTTCAAAATTGGTATTTTTAATGAATCTTTTATTTATTGAATTCATGCAATTTAAAATAATGAATTTAAACAAATTCATAATCGTAAACCGCATATGAAGTTAAGCGACATCTAATTGACGTTATTACTCAAAAATGATGTAACATGAGGACACAGAATATCATCATGTCATGGTACATTCAAGAATAAATCCACTTAAGGCATCTGAATATGTAAATCTGTGTCTACTTCAAAATTGGTATTTTTAATGAATCTTTTATTTATTGAATTCATGCAATTTAAAATAATGAATTTAAACAAATTCATAATCGTAAACCGCATATGAAGTTAAGTGACATCTAATTGACGTTATTACTCGAAAATGATGTAACATGAGGACACAGAATATCATCATGTCATGGTACATTCAAGAATAAATCCTCTTAAGGCATCTGAATATGTAAATTCGTGTCTACTTCAAAATTGGTATTTTTAATGAATCTTTTATTTATTGAATTCATGCAATTTAAAATAATGAATTTAAACAAATTCATAATCGTAAACCGCATATGAAGTTAAGCGACATCTAATTGACGTTATTACTCAAAAATGATGTAACATGAGGACACAGAATATCATCATGTCATGGTACATTCAAGAATAAATCCACTTAAGGCATCTGAATATGTAAATCTGTGTCTACTTCAAAATTGGTATTTTTAATGAATCTTTTATTTATTGAATTCATACAATTTAAAATAATGAATTAAAAAAAATTCATAATCGTAAACCGCATATGAAGTTAAGCGACATCTAATTGACGTTATTACTCAAAAATTATGTAACATGAGGACACAGAATATCATCATGTCATGGTACATTCAAGAATAAATCCACTTAAGGCATCTGAATATGTAAATCTGTGTCTACTTCAAAATTGGTATTTTTAATGAATCTTTTATTTATTGAATTCATGCAATTTAAAATAATGAATTTAAACAAATTCATAATCGTAAACCGCATATGAAGTTAAGCGACATCTAATTGACGTTATTACTCGAAAATGATGTAATATGAAGACACAGAATATCATCATGTCATGGTACATTCAAGAATAAATCCCCTTAAGGCATCTGAATATGTAAATTCGTGTCTACTTCAAAATTGGTATTTTTAATGAATCTTTTATTTATTGAATTCATACAATTTAAAATAATGAATTAAAAAAAATTCATAATCGTAAACCGCATATGAAGTTAAGCGACATCTAATTGACGTTATTACTCAAAAATGATGTAACATGAGGACACAGAATATCATCATGTCATGGTACATTCAAGAATAAATCCCCTTAAGGCATCTGAATATGTAAATCCGTGTCTACTTCAAAATTGGTATTTTTAATGAATCTTTTATTTATTGAATTCATGCAATTTAAAATAATGAATTTAAACAAATTCATAATCGTAAACCGCATATGAAGTTAAGCGACATCTAATTGACGTTATTACTCAAAAATGATGTAACATGAGGACACAGAATATCATCATGTCATGGTACATTCAAGAATAAATCCACTTAAGGCATCTGAATATGTAAATCTGTGTCTACTTCAAAATTGGTATTTTTAATGAATCTTTTATTTATTGAATTCATGCAATTTAAAATAATGAATTTAAACAAATTCATAATCGTAAACCGCATATGAAGTTAAGTGACATCTAATTGACGTTATTACTCGAAAATGATGTAACATGAGGACACAGAATATCATCATGTCATGGTACATTCAAGAATAAATCCTCTTAAGGCATCTGAATATGTAAATTCGTGTCTACTTCAAAATTGGTATTTTTAATGAATCTTTTATTTATTGAATTCATGCAATTTAAAATAATGAATTTAAACAAATTCATAATCGTAAACCGCATATGAAGTTAAGCGACATCTAATTGACGTTATTACTCAAAAATGATGTAACATGAGGACACAGAATATCATCATGTCATGGTACATTCAAGAATAAACCCCCCCCTTAAGGCCTCCGAATATGTAAATTCGTGTCTACTTCAAAATTGGTATTTTTAATGAATCTTTTATTTATTGAATTCATACAATTTAAAATAATGAATTAAAAAAAATTCATAATCGTAAACCGCATATGAAGTTAAGCGACATCTAATTGACGTTATTACTCAAAAATTATGTAACATGAGGACACAGAATATCATCATGTCATGGTACATTCAAGAATAAATCCACTTAAGGCATCTGAATATGTAAATCTGTGTCTACTTCAAAATTGGTATTTTTAATGAATCTTTTATTTATTGAATTCATGCAATTTAAAATAATGAATTTAAACAAATTCATAATCGTAAACCGCATATGAAGTTAAGCGACATCTAATTGACGTTATTACTCGAAAATGATGTAACATGAAGACACAGAATATCATCATGTCATGGTACATTCAAGAATAAATCCCCTTAAGGCATCTGAATATGTAAATTCGTGTCTACTTCAAAATTGGTATTTTTAATGAATCTTTTATTTATTGAATTCATACAATTTAAAATAATGAATTAAAAAAAATTCATAATCGTAAACCGCATATGAAGTTAAGCGACATCTAATTGACGTTATTACTCAAAAATGATGTAACATGAGGACACAGAATATCATCATGTCATGGTACATTCAAGAATAAATCCCCTTAAGGCATCTGAATATGTAAATCCGTGTCTACTTCAAAATTGGTATTTTTAATGAATCTTTTATTTATTGAATTCATGCAATTTAAAATAATGAATTTAAACAAATTCATAATCGTAAACCGCATATGAAGTTAAGCGACATCTAATTGACGTTATTACTCAAAAATGATGTAACATGAGGACACAGAATATCATCATGTCATGGTACATTCAAGAATAAATCCACTTAAGGCATCTGAATATGTAAATCTGTGTCTACTTCAAAATTGGTATTTTTAATGAATCTTTTATTTATTGAATTCATGCAATTTAAAATAATGAATTTAAACAAATTCATAATCGTAAACCGCATATGAAGTTAAGTGACATCTAATTGACGTTATTACTCGAAAATGATGTAACATGAGGACACAGAATATCATCATGTCATGGTACATTCAAGAATAAATCCTCTTAAGGCATCTGAATATGTAAATTCGTGTCTACTTCAAAATTGGTATTTTTAATGAATCTTTTATTTATTGAATTCATGCAATTTAAAATAATGAATTTAAACAAATTCATAATCGTAAACCGCATATGAAGTTAAGCGACATCTAATTGACGTTATTACTCAAAAATGATGTAACATGAGGACACAGAATATCATCATGTCATGGTACATTCAAGAATAAACCCCCCCCTTAAGGCCTCCGAATATGTAAATTCGTGTCTACTTCAAAATTGGTATTTTTAATGAATCTTTTATTTATTGAATTCATACAATTTAAAATAATGAATTAAAAAAAATTCATAATCGTAAACCGCATATGAAGTTAAGCGACATCTAATTGACGTTATTACTCAAAAATTATGTAACATGAGGACACAGAATATCATCATGTCATGGTACATTCAAGAATAAATCCACTTAAGGCATCTGAATATGTAAATCTGTGTCTACTTCAAAATTGGTATTTTTAATGAATCTTTTATTTATTGAATTCATGCAATTTAAAATAATGAATTTAAACAAATTCATAATCGTAAACCGCATATGAAGTTAAGCGACATCTAATTGACGTTATTACTCGAAAATGATGTAACATGAAGACACAGAATATCATCATGTCATGGTACATTCAAGAATAAATCCCCTTAAGGCATCTGAATATGTAAATTCGTGTCTACTTCAAAATTGGTATTTTTAATGAATCTTTTATTTATTGAATTCATGCAATTTAAAATAATGAATTTAAACAAATTCATAATCGTAAACCGCATATGAAGTTAAGTGACATCTAATTGACGTTGTTACTCAAAAATGATGTAACATGATGACACAGAATATCACCATGTCATGGTACATTCAAGGATAAACCCCTTAAGGCACCTGAATATGTGATTTCGTGTCTACTTCAAATCATTTCATTATAAACAAAAAAAATAAGCCTGTCTATGTATTTTTTTCTTCTGCAAACATCCCCATGAATGACTGAAAGATGACATTAGGTCTCCATTACATATATATCCCTATCTTTAGAAGAACAAAGATGTATGTTAGACCAGAGTAGGAGATAATAGAGAATATCCTTTGCTTCTCCGGAGTTGATTGTGGTAAGTGGGTAGCTCATAATATTGAAGATGAACGACTTGTTTGCTAGTGGTTGATTTCTGGAAGGTCTTTAAGTGTAGTGTAGTTATACAAAATTGTTCTGGTGAAATACTGAAAAGATAACGAATTTGAAACGAACCCCTTGCAGGATGATTACCGTTTTTACGAACGACGTTCACTTTGTCATACTATTGTGAAGAAAATGTGTTTTTTACCCGAAATTTTAGAATTCGAGAATTTGATAGAAAAGCCCATTTTAATCCTTCCAGAACCGATTTAAGAACAAAATATTTTATATTATTTTAAGAAAATATATTATTTAATAAATTTAAATAATGTTTCAATTGAATTAAATAAAAGTAAATTTTAATTTTTTTTTAAGATGTCCCGTCAAGCACGAACGCAAGACCGCAAATTAAAATATGTCTGAATTATCAATAAAATCAGCATTTTTATAGTGGTTGTTAGATTTATAACTATGGCATTAACATTTTTACAATATTATTACATAGCATTTATATTTTACAACATTTTTGGAAATGTCCGCCGGAAAATGTTAGCGGGGAATCCCCCACAAAATTTTAAAAATAAATGGTATTATTTTTAATAAAGGATAATATTTTTAATATTATCACAATACTACAATAATTTATTATATTTGAAAATTTCATCGAAAACAAATGGAATTTATACAAATGACGTCATCAAATATAACACGCCTGGCTCTCTCTATAAAACCAGCATTTCATTCATCAACCATTCATTTCATTCATCACAATACTATAATAATTTATTTTATTTAAAAACTTAAAACCGTGGAGGTACAAGTAATTCAACTCTATGCTTAAAACTTCATCGAAAAATCGTTTGCTTCTCTGCGTAAAATCAGTGAATGTTTCATTCATATCAGCTATATTGCAGACTCCATGAATTAAATTATTTTGAGTTAAAGAAACATTCTACAACTCATTCTACATTTTTTGGTATTTACATTTTCCATAAGTGAAAAGTAGGCTTCGTTGTAGAAATAATCAAAGTCGGATGATCATTTAAACTCAACTATATTATAACTGTGTTGTTTCAATATGTAGATGTACAGGATTTAAGCAAAAATAAATTGGTTTTAGGACGGATACAACACTCAATATGAATTAAAAAAACTTTAAAAATCGCGATTTTCACACAAGATGAATGCCATATTTTATTTTGAAGTGGGTCCCGTGATCTCTTCATATAATGGTCACGTGATCTCTCCATATAAAGGGTGTAATTATTATTTTAATTTTTGTTTAAAAAACTACTGAATATATTTTGCTGATTTTTTTTATATATTTTATGGGATAATTTGAATATTTCATAAAATTTTCGAAGCAATTTGTGAATTTTAAATTTTCTAAATTGTCTAGAAACTTCTTTCGACTGGATTTGTGCAAATTGAAATAATTAATTATTACGCAACATAAATACTCCGCCGTGATTCAAAATATTATGTCGTGACGATGCAAAATATCCCTATAGCAAGGGACTCCAAGAAGAGCTCAGGGCTTCTGAAAAGCTGTGTCTGCTTGTAACTACTTCCTTTCCTTATAACTATTTCCTTTCTGTCGCCTACGTCCCCCAAACAATGCACGGGGGTCATATTGTTGCGAACGTGTAATATTCCTTCACTGGCGTCGCCCGTCTTGTTATTCGTCTTTTTCGCAGACCAAACGGCTGCATCGGGATGTTTTCTACTGAAGACACCAGTACGGGGATTTTCTTTCCCATAACGTTATTCTAGAGTTGCCACTTTCGGAACTTCGAGGAAGGATTGCCAGAATTTGTGATTTATCGCCAATTTGGCGGTATTTAGCGACTTCCCGAATCTTCCAGAAAGACTGCGAAATAATGATTATTCTACGTGATATTAGAGATGTCGAGAGGTTTCTATGGAAAGTCTATAAATAGGAGTTATCACTTAGTTGGAGTTTAGTTGATAAGATACGAGTTACAGTGAACTGTGACTTTTGTCAATGTTTTGAGAATAGTAGCTACTGTTTTGTGAAATTGTTTTCATCAGTATTTTGAGAATAATATCGCTTATTATGTGAAATAAGTGGAGCGTTTAAGTGCTGTTTGATTATATGTTCCTGTGACTTTATGCTTGTGAATAAACGTGTTTAGTTATCCAGAAATTTGGACTCATTCTTGTGTCCTACGTGCACACCCACGATTTCAGAGGATACGTTCCTAACAATATTATTATCTCTATTCCGATCGTTAAAAAGCAGAGACATACATTGAATCAGAATACCGTGTTGAAAACACCGGTTCCCGTTAGATCACCGAAGTTAAGCAGCATCGTTCGCGGATAGTGCTTGGGTGGGTGACCACCTGGGAACACCGTGTGCTGTTGGCTCATTTAAGTCGACGTGGTGGCCGAACGGTCAAAGCGAGCGTTTCCAGCGATCGATCGGCCGCCACGTTGTGAGTTCGAGTCCCACGTAAAACATGGATGTTCTATGTTGTGTGCTCAGTGTGTTTCGCCCCCCTCTGGTGAGGCTGGGGCAACGTCCTAGGACGGCAAAATGGTTCACGATTGCGGCCGTACATAGGGCAAACGACGTAAGTCGACGTAGGGTCCAGTGCTAGAGTCTAGTGCCTGGCCATTGGGGAAAAAAACATTTGATCAGAAAAGGTTGAATGCTCCTTGTTCGCGTGAAGTGCGGTAAGTGAATAACGCCTAATATTGTATATAAATATCTATTTCATATTTCCTCAACGTAATTTGCAATAACATTCCACACTTAATAGTCCCGTTTGGAGATTTTTTATTCAAGAAAGAGAAATATACAATCCACTTCCAATTATTCAGCAATTAACAACAGTCTATTTAAAATGTAACACATGCCAGTATTCCTCTAAAGTAAACAAATCAATCTTAACCATACTTTTTCTAAAAGTAGTACGTTTAATTACTGATAGCAATGAATGTTCCTTGACATTATCTTTACTTTTTACCAATGGTGACATAATGTTATCGCCTGTGAGAATCTCACCTACCACAGAAGGTACTTTTTTTCGTTCCCGAAATCCTTAAGATAAATATGGAGGCGGCAGACGATTACTTAACGTAATGAAACGTAAATACGACGTCAGGTAAAACATCTCAACATGCCATTCGTTGAGGATAATAGAATTTTTCAGCAAACCCTATTTTCGAAAGGATTTTGTAAATAGACTTGCGATCATTAAGTCAAGTACGGAACTGATTTTTCGGTAACTAAATATTTTAAGTTATCTGGGATAAAGTTTTATATTAAATGCAATATTTTTATCAATATTTAATAAATACTATTTTATTTATTATATAATTTTCATCTACATGTACAATTTGTATTTATACTTATTGAAGTCTGCTCCGTGTATATATCGACAGTTGGAGATCATTTTGCATTAAATTTGCAGTGGTTATTCTTTGCTTTACAGCATCCTTGTTTCGGGTTTCTATTACCAGGTGTTCTTAAATTATGAATATAAAACATTGCATTAACACTTCCATAAAAATAACATTAAGGACATGCTCTTTTTCTGAAACTTTATTTATGTCATGTTGCGTAGTAAAGGAACTGCATTGATTTTACAACATGTTTATCAATTTCACTTGGCAATAAAGAGATATAGGCAAAAACTTTAAGTCCCCAAAACATAATACAGTCCAATGTGTTTAACACTATACATAGTTAAAATCTTAAATGTTTTGCATAAATCTGATGAATTTTGTTAAAACCTATCAATTTCTGAAACTGCATTTCAAATTTTAACCATATGTCCATAAACAAGCCCCTCTCTTCAATTTTCGAGCAAATTTTAAAAATATAATAAAATAGTCAGAACAGTCAATAATATAAAAACAATGTATCATAATTCTTTCATACATATTTTTACTTTCCTTATATACATAATGTATAAGGAAAGTATTGTGACGGAGTCGAAAATTCGAATTCGAGTTTTCGACGGGAGAACACGTTTCAAGCATCCCTGATCACGAATCAAACATTTTTGAAGTGATGTCTGTGTGTGTGTGTGTGTGTGTGTGAAAGTATGTGTGTGTGTGTGTGTGTGTGTGTCAGTGGGCCTGTGGAGACGATAACTGACGAACGAATGGACCGATTCGAACCAAATTTGGTACAAAAATCACAATCCGTAAACACTGGAAGCCTATTGTTTTTATACGCAATCGAATGTCCAGAACCCCCCTAAATTTTCGAATGAAATTTTGAAAAAATCGTCAAAAAATCAAAACTGCTAATAAAATTACACAAATAGATATTTCTTATGTAAATTTTCGTTAGAAAGTGATTGACATAAATTTTAGAAAGTTAATATGAACCATTCTCGAGATATTATACATTTTTCAAAAAAATTATCAGAAAGTCATATAAAATAAAAAAAAAATTTCCTATTGAGAAACATGTTCACTTTTCATGTGTCATACCATGCGATACATTGGGTGACATCATTCTCGTGGACCTCCCTCGTTCCATTCATGAAAAAATATACTTTAAGTAATACTTTTTCATTTGAACGCCAATAGTCATTTATCTGCTGTAAGAATAACTTATTTCTTCGTCCATAACGCTTTGCGAGATTTTGGCGACGAATTTGGCGGAATGTCGCCAACTTGGCGACTTTTTGAAATGTTGCCAAATTAACGAAAATCTCGCCAAATGAATAAAAATGACGCTAAATCAATGAAAATGACGACTAATTGTCGAAAATTCAATATCTTGGAAAGAATATTAGTATCTACTATAAGAAAAACCTATTTTTTTTACTGTAAAAGTAGTAAATTCATTACATTATATAAGGAAAGTCATGTGCTGCCCACATCAGATTTTTTTTTATTAGAGAACGAATGGCATAAAACTTTAGAACTTGAATCGTTCTCGAGATATTGCACAGTTTAAAAAAAATATCTGAACAATTACATAAAATTATGTTTGTAGCACTTGGTATTAAATTTGAAGACATTGACGACTATTTTGGCGAACAAAGGTGACTTTCTGAAAATGATGCCAAATTACTGAAAATGCCGTAAAATTGCCAAAAATGACGCATTAAAATTTCGAAAATGATGCCAAATTGATGAATAAATTATTAACATTTTTAACTGTAAGCAGATGATAGTAGTATTTTCAGTTGTCAAGTAGGTTTGTGCAAAATATGTACTAATTAGATACTTCGAAATAGTTTAGCATGTTGTCATCCAGAAAAACGCCAAATGTTAATGTACAATTCAACTTCAAAAGCATTGTGTGTTGGATCTTGGACATCATTATTTGACTGTGAAAGGAATAAGATATTGTATTATGTAGCGAAAGTCATGTGCTGCACGCATAAGATATTTTAAGACTGTATTTTATCGTTTGCGAGATACGGGAAAAAATAATAAAGTATGAATTATCTGTATATTTAGTTTCTTAAGTCAGCTGTTTCATTTTGGCTAAGATTTTTAAATTCGTATATTTTCGATTATCCGTGAGGGATTGTTGTAACAAAATAAATAAATCGTAAGAGAATATATTTTGCTACTATTTTAGAGTTCTCAATTTCGGATGTGCTGATCAAACTTCAAATTTATGTAAATAAGTTTACAGATGAGACCACGATGTTTTATTCTCTAGATTTGCCGGTGCAAGTTATTTTGCATAGCAGTAGCAGATATTATTAATTTTTTGAAAATCTTTTACGGTAATAAGTTACATATTTTTAATGGAATTAGAATAATAATGATTTAGAACGTTATTAGAAATTTCTCGCAGCTTAATTTTACAGCAACGCTGAGTATACTAGTTATAGTCAGCTTATGGAAGTTCGTACAATACAGAATAGAAATATGCAAACGTCATTTTCCCAATAATTAACACTCTTGAACATAAATATTAAAAATCTGATGTGGGCAACACATGACTTTCCTTATATAATGCAATGAATTTACTACTTTTACAGTAAAAAAAAATATGATGTGGGCAACACATGACTTTCCTTATATAATGTAATGAATTTACTACTTTTACAGTAAAAAAATAGGATTTTCTTGTAGTAGATACTAATATTATTTCCAAGATATTGAATTTTCGACAATTAGTCGTCATTTTCATTGATTTAGCGTCATTTTCATCCATTTGGCGAGATTTTCGTTAATTTGGCAACATTTCAAAAAAGTCCCTAAGTTGGCGACATTCCGCCAAATTCGTCGCCAAAATCTCGCCAAGCGTTATGCACTAAGAAATAAATTTTTCTTAAAGCAGATAAATGACTATTGGCGTTCAAATACAAAAGTATTATTCAAAGTATCTTTTTTCAAGAATGGAACGAGCTAGGTCCACGAGAAGGATGTCACTCAATTTATCGCATTGTATTACATATGAAAAGTAAACATGTTTCTCAATAGGAAATATTTTTATTTTTATTTTATATGACTTTTTGATAATTTTTTTAAAAATGTACAATATCTCGAGAACGGTTCACGTTAGCGTTCTAAAATTTATGTCAATCGTTTTCTAATGAAAAATTACATAAGAAATGTCTATTTGCGTAACTTTATTAGTGGTTTTAATTTTTTGACGATTTTTTCAAAATTTCATTCGAAAATTTAGGGGGGTTCTGAACATTCGATTGCGTATAAAAACAATAGGCTTCCAGTGTTTATGGATTGTGATTTTTGTACCAAATTTGGTTCGAATCGGTCCATTCGTTCGTCAGTTATCGTCTCCACAGACTCACTGACACACACACACACACATACACACATACTTTCACACACACACACACACACACACACACACACACACACACACAGACATCACTTCAAAAATGTTTGATTCGTGATCAGGGATGCTTGAAACGTGCTCTCCCGTCGAAAAATCGAATTCGAATTTTCGACCCCGTCACAATACTTTCCTTATACATTATGTATATAAGGAAAGTAATAGGTTTTTCTTATAGTAGATACTAATATTCTTTCCAATATATTGAATTTTCGACAATTAGTCGTCATTTTCAATGATTTAACGTTATTTTTATCCAATTGGCGAGATTTTCGTTAATTTGGCAACATTTCAAAAAGTCGCCAAGTTGGCGACTTTCCGCCAAATTCATCGCCAAAATCTCGCCAAGCGTTATGGACGAAGAAATAAGTTGTTCTTACAGCAGATAAATGATTATTGGCGTTCAAATACAAAAGTATTACTCAAAGTATCTTTTTTCATGAATGGAACGAGCTAGATCCGCGAGAATGATGTCACCCAATTTATCGCATGGTATTACATATGAAAAGTGAACATGTTTCTCAATAGGAATTTCTTTTTTCATTTTATATGACTTTTTAATAATTTTTTTGAAAAATGTGCAATATCTCGAGAACGGTTCATGTTAGCGTTCTAAAATTTATGTCAATTGTTTTCTAATGAAAAATTACATAAGAAATATGTATTTGCGTAACTTTATTAGCGGTTTTAATTTTTTGACGATTTTTTCAAAATTTCATTTGAAAATTTAGGGGGGTTCTGTACATTCGATTACGTATAAAAACAATAGGCTTCCAGTGTTTACGGATTGTGATTTTTGTACCAAATTTGGTTCGACTCGGTCCATTCGTTCATCAGTTATCGTCTCCACAGACTCACTGACACACACACACACACACACACACACACAGACATCACTTCAAAAATGTTTGATTCGTGATCAGGGATGCTTGAAACGTGCTCTCCCGTCGAAAACTCGATTTCGAATTTTCGACCCCGTCACAATACTTTCCTTATACATTATGTATATAAGGAAAGTAATAAGTTGTTTAACTGTTACTGCATCAAATGGAGCACTAATATATCGTTTTTTCAGAAATGGAATATTTACAGTTTTAAAATACATATGAAAAACATCTAAAACAGTTAAAATAACTGCAAGATTTAAAACATACGTAGTATATGGCTATAATTTATCTTGAGAATTTTCAAGTATAAACTTCAATTTTGATATCATGGGGGGACACATATGTCACTTTTAAATATAGTTTACATTTTTATAAAACTTTACTTATAAATAGAGATTTTATCAAAAATTTTTTCAAAAATATCTTGAAAAGTAAAATGAGCGATTTTCTATTAAAAAAGTACTTTTATTATTTTAGTATTATGAATTTTGTAAAATTAAAATGCTATTAATTTTTAGAAATCCTCATGTCTATCACTGCAAATTATCCAATTTAGATATCATTGAAAAATAGAAAGTAAAAATACAAATTGGGACTGCTGCTCAATTTCGCTTTAAATTAATAAGATTTTGTTGTTATTGATTAAAAGAAGCATATTAGATTTCACTGAAATATCTTGATTCCTTCTAGAAATACGCTCCCTGCTGAAAGTAAAACTCCTAATATCGAGATAATATATGGTAATAGCTCCTAAATAAAAATTGTTCATTGCTATTTATGGTTAAAAGTACTTTCTAATATTTCACTCATTTAAATATAATGATCATAATTTGTTTTTAATATTTTCCAATCCAGACTGAAAATATCACATATCTGAAGGATGGCACATATTAACTTTCTATACCCTAAGCATGATGTCTTTCGCTTTTAAATAAGAAATCACATAGAATCTCTGTAACATTAAATATGGCTATTTCTTATAGCATTTTTACTTTCCTTATATACATAATGTATAAGGAAATTATTTTGACGGGGTCGAAAATTCGAATTCCAGTTTTCGACAGGAGAACACGTTTGAAGCATCTCTGATCACGGATCAAACATTTTTGTGGTGATGTCTTTGTGTGTGTGTGGGTGTTTGTGAAAGTGTGTGTGTGTCAGCCAGTCTGTGGAGACGATAACTGACGAACGAATGGAGCGATTCGAACAAAATTTGGTACAAAAATCACAATTCTTGAATACCGGAAGCCTATTGTTTTTATACGCAATCGGATGTTCAGAACCTCCCTAAATTTTCGAGTGAAATTTTCAGAAAATCATCAAAAAATCAAAACATTTCATAAAGTTACACAAGTAGACATTGCTTATGTAATTTTTCCTTAGAAAACGATTGAGATAATCTTTTGAACGCTAGCTTGAACCGTTCTCGAGATATTATACATTTTTAATATAAATTTATTAAAAAATCCCATAAATTAAAAAACAATATATTAACTCTTGAGAAATATGTTCATTTTTCATATGTAATATCATGCGATAAATTGGGTGACATCATTCTCGTGGATCTAGCTCGTTCCATTCATGAGATAAGATACGTTGAGTAATACTTTTTTATTTGAACGCCAATAGTTATTTATCTGCTATAAGAATAACTTATTTCTCCGTGAGATTTTTGCGTCGAATTTAGCGGAATGTCGACAACTTGGCGACATTTTTAAATGTTGCCAAATTAACGAAAATCTCGTCAAATGGATAAAAATGACACTAAATCAATGAAAATGACGACTAATTGACGAAAATTCAATATGTTGGAAAGAATATAAATGTCTACTATAAGTAAAACCTATATTTTAGTGTAAAAGTAGTAAATTCATTGCACTATATAAGGAAAGTCATGTGTTGCCTACATCAGATTTTTTTCTATTTATAAATACATATTAAAAATTTCAGAATCTTTATTTGATTTGATCTAAAAAATCAGTAACATTTTAAAAAATCACACATAAATAATGTGAATATTTTTTCGTACTTTTCAATTTGTTTAATGAACAATCGCATAATTAAAGACTTAAGACTCATTGAAGCATGATTAAACAGTATTCTGTGATGACCATGGTATTCCAATTTATTCAAATTTGACTCCCTTACAATACTTTTTATTTACTTTTTATTTACTATTATATTGAAAAGAAATAAAGTACCATATTGTAGGCACTGTATGGTATATAAAAATCAAAATTGTTTCGTATTAACTGGATTTAAAAATTAGATAAACAAATAAACTGGCATCTAAACAAAATTACAGTGCAAATTATTTGAAATGTGGTGTCAGGACTTTTCAAGAAATACCAGAGGGTAAATAAAAACGAATAAATATTTCTATGTGGGTTTGTATTAGCAGTCTATCCTTAAAAATTTCTTCAGTCAGAATGTTTTCCTGTAAAAGATTTTTTATCTTCATGATAGTCACTGTTATGGGAAAGTAAGGTACAGAAGCGAATGAATTTTTTTAACACTATGTACAGTAGTGAACTATTTATTATATGAACTATATGTTGTAGGGCTCGACTCCTTTAACTACTATGTATTACATTGTACTATATATTATAGGTATACTAAATGTTGTAGGGAAGGTTTCTTTTGAGAGCTAATTATTTTAGGGATTAAGTATTGTTACAACATATCTTCTGGAATCGTGGGTGTGCACTCAAGATACAAAGCTGAGTCCAAATTTCTGGATAACTAATACATTTATTCACAAGCACAACGTACACATTCACAATATAAGTCAAACAGCACTTAAATGCTCCACTAATTTCACAAAATAACCGATATTATTCTCAAAACATTGACGAATATAATTTTATATAACAGCTACTGAATTATATGAACTCTTTATATGAACTCTCGTGGAAAACATATGAACTCTCGTTCATGCTATTTGCGACCTTTTAATGGCTTTAAAATATAAAACTAAGCCAATGGGAAAAGAGGTCTAGATGGGTTACAAAAAATTGACTCGAATTTCAACAGACTCACACGTACTAGATATGCACGGTTTCAAATAATCAATGTAATAGAATATATTCTAACTAATATTTAAGCCTATGATAGACCAGGAAGCAAACACGTATAAATTAACAATGCAATTCTATTAATGTTTTAGTTTGTTAAAACATGCGTGGCACTTGGGGCTGAAATTAATCGTCCTAATCGAAAATAGGCTCAGTAAGTTTCTGTCACATATTCTATATTATAAGTGCCGTTTAGGTCATCGGATCAAGGGCTCTGGAAATACTTTTTGCTCCGTCATTTTTTCCGTCCCCAAGGGATAAATCAAAATTGTCATTCCATGCAGTTCAATTTCGTAATCGATACTATAATTGTGCAAAAATTACATGAGGACTTCTAGGGGCCGCAAAAAGACTCAAAAAACATTTTCTCTATTTTCACAGGAAACATTTAAAATCAGAATCCGTTAGGTTTTGTTCCGTAGACGATAGTTTCTCACTCAGACTGTCCAACCTACCCGAAAGTATAAGGTACCCCTTTGGTTTGCTAGGAAAATGACACCAAATATGCACCCGAATCCAACAGGATTGATATCCTTAGTACCTTGCAGTTCTTCCCCTACCATCAAATTCTAGGAAAGACTTTCGGACTAACAAATGTATTATGCCCGAACTCCGAATACACCTGAGGATGCATAGTTTAGTACAGCATAGTATAGTTTAGGCAGCTCTAGAAATCGAATTCGTGTCCTTCGAGTGCGATCCGCGTTCCTTAACCACTGGGCTATCCAGACACCAGTAGATGATACTATAAATGTGCAAAGATTCAGCTGTCTAGATCGCATGGGGCTTTTAGAGAGTCTGCAAAGACTTTTCGAACAATCCAATATATCATCCCACATGAGGAGTCGAAAATGTGGCTTTGTTAAGTTTTGTGCCATGGTTAATACAAGAAGAGTGGAAAGATTTGATCTTCTTGTTTACTGGAAATTTCTGAAGGGTTGGGAAAGATACAAACATGTTAGACAACTAATATATAGATTTTCCTATAAATTGACGGATAATAATTTAATTAAATCCGAAAATTTGTGGTAGAATTTTTCAAGAAATTTTTGGACAGAAATGTCATACACTATTGCACAGAAATCGAATTTTGCCTACTTTAATGTATCGAATACGCTTAAGGCTGAATCATTCCAACAGATTTAATTAAACCATTTGCCGCTTCAAGTAACATTTGTTCTAAACGAAGCAGAGACTGCCAAATTGTGTTTGTGCCAGTGGTAAACACATAGCATCACCAAAGCGTATATTGTGCGAGCGTAGGCGTGCTTTGATATGTGCCTCACGATTCTTCCAAAGAAGTTATATCCAATAATTGTTTGTTTTCCATCTCGAAACCTGTTGGTTTTGTTGATCCTCCCAGTTCCGTTGCCCTGGGCGACGCCCAGAGCTTCTGCAGCGTTACCATGGAGATCGTTTCCGATCCGAGATGCATCAGAGTAATCGCTTAACATTCAATCTTGCTCTTCTTAATCATCTGCAGCTGCTCATTACCATAACATACGTTTTTGAAGATTCATTTCCATTGCAGCGATAAATGTTACTCAACACTGTGAAAAGCAAATTGTGAAGTGTTTGAATGCGAAAATTAACATTTATGTTTACACCTCATTAAGCAAATTTATTGCGATCATAATCCTTTTGGTAGATTTTTCAACGAACCCTGGGCAACTCAAACGGAATCAAAAGACTGTTTATCATCCAGAATATTTAGCTTTATGATCGTTTGGTGTACACTGATGCATTCTTAATAATTTGCTTCTTTAAAAGATCGTAGTAGAGCTTAATTTCTGTTATGACGTTTAAATATTTTATGGCAAGGTTAAAAGCAACAAGTTCAACTATTTATGCATTAAAAACACGTATTTAAGCGTCATATATTGAATTAAAATTTTCTCATACGGAAAAATAATTATTTCCCCGAAAAATTTAAATTTCGAGATTTTAATGGATAATAATGTTTTATGATAACCTAAACCCATTTTGATGAATTTTAGTTCTTGTCCGAGGAGTAAATACAATAACTCAATAACATTTATCATCCTCATCCTGGCCGATAAAATTTTACATGTGATGATGTATTATGCCAATAACTAGAAATAGATGGGATTTTTAGTTTTGCTCATGATTAGAACTTGAATTATTCGGATTTTAAAATTTTCATTTCCTCCGTAGAACAAGTATAATTCAGAGAACAGGGTCGGCAGAATCAAGTGTATATGGGGAGATTGATGCTTTGAAATGCATCGCGGATGTTAATGGTATCAAAATATTTTTACAAATACAAAATTCATGGATATGCAGAAGAGTTAAAGCTTTATGCTGAGATAACGACAAAATCGTTTGAGACAATAAGTCAGGTAACGATGTGGTAAGATAAGTGTCATTCCATTGTATTAAATAAAAAAATCTATAGTGGGCAACACATGACTTTCCTTATATAATACAAAGAATTTACTACTTTTACAGTTAAAAAAAATGTTTTTCTTATAGTAGATACTTATGTTCTATCCAAGATATTGAATTTTCTTCAATTAGTCGTCATTTTCATTGATTTAGCGTCATTTTTATCAATTTAGCAAGACTTTTGTGCATTTGGCAACAATTAAAAATGGCGCCAAGTTGGCGACATTCCGCCAAATTCGTCGCCAAAATCTCACCAAGCTTTATGGACGGAGACATAAGTTACTCCTACAACAGATAAATGACTATTGGCGTTCAATTACAAAAGTATTACTCAAAGTATCTTTTTTCATGAATGGAACGAGTTAGATGTACGAGAATGATGTCACCCAATTTATCGCATGATATTACATATGAAAAGTGAACATGTTTCTCAATAGGAAATATTTTTTTTTATTTTATATAACATTTTGATATTTTTTTTAAAAATGGGCAATATCTCGAGAATGGTTCATGTTAGCGTTCTAAATATTATGTCAATCGTATTCTAATGAACAATTACATAAGAAATGTCTATTTGCGTAACTTTATTAGCGATTTTGATTTTTTGGCGATTTTTTCAAAATTTCACTCGAAAATTTAGGTGAGTTCTGAATATTCGATTGCGTATAAAAACAATAGGCTTCCAGTGTTTACGGATTGTGATTTTTGTACCAAATTTCGTTCGAATCAGTCCATTTGTTCTTCAGTTATCGTCTCCACAGACTCACTGACACACACACACACACATAGGTTTTACATAGAGAAACAGGCGATATTATTGCTTTTTTGATGAAGTTTTAAGCATGGCGTTAGAAAGTAATTTTACCTCCATGGTTTTACGTTTTTAAGTAAAATAAATTATTGTAGTATTGTGATAATTTTAAAAATATCGCCGTTGAATGAAAGGAATTGAAAAAAGTTTATGAATGAAATAGTCACTGCTTTTATATAGAGAGCCAGGCGATTTATATTTCGATGCCGTTATTTGAATAAAGTTCATTTGTTTTCGATGAAGTTCCCAAATATAACACATTATTACAGTATTGCGATAATTTAAAAAATATCCCCGCTGAATGTATCGCATTTTAGAGATGTTTAAATAAAATTGCATTTCAGTTGGAAAGTGCTTCATAATCAATACTTTCTGCATGATTGATCTTTCTTGTATAAAATTTATTGTACTTGTTAAATTATTTTTGTCTTCCCATATTCAGTACTTTGTCCTACAACTAGGACAGTATTTGCAATTATATTGCCAGTTGTATTGCCTACTGGTTGTGCCAGTTACATTGCCTACTGATTTTCGAGCGAAATTATACACCATTTTTACTTTCCTTATATACATAATGTATAAGGAAAGTATTGTGACGGGGTCGAAAATTCGAATTCGAGTTTTCGACGGGAGAGCACGTTTCAAGCATCCCTGATCAAGAATCAAACATTTTTGAAGTGATGTCTGTGTGTGTGTGTGTGTGTCAGTCAGTCTGTGGAGACGATAACTGACGAACGAATGGACCGATTCGAACCAAATTTGGTACAAAAATCACAATCCGTAAACACTGGAAGCCTATTGTTTTTATACGCAATCGAATGTTCAGAACCCTAGATTTTCAAATAAAATTTTGAAAAAATCGTCAAAAAATCAAAACCACAAATAAAGTTACGCAAATAGACATTTCTTATGAAATTTCTCATTAGAAAACGATTGGCATAAATTTTAGAACGCTGACACAAACCGTTCTCAAGATATTGCACATTTTTCAAAAAAATTATCCAAAAGTCATATAAAATAAAAAAGAAATATTTCCTATTGAGAAACATGTTCACTTTTCAAATGTAATACCATACGATAAATTGGGTGACATCATTCTCGTGGATCTAGCTCGTTCTATTCATGGAAAAAGATACTTTGAGTAATACTTTAGTATTTGAACGCCGATAGTCATTTTTCTGCTGTAAGAATAACTTATTTCTTCATCCATAACGCTTGGCGAGATTTTGGCGACAAATTTGGCGGAATGTTGCCAACTTGGCGACTTTTTGAAATGTTGCCAAATTAACGAAAATCTTGCCAAATGGATAAAAATTACGCTAAATCAATGAAAATGACGACTAATTATCGAAAATTCAATATCTTGGAAAAAATATTAGCATCTACTATAAAAAAAACTATTTTTTTACTGTAAAAGTAGTAAATTCATTACATTATATAAGGAAAGTCATGTGTTGCCCACATCAGATTTTTTTTTTATATGTAGGGAACTTCAATTTCTAAAAAGAATTGGAAACACATATACTAAACAGTACGCATTCCCCTGTCGTGTCAAATGAGAACAGATGGGACTTTAATAAAGATAGCAACACCTAGATATATACTTAAATCATTGTATCACTTCCGAATTTTTCATCCATATAAGTTTTATTTCTTTTCTTTAAGCACATGGCCGAATTCATCTATAAACATCCTTAAACTATTGCCAGTAGGGTAAAAGAAATTTTTGAAGAATGTATACAAAATATTTTAAAATCTTTGTGGTGATGATGGTATCTTATTGTTGTAGACTCTAGGAAACCGCAAGAAAAAAATCCAAAAATAAAAAAGAATTGAAAATTATAATTTTATTTTAAGTACGAAAGTGAAGAAGTTTGTTTTCTCCCCTCTTCACCTTTTGGCAGACGTGCTGCACAGATTTCGCAACGGCAAAGAGACGATCTCCGTGTTGCTGTAAATAAGTGTGCTGACTTCTAACGATGATCAGAGAAACACTGTGGGGCAAGTTTAACCCTTTACAACATAGTTTAAAAGTGTTTATGACTTGGTTCATCCTGTCTGTCTGTCTGTCCGTTCGCACGATAACTGCCTAAAAAATGACTTTATCAAAATGAAATTTAATATGTTGTTCAGACGCTTTGTGGGACCTATGGGAATATAAATAAATAATATCATCCAAGTAGTTTGGGACTGAACCCGGGATGAGAAATGAAATACATTGAACCATATTGGACCTAATTTTTCAAACATTTTTTTAAGCGAATTAAAAATTCACAAATCGCTTCGAAAGTTTTAGGAAATATTCAAATTATCCCATAAAAATATGAAAAAAATGTCTGCAAAATATATTCGGTAGTTTTTTAAATGAAAATTAAAATAATAATTATATCCATATTATATGGAGAGATCACGTGACCGACTTCAAAATAATAATATGGCATCCATCTTGTGTCAAAATCGTGATTTTGAAGTTCTTTTTAATTTATATTTAGTATCGTATCCGTCCGAAACCATCTTTCTTTATGTTTAATTTCTGTGCATCAACAATTTGAAACAACGCAATTACAGTATATTTGAGTTTAAATGATCATCCAACTTTGATTATTTCTGCAACGAAGCCTAATTTTCACTTCTGGAGAATGTAAACACATAAGGATGTAGGATGAGTTGTATAAAAATTGCTGAATTTCTTTAATGCAGAATTATTTAGCTCTGGAATCTGCAATATAGCTGATATGAATGAAACATTCATTGATCATAAAGAAGCAGACGATTTTATAGAAAACTTTTTCGATAAAGTTTTAATCAGAGAATTAAATTACTTTGACCTCTATGGTTTTAAATTTTTAAATAAAATAAATTATTGTAGTATTGTAGTGAATGAAAGGAATGGAATAAAAGTGTATGAATGAAATATTTACAGCTTTTACGTAGAGAGCCAGGCGATTTATATTTCAATGACCTCGCTTGAATAAAGTTAATTTTTCTCGATGAAGTTTTAAGTTTTCAAATATAATACATTTTCGTAATGTTGTAATAATTTAAAAAATATTACCGCTGAATGTATCGTATTTTAGAGATGTTTAAACCAGGCGATTTATATTTCAATGACGTCATTTGAATAAATTTAATTTTTGTCGATGAAGTTTCAAGTTTTCAAATATAATAAATTATTGTAGTATTGTGATAATTTTAAAAATATCACAGCTGAATGTATCGCATTTATGTATCGCTGAATGTATCGAATTTATGTATCGCTGAGTGTATCGCATTTATGTATCGCTGAATGTATCGCATTTATGTATCGCTGAATGTATCGCATGGCTAAATAAAATTGCATTGCAGTTTGAAAGTGTGTCATAATCAATGCTTTATGCATTATTGATCTTTCTTGTTTCTTCTTGTGCTAGAGGGACTTCTTCCTGATCGGTAGCTGTAAGTTCATCCGTATCATTTAAGAATTCTTGACCAGACAAATCATCGTGTGCATTCATCACTATTATTTATCAGCATTCTCAAATACATTTATTCTTTGTAAGTTATTCAACAATTTAAGCACTGATTCATCCGCACAATTATGGTCAAAACCATAACACTCTTCGTAGTTTGCTGGTAAAAGTTTACGCCTTGATTTCCTTTTATGTTAGTACATTTTTATTAGTCTCCAAGCAGCAGATATTTTGAATATGCATCTAATCATGGTAAGTCTTTTTTATTTTCGAGAAGCAAGCAAATCTTCAATATTTTCATTTATAAATTCGAGTAATAATTATGTTCTGAAAGCGCTTTTACATTTTGAATAACCTTTAGTATTACCTTGATCTATTTGTTGAATCAAGATAACATAAATAATAAAAAAGAAATAAGAAATACATTAAGAGTTAACTAGTTTACAAACATATTCTCATCATCTCATATTTTAGAATTTCATCATTTGGATGGCCTTGTCTAAAAGTAAAATAACATTTTGTGGAAGATCTACAGATTGCAAATACTGGCGAACTCCTGTTATGATTCTTTTAAGGAACCAGTCCTTAAATATTTATTTGTCTATCAATGCCAAATTACTGCTGTAGTAATCTACTGGTAAATTAGACAATTCCTAAACCTTTGGAAAAGCTCTGGTGTTTCTGGCAGTTCCAACAATACACGGATTTAACAAATAACAACCGGAAGCATGTCCGCAACATAAAACGACAGGTCGCTATTTTTTAATTTAATACTCCGCTGCACTTTTCTTAACTTCGAAAAGTAGAGTTGTTTTCTGCAAACGCTTTCACCCGTCTCATCTGCATTATAAATTTTCAAAAAGTTTCCATTATCGAAAAATCATTATCCGACAGTATGATAACTTAAAATGGTGCGAGTTAAAACTACTGTTAAAGGTGGAACATCCGAGTGGTTAATGCATGAGAAGACTTAAGTTCTATCCGGGCTCTACCCAACCTATCCCCGTATTCATGCGGAGTACAAGCACGTTAAATATGGAGTCCGTAAGTCCTTCGTTGAGGTTGGTGGTAAGGGAAGGATGGTACGGTCCCTGTGAATACCTTCCCCAATGGTTTCTGGTCTAAATTGGGTGAAAATGTCCTGGCCATTCAAATAGATACCTTACACCTTCTGGTAGGGTGGATGATCTGGGTCGAATGAACAGATTACTGTTAAGTTCATATAATTTATAAATACATATTGAAATATATACAAATGAAGTTTTCGTACTTTCTATAAGCTACGTTTCTAATAACTTACTGACTGTGTCATAAAAAATGCATATTTCACTAAAATTCTGTTCTCATGAACTTGGGATATTGTGAGTCTGACCAAGGAAGCTTGATAATTTTTGTAAAATTATTAGCGAATCTACAAAACTGAAAATATATATGTCATCAGTTCGAAACTGATTTTATTTTATGTTTAATTTCTGAAAATAAAATTGATCAGTTTGATTCTTAATATACTTATAGAATCCGCCTTTTGGAGGCATGTATAATGCTTAATCGCACTTTTAATACAGTGACCAACATTTGTAGATATTTAAGCGCTTTTTAGAGCGGATTAGACGATAGGTCAAGAAAACTTGATATGTTCCTTTAGTTTTGAAAATCTCTGATGTTACTGGCGAACTTGGTCTTTCTACTGTTTCAACTTTAAATCGCGCTATAAATGATACTAAGTGGAATTTGACGCTTTAAATTTAAAGCCGTCTTCGTGGTATGACTAACATAGTCGGTCACCACAAAGGTTCGAAAATTGGGGCACATAGAAAGTTTTCTTTCTACTAATGTAACCATAGGTTCTTACGTGCTGAAAACCTCTGAAAATTATGAAACCAATCCACGAATGCAGGTCGCTACACAGCGCAATTCCTTCTTTAATTTTGATTGATATTAATAACAAATTAGTAAAATCATATGCTAGGCAGATCATAGCTTACAACGTAGAAAGTAACACTAGGAGGACTCAGTTTTACCAATTACTTGTTCTAAGCACATTCTAAGAATTTCAACTCGTCCCGGCAGCCGGTGTTCTCCATTCACTTAATGAAAGTGATTTTTCTTAGAGCTCTGGCTGATTTGTAAGCATCGTTTATTTTATTTTTGTTCCGCATGCAGCCGATGTTTGATTGAATTCTAGAGCTTCCGCCGTTGCTCCTTAGCGAAAAGACGATATTTCAAGGGATCCCCCAAAACAATCGGTTCTCCTTAATCTAACAGCAGATGATTGGCAATAAACACCCCAAGGTTTCAATTATGCCGATTGAGATTAAGCACAAGCCGCTTGGAATGAGGTAAATCGAGGTTGGGATTTTTACTAAATGAAATGACTTATACGTAACTGCATCAGTTGTTCAACTACTATTGAAGATTATTTTATAATATGTACTACAATTTATCACTCTTTATATTCGGTACAATGCATAATAAATATATGTGATGACAGAGAATGCACAACTTTAGGTCGAACTATGACAGACAGAAATGGAACATTATACAAGAAAAAATGAATCTCAACTTAAGAGCAACTTAAAATTGATGACACGTAAACCAAATTACATCGGGAAATTAGCCATATATTTATTCCCCCATGTATGACAGATACTTAATATGAATTTATATTTCAGCAAAAATTTGTGCTGTGCCCTTCGGACATTACATGGGTGTGGGTTGATCGACATATTAACAGCAGGCGAATACGCCTCAGAGACTGGAGAGTTAATCAAAATACCTTATGTAACCATGCGAGGGGCGAAATATCTGATCTGTAGGGGCTAAAATCTTCCATTGGAGCTAGAATATATTACGTTGTTGGTATGGCATGTACATTGTTGGTATGGCATGTTCATTGTGCAATGACGAAAACATTTTTTACAAATGCAAGTGTATTGTATTTTCTGTCATCACATCGCTATCCACCAATATCAACAACAAAAATAATGTTCTGAAAATCTTTTGCTGTAATAATACAAAAAAATATGAAAGGTGTTTCAAGGAAACAAAATGATGTACATGTTATGACGAAAGTGCGGTATGTTTCCGTATTGGGATTGACTGCAGCCTGTAAGGCATTTATGACCTCAAACAACGAGTACCAGATAATGGAAATAAACTTTGTACGCGCCAACAATGAACGCAAGCCGATGGTCGCCAGTGGGTAACATTACCTACAAATAAATTTATATGACAGTAATAAATACGCCTCACACACATCATAAGGTGTGACATTAAGCAGTTTGGGCTGATAATTCCTAATTTAGTCAGTAAGTCTGTCTCAACTGTACAATATAGAAATCAGCCGATATGTGAGTTTCTAAAAATTAAAATTGTACTCCTAGTGCAGTAATCAGCATCGGTATTCATTAGCGCTTTACAGCACCTAGTAGCCAATAACTACAGGTAGTAATAAAAAATTTTATATGAACAGTTTACTTGTCACTATAATGATCGTAAATGTCAATTATATCACATAAGATTCATATTTAATGAAAATTGAACTTAAACTACACGAAACTTCAGAGGCTAGATTCATAGTCACAGAAGCAGTTAAAGTCAGCTGCGTAGTGATATCTGTATTTGTCTGTCATTATAAAAGCTGGAAAAATAAGACATACAGCAAGTTACTTGCTATTTGTGCAGTTATCACCTAATTTGCACTGAAACCGTTAAGTAGCATGAAATACGGATAATTCTATGGATCAAATATTTGAAGTAGCATGTACTTTAAATGCTGATTGACCATTCTAGTAATTAAGCGTAAAGAGAAAGATAGGAAGAACGCTTAAAAGTTTGTTGAAGCCTTTTTTACGTTTTATATTGTTTAACAATGTGTAGCAATTAACGTGTAAAATAGTCATTTTAATTAAATATAGGTCCAGGTAGGATTTAATCCAGTGATTGATATTTTCTGATGGGTTAGGAAAGACTTTTTGACCTTCACTCCTGGGTTAGGAATCATAAACTGCAGCTCTGTTCGGTTCTATCCCGTGATTAATACTTTCAATTCAACCACGAGAGTCTTTTTAGCAACAGGGAGTTTTTAGAGGGCTTGGTAAGTGTTTTTTTAAAAAACCTCATCTCTTCCAGCCTCGGAAAGACTAATATAATATCTGTTTCTGTTAGGCTCTGGCTCCGTAGTCGATACTATAAGTATGCAAATATTCAGCTTTCTAAGATACTGGATGGGGGGGGGGAAACTGTAGAGGGTCTTGAAAGATATTTAAAAATAAAATAAGCATTTTCTATTCTTCTGAGAGAGTAACTCGAAAATTCAACTCCTTTAGGTTCTGATACTATGAATATGTAAATATTCTGTCTTTTAGGCCATCGGAAAGTTTCTGAGAGGAGAAAAATGCGTTATACCCTTATTTTAATATATATATATATATATATATATATATATATATATATATATATATATATATATATATATATATACAAAAGTTATAAAATGACCATACCAAAAATACCATACCAAAAGTTAACGAATCATAAGGCGCATTGCTGCCATTACCCTTCGTAAACGACATAGAAATGTCCAAAAGGATTAAAGAAAAATGAACAAATCGAGTACCACAAAGTGGCCGTGGGGGGGTTGTGACCCCCACTCTCCGGTTAACGCATGCTTAGAGCCGCGGCAAACACTCCCGGAGGCCGGTACCAATTTGAGAAAGATATATACTTGAAGATATACACTACAAAGCAGTACAAAACAATACAAAAGTGGAAAAAGGCATAAACCTCGATTCAAACAATCAGACACAGATACCAATACCAACTCCATTACCACCAAAAACCTTCATTCCCACGTATTACTTACTCTGTTCGATGATATCCATATGGATACCTGCCCTGAAAATACAAATTCCTTGATCTCATATGTATCGCCATAGCACTCCACAAATAGTCTGCTTTTAGCTCTCAACCTTTCTTCCGCCACTCACTTCATATCCTCTACCATAATTTGTATCCAAAACGCATGCAACACTCGGTTACAGTTATTCTGAAAAAAACAGTAATAACATCGGTTAAGAACTTATATGGATACCCCTGTTCTATTGCGTCTTTCAGATATTTCCCAATGCATTTATCCCGATCCTTAATACTACTAATAATCGGGATAAATGCATTGGGAAATATGTGAAAGACGCAGTAGAACAGGGGTATCCACAGAAATTCATTACAAAAATATTTTTAAAAATGTTTTTCAAGTCTACGTAAAACGCTATTCGACATGAGAGAAGTATTTGATACTTGTATAAATTGCATATAATTAGCCTGTTAACTGCATATAGTTAAAATTGTTTTAATCTGGTTGATTCTGGAATACTTTCGCCGGATCTCAGATATTTTGTTCACGATTAAAACAAATGACGACTATCGGTATTGAAAATTCGTTTCGAAAGTATTTACAAATTTTTAAAATATTTACAAAAACAGTTTTACAAATATTTCGAAACGCTAGAGAAATCACAATTTGAAGCGAATTTTTACAGATTATTTTTTATTTATTCGTCTTATTTTATTTCAAATTTTAAAAAGCATTTAGATCAAATCAAGATAACGATCTCTCCTTTAAGACAAACTGCGACTTTAAGCGATAAAATTTTGCACTTAATTTCGCCGGATGCATGTACCTATATACATGGTTATACCCGATTTAATAAAGTGGGATATATGCAAAAACAATCCCATTGAAATATATTTTTCGATATTATAATACTGATTATGTTAAATGTGATATAATAATAATCTGGACACTCTGGAATACTAAACAGTGTTAAATATGAATTTATGATAAAGTCATTATGGGCCTAGGTTTTAGCTGAAAACAGGGCTAATTTAGCTAAAATTAGCTAATAAAAGGTTTAGCTAAAAATCCAGGGTTTAGATAAAAATTCATTTTGAGGAAAACTTCAAAACAAAGCTTTTATTTTTGGAATTTCAATTTAAGGGGAAGGTTGAAATTTTTTTAATTTATTTATTGACTTAGAAACATTAAAATTTGTATAAATATTCTTCGTAACATTACTATATAAAATACCATTCATTTTTTTTCAATTTTGTTATAATTTTGTATTTTTTTATTTAATTTTTTTAACGAAAATTTGATAATGCTCCTTGCATGCAATTTGTTTAAATTTTTGATTAATTTTACATTATGATCACTCAAAAAGACATTATGAACAAATTTGGGTATTTATTTTTAAATCCCTTAGAAAGTTAATTTTTTAAAATCATTTTTCTGCATCAAAACTTAATTTTCATCAATTAATTGGGTTATCATTCACTTTTAATTATCTTAATAAAGTTCAATTATAAATTGCATACCCAGTTTCATAAAAAAATATTGCATACCCAGTTTCATTAAAAATTAAGACGCATGGAGCATTTTAAAAATGTGAAACCTTTGAAATTTCCGTTTCGGAAAAAATGCATTTAACCTTTTGCTTACTGGCGGGACAGCGTCCATCCCAAACGAAGGACCTACCAAATAGACAAGTATTTGACATACCCTATCCCAAGCAGTTCGTTCCCCCCCCCTTGCAGACAGTGGCGTCCATGGAAATCGCCGGCAGAAGCATTGCACCTGCTGGTAAGCAAAAGGTTAAATGTGTAAAACAATGTTATATATTAAAAAAACAAATTGTTTTAGTCTATTTTTGCTCATTTCAACTTCCACCGCCCCCTTAAAGCTAATTTTAAGCTTATATGGCATTTTTAACGAACAATTGCTTTGTATCGAAATGAATAAAACATGTGAGCCATTTTTGGCCATTTTTTGAGAAAAGATGTCCGTATTTAAAGCTTACGATCTCTAAAGGCAGTTAAAAATATTTCGATATATTTACAGGTTTCTCAAACGATTGAAAATTCGCACATGTAAGTTTCCGTTTTGCGGCAATCTTAAACATATCCTTTTCTGCGCAAGCCATTCGTTTCATGGAATTCTCTGCATCTTGATGCTTGAGATAGGGATCTCAAGTAAGAGAAAAGGGACAAAATCCTTTTATTCCAGCCTCCCTGGTCATATCTCTCTTTTGCCGTCTTTGGACTGATTGAATTTGGAATCTCCGGAATGAAGCGGTAAGGGGAACGAATTCCCTTGGAAAAAATCTTTTTACGGCTTTCCAAGAATAGAAACCGAAAATGCAGTTCCCGAATGTGCCAACTAAGCAAAATTTTGAATTTTTGTTTCATGGGTATTTCCCGCTTTTTACATGTCGTTGTGATGTTCTTTTTTTCTCTCTTATCTTTTTTTTTTTCTTTAAAGGAAATATGCATGCAATTGCTGCGTAATAATAGAAACCAGTGGTTCCCAAGCAAGTGTTCCCGAACTCCCGTTTGGGATTTGCAGAATAAACACAAGAACTTGTCAGAAAGAAATATATATGAGATAGAGTAGTGTTTTTAAGTTTAGGGTCTTTAGGCTTTAAAGTGCAGCACCCTTTTCACATAATAGGTGTGAATCAAAATTTGAAAAATAGTTCGAGTTAAGACGTTTTCAAAAATAAATAGCTGATGTTTCATAATAGCATATTCGATATTTTTATAATTTAATAAATAACTAACTCACAATATTGAGCTTTTCAGAACTAATTAATTTGCATACTTAGATATACCAAAAGCGTTCAATACGTAGCGAGAATGCGAAATCACCAACTAGACAGTATCGGAGTTTGATCATGAAGCCCTATTGTCAATAATACAAGCATGCACCGATTCAATCTTCTAGGTACCCAGGAACTGTGGTTTCCAGACGATGTGGAAATATTTTTCGAAAACATTTTTAGCTCTCCCACCGTTCTCGGAGGAATCGAAAACCTGGCTCAGATAGGATCGGTCCCGTTGCTGATACAAGTGTACATTGATTCTGTCTGCTAGATCACAGGGTAAATAGGGCTTGTGGAAACTCTGGGAAGACTTTTCAAAACTCTTCAGCTTCTCCCACCAAGGGGTCAATCGAAAATCCGGCTTCGTAAGGTTATGGCCCTTGATCGACACACTAAGACTGGAATCATCCTGTCTTCTAGGTTACGGGTTAGGGATTCTGAGTAGCTCTGCAAAGAAACACATGCGGTAGATAACCATTATATAGGTACATGGTTTTCAAACTGTGCATTGAGGACCCAAGGACCCGTCTATATTATCTCTCTATAATAAGAAAAAGAAAGTTCAATCATGCATAAAGCATTGATTATGAAACACTTTCCAACTCCAATTCAATTTTATTTAAACATCTCTGAAATATGATGCATTCAAGGCTGATATATTTTAAATTATCACAGTACTACAATAATTTATTATGTTTGAAAATTTAAAACTTCATCGAAAAAATGAATTTTATTCAAATGACGTCATCGAAATATAAATCGTCAGGCTCTCTATGTAAAAGCAATGAATATTTCAATCATACCCTTTTATTCCAGACTCCAGAGTTAAATAATTGTGCGTGAAAAATTTTCAGAAATTATTATACAACTTATCTTAAATTAATTGTTTGCATTTTGCATCCATTAAAATTAGACTTCGTTGTAGAAATAATAAAAGTTTCCTGATCATTTAAACTCAAAAATATTGTAATGGCGTTGGCACAAAATATAGATGCGCAGAAAATGCTCAAAAACAAAACGGCTTTAGGACGGGGGCAACACCAAATATAAATTTAACTTTTTGCTTATATATAGAAAATCGTCCATCCCAAACGAGGAACCTCTCAAAATGACAGGTATTTGACATACACTATCCCAAACAGTTCGATCCCCCTTTGCAGACATTGGCGTCCATGGACGCCAATTTAACGAAGAGAGTGAGATATCGTCTCCACAGACTCACTGACACACACACATATTTTCACACACACACACACACACAAAACCTGAAAAATTGTTCGATTCGTGATCAGGGTTGCTTGAAACGTGCTCTCCCGTCAAAAATCGAATTCGAATTTTCGACCCCATCACAATACTTTCCTTATACATTATACAATGTATATAAAGAAAGTAATATGAAATTCGGCATATTTTCAGAGAAATAATAGGAGAATTCTGTGTTGTAAACCGTATGTCGATTTAAACTTTTTTACTTTCCTTATATGCATAGTACAATGTATAAGGAAAGTTTTGTGACGGGGTCGAAAATTGGAATTCGAGTTTTTGACGGGAGAACACGGTTCAAGCATCCCTAATCACGAAACAAACATTTTTGAGATGATGAATGTGTGTGTGTGTGTGTGTGTGTGTGTGTGTGAAAGTATGTGTGTGTGTGTGTGTGTGAAAGTATGTGTGTGTGTGAAAGTATGTGTGCGTGTGTGTCAGTGAGACTTTGGAGACAATATCCCACGAACGAATGGAGCGATTCGAATTAAATTTGGTACAAAAATTACAATCGGTGAATATTGGAAGCCTATTGTTTTTAAACACAATCGAATGTTCAGAACCCCCTTAATTTTCGAGTGAAATTTTGAAAAAATCATCAAAAAATCAAAATTTTAATAAAATTCCGCAAATAGACATTTATTATGCAATGTTTCCTTAGAAAACGATTGCCACAAACTTTAGAACGCTAGCATGAACCGTTCCCGAGATACTCCACATTTTTCAAATAAACTTATAAAGAAATCCCATAAATTTAAAAAAAAAATATTAACTGTTGAGAAACATGTTCACTTTTCATATGTAATATCATGCGAGAAATTTGGTGACATCATTCTCGTGGATCTAGCTCATTCCCTTCATGAAAAAAGATACTTTGAATAATACTTTTGTATTTGAACGCCAATAGTTATTTATCTGCTATAAGAAGAACTTATTTCTCCGTCCATAACGCTTGGCAAGATTTTGGCGACGAATTTGGAGGAATGCCTCTAACTTGGCGACTTTTTTAAATGGTGCCAAATTAACGAAAATCTCTCCAAATGGATAAAAACGACGCTAAATCAATGAAAATGGCGACTCATTGACGACATATCAATATCTTGGAAAGAATATAAGTATCTACTATAAGAAGAACCTATTTTTTTTACTGTAAAAGTAGTACATTCATTGCATTATATAAGGAGAGTCATATGCTGCACACATCAGATTTTTTCGACTTGAAACAGCTTGAGAAACAAGCTCTGCGAGCACTAGCGATTAGGCGGCCAAGTCTGCTAACTCGCGAAGTGAGTTATGAGGGTTGGCGAAGCGTAGCGAGCATGGGCTGAGCCCCCCAGTGGATAATAAAATATTTAAAGTAGAAAACTGAATACTATTCAAAATCTTCTTAACTGCTGCAATTTGAGGGTTAGATTTCTCCTCTATGTACATGTAGTTTCAGAATTGAAATGTTTTTGTTTTCTGGTTTCATTAAGAGAAATTGGTTTCGTTATGAGAAACGTATTCCATGCAGCGCGTGTTCATTGCTGGATTGCTGCTGATGTTCGGAACCGGAGTGATCAAACTTTCTATGTTGTGGGGTTCCGCCATGCGATAGATAACGAGTTCTCCACTCTTTCGTAAGCCAAATTTGTGAATTCCTTTGCTGTCTCGCAATCATCTGATTTAAACGATGGTTTAAGCGGTAAAGCGAAAGTGTGAATTTATTACGTCAACATTATTAACAGCGAAAGATCATGAAAAATTTTCCAATTGTTTGTTTTCTGTTTATTCAGAATTTAATCTGAAAAAAGAACAGATAAAAGAATATGCACCTAAACATTTTATAAATCTACAAAATGTAGAAAATAAATATTTCGATTTAAAATTTTAAAGGAACATTTTAGCAATGTGCATATTAAAAGTTGGCTTTTTAGAACAATTTCCATTGTATTAACTTTTAAAACTTTCGTGTAATCGGCAACTTTTAAATCTGCAACATAACCTTATAAAAAGTGTGTTACTTTTTTTTTATTTTTAGTTGTAAAATTTCTTAATTGCAACATTCTTTCATTTTTTGATTTTATTAACACTTTCCAATATAGTTGTAAAGTGTTTATGACTTTGTTCATTCTGCTTGCCTGTCCGTTCGCACGATAGCTGCCATAAAAATTTTATCAAAATGAAATTTTAATATGTTGTTGAGACATATGGGACTGTAAAAAATCTGTGGGACGTGTGGGAATGTAAAAGAATAACATCATTCAATTAGTTTTGGATTTAACTCGGTTAGAAAAAATAAAATACCTATGAACCCTGCGGGACCAATTTTTCAAACAGTTTTAAGCGGAGTTAAAATTCACAAATTGCTTTGAAAATTTTAGAAAATGTACAAATTATCACTTAAAATATGTTAATAAAATATATTCACATACATTGTTTGACAAAATATATTCACATACATTGCAAAATTCTTAAATTATTCGCCATATTTTTAGAAAATAAAATTTCACCAAAATTTTTAAATATACAAAAATTCATTACATGGAATTTATTAAAAAGGGGGTAAAAGGTGTATTTTGTTAAAACCAACATAAAGAGTTGAGAATAAGTGTGGTGTACAAAAGAAAATAATAACTTGTCGTTCAGTTTATAATTATTAATTTACCCAGAATTCACATGGCCGTAAATCGTAAAGTCGTATATTATCGTGCCTCATAAAAACTCACCATTATTTCTTTGTGCGAGTTCCTGGAAAAAAATCATTAACATAATACTATAAAATTAACTTCACCCATTTTAACTTTAAAAACAAACATTATTTATCAAGAACATTATAATCATAATTAAATCACACTAATTATCACATATATTTAGGGAGAAGATTGGGTATGTGAGACTAGGTATATGTTGACGATGCGACATCACTTCCTCATTGGTTTAACCTTTAACCAATCCCATGGTTTCATCTTCAGCCCCAGTAACTTTTCTCGCTCGATCACACCTGTATATGAAGCCCCCGTATTTTTGATTCACATGACCTCTCGGGTCAGGGCTGCTGTAAACTGGCGCCAACCAGTCTGGACCCTTTGTGTGGTTTGTCAGAAATCATAAATCTTTATATATACACAGCCTAAATGTAAGGCATGTCATAAATCATAAATCTTTATATACTCGTATTACACAGCCTAAATGTATCTTTCTGGTCGGTCGGACGGTTTGGGTTTCAACAACAGCAACATTAATATATCCTGATCTCACAACAAGTATCAACCAAAAAGACTTCGCCAGAATAGACAGACAATATTCTATCACTAAAAAGAGGCAAAATCGCGCCGGACTTTATGTTCATACGATGACTCTGTTTCTCCATCCTGACAAAGCGAGCTCTTTATATAGCCTTTGAAATTGGTTTATAATTTTTGTCAACTTTTTATGTTATTATAAACGATTTTTTTTCGATAACATTTGAGCAAAATTTCACGTTTCAGAACTTGTTTACATTCAAAACTTTTTAAAATACACAATTTTATTTTAAACCTCTATTTTTCAGGATTGGCTATAGATAGATCTGAAAGAACTGCTGATATAGATTGAACATTAAATTCTGGAGGCGGTAGAAGAATTCACTAAGAATTTCTATTTGCATTTATTGTCACTTCCGACTCAAAAACTTTTGTTGAAACACGTATTTCTCAGGATTGACTACAGATAAAGCTTAGGTAATGTTTGATAGTAATTCAGTATCAAATTCCAGAGGAGGTAAGGGCTTTTACTACCGGTTCTTTTCCCACTTGCGGTTAAAAAATTTTCAATTTTCTTGAATTATTCATAGAATCGGCTACAGATAAAGTTTAGATGATGCCTGATATGGATTCAGGTTAGATTTCCTTTTGGGTAAGGGGATTCACTAAATATTTAAACTTCCTTGTTTCATACTCCCTGTTCAAAATTTTCCTTAAAAAGTTCATTTCTTTTCAAATAGGAAACTTAGAATATGGTTGATGGGGATTCAGTTAAAATTCTAGGGGGGGGGGGGGCTCACATAAGCATTTCTTCCCTTGGTAATAGAGATGTCACTTTTGAATAAAACAATCTACATTTTCATTGCAACATCAATATCTGATAAATCGGGTTGATAAATCGGTCTGATATGATCGGGTTAGGGGGTTCATTAAGGATTTCCATTTTTTATTCTAGAGATTCAATGTTCAGTTTCTCCGAAAATTTGTATGACTATGCGAAGTAAGTGAACAAGAGAATATAATATAAAAATGTCTAGAAACAAAAGAATATGAAAATGTTAATTTAAAGCATGCACACCAAATATTCATCATTATGTTACTTTTCTCTCCAAAATAACAATATTAAGTGAAGCACTATAGATTCCATGGCCGGCTTCTAAATGACATTTTCAATTGCAACAACCGTAACCGACTGCTGAAATATATAATGCCGCTTAGAACATTGAATGTTGTTAACCCTAAGACCAAAATAAACAGTGTTAAGAATCTCGAATCTTCCTAACTCGAGCAATTTATTTGTTCTGGAATTTATTGCCCTCATATTATATTATTTCAAAAGCAAAATTTTGAGAAATGTTTTGCCTCCGTACCAATTTATTTCACAATGCGCAACGTAATGAACGCAGCGAACATTCAGTAATAAATAGATTGTTGGCTATATTCGACGAGCGTGCGAGCAAATTTTCAGCTGTGATGGAAACGAGAACGATCTTTTCAGGCTTTCTGCAAATCGAATTTTACGAATTCTACAGCTTCATAAGATTATCGGGTTCATACGCGGAAACCACACGAGTTGAATCAAAATTGCGAATACCCAGCCGTGGATCGTCGAAAGTTACGTCTAATCCATGAATTTATCTGGCACAAACTATGAGATAGCTATGAGGTACAAAAGAAAGTATTTGGGTAGTTTCCGACGTACATGTCTAGATTGTAGCTTTTTTTTTGGGTTTAAAAATTTGCTAAACTATTGATTCACTAAACCTTTTTGAAGCCTATTTTTTCTCGGGATCTGCTATAGATATGGACTAAAAGAAGACTAATATACACTACGTGAGACACCAAGAAGGGGTGGCAGAAAGTGATGAAAGGCGATAAACAGAGAGCGACAGCAACGAACAATAAGTAATGTTTATTGCAACATGATATACCTATACACTGAGCGATAACACCGTCTGATCAGTAGGTTGTAGGACCACCGCGGGCGGCCATACAGGCAGCAACACGTCTAGGTATTAATTCAATGAGCATGCGGATGGTGTCCTGAGGGATGACTGTCCATTCCCTGTCAACCATTTTCCAGAGTTCGTCTTCTAAACGCGGTGGTGGCAGCGCACGCAAGCAACATCCAACCATATCCCGAACGTGTTCGATTGGTGGAGACTGATGGCCAAGGAAGCACCTGGGTACCTTGCAGGGCATATTGGCCGATGCGTGCTCGTGCATTATCCTGATGGCAAATGGCATTGTCTCCCCCTGAATGAAGGGTAGTGTCACCAGTCGCAGCACATGATCCACGTATCGTTGGGCCTCCGTAGTGTTCTTAATACGGACCAGATGCGACCTGCTATCGCAGGCGATGTCGCTCCAAACCATGATATCACGTTGTCGTGCGGCATGGCGTTGCACAGATTCGAGCGGATTGGACCAATCACAACTTCGGCGGCGGACTAGTACACGGCTACTGTCATTGCTAAAACAGAAGCGTGACTCGTCTGAGAACACGACCGTGTGACATTCCACCGTCCACGTGGCTCTATACCGACACCGCTGCAAACGGAGGCTTTTGAGCTGTTGGGTCAATGGCAGTCTTCTTAACGATCGCCATGAGTGTAGGTTGCCGGCGACCTATCGGTAGATAATGATCCTGGTCGATATGGGAGCATCAAGGGTGTCCGGCACATGCTGCAAAAGGACGACAGAATTGGCCTGCGGTGCCGCCAACACTTGCAGGCGGGTGCGTCGGTCCTTGCGTGCTGACATCGCTCTTGCCGTACCGGCACCCCTAGAACGTGCCACATTCCCTTGTTCCAACCGTCTTCGCCACAGCCGGTGCACCGTGGAAGCGTGTAGGTGACTGTCCGCTGAGATTTGACGTATGGACCAAGTCCTTCTGAGTCCTTCAAGTACTTCTGAGTCCTATCACCATACCCCTCGTGAAATCGTCTGTCTGCTGGAATTGCCTCGGTTGGCGGCTGTCTGGCATTCTCTGCTACTATACGTTTCCCCTGAGACAAAAAAACATGGCAAATTGATTTCCCTGGCAGACAGAGCGGCGCGGCTATTGCCGATTCTGCAGGTTCCTACCCGTATATCTCACTCAACGTACGCGGGACTGCTGCGCTTTTCGCATCATCACATAACTCAGTGAACTGCGTCTACCCTGCAATTTGCATATTTTCCTGCCAACTCCTTCTTTGTGTCTCATTTTCTCTGTCACGTAGTGTATATTCAACTACAAATGCCAGAGAAAGTTTGGGGTTCACTAAGGATTTCAACTTGCGGCCCTTTTTCAATCCGCATGTTACAATTTTTCATTTTACTTGAAACATATATTTTTCAAGTTTGGCAATTAGAACTTAGATGATAACTGATATGAATTTAGCATCAAATCCTGAAGGAGATCGATTGGTTGACTAATGATTTTCATTTCCGGTTCAAAAACATTTCTCGACGCATCTATTTCTCAAAATTGACTATAGACAGACTGATACGGATTTAAGATCGAATGCCAAAGGGGGAGTAGATTAATTCCGATTCACTACGGATTTATATTTCCAGTTCAAACAATGTGCTTGAAACATCCATTTCTCAGGATTATGACTTCAGCATTAAATTCCAGAGGGTAGTAGACTTTTCACTAAGGATTTTTACTACAGTTTCTGGAGATATCCCTTCCGGGTTTCCTTAAATAGGTATGACTGTGCAAAATAAGTGTGCAAAATAGTCTAGAATAGTTTATTAGTTCCATAAAACTGAAATGCACACCCCCATTTGCCACGATAAGAAGGTTCTTTTATGATAAATATTTGAAGTGTGAGGCCTCATTTGACTTTTATAGGCAATCCTATTTCTGATTGTTGAGGTACACACAATTCGTATCAGAACAGAAAATAAGTTCGTATTTTATATTATTTCGCTCTAACTTTATCCAATTAACAAACTGTATAATAGTTTTTAAAAAAAATATGTCCTAAATTTGACAACTAGTCTATCACACCAATGAATTGAATGCAATTCGACTGATTTGTGTTTTTTTATTACTATTTACATCTGTAAATTAATTAATTTTTTTCCCATAAACTACTGCCAACAATTTATGGAAATTATTTTTTGTGAAATAATGCTGCAAAAATCTTAAATTTCGAATCAATGGTTGTGGTGAGTAAAATTATCTATTTAGAGTAGTCACGCACTAAAATGGGGTGAATTAAGAGATTATATATATATATATATATAATATGAAAATAATATTATATATATATATGTAATAAAATTCAATCCTATAAAGTTAAAAATTCAAGAAATAGAAAGACGCATATTGCCGCACTATCAGAGACTTGAAATATAAGATTTAAAATGAATAAGGATTGTAGAGGTGGAATGATTACGTTTACAGGGTTGCAGAAAGGTCAAGGGGGATTGCGACCCCATTTTCCTGATTAGAAACTAGCTTTGACTTCATGAAAACGCTCCCAGAAACACTGTACTCTTGAAACAGCAATCGAACTTGAACGTGGGGATAAAATGACCGAATCCCAGACAACACATAAAAAGATCAAAAGAAAAGATTAATGAAATTGGAAATTTTACAAACCAACATGGTGAGAATCAAGAAAGAGTTGCATAAAGCTAATAGACGTCGGAGAGGAATGCATACGTAGAAATGTCACGACAAAGTACAAAAGCCTCCTCAAGATTGTCATATTTGAGAATATTCTGTATAACGGAATTGTATTTTTTCGACAAATAAAAGGCATCCCAATGGGAGGGGGATGTTCCTCGTTGCTTCCGGATTTTTACTTACATCATTATGAGAAAGGCACTCATTTAATCAGTGAAATTCCATTCTTTCGTTTCGTTGTTGACGTCATGATTGGTGTGGATAATCAATATACCATGTTTGATTTTACATTCTACCCGTCAAGTCTTGAACTAATCGAATCGGAGTCAACGGATGTAGGGACAGTGGATTTCCTAGACATTACTATCTATTATGATTTGGAACAAAAACTATGCTATAAATTATTTGACAAGAGACATCAATATAATTGCAAGATCAATTATTTCACCATTGGAATACCAACCTGAGTTTAAGCGTACAAAGTAATTTAATCGTAAACCACTTGAACAGATACAGACTATTAAATTCTTCTATTACACAGTTTAATAAATGCTTGCTGCATTTAATCAAATGAACTCAGGAATAATCATATCCCTTCCGCTTTATCAAACACTATCACGATGTTTTTTGCAGAAAATATTGTGATAAAAATTACGTTAATTTATCCGACATCCTGGAATACAACTCCACTCCTACTTAGGATAATCTTTTGCTTCTCTTTCTGAATGCTCTCTATATTCGTCGTGACATTTCTATGTATGCATTCCTCTCCTACGTCTATTAGCTTTATGCAACTCTTTCTTGATTCTCATCATGTTGGTTTGTAAAATTTCCAATTTTATTGATCTTTTCTTTTGATCTTTTTATGTGTTGTCTGGGATTCGGTCATTTTATCCCCACGGACAAGTTCGATTGCTGTTTCGGGCGTGCAGTGTCCCTGGGAGCGTTTTCATGAAGTCAAAACTAGCTTCTAACTAGGAAAAAGGGGTCGCAATCCCCCTTGACCTTCCTGCAACCCTGTAAATGCAATCATTCCACCTCTATAATCGTTATTCATTTTAAATCTTATATATATAAATATATATATATTGTATATATATATATATATATATATATATATATATATATATATATATATATATATATATATATATATATATTTGCATATATATAAGGTAAGCATTAAGTTTATTTGAAATTGCAATTGTTAAACATTGGCTCAAATAACCCACCATTATCTATTAGTACCAGCCCACTTACCATTATATATAAATCAATACATTACTCATTAATATAACCATTTTTAACTTTAAAAATTAATACTGCTACTTAGTATTACTAAGAAATGCACATACCTTGGCATTTCAGGCCTTGGTTTGGTGACCGCATTTTCCGTGTCTTATGGAATGACGCTGCACACTTTTCACTGGCATTGCACTTGTGCCACTGCTCATCTCGTTCCTCTCTGGATCTAATCTAACTTATTATTTTCACGATATTATCAGGATCTCAATTTCACTCTATCTATCTGCTACATATGCTGCAGTCTCTCTGAATTCTGTCGTTAATGTCATTCTTTTTAGCAGCAGCATTTTTTGGCCTCGGGTAAAAACACGCCCTCTTACATTCATTGGCTCATTGGCTATTCTTCAGTGTGACGATCTATCGTGGTTTGATTTGCTGCCCTGAATCGAAGGACATTTGTTTTAAATCCTGGCCCAAGCATTTTTATGTCCCATGTCACACTAGTAATTTGGATTACATATATTTATTGGAGGCATAATTTCCCGTACCACGATTGTCGAAATTGGCGTTACTTGTCTGCGCCTTTTGTTTGAAAGCAAGCACCAAAATCTGAAAAGGTGCCTACTGGTCTCACGTTTGCGTTATGACATGTACATTACAAATGTACATTACAAATGTACATTACAAATGTACATTACAAATGTATATACATTACAAAAACTCATATGTACTATATGTACATTTCAAAAACTCACCTTAGTTCTTGTTTTGTACATAATGTACCGTATATAATGAAGCCACATGTGCTGAGATAAAGTGTTCACACACCAAAGAACACACAAGAGAAAAACAAGTTTCAAAAAGTGTGAGAAATGTAAGTCTAAAATTCGTTAAAATTTCTAATTCAAAAATTTTCGGATAAACAACATTTTTCTGTTTTCAAAAGTCCTTTTCAACAATTATTTTTCTTTTCAAAGTTGTTTTTCTTTTCAATTACTAAAATAATCCAGCATTTAATAATTTTACCTACATTTTTAGTAATCAAACCATAGGATCAGCATCGTTCAAATTATATTAAGTTATCTCAATGACATAATACATTCTATTTGTTATAATTCACTTACTTTATCATCGCTATACGTACGAATGGATTTTGTTCCGAAAATACCATAAGGTAATGCAAAAGATCCTTTATATGTTCAGATTCCTGTATCGGGTGTCAAACCTGGTTGCAAACCAATAAACGCTGTTTCGATCACAGTTTCCGGACATGTGTTTACAGCTTTAAATGTATATATGTATTATACTCTACAATCGGCTTTCGAATTGAAATATGTAAGATACTTCAAGTAACTTCTTGTATGGTCGAAACTACGTAACTAGTAGCATGGTTGAGATTACTACATTGACTTTGGTATAATAACCAGTTCCATATGATTACTGTTTTGAGTTACAAAATATATGCCCAGTTGTTCTTGACTGGTTTCCTTTATGTGTTACTGACAGGGGTTTTAGTGACTATTTTTATTGTTCTTCTTTGTATTGGGCTGCTCGTCGACTTATGACCGAGAGGTCGGAGACGGGCATGGGATACAAAAAAAGTTCAAAAAAATATTAATGATAATTGCCAAACATACTTTTCAATGTGAATTCCATATTTGCATCAAAACACACTTGTTTTGAACAGCTGGTAGCAGAAGTCTTGTTCCAGTTAATATGATTCACAATTTCTGTAGTTATACCATTTAAAAATCTTTACATATTGATAATTTTATCTGCAAAATTTGTAGTTTATTGACATAATTAAAATGCTAAAACAGTAATTTACCTAAGTAGCTTTTTACTGCCAAGTCAAATTACATATGTAAGTGTAAAGGAAAATGCGCCCGAAATAAATAATACGTAATTTACAATAACATGTTTCAAATTTTTAATCATAAAATTAAACCAAGTATATTAAAACCTAGATATACATTTTTGTTTACTCCATCAGACTAGTTGTAAAATATTGATGAGCCAGTTTAAAAGAAAACTAAGTAAATTAAAATCTTTAAAATTTACTCTCCAGTCTATATAAGCCTAACCGGTCAAATAAAAACAAGAAAGATCAATCATGCTTAAAGCATTGATTATGAAACACTTCCAACTTCAATGCAATTTTATTTAAAACAGTCGAAAATGCAATACATTCCTCGGTAATATTTTAAAACTTATCATAATACTACATTAATTAATTATATTTGAAAAATTAAACCTTCATTGAAAAACATGAACTTCATTCAAATGACGGCATTGAAATAAAAATTGCCTGGTTTAAATATATCTGAAAAGCGATACATTCCACGGTAATATTTTTAAAACTATCATAATACTACGATAATTTATTATATTTAAAAACTTCATCCAAAACAACTGAAATTAATTCAAATGACGTCATAGAAAAAATAAATAAAAAGAACGAATATGAGTCTGCAGGGAAAGACATGTGCTGTCCACATCAGAATTTTTAACAATATTACAACAATGATTTATAGAAGTGAACGGGGATTATTTTCAGGCCATTTCGAAAAAAATGTATGATCTATATTTAAAGATCCATCAAATTTTTGTCCAATAAAATCTTCAACAAATTTAAGCTGTGTACCAAATTTTAACTCTCTAGGACGTAGGAAAGTGCATTAAAAATGCCATCAAATAAATTTATCATGAAGAGTTATATAAAATTTAAAAAAATGAAAAATTGTTATCTACCAAATTTATTTTAAAATGTGAAGCCACTCCCATATGCAAAACGTTTAAACAAATGGAGAGATATTTATTATATAATATATCTCTCTTTTCTTTCTGGAAGATATCCCAAAGTCAGAATTTAATTGAATTTGTTTTTTTCCCTATATTAAATAATTTTTAATTAAAAAACTACTTAACATATTTTACTGAATTTTTTTTTATATATTCTATGGGATAATGTGAATATTTTCTAAAAATTTCGAAGCAATTCGTGAATTTTAAATTTACTTAAAAAATGTTTGAAAAATTAGGTCCCATAGGGTTCAATGTATTTCATTTTTTCAACCCGGGTTCAATAAAAAACTAATTGGGTGATATTATTTATTTATATTCCCATAGGTCCTACAGACCGTCTGAACAACATACTAAAATTTCATTTTGATAAAGTCATTTTTACGGCAGTTATCGTGCTAACGGACAGACAGACAGACAGACAGACAGACAGACAGACAGACAGACAGACAGAATGAACAAAGTCATAAACACTTTTCAACTTTGTTGTAAAGTGTTAAAAAATATGCTTAAAGTTTTGAAAATATGTGATGTAAATATTTTATAAATAGTTTAGCAAATTGTGATGCACATTTTTTCTCCTAACCTGTTTGATTGACTGAATTAAAAAAAGTTCTAAACATATATTTCTAAATTTTTCAGTTGAATATTAATCAACATATTTTACTACAAAAGGATTTCAATCGGTAATTAACTTCAAAAGTTAACCAAAGTATCATGGAGCAAACAAATCAATACTGGATGATCTTAACTCATGTCGACAACGGTTAGAAAATTGTTTATCACCAGAATCCTAGACTTTCTATCTAAGGATTTTAATTAGCAAGACATTAATTAAGGTAGTTGGAATAACATGTTTTGTGGATCATCTGAGCTACGAAAGTATAGTATAATATAGTAAAGTACGATACTTTATTTTTGCCAAGTTTATACCCAGATATACAATTGAATAGTAAATTTAAATTATTGTTTGTTTTCCTTAATGACTCTAACTAGCATCAACGAAATTTTATCTTATTTTCCTAAGCTTATTTGGATAATGAGCTGTGGCTGCTCTTACAGACAAAAACGACGGATGAGATCGATCAAGACCTTTTTGATGATGCCTTAAGATTTAAGAATAAAGTACTAGAACAGAGAAGTCTGAAGGTTTTTTAAAAATAAGAATGATTTTATTATTCTGTTCAGAATAAAAGATTCTTTTTTTTCTTTTGCCCAAACTGTCCGACTAACCCAAAAGTTTAAGGTACTTGTTTGGACGGTTGGAAAGTGCCACCCAATTTAGACCCGAGCTTAGTAGGAACATAGGTAGGAACTTAGTAGGATCCACAGAGACCGTACCCCCTTTTCCTTACCATCAACTTCTCGGAAAGACTTTCGGATCCACACATTTAATGCACCCGTACGCTACGTAAACACGGGGACTGATTGGGTAGAGTCGCTAAACGAACTCGGGTTCTTCGGGTGCAATTCCGTGCCTTAATCACCGGGCTGTCCGACTCCGGAACAAGTGGTTCCCAAAAATAAGATCACACTACAATTGCAGGTGATAGCATACATAAAACGATTTAGCGCCCTTCGACATAGAATAGCCGACCCATACAACGGTGACAAGAAAACTTGGTTACATGCTACAATACTGCGAACCTCTATGGACACCGACAAACTCCCTCCTACCGCTTATCTAACATCAAATTTCTTCAAACTCAGGTGATACCAAGATGTAATGATCTGGGTCGTTCTTAGAAAACCCATCTAACAAATTTTCTTCAAGATTAAGTTCAGGTTGTACGAAGATGCAATGGCTTAGATCATACTTAGAGAACCCACCTAACATCAACTTTCTTCGAGATAAGCTCAGGCTGTATGAACATGCAATGACCTAGATCATACTTAGAGAATCCGCCTAACATCCACTTCTTCAAGATTAAGCTCAGGTTGTACTCAGATGTAATGACCTAGATTATATTTAGAGAACCCACCTAACATCTCCAATTTCTTCAAGATTAAGTTCAGGTTGTACGAAGGTGCAATGACCTAGATCATATTTAGAGAAGCCACCTAACATCAAATTTCTTCAAGATTAGGCTCAGGTTGTACGAAGATGTAATGACCTAGATTATATTTAGAGAACCCACACCCCTAAAACATCAAATTTCTTCAAGATTAAGCTCAAGTTGTACGAAGATGCAATGACCTAGAATCTAGATCATACTTAGAGAAACCACCTAACATCAACGTTCTTCGAGATAAGCTCAGGTTGTATGAACATGAAATGACCTAGATACATCAGAAAGAGAATCCACCTGACATCCACTTTCTTCAAGATTAAGCTCAGGTTGTACGAAGATGTAATGACCTAGATTATACTTAGAGAACCCACCTAAAATCAAATTTCTTCAAGATTCAGCTCAGGTTATACGAAGATGCAATGACCTAGATCATACTTAGAGAATCCACCTAACAGAGACGCAAATGGTCGAGCATGGAATAGCCGATTTCTACAATAACAAAAATAAAACTATGCCCTACAATATTACGAAACCCTGTGTACCTATGTACATTGACAAGTTCAGTCCTACCAATCAACTAGCATACAATTTGCTGGAGATGAAGCCCAGGCTGTACGAGGCTAGAATGGCCAAGTTCATTATAAAGTTCTCAAAGCTGTGTTTTAACTCTCATTGTAAACAAAAAAGGTTCTCATTCGTGTTTGGCGCTTCTTATGCGTTTTCGGTATGGAATAAATATGACAGAAATATGAGCTTAGCCATTGCAGCCTAGAACACTCTGATCTCAGTTACTATGAAATTCGATGACTACTACGTAGAAGAACCGAACTTGTTAATCTCCATAAAGAATAGCAAAATTGTGATACATAGTCTATAGATTCAATGCAGTAAAAAAATTGCTATTTAATACTGAAGAATGCATCATGGACGCCAAACAGATTCAAGCATGCCACTATCTACAATAGGAGCGTGGTAATATCTTTAAAACGTCTCTTTGAGATGGGTTTCGTAAGTGTTCACATATATGTCTCGCATGTGACAAATATGTTGAGAATTCTCATGGATGGTTTAATGGGACATTTGCTTCACAGCGATCCTCATTTACGATCAAAAATGTTTGGAAGCATCTTGGATAAGGAAGAGCGAAATGAATTCAAGCGTTATGGTATAATTTTAAATATTTATTTCAAGATTTAACGGAATTTTTGTACATAATTACATGCAGTGTATTCACAATGTTGAAAAGGCTGATAGGTTTTGTCACTGAAATTCCAAAGCAAGGTATATAAATAATAATAGTATGGGCCAATATAAATACTGATAGTATGGGACAATATAAATACTAAAAGTATGGGACAATATAAATAATAATAGTATCGGGCAATATAAATAATAATAGTATGGGATAATATAAATAATAATAATATGGGACAATATAAATAACAATAGTTTGGGACAATATAAATAATAATAATATCGAGCAATATAAATAATAATTGCATGGGACAATATAAATAATAATAGTATGGGACACTATAAATAATAATAGTATGGGGCAATATAAATAATAATAGTATGGACCAGGTTAAAGTATATTTCTGGCACAAGACTCAATCCAACAACTTTTTTAGCTTTAAAAGAGTAATACGGCTTAACTACGCTATGAGTTATCCTGCTTGCAGTCACTGTTCCCACATTCTGAAACTAGACTAAAACAAGGGCAAACATACCATGGACCAAAGTCCATGGTATAAAGTGAGGATCATTGCTGCTTCTATTGTTCCATAGACCCAAAACACTACACGGAAAAGTCTGACTTTTACCTAATACTACACTATTTGGAGCGAAACACAGTGGTGGTAGACCCATCACAGCTCGGATGGACTTTCGAACCTATAAATGTATCATAGCTATACTCCGCATAGATACAGAGATAGTTTTGGGTGGATTCGAGAATCGAACGGGATCACCGAATGCGATTCTATCGCAATAACCACTGAGCTATCCCTATAAGTAATCCAGCTGTATAATTACGAATATCTCTCTTTCCCCTAAATGTGCGTTTCCTGCAAAGTTATATTATGTTTTCACTTTTCAGTGTATTGTTATTATTTGTACCACAATGTGTATTTTACAGAAAATATTATGATAGACGTAAAAATCTTATTCGATTTTTATAGATCATATTTTGAAATGACCTGAGATATTTTTCAGTAAAGTTCACGATGGATAATTGAGGATTGTATACACATTTTTCTAAAAATAGGTACATATGCAAATGTTCGAATATCTAACGATATTTAATTTTTGTAAAACCCCTGAAATCTGTGATCTATCGATTACATTTTCTTTGATCGGATCAAAGTGGTTTAAGTCCTACAATTTTGAAACAATTTTCATAGCCAATTTTGAATATTAATGAATAATTTTTTTCTGAAGAGATCTATTAACGAATAAGGAAAAATCTGCTGATTGGCGCTTCCTTTTCAGAGAACTCATATAAAAATTAAATTTTGTATTTTCTACTAAAACGTGTCACGTGACCAAAATTGTCAAAGGCTTCAAATTCTATGTTATTAGAAGCATTTCTTAGAACTATGTGACTGCAAACGATCGCTCAAGAAATATGTGTGCAATCCTTTTAAAGCACATTGTATAATAAAACGATTCTCATAAAATGGGGTTTATTTATCTGAAACAATAAATTCAAGAAGTTAATAGAATTTCATAACGATCAAACTAGAAGTCCCTGGATATTTTCGAACATATTTTGAACAATTTAAATAAAAGTTCTAAATTAATATCATACAGTGTTAAATTTATATATGAATATTGTATGTCTAACACGTTATTTCGAAATGAATGAAATCATGTATAAGATATGTACATGTACTAATCTTGAAGTTTTTAATCTAAAAGTGTAAATACAAGGTGGCCATAATTAAAGTAGAGGTGTTTAGAGCCCGCTAGTGAGAAAACTGTTGGGTCAAACTCAACCAAATTTGCATTAAATACTATTTAGGCCATGAGGTTTTGGTTTCTAAAAGAAAAAAAATAGTTCGGATTTTTGGTACCACTGACCAAAGTGGCCAAGGTTCATTTTTGGAGTAAAATAAGTATAAGAAGTACAGAAAGTTCTGTCAATGATGAGAGGTATCGAACAATGTTGCTGAACTTTGTTATTCCGCAACTTCAACAGTGTGTATGTCTTGAATCTACGATATTTATGCAGGATGGAGCACCCCATTATATTGGTTTGCTGTACAGGAAGTCCTACGCCAGCATTTTACAGAGAACCGAATAATTAGTCAAGCGTTTCCTATGAAGTGGAAAGCCCGTTTGCCTGATCTGAACCCTTGTGACTTTTGGTTGTTGGGTCATGTAAAGAGTTTGATATACCAAGGGAATGTGGATAATTTAGCCACTTTGTAGGACGGCATAACATTGCACGATAAGCAAATCAATGGAGATCTGCTGCATTCTACAGTAGAGAATGATTTTCAGAGAAAGCACTTTTTGGAACATATCCAAGGAAAACATATTGAATCACACATGTAAATGATGCCAATATAAAAATTAATGTCATACGTATGTAAATGTGAGATGCAAATGCAAATATAAAATGTACTAAATACGTATAAAATGTAAATGTGATGTCATTTTCAAAATGCATGTAAAATATTAACTTTCTGTACTTCTGATGCCTATTTTAATCCAAAAATGGACCTTACCCAGCAGTGGCAAAGGTGCCCCTACCTATTGGCCCCGCAGACGATTGGCCCACCCCAGCATCCCATTGTCCTGGAATGGCATGAAACATTGCCACTCAGTGGGGGAGTGCCATCTCCTTTGGGCTCAGAAATAGGGATTTTTAGTAGGGATTATACTAGAACATACAAAGAAATCTCGAAAACCAAACACTCGTGCAGAACAAAAATAAAAGCAAGATGAGATACAGTAGACCCTCGTTAAGACGGCACATGTTTAAGATAGATTTCTGGTTATTACGTACAAATATGAATTCCCCGGTTAAAGTCTATAGACGTTGCATGTTATAAACATCGCCTAATACGTCCGTTCATTCCTTAAGATAGACACAATTAATTTAATTTTTACTTTCCTTATATACATAATGTATAAGGAAAGTATTGTGACGGGTCGAAAATTCGAATGCGAGTTTTCGACGGGGGAGCACGTTTCAAGCATCCCTGATCACGACACGAATCAAACATTTTTCGGGGGTGATGTGTATATGTGTGTGTGTGTGTGAAAGTATGTGCGCGCGTGTGTGTGTGTGTGTGTCAGTGAGATTGTGGAGACGATATCTCACGAACAAAGAGAGCTATTTGAATGAAATTTGGTACAAAAATCACAATCCCTGGATACTGGAAGCCTATTGTTTTTAAACGTAATCGAATGTTCAGAACCCCCCTAAATTTTCGAGTGAAATTTTGAAAAAATCATCAAAGAATCAAAACCTTTAATAAAGTTACACAAATAGACATTTTATATGTAATGTTTCCTTAGAAAACGATTGATATAAACTTTACAACGCTAGCATGAACCGTTCTTGAGATATTGCACATTTTTAAAATAAATTTATCAAAAAATCCCATAAATTAAAAAATATATATTAACTGTTGAGAAACATGTTCACTTTTCATATGTAATATCATGCGATAAATTGGGTGACATCATTCTCGTGGATCTAGCTCGTTCCATTCATGAGAAAAAATACTTTGAGTAATACTTTTGTATTTGAACGCCAATAGTTATTTATCTGCTATAAGAATAACTTAGTCTCTGTGCATATCGCTTAGCGAGATTTTTGCGCCGAATTTGGCGGAATGTCACCAACTTGGCGACTTTTTTAAATGTTGCCAAATTAACAAAAATATCGCCAAATGGATAAAAATTACACTAAATCAATGAAAATGACGACTAATTGACGAAAATTCAATATCTTGGAAAGAATATAAACATCTACTATTAGAAAAACCTATTTTTTATTGTAAAAGTAGTAAATTCGTTGCATTATATAAGGAAAGTCATGTGTTGCCCACATCAGATTTTTTAATCAGTAGAAGATGTTCCAGATCATACTTTTGAGCAATTGACTAAAATTGAGAATGACATAAAAAGAAAACTGTTTACCCAGAAGAAACATATATCACGTCATTTTAAAAATAGTAATACGTATAACTACATTTTGTTTATGCTTTGAATGGTAATATTTTTTCATATTTACTTTATTATACATATTAAAATGTTTTAATTAAAATTTTGCCTTTTTGGTTTTAAGGTTGTATGTTAAATGTACCTAGAATGTTGCACAAAAGTATGTTACTATTTTACGCCAGATTCATAGACTCCTGCTATAATGAACTCTCGCTAATATGTACAAAAAATATTGGCCCTTGACTGTCCATCTTAATGAATGTAAAAGTAAATATTTAGGATACCCGAATTATGATATTTATTCTTGAAATTTTATGAATATTTACAAATGAATTTTTCAGGTATTTCAAATGTATTCATGTGTCATATATTTCAAATGCTTCAGCAGATTTAAGCATAAATACTTTTGATAAAAATATAGACAAAATCATATTATAAAGTGATGCGATATATATACACTAGTATATTATATCTAAAATTTCAAATTTATATTCGTTTCATTTGTTTTATCCTGTGAAAAATGCTAACTGTACCTGTACCAAGATTTAATCAGCACTAAGGTAATTTATCTATCAAATTTAATGAAATTGGGTCAAGAAGTTTTCAGTTAGAATGGATACACACACAGACGTCACTCTAAAATTAGTGTTTTCGAGTTTTAGAGTGCTCGAAATGTGTAGATCTGTAGAAAACTCGAATTGCGATTTTCGGTACGATTTCAATACTTTTTCTATGCATTACCTGGTAGGGAATGTAAAAATAATATAACAAAGTCTAAGAATACAAATCAGAGGCAAATGATGTTAAATTAAATTTATGTAGAAAAAGTTATCGTGTGACTCTAAATATAATTCTAATAACTTATGATCGATATTAGAATGTGGTAGAATTTAGTTAAATGATCATACACAGTTTTTTTTTACTCTTTTTGAGCACGTATCTACTGTAATATCATGAGTGATTCAAACCGATTCCAAACATAGTTTCATTTATAATTTAAAATAACAAATATTATCAGTTGTAAATTCCTTAGAAAAAAATTTCTAATATTTATTATTACAAACAAAATTTAAGGGCCCCTTAAAATTTGGGAGGGCCACCGCCCCGGAGGCCCGTACGTTAATGAGGCCCTGTCTATGTATTCGTCTTAATAGAAAAAAATTTGGCGCTGTTTTACTGAGTAAATGCTGTAAATTATACACTTATTGAATAATTACAATTCTTAGAACATCTGTAACAACATAATTTTGCCAATAATATATATATATATATATATATATATATATATATATAAGTGTTAGATATTTATAAACATTAGAAATAAAAATATTTTAGTCCAATAAGCAAATAATTTGTTAACAAAAAGTCATTTTGGCAACTTATAATTTACTATAGTATAAATGCTTATGTGTTTCTTCAATTTTTCCTCTGAGCACATTGCATGAATAATATTCTAATATTTTTTCCACAGTAACATGTCCCTTAATATTTCTGCTATTGTTAAAAATAGTAGTCAAAATGACTATATTAATATTAGATTATATCCCAATCCGGATACTGATGCCTCAGTTGACAAAAGCTTAAATGTTATCCATCTTACACGAAACAAATTTCGATGTCAGTCTTATTAGACTATAAGTTATGAATTAGAATTTAAGTTTATAAAAGTTATAGTTTATATAATCTTCCATATTAAAGCAATAATATGAAAATACAGTTTAAAAGAATAATTAGTTTATTAAGTGCTCCGGCACACACACAGGACAACTTCACTGCAAGACACTATATTGCAGAAATTATTTCAACTTGCATACCTGCTATACCTATATCTAAAAAACTACAGTGGTTAAACGAAGTTGATATGGCACGTTGGGAAGGTCTACGGTAGTCTAGAATGTTTTCTAAAATCGTATGGTTGTATCTTCAAAGGCGAGAAAATTTTGAATTTCAGAAAAATAGCAAATTTACAGTTTTCTTCCTTTTATTCAGACAGCATATCTATATAAAAAATTCATCTGAGTTTGACGAAATTTACAGAGATGTTCACAAATAGTGTGTGTGACATAGGTTCCTTAAGAAATTCGAATTTCCAACTCCAAACCATTCTTTATTTTAAGCTAAAAATCTAAAAATTCATATATTTTTGACATAAAAATATATCATTTCGCTTGTGGTGAATCCTGTAGAGAAATCTGTTTAACGTCAAGAGATTTTCTCCACGACTCGATTTTATGTATGCTATTTAAGACGACACGTTTACCGTTGTTGTAATTATTTATTTTCTTCGTCCGATATGCTAATTATATCCTTTCTCCAAACAAAAATCTTAACAGTGAAGAATTTATTGACAAACTGACCAGGGGGAGCAAAAATTCCTTCTGTTTTTTCGTCTTCTTCTGAACCCGGGGATGAAATTCGAAGACGCACTGGATGTCATTGAATGATGAATTAGAGTCAGGAAGTGTGAAATTCGTTATGGGCCAATTTGGGGGTTGATCCGTGGCAAAAATCTGAGCTAATTTTTTTTTTAAACCAAAACCCCATCGTCTAAATAGTATTTACTGCAAATTTGGTTGAGTTTGGCTCAACAGTTTTCTCACTATCGGGCTTTAAATACCTCTACTTTAATTATGACCACCCTGTACATTAATTAAAAAAATTAAATACTATTATCAAACATGTGATTAATCTTTAAAATACCCTTAATCAGAAATAAAAGAACGCCATTGTTCAAGAGTCATCACAAACAGATCCCAAAATACTAAAAATGTTCTTTTTACAGAGAATTTGAGCAAAATATATTCTTAAATGGTAGTATTTACTGAGATTTTTCATTAGTTAAAGTTAATTTTAAAATTTGAAAGATTGCTTTTCTTGTTATACATAAGGATTTTTTTTATCCAGAATATTTAATCCCGTGCAACGAAAAATTGCAGCTTGTGTTCATCTTCATACTGAATGATTTAGTGAGAAAATATGTATTTTTTCTCGTAAAGTGTATATATATATATATATTACACACAAGATATTGAGAGATATGTGCAATTTTATTTTTTCTTAAATATATGGAGATATATATATATGGAAGATATATATTTCTTTTCCTTTATGAAATTTAATTTAATTTGACATGAGGAAATATATTCCATGAAATTTTTCAAATTGTTTCAATAAAAATATTCATTTATCATAGATCTATAAATACAACAACTCAAACGCTTTTACCATATTTAAATTTTTATTGACACATTTTACTTCAGCTGTTCACTTTTTCATCGTAATTTCTATTGCTTTACATATACTTTGATTCATTTTACAATATTTATCTTATATTTATTTGGTTTTATTATATTACTAGCAGCATACACATTCTTCGTACGGAGTATATAATATAAAGAAACTTATAATTCGCAATTATCTGCAAATTCTGTTAAAATATTAAATTTATTGCTCCTAAAGAGAAGTTTAACAATATCTGTTCTCACTATGCAAATTTATCTTCACGGGCAGATCTGAAGAATAAAACATCCTGGCCCATTTTGTAAGCAAATTTACAAAAAAAAAAAATTGAATCAATATATGCAACCCCGTACTACTTATAGTGCCGCAGATTAGAAAATATGCCAGTGTGTTAGTAGGAGATTACCCGTATTACAATATGAGTCTCAAAATTCTTTGCCAAAGTAAAAGAGATGACGTAATAAATTGAAAATATCAATAATCCCTGTGCTCTTTATACCAAAAGGTCGTAATTGCTTCAAATATATGCCAATATATATCAAAACATATGCCAATATACCTGAACTACTTATATTCTCGTAGATTATAAGATATACCCGTGTATTTGTAGAAGATTACTCGCACAACGTACAGTATATGAGCTTAACCAATTTTTGTCTTAATAAAACAATGGCATAGTAACTTGAAAATATCAATAATTCCCGAAAATATCAATAATAATAACGTTTAAACCTGAAGAACGTAATTGATATTATTCAATGTAAAATGCTATAAGGAAAATCAAATCGTTCTTTTCTAAAATATATTTTTATATTCATTTATTTATTATCCATTTATTTATTATAAGAAAGTAATAATTGAAATTCACAGACAGAATTAATTTAATTGCGTTTCTGAGCAACATGATATAAGATAGAATCTTCCTCATAAACTGCGAAATTAAATATCCATTTTGTTTTTCTTATACATTAAAGAAAATACCATGGAGATAGATATCTCATTTATATCATGTTTCATACAATTCATGTTTTCAAAAAGTGACTAATTAGCTCAAAAAATCTCCCATCAAACTCAGAGATATAGTTTTAATTCACTTTCAAACGATTTTCAAGCTTTTCGTTTGGATAAACCACGGAGTTAGAGAGTAGAACTCCTAGGAAAAAGTTTCGTTTTTCTTTAATATCTCGACAACCCCTGGACTTAGATACTCAAAACTTGAGTTAAATTTATGGGGGGCTATTTCAAGGCTATCCACAAAATTTCATTAAATTCGATTCAACCGTTCTTCCGTGATAATAAGACAAACGAAAATATAGTTTTTTACTAATATCACGAGAACCACTGATCGTAGAAACTCCAAACATAGATTAAATTTTAAGTTGGACTGTATTTCCAGGCGACACGCAAAATTTTTTCAAATTCGGTTCAGCCGTTCTCCCGTGATGACGGGACAGACTGACAGACAGACAGATTTTCAATTTTAATTATATATATATAAGATAGGTCTTATATCTGTCAGTCTATCCTACTTGGAGACAAGTTTGGTGAATAAATTCACCAAACTTGTCTCCAAGTGACACATTTTCTTCAATATTTTCAACTTTATGATGTTTGAAAAATGTCACTGAATTGACCGTAACTGAATATAGCGAAAAGTTAAATTTAAATTATTTGATAATCTCTTTAGCTTTGTGGAAATTATAGAATTTATACGTTTGATGCAAAATATAAGGAATTTCAATGTTCCTATAATAAATACGTTTCTTTAGGTGTCTGGAATTTCGTAAAATAATTGCATTTTGCTAGGGTTAGTATGTTTTGACTAGTTATTATGATTTGACAGAGAATCAGTGGATAATTGATAATATTGATTAGGAGTGTTGCATAGTTCGTATGTGTCCGGGAATATTAGAAACGCATACGTGGCAGACAGGTTAAGAGAATGTAATTATTTACACAACTATATGCACACTGCCATATATCGGGTTTAACATCCAACTCAAATATATTTCAATATAATAATTGGAGTGCTTAAGATTGTGCCTCACAAATACAATTTAGTTGTCCATAATGGAGAAACCACAATTGGTGGAATTGCACAGGAGTTCGCAATATCCACAATTTTCTCTATATCCGTTATAAACTGAAATTCAAACAATCGGCTTTTTCACATTACTTTCCCTTTATATGTACTATGGTCTGCAAGGAAAATCATGGATTTATTTTCAACGTGTAAAAACTAAATACCCACACTTTGCTAGCCTTTTCCACATCCAGCTGCCCTCTTTTCCAGATTAGGCTCCGGTTCCGTCTGGGTCACGTTCTCTTCCAATGGCTTCATAGAGAAGCAATGATATTGGACTGGCACGTTCCGCTGCGAGCATCTTATAACTTGTCGACTGCATTGCTCCTCTTTATATTATTGTTTTGGAAAAATAAGTTTCTTCTCTCCCTTTGTTTTCAAAGGGGGAAAATGGCTATTTTACCATTTACCCGCTTTTGTTCTTTCTACAGTCAGATGGCATTGTAAAATGTTTGCAATGCACACACATAAAAAATTCCGTTACATATGAAAGTAACTAATTCAACTTTCGACTTTTTCTATCTTAGATTTGCAGATACGGAAGACTACACTTAGATTTGTAGAATACAATTCATACCGTATTCCGATCTACTTTAAAATCATTAGATTTGTAGTCGCAGAATCTGGCGATAGAATAGACATTCCAAGCAAATTGAACTTCGTAAAGAACGACACTTCGCGCTCAGTCAATAATAAATTGAATCATCACGTAAAATGCAGTGCAGTTTAAGAAATATTATTTTATTTATATTTTCGTATTTGCTTCTGAAATTGATATTTCTTTGGCATTCTATTTTTTTTCTCCTTTTACTTCTCTTTTATCATATTAGGTGGCGCTGCTATGTTTGGTTCTGTTATTTGGCCATTTTCTGTTCAGACGACTTTGTCTCCGCTTATTTGGGCGTTCATATCCAGGCTCGTTCTGCTGAAGAGGATAATCAAATAATTTTCGGAATGCACATTTTTTTTTATCTTTACTTGCGCTGCATTTTACGTTGTCATCCAGGTTATTGACTTGAACTTTACTTCTATTGCATCGTCAAGAGCCAACTGATTGATACCGGTTGTGCTCTTATTAGAGCTCACCAGCACCTCAGTCGCGAAACCGTCCTACCGATGCTGGTTCTGCATTAGAACTATCTCTCGAAATGATCTTTGATTACGAACCTTGAGTTGCCGCCTCTACATCGAGCATGATTATATATTAGACTAGTTGTATACCTGTTCTTTGTTCGGAAAATATACTATAAAAAACATAAAATTCACAATAAATATGTAAATTCTTATAGTATTCTAAATGACTTGTTATTCAAAATATTCTATTAAAATATTTATTTTAATTCTTCTAAAAAATGTAAAAGAATATCTGGGTTCAATATACAAAATTATCTTCCCAGGCAGATGTGAAGAATAAAGCATCCTTTTCCAGTTTGTAAACAAATTTAGATTTTTTTTTTTAATTCTCAGAAAACGATAGAGATTATCTAGAATATCGTACTTAATGATGAAAAATATTAAATGTTCATCGATTCGATGTCGTTTTGATAATTAGTGTCATTATATAAATTTGGCGATATTTTCGTCAAATTCGCGACATTTTAAAAACCTCCAAATTTATCACCAAGTGGGGCTGTCGAACTAATAGTTCCACTTGGCGAGAAATTGACGAAAGATCATCACAATACTATCGCCTAATAAAACACAATTAATTTCATTTATTTAGCGCAATTTTATCAATTTCTATTTTTATGAATTTACAAGAAATTTTTTTATCAATTTGGCGGCATTTAAAAAATTCTCTAAATGCGTTATTAATTAGAACGGTTGGACTGACAGACAAATGCTACCGAAACATCATTTCAGTCTTCTCTTCTAACAAATTAAAATTAATTTCATTTATTTAGCTTCGTTTTTATCAATTTGGAGACATTTCCGTCTATTTGGCAACGTTTAAGAAAAGTTGCCAAGTTAGCGATATCCCGCCAAGATCGTATATATGAATTTGCAGATCTGAAGAATAAAACGTCATGATCCCGTTTGTATATATTAAATAAAAATGCTAAAATTGTATTAGAAGATATACCCGTTCTACTCTTTTTCTGTTTCAACAATCTGTTAAATGAATTTATTGGCTAAACACGATATATGAGTTTATTAGCTAAACACAATATATAAGATTGAAAACTGTTTGCCAAAATAAATGAAAGTGATTGTGACAATAAGGTGTCTTCCGTGCTCATGATAATTCCATGTGACAATAAGGTGTCTTCCGTGCTCATGATAATTCCATGTGACAATAAGGTGTCTTCCGTGCTCATGATAATTCCATGTGACAATAAGGTGTCTTCCGTGCTCGTGATAATTCCATGTGACAATATAGTGTGCCTTCCGAACAGTAATAATTTCTTCATGTGCAGCAGTATATGTGTACCAAGTACGATATGGTGTATCTTCCGAACAGCGAGTTCCTTCATTTTAGTGACATGTCGGTTGTAATGCACCGATATATGTATGTCAATGTTACAATATAGTGTGTCTTACATGCGGTGATCTGCATTTCTGTGACAGATATATGTGCAGTGGATCAAAGCAACATTTCCACAGTGGCCGCAATGTGTACACATATGTATTCAGTGCAATGTTTACCGTGTGCTGAAATTTTCTCTCTGCAAGGGGGGATATCATGTAACACAATATTTGTATTACATGTTTCCACCCAATTACAAATGCCAACCTAGCCATTTTACAATTCCAATTGCGGATGCCAACCTAGCTAATGAGCTATTTAAATGCTGCGGAGGGAGCCAATGGCAATACAAACATAAATAAGCAGCGCATCCCCTTCTTCACTTCAACGAATCAACAACGACACTACAATGTGAAAAGAAAAAGGTTTGAGAGAATGTTCTAGAACTTTCTACGGATGCAATTTCGACAGCGTCCTAGACGCACCTGAAGTTTTTTAGTCGACTTAAAACTTTCGAACGAGTCAGCATCATGTTTTCTTGGGTTTGTGAAAAGTGTCTATAGAATGTGAGCAACAAAATGGTAGCGAGTGCAGTTAGATGTGTAACGGTTTTCCTACATCATTGAAATAGCACGAATATGCACTAACACAAAGAGAAAAGGTAACCAACTTTCAATTGTCACTATTAGCACGGAAGGCACACCTTTAACGATTATTAAATTAATTGACTACCAGTTCGTATGAGTAGACCATATGAACGAGTTCGTAATATTGAACTATAAGAACTATTCTTTATCGATTGTTTAAAGGAAACTGTTTTTAAGAAATTTACGTCAAAGTTATTATGTGTGTAAATATATATATATATATATTAATGTAATATTGTTAGTATTATGTGTCTTTTAATAATTGATTTAATTATAGCATAGTTACTCCAGATACAATAGATATCTATTAAGTAAAATATTAAAATAAATTGAGCAATTAAGCATGTGTATTTCTTTATGTTTTGTGTGTTCGTATTCCGAGCTTGAGAACCGGGAGCTTACATGCTCCACCCTTAGTGGCGGCATCATAGGTAAGTCCTATACAGGTAATTTTTGATAAGGACAATTTTACCTTATGACAGTGATGTACGCAGTTCACAATTAATATAATTAAAAGAAAAAATAACCCTCGTAATCCACATACCAGAAGGCGCACTTGATTCCAATATATGCCAATATATACCAAAATATATGCCAATATACCTGTACTACATATATTCTAGTAGATTAGAAGATATCACGCGTATTTATTCAAGATTTCTCGTACAACGTACAATATATGAGTTTCAAAAAATTTTGCCGCAATAAAACAATGACATAATAACTTGAAAATATCAATAATGTCTGAATCAATAGTCCCCGAAAATATCAAAAATAATAATGTTTAAACCTGAAGACTATAACTGATATTAAACAGTCAAAAATGCAATGGCAATGAAATTAATTTTATATACATATCTTTATAATTCAAATCGGAAAAGATTTAATTAAAATCGTCTGCCGCATAAACACATTGGATTTAAATCCGTTGCTAAGCAACATGACATCATTTGCTTCAAATAAATTGGTGGAAAAAATATCGTCTGAATAATGCTATCTATCTCTATGGAAGGTTTGGAGACATTTTCGTCAATTTAGCGACATCTTAAAAAATCGACAAATTTACCGCCAAGTGGAACTGTAGAACTGACAGTTCCTCTTGGAGACAAATTAACGAAACATCATCTCGATACTATCCAATAACGAAACGCAATTAATTTAATTTATTTAGTGCAATTTTATCAATTTCAAGACATTTTTATGGATTTACAAACATGTTTATCAATTTGGTGACAATTTAAAAATTCGCTAAATGTGTTACTAAGTAGGATGGTTGAACTTCAGACAAATTTTAACTAAACATCATTTCAGTACTTTCTTCTAACAAAGCACAATAGCTTCATTGAATTGAGTCGTTTATAACAATTGGCGACATTTCCGTCAATTTGGCAAAACTGAAAAGTTGCCAAGTTAGCGATATCCCGCCAAATTCGGAATTCTGAATTTGTAGATCTGAATAAAACATCCAGATCCCGTTTGTATATACTAAATGAAAACACTAAAATTGTATTAGAAGATATATATGCCCGTTCTACTCTTTTTCAGTTTCAACAATCGGCTAAATGAATTTATTGGCTAAACAATGTATGAGTTTATTAGCTGAACACAATATATAAGCTTAGACAAACTAACCTATACTCTTTGTCGAAATGAGTTAAAGTGATGTACGCAGTCCGCAATTAATATAATTAATTATTTGAAAAATCAAACCTTTCATTTATAAGATAGTATATTTTTATATCTATTTATTTATTATTCAAATCGAAAAAATAATAATAAACATTAACAAACACATTTAATTTAATTGCGTTGTCGAGCAACATGATATATCCTCATAAAATATAAAAAATTAGTTAACCATTCTGATTTCTTAATACTTTCGTCGTTGAGTAAATGCTTGTGAAAAATAAACCATGCTGATAGATTTTCCATTTAAATTTATGTTTTCAAACAGTTCGTGATTTCAGAAAGTGACTATTTAACCCAAAAATCTGCCGCCAAACTCAGAGATAAAATTTTAATTCATTTTCACTTTTTAAACAAACGGTTTTCAACCTTTTTGTTTGGAGGAACTAAGGAGTTTGAAAGCAGAACTCCTAGAAAAAATTTTCATTTTCAATTATTATCTTGACAACCCCTAGTCTTAGAAAATCTAATCTTGGACTAAATTTAAGGAGGGCAATTTCAAGACTACTCAGAATATTTCATTAAATTCGGTTCATCTGTTCTCCCGTGATGATGAAACAAACAAAAGTTACGTTTTTCACTAATATTTCGAGAACCACTGGTCGTAGAAACTCGAAACTTAAATTTTAAGTGGGACTATTTCAAGGCCACCCACAAAATTCCATCAAATTTGGTTCAGCCGTTCTCCTGTGATGATGAGACAAATGAGAGTTTCGTTTTTCAATAATATCTCAAGAACCACTGGTCGTAGAAACTCGAAACATAGACTAAATTTTAAGTGGGACTATTTTAAAGTTACCCACAAAATTTCATCAAATTCGGTTCAGCCGTTCTCCCTTCATGACGGGACAAACAGACAGACAGACAGATTTTCAATTTTATTTATATAGATTTACCTTTGACTTCTTTTATACCTGTGTATCATGACCACGTGGTTTGTTATTTCTGTAGTTGTAGGATCCGCCGCATGCATCGAGTTGCATAGTAAATCTTATAGTAATTACTAATATTGATCGGAAAATGTGCGTCGTCTGCATGTGTTTCAGTAATTTTGGAGTGCAAGAACGATATGCGGAGATGTGGTAGGGAAAAGTTTACAATACTTTAAACAACCGTCATTTGAGGAGCTTAATATTTATCAAGACAAATATTAAGAGTATCAACCTATTTCGGAGGTACACATTATATGTGTGAATTATTGTAACTGATTATGTGTAATGTTCTTATGCACCTATTGCGTTTTTAGAATGACTACATATTTAATTTTGTCATATTTGTCAACATCACATTTCTTCTAATTATTATTTTTTTTTCTTCTAGGTAAGAAAATTTCACATGAAATAGCATATATATTGAAGTAAGAAAATTATTTACAATTCTGTTGTATATAATATTAGTCTTAGATATTCGTTTGAGTTATTTTTTATATATACAACTGAGTAGAGTGATATATACAAATTATTGTATCGGTCACAACATATTCCAGGCATTCTGAGTCGCAAAGAGAAATACTGGCCAAAGGAGGGTCAATAAACGATACATACTTGGACACGCAACTAAGCGGTGCAGCCTTCATGGAGAATTTAGTTAACACATGACATAGTGATGAAAGATAACCTCTGTAATATGAAATGCAAATCCTTGAAGAAGCATTCAATTGTCCGCTCAAGTTGTTCAATAGGCAAGCCTTGCTTACTAGGTTATCGATGTTATTACTTTCCTTATATACATAATGTTTAAGGAAAGTATTGCGACGGGGTAAAAAATTCGAATTCGAGTTTTCGACGGGAGAGCACGTTTCAAGCATCCCTGATCACGAATCAAACATTTTTGAGGTGATGTCTGTGTGTGTGTGTGTGTGTGTGTGTGTGTCAGTGAGTCTGTGGAGACGCTATCTCACGAACGAATGGATCGATTCGAATGAAATTTGGTACAAAAATTACAATCCGTGAATACTGGAAGCTTATTGTTTTTAAACGCAATCGAATATTCAGAACCTCCTTAAATATTCGATTGAAAATTTGAAAAAATCATCAAAAAATCAAAACTTTTAATAAAGTTACGCAAATACACATTTCTTATGTAATTTTTTTTTAGAAAACGTTTGACAAACTTTAGAACGCTAGCACGAACCGTTCTCGAGATATTGCACATTTTTCAAATAAATTTATAAAAAAATCCCATGAATTAAAAAAAATATATTAACTGTTAAGACACATGTTCACTTTTCATAAGTAATATCATGCGATAAATTGGATGACATCATTCTCGTGGATCTAACTCGTTTCATTCATATAAAAAGATACTTTGAGTAATACATTTGTATATGAACTCCAATAGTCATTTATCTGCTATAAGAATAACTTATTTCTCCGTCCATAACGCTTGGCGAGATTTTGGCGTCGAATTTGGCGGAATGTCGCCAACTTGGCGACATTTTTAATTGTTACCAAATTAATAAAAACGACGCTAAATCAATAAAAATGACGACTCATTGAAGAAAATTCAATGTCTTGGAAAGAATATAAGTATCTACTATAAGAATAACATTTTTTTAACTGTAAAAGTAGTAAAATTATTGCATTATATAAGGACAGTCATGTGTTGCCCACATCAGATTTTTTTTATCATGTAATGGAAGTCTCAGTTTCTCAGAGAGTATATTTCCCTTGACATTATCTGGCTCGTGTCTAATAAATACATCACTCTTTCTGAACTTTCAAAGAACACACGCCTTAACGAGAAATGGAATTTTCAACTTCCGACAAGGCCGTCGACGATTAGACTTAAGATAATATTTTCTTCTAAATTTTGAAGTGGAACCCTCAAACTTTGTTCATAATCAACTGCTACGTATAAATTTCTATTACTACAGTGTTTGGCTGAGATTGATATTTTAACATGCATGCTAAACCATGTAAATTAATTGGTGCCTCGATGGTCACTTTACTAATCTATATTCCAGAAATTATAAACGCATACGATTTTATATCCTATTTTGCGTCCACCAGTAACCAATTTGTCAGCGACGCTGAACATGGAAAATACGGTGGCCATCATACCAGCTTCAAGTAGGGACTAAGTTATATCTATCTTCATTGTCTCTACAATATGTAAACATACTGTATGCAAAGGTGAAGCGTTGCGATACACTTGAAAATCCTACTCTCGTATTTGAAGTACCGAATCCGGATATATAATATAGACCGCATGAAGAACTAATTTAATTTTCCATTAATGGGAGGTTCCAGCAATTAAAATCACTCCTTGCGTAATGCCGCTATGTGCAAGACCGTGCTATTGGGCTAGTTTCTGTGCATACGAAATTGTTCAGAATTGTGTATCCAGTTCAGATCAAACTATTCGACGAATTTTCTTGAATTTTGACAATTTTCTGGGTTATAATTTATTATGGTACTGAAGTATGGTATGATCTTTACCAATCAAGCAGTAAAATTGGCTCTTTTTGAAATTTCTTTTAAAAGCAAATGAATAGAATAAATATGTTTAGTTTTATTAATTAAGAACGTTGAGCAATTTTTGTCAGAAAACGACTAAAACCAGCCCTAGTACACTAGCATAAATCATTCTCGAATCATTTCTATGTAGTGTAAATTTAACTCCTTTTATTAAAAGTGTGTCAAATGGTCAAATAAGAAATATAATTGTTTATGAATAAAAACTACAAATATAATTAATCATTCACATTAAATGTTAGTTAGTGAAAACAAACAATATAGGGAAAGTCGAGTTAACATGCCATCTCGAAGAAAATGCCCGTTTGCATTAAGACTGACTAAGACTGACTCATACTCAGATGCAAATGTTTTATCAAAATGCAATTAATACGCAATTAATACCACGCAAAATAAATGACTATTAGCTATTTCTTGAGCATCAAAAATCAAAATATTAAAAAAATATCTTCTCTCTAAGTGATACGAACTAGATCCACGAGACGGGTGTTAACATATGTGTTGCTTAATGTTGCAAAGAGAACTTGATGTTATTTACTACATATTTAATTTCCTGTAATCTTTTTGATTCATTTATTTGAAAAGCGTTCAATACCTCGAGAACGCTTAATATTAGCGTTCTAAACTTTATTTTATTCGTTTTGAAATGAAAAATTACATATGAAACGATTTATCTATTACACATTATTGAACATTCTGATTTATTTACCGATTTTTGTACAAGTTCAGTTGGAAATTGGGGCCCTTTTTTAACAATCGATTGCGTCTAAAATCAACAGAGTTCCATCACTCACTAATTCAACTAATCGTACCGAATTACTTTCGAAACGATTCATTCGTATGTAATATATCACGTTCCCAGACTTACGGGCAAACACTAGGATTCATACATATTGACACACATACTGATACACACATACACTCAGACATTCCCTCTAAAACGTTCGATTAGAGTTTTCAAGGATGGTAAAAACGTGTTCTTCCGTTGAAAACTTGTATTCGAATTTTCGACCCCATCACAATACTTTTCCTATACATTGTACCATGTATGACGAGAAAGTAATAACAGAACCAAAAAATATGACGTGGACAGCACATGACTTTCCCTGCACACTCAAATTCATATTTACTTTATTTCTTTAATAATTCATTGAGTTTAATTGCACCAAATAACACTATATTTGTATTTTTAATTCAATTTTTGTTTTTATTTGGTAATTGGACATTTTCGGATAGTGGCGTAACAAAAATGCAAGAAATCTCAAATATCCTGAAAACGATTAGTCCTAAAGTGTAATGGAGTCAGTTATATTATTTTCCTCGTCAAAAATTGCGCATAAAACAAGAATTTAATTGATACATTTCAGCATACGTAGTCTTTTTACTTTTTAGATTTCGGCGACTTTTGAGGGCCATTTCGTAAAACAAGGCATGTTGTTCTTTACTGAATCGTACCAAAATCGAATCAGCACCAGTGTATCCCACAAGTAACTTATCTACCAGATATTGTGAAATTTGGTCAATTAGTATTTTAGCTAGATTGGATACATGGAAATCTTGAGAGACATTTTGCAAAAAAAAGGCGAATTCCATTTTTACGAATCCTACCAAACACTAATCAACACCAGGGTCTCACCCAAGTGACTTACATATCAAATTTTATGAAATTGGGTCCATTAGTTTTTTAGTTAGAGTAGATACATACATTGGAAAGACAGACAGACAGACAGACACACAGACAGACTCACAGACAGACACACACACAGACGTCAGGCTAAAAATAGTTTTTTCGCATTCTAGAGGTCTCGAAACGTGTAAATCCGTCGAAAACTCGCGTTGCGATTTTCGGTATGTTTCCAATACTTTCCCTATATATTACTATGCATTGCAGGGAAAGTAAAAAGAATCAAATCTTTGGAGTCAGTAGAAAATGTTATGTGTTGTCCACAATTAGAAGCTTTTCATTCCCTTTATTTCTGTATTTAATTCATTCTTCAGTTTTTCAAAAACTACACTGCATGTTAAGATGTTACCATCGAAAGCATACATTAAGAAGCGAAATGAAAAAGCGTCCGCCTCCTGTTTCTGTTTATCTTTGAACGCTGTCAAGGAAGCGACGCATGACTTTCTGTCTTAATTAAAATTTTTTCACTGGAAACGTTGGACTCGTTACCGAACTTTTCTACTTGAACTCTGCACTTTCAAATTATTTTGCAGAATTTATGAATTTTTTTTACAAGAAATAATACTTTTTATAATAATTAATTGTAAATATTTTGTCTGAGATATGTTACATTGAGATCGTTGCTATGTTTGTTTTGCACTAATGAGTGTACATAAATAAGTGAATTCGTTGAAAATATACATATTCAAATATTTTTCTTTTATTTCGTAAGTCAAATTTAAATATGGCATTTTTATTCAAGATATTAATTTCTGCTCAGTATTATTCTTATAGAGTCGTTTCATATGAAGAATTTTGCGAGAGATTGTGAAAAGGACGTGCACATTTTTAAACGTTTAGCTTTTTCTCATTTGTTCCAAATGAATATATGCATATGTTCAAAGGATAACAAGCATTTTGAAATTCTAAATTTCGAATTTGAGAGAACATTGTATTTCCTGTAAACTGACGAAGTACTCAATTTTCCGCTAATGAGTGCTTACTCTGTATCGAAAACATTTATAACATGTGAAAAGTGGAAAATTCTTGAGACGTGGAGAGCGTTGTAATGAAAATGGTTAAAATAAAATTAAAATCTAATTAAGGGATAAGAATGCGCTCATAGAATTTCATTTCATTCCGTGCTAAAGCATCTCAATATCCACATAGATTCTTTGAATAACCTACACCGCATTTGCGTTCAACGCTTACTTAACCATTTTAATCAATACTCACAGAGCCAGCATATATATATAATCGGCAATATAGATGGGTTTCTGCGATAAATTCATCCCATTGTGCTCCCATTGTAAGTAAGAGCATTAAACGATCGGTTTCGGGATAATGCGGTGGCTAAGAAAGTCCGTATCAGAGGAAATTTTTCAAGAACGAAGAGAGTTATCTTTATTATTTTCCTTATATACATATAATGTATAAGGACAGTATTGTGACGGGGTCGAAAATTCGAATTCGAGTTTTCGACGGGAGGGCACGTTTCAGGCATCCCTGATAGCAACTCGAACATTTTTTGAGGTGATGTCTCTATGTGTGTGTGTGTCTGCGAGTCTGTGGAGGCGATATCTCACGAACAAATGGAGTGATTCGAATGAATTTAGTACAAAAATTACAATCCGTGAATGCTGAAAGCCTATTGTTTTTAAATACAATCGAATGTTCACCCCCCCCCCTAAATTTTCGAGCGAAATATTGAAAAATTCGTCCAAAAATCAAAACCTTTAATAAAGTTACTCAAATAGGCATTTCTTATGTAATTTTTTCTTAGAAAACGATTGACATAAACTTTAAAACGCTAGCATGAACCTTTTTCGAGATATTGCACATTTTTCAAATAAATTTGTTAAAAAATCCCATAAATTAAAAATAATATTATCTGCTGAGAAACATGTTCACTTTTCATGTGTAATATTATGCGATAAATTTGGTGACATCATTCTCGTGGATCTAGATACTTTGTGTAATACTTTTGTATTTGAACGGCAATCTGCTATAAAGATAACTTATTTCTTCGTCCATAACGCTCGGCGAGATTTTAGCGATGAGTGTGGAGGAATGTCGCTAACATGGCGACTTTTTTAAATGTTGCCAAATTAACGAAAATCTCGTCAAATTGATAAAAATGACTCTAAATCAACGAAAATGACGACTAATTGACGAAATGTCAATATCTTGGAAAGAATATAAGTATCCACTATAAGAATAATCCATTTTTTTCTGTAAAAGTAGTAAAATCATTGCATTACATAAGGAAAGTCATGTACTGCCCACATCAGATTTTTTTTAATGCCACTGCATAGACCTGAAACCCATATGACGATTGACGCTGCACGACAAAACGCATTAGGGGTGTTGGCCCCCTTCTTATGAGGAGCACAGCTATCTCGTTCCCTTTTACGGATAGAGAGAAAACCAATTAAGTTATAAAACGTTGTCAGATTAGTAAAAAAGTGTATTTATCCAGAGTAAAAATCTGAAAAGACCTTTGAAAACTAAGGAATAAATTCTAAATTCTCCCATATAAAACAACATTATCTTTATTAACCAATTGAGATACCTTGTATTGGGAAACTCTATGCGTGTAATCGTTCGGCTTTACTGGCATTCCGGTTACTTTTTATAAAAATAAGTATAATTTCCCAATATTCTTCATTAGTAAACATAATAAACATGGCTCGTAAAATTGCAAATAGGAACGTGACAAATACATAGCATAAAGATACAATATTGCAAATGGAATGTTCTTTTAACTTCAGATTAGTTTACTTATTTTTCTTATTTCGATTACGATGATGCTTACCGCTAAATTGTCTGTCAAATAAAATAGCAATCAAACTAAATTTATTAAATTGTTTGTTATACAACTGTCGCCAGATGATTTTGCAGTTTAAAAAATTGCATGTGTTTGAAAATATTTTTTGGACAATTATTTGGAGCTGTTTCTGAAGGACAAAAGTATTTTTATACTAATTTGGCAACGCTATACAACTTTGTATTTGACATTCTCTCTATCTCTTAAAGGGAGCGAAATGGCCCCCGTTCCATAAAAATTGGGTCAGCTCTCTTAAAGTTGTCTTGTCGTGTAGCGGCTATAGGGGTTTTCTTATGCAGATGTATTACGAGAATGGGGATATCTTTTTTTGTTCTCAAGAAATTTCGCTTAATACAAAATTTACACACTCTGTATTAGCCGGCCGTCCAAATAGTTGCTCTTAGTCCTCTGGACGAGTCGGACGGTCTGGGTCTTCTACACACTCTGTATTAGCATAGAGTAACTGGTACCAGCAATGGCATCAATAAACTCGGTATGAGTCGCAAATTTGCGAATCTCTCTGGAGAGTGTCAAGTTCAGTCATACCAGTGAGCAGGCAGAAATAGTTCTTTAGAGAGATTGAGCTCCATCTTTTGAGGATAATCTTAGAAATTACCTCAGACTGCTCTAGAATGCAACGGCTAAGATTATACTCTGTGATACAGCCTATTAGGACCATTCCCTATATTAAATAGGTTATTTCATCCTGATGAGCATATAATAAGCCCGAAATCAGTCCATGGATGTTCTTATCTACGATGTGAGCGCGATCTATTTTAATCAAGATATTCTTAAGAACAAGTTTGAGGATGACATCTTTATAACTTTAAAATACCATAACTAGATATAAACTGCCCTGACCTCGCTATATAATGTTCAAGCTGTCAAGTTTTTCTCGTCTGTCAACAATCGGAATTATTTAAAAGATAAATTGCTAAGTGGTATTAAAATTTAATGAGGAGCTAGCTGCATTGCCCGCATCCAGTGATCACTAAATATAGCAAACAGTTTGTATAGGAATCAGTTTTTTAGCAATTAGTCTATAAAGTAAATAAAAGATTAAAAAACCCCACCCGTTACTTGGGTGCACAAGTCGCACAATGGCAAAAGAGGTTCAAACTGCTGTTAGGGACCAGTGGAATCCAGGATTAAATTCATATGTTCAAAGAAATGTAATCATAAAAATTCATACACATTAATAAAGTAATAAATCTGACAAAAGCATAAAAAAGTGCCAATAACAATCAGAAGAATTTTAGTTCTGCTCCACACCAATGGAGTGAGTCCATCGTAGAATAGGAAGTACAACTTTTTGTCATAAATCAGCTGGCACAAAATGCAATCCGGTTGGTCCAGATGCCATGACAAACGGGAATAACTAATCGAGATATGAGGAAATAAAATAATTTGGGGCTACTTAACTGCAGCTTAAGCTACTTATTTGCAGCTTAAGCTATTTAACTTCAGATAAAATTTCATATGAGCAAGCAATCAAAGGATCTTCATTTTCGTCAATTCCCACGAAAAGTAAATGTACAAATTTCAGCTAACAACAACACGGCATTTTAAATCTAATGATAATCATAGCTAACGATACCGAATGTGTCAACGATAGCTTCATTATTATCGCTCAGAATAATAAAATTACTTTTAATTTTTTGAATGATTCAAATATTACTTCTTTTGAAATAGCAACAGCGTTTACAACAAGGAAAGGTTGTATTTTGATGATTGGTGCAAAAAATAAAATTTTAACTTTAAAATTATATTAAAAAATATTTGAAAACTCATATAAAATAAACTGAAATCTTTTTAAATTTTGGTACATTCGGCCCTTCAATAGTTACAGTTTTAGTCTGAATAAAAATTCAGATCTTATTATAGAAATTGTATTAGAAGTTACATTTTTAGATGGTAATCTATTTATCTCTTTTTAAGACATTTTTATCGCTCCGGAATTAAAAATTCTGTAAGAAAACTATCTGCTTTTTTAAATTTTCGATTGTTGAGAAATAAAAGTGAAACATTTAGCTTCTTTTTACACAAAATGGTGATCACAAGTCTCAAATTAAGGTATGAGATACATTTTTAAAATTGACTTCTTTATCGTCCTTTTCTGGAGTATTTTGGAATTTATCTGCCGCTTATAAGTGCGTGGGAATAAAATCTACAGACTTTTTCGAGGTTTTGGTTTCTTATCCCTCTTTGAAATACCTTTAACTCCTGTTTAAAAGAAATTCGAGATCTCGGATCGAAAATTCAAAAAGAAGACACTTTTCTTAGAACGGGCTCAATTTTGTCCCTTTTCTTAAGATGTTTCGAAAATATTTTAGAATCTTTTGAATTTTTCAAATTCTTGAAAGTTTTCTACGACTTCTCGGACTAAATGCTACGTATAAAACAAACCACAAAGCCCTGGGCTTAGAAGAGAGAGACATATATATTAACACATTTTAACGCATCAGATTTTAAGAGTATATACATTACTACGAAATTAAAAAATCTAATGTGGGCAGCACATGACTTTCCTTACATAACGCAATGAATTACTCATTTTACAGTTAAAAAAAATGTTATTCTTATAGTAGATACTTATATTCTTTCCAAGATATGGAATTTTTTTCAATTAGTTGTCATTTTCATTAATTTAGCATCATTTTTATCCATTTCACGGGATTTTCGTTAATTTGGCAGCATTTAAAAATATCGCCAAGTTGCGACATTCTGCTAAATTTGTCGCCAAAATCTCGCCATGTGTTATGGCCGGAGAAATAAGTTATTCTTACAGCGGATAAATGACTATTGGCGTTCAAGTACAAAAGTATTACTCAAAGTATCTTTTCTCGTGAATGGAAAAGGTAAGATCCACGAGAATGATGTTACTCAGTTTATCGCAGGATATTACATATGAAAAGTGAACATGTTTCTTTAACAGTTAGTATTTTTTTTTAATTTATAGGATTTTTTGATAAATTTATTTGAAAAATGTGCAATAGCTCGAGAACGGTTCATGCTAGCGTTCTAACGTTTATGTCAATCGTTTTCTAAGGAAACATTACATAAGAAATGTCCATTTGCGTAACTTTTTAAAAGGTTTTGATTTTTTGATAATTTTTCAAACTTTCACTCGAAAATTTAGGGAGGTTCTGAACATTCGATTCTGTTTTAAACAATAAGCTTCCAGTATTCACGGATTGTGATTTTTGTATCAAATTTCATTCGAATCGCTCCATTCGTTCGTGAGATATCGTCTCGACAGATTCACTGACAAACACACATACACACACACAGACATCACCTCAAAAATGTTTGATTCGTGATCAGGGAGGTTCTGAACATTCGATTGTGTATAAAAACAATAAGCTTCCAGTGTTTACGAATTGTGGTGATATTTGTACCAAATTTCGTTCGAATCGGTCCATTCGTTCGTCAGTTATCGTCACCAAAGACTCACTGACACACACACACACACACACATACTTTCACACACACACACACAGACATCACTTCAAAAATGTTTGATTCGTGATCAGGGATGCTTGAAACGTGCTCTCCCGTTGAAAACTCGAATTCGAATTTTCGACCCCGTCACAATACTTTCCTTATACATTATGTATATAAAGAAAGTAACATTACGTGAATTCAAATCAATTTACAGATAGTTTCAGCATATTCTACCCTACTTTCTTCTCTTCAACGATTGATTATAGGTGTATCCTTATAATTAGCATTTTATTACCATTAAATGCAAAATTCTTTCATACGATTTTCTTTCTGGTGGGATGTATTTAAAAAAAAAATAGTAAGTCTAACTTTTATGCCGACCTCTAAAAAATAACAGTTTAATATGGAGGCGTATCACTATATAGAAAATAGTTTAAAGATAAAAAACTCGGGGCAATTATATGCAATATTCATGTAGATATTTACAAAAGAAGTAATGTAGAAACAACCAAAATGGGGACATTTTGAATCGGATTTTCCCTCGATTCGACGAATCGACGATTTTCACTCGATTGTTGACTCGCGCTGTACCACTCGTGCTGCAGATAATTGCACCAAGTTATTTTCTTCTAAACCAAGTTATTTTCTTTTCTTTACACGTTCTAAATCTATCGATATGTAATGAATATCTATTTCTACCACAGCGGGTCAAATGACCCATCTCCAAAAAGTCATATATTTTACGATGTATACCAAGAATGTACCATTTAGTACAATTTGGTGGGTGAATACAACAATTTTGTCCAAATAACGGTTCTAATTTGTTTATTTATTTACTTAAAAAAATCTGATGTGGGCAGCACATGACTTTCCCTGCAGACTTATATTCACGTTCTCTTTATTTTAATTACATTTAATTCACTTTTAATTCAATTTTCGTTCTCATTTGATAACAGGACTTCTTTTCAAAGGTGACGTAGAGAAAATACGAAAAACTAAAATATCTCAAATATCTCGAGAATGGTTAGTCCTAGTGTAATGGGGTTGGTCTTATTCTTTTCTTCGTCAAAAATTACGTATTAAACAAGTATTTAATGGATATATTTGAGCATACATAGTGTTTTATTTTAGATTTTGGCGATTTTTGCGGGCCATTTTTCAAAAAAAGGCAGATTATTTTTTTCCGAATCGTACCAAAATCTAATCAGCACCAGGGAAACCCACAAGTGACTCATCTACCGAATGTAGTTTTTCAGTTAGAGTTTTTCAGTAGTTTTTCAGTTAGAGTGGATAAAAGCTTTTGCGGGCCATTTCGCAAAAAAAGGCGGGTTCTTTTATTCCAAATCGTATCCAAAACTAATCAGTACCAGACTCGCTCACAAGTGACTTACCTACCAAATTTTGTGAAATTCGGTCCATTAGTTTTTTAGTTAGAGTGGATGGAAAATTTGCACAGACAGACAGATAAACAGACAGACAGACAGACACACACACAGACGTCACGCTAAAAATGGTTTTTTCGTATTCTAGACGTCTTGAAACGTGTAGATCACTCGGGTTGCGATTTTCGACATGATTCCAATACTTTCCCTATACATTACCATGTATTGCAGGGACAGTAAAAATGAATAAAAATATGAGAACAAAATCCCCATTTATTCCTGAATTTATAAATAAACAATATGCAAACCTTATTGATGCTCAGCGCATATTTTGCAAATGATTGGGTCCTGGATGATACATTTACCGCACATATCTTTACTTTCCCTGCAATACATGGCAATGTATAGGGAAAGCATTGGGATCATGTCGAAAATCGCAACTCGAGTTTTCGACGGATCTGCACGTTTCGAGACCTCTAGAAAACGAAAAAACTATTTTTAGCCTGACGTCTGTGTGTGTGTCTGTGTGTATGTATGTCTGTCTGTGTGTCTGTCTGTCTGTGTGTCTGTCGTGACGAATTCCGTCACGACAGTAATGCATAGGGAAAGTATTGGAATCATGCCGAAGATCGCAACTCGAGTTTTCGACGGATCTACACGTTTCGAAACCTCTAGAATACGAAAAAACTATTTTTAGCCTGACGTCTGTGTGTGTGTCTGTGTGTATGTATGTCTGTCTGTAAGCCTGTCTGTCTGTGTGTCTCTCTGTGCAATGTATGTATCCATTCTAACTAAAAAACTAATGGACCGAATTCCATAAAATTTAGTATGTAGATCACTTGGGTGAGATCCTGGTGCTGATTTGTTTTTTGGTATGATTCGGAAAAGAACAATCTGCCTATTTTACGAAATGGCCTGCAAAAATTTCATGTATCCACCCTAGCTAAAATACTAATTGACCAAATTTCTTAAAATTTGGTAGGTAAATTACTTGTGGGATACTGTGATGCTGATTAGATTTTGTTACTATTCGGAAAAGAACAACTTGCCTTTCTTTACGAAATGACCAGCAAAAAGTGTCTAAATCTAAATAAAAAGACTACGTATGTTCAAATGTATCAATTAAATGTTTGTTTTATACTTAATTTTTGACGAGGAAAAGTATAAGAAGAACTCTATTACTCTAGAACTAACCGTTCTCGAGATATTTGAGATTTTTCGCATTTTTGTTATGCCGCTTTTGGAAAAATCTCCAATTATCAAATAAAAACAGAAATTGAATTAAAAATGCAAATTTAGTGTTATTTTGTGCAATTAAACTCAATTTTATAAATGATTAAAGAAATAAAGAAAAAAGGAATGAGTTTGCAGAGAAATCCAGGTGCAGCCCACGTCCGATTTTTTGCATTCGAAACAGATTTTTGTAGATTTGTTTTCTTATTTCAATATCTTATTTGGCACTTTTTCTCGCACATGAAACTGACCTGAATTCGTTGACGTTTCCTGTATATCTTGTTCTTTCTGTTGCGCATTTTGAAAGTACACATTTCGATACATCGATCTTCTACATCACTTTTACTTTCGGAACTCGATATCCTACTCTTTTGTCCTCTGCGCATATTCAAAATATTCTCCTCGTCATCTGTACCTGAGGATTTACATCCGTCCGTAGTGTCAATTGATTCATGTTGTTCTATGTCATCCACTTCACTTTCAGATAGTTCCTTTTCATTAGATCCAGAACACACTTCAGCTATATTATTTACTTTTTCTAATAATTTAATATATCTTGGAATTTCACGACATTCTTGGGATAAGAATTATCAACACAATAATGAAATAAGGATTGACTCACAAAATAGCACTATAACTTGAAATTGTCAAACTAAAACCTAACACTCAATAGATATCAAAAAAGTATAATGCAAAACAGCAAAACTCAGATGTAATAGTAAAAATCTGATGTGGGCAGCACATGACTTTCCCTGCAGATTCAAATTCATTTTTTCTTTATTTCTTTAAGAACTCATTAAATTGAGTTTAATTGCACAAAATAACACTAAATTTGCATTTTTAATTCAATTTCTGCTTTTATTTGGTAATTGGACATTTTTCTAAAGGCGGCATAAAAAAAATGCAAAAAAATTTAAATATCTCGAGAACGGTTAGTCCTAGAGTTATAGAGTTATTCCTAATCTTTTCCTCGTCAAAAATTACGTATAAAACAAGCATTTAATTGTTACGTTTAAACATACTTAATCTTTTTTTAAATATTGGCAATTTTTGCTGGCCGTTTTGTAAAAAAAGGCAGGTTGTTCTTTTTCGAATCGTACCATAATCTAATCAGCATCAGAGTGTCCCAAAAGTAACTTATCTATAAAATTTTGTGAAATTTGGTCAATTAGTATTTTAGCTAGGGTGGATACATGAAATTTTTACGGACCATTTCGTAAAAAAAGGCAGGTTGTTCTTTTCCGAATCGTACCAAAGTCTAATCAGCACCAGAGTGCCCCACAAGTAACTTATCTACCAAATTTTGTGAAATTCGGTCAATTAGTATTTTAGCTAGAATGGTCACATGAAATTTTTACTGGCCATTTCGCAAAAAAAAGGCGGGTTCTGTTTTTACGACTCCTACTGAAAACTAATCACCCCCATCAGGGTCTCACTCAAGTGACTTACATACCAAATTTTATGAAATTCGGTCCATTAGTATGTTAGTTAAAGTGTATACATACATTACATTGCACACACAGACACACAGACAGACAGACACACAGACAGACAGACAGACACACAGACAGACGGACACACACACAGACGTCAAGCTAAAACTAGTTTTTTCGTATTCCAGAGGTCTTGAAACGTGTAGATCCGTCGAAAACTCGAGTTGCGATTTTCGGCATGATTCCAATACTTTCCCTATACATTACCATCTATTGCAGGGAAAGTAAAAATGATTTCATCACACAATCTATTGCATGGGTCAAATAACCCGTCGCGGTAGGTAGGTCCAGTAGCGTATATTCCTCGGTAAAACAAGAACCAAGAGAAAAATAAATATTGAAAAATAAATTGGATGTATATTATAACAAAAGTCGTAAAGTCAAATGGCGATGTTATAATGTTGAATGTAAGATATTTTAGCCAGAAAGTTTAAAAAGTGTCATTTGACCCATCGTGGTAGGTTTAGTGTTAAAATAGTTACTGTGCAGCGTAACTTTCACTAACTGGTTTTTTTGTTTTGCTTAGTAGACCCTACAAAAATATAACGCTGGTCTTATGAAAATACTCCCAACCGCAAAAAGTATGTATAAAAAAATTCAGCATTTAATTTCAATACATTTTCAAATTAGATGTCTAAAACTAAATTCCGATGATCGAAAATCGAGGTCCAATATGCTCAAATATCCTGCATAAAAATAACATTTTAAGAACAAATTCAATTGTCTTTAAAATATAGAAATTATTTTAACGTGACTTGACATAGATATCTAATTTTCAATTATACAGCTCTCTCATGAGCTGTACAATTGCTGTGCAACTGCTGTACAATGCTTCATGATGAATGTTATTTTTCCTTTGGAAAATATCCGTTCCAATTTTATACCATAAATAATATTAGAGACATTTTCTCGCGTTTTTCAATAAAGCAATCATTTTTTATTCATGCTTTCTTTATTTCCCAAAATCTTTGAAACACTGCCTTCCATCAACGATGTAAATGAAGGAAATTCTGTTCAACGACCCCTTATTTCTTCTGGACCCGTCCCAGAAATGCAAATCTTTGCTGGAAATCTAATGGCAGCCATCTCCGCACGTCACCCTATTCATGATTGTATACCGGATGAAAAATGAATATTTAATTTCCACCAAGTGGGAGATAATAGAGCTTGTTTTCTTAGATTAGCATTTGTCACTGCATGGCTACCGCTAACTCAACTCTAAGAATAGAATTTCCGGAAGTTGTGGCCAGTATTAGAGTTATGTGACTGCAGTAACACGCAGAAATACTAATGGCGGTTCCTTTGTTAGCTTGAAGTAAAATGATTATTTTGCGAGTTTTTTAAAGGGGAGAGGGTCATATATCTGTAGAATATAAAGTATTTGCGTTTCATTTGATGTCTGTATCTGTTCATGAACGAGCCTTTAATAAAATACATTGAAACCAGCTACTTACCTCTTCGTATGGGACTAAATTATACAGGTCTAGAAAAATCGTTAATCACCCCAATAAGAAGGTAAGATCCATAAGTGTACACATTAGGTTTATCTACAGTAAAGTGATACTACCCGATTGAGTAAAAGGGATTGCAGGGTCTCTAGCTGAGAATTTATAAATTTAGGATTACAAATTCGATAACAGAGTGATATAGACGAAAAAAACCAATAGATAAATTTAAGGACAAAACGTTTTAAAAAATGCAGGGTCTTTTATTTAACACATCCTAAAAGATGTATAAAATATTTATTAAAAACTGCCAGAGTGCTTTCGGACGTATATACGCCCTTCATCAGTGGCTACATGAATAGTAAAAACATGGAATGTTTATATAAAGAGAGAACACTTTAAAGCAAATATTTGCATAAAATATAAAGTGATAAATTAATTTACTAAAAGTAATACAAAAAATATACACCGAAATTACAAAATAAGTTTAAACGCTTACGAATTTTAAATTATTACATGAAAAGAACTAATACAAATATAAGAAAATGTCAAGCATGATATTCCTGAGAATGACGTCACAAATAACTTTTAAGGGTTTGAATTGCATAGAGTCGAGAATGAGTCGCCAAGTTTAACTAAGTATAACTAAGATCAAGTATAACTAAGTATAACTAAGATCAAGTATAACTAAGTATAACTAAGATCAAATTTACAAGTGGATTCACGGTAAATATAAATAAACAGGAATTCATAATATTTATTAAATTACTAACAATTATCAATGAGATTTATATGTTAATGAATAAAATTACAATTAACATTTAAATTGTAGAGCAAAAATCACTTTCAATTTCTTTAAAAAAAATCATGTTTCTTATTTCATTAATATCAAACTTGTGTTTTGATAGAATTTTAATCTATTTACTCACATTATTAATGGAAGGCTTATTGAAGCAAATTGTTTTTCACTAATGGGCAATCAAAAATGTAATGAGTTGAATTGCCCAGCTTTCAGTATATAAAAAATATAGGGATGGCGCGAACGCATTCCCACTACCAAACATTAAAGCATCCCAAGCAATAGCAATTTGCGAATGTGGCCAATGTCAACCCCTCGATGTGCAATGCGAGGCCACTAACTTTTAAGTGTATCGCTGCTTGACTGCTCATCAAGTATCAGATTATTTTATTGCGGGTTTGTATACTTAGTTTTTACTTTCCCTGCAATACATGGTAATGCATAGGGAAAAAGTATTGGAATCATGCCGAAATTCGCAACTCGAGCTTTCTACGGTTCTACGCGTTTCGAGACCTCTAGAATACGGAAAACTCTTTTTAGCGTGATGTCTGTGTGTATGTCTGTCTGTCTGCGTGTCTGTGCAATGTATGTATCCACTCTAACTCAAAAACTAATGGTCCAAATTTCATAAAATATGGTTGATAAGACCCATGGGTAATACCCTGGTGCAGATTAGATTTTGGTACAATTCGGAAGAAAAGAACCCGCCTTTTTTTGCGAAATGGTCCTCGAAAATCTCATGTATTCACTCTAGCTGAAATACAAATTGACCAAATTTCACAAAATTTGGTAGGTAAATCACATGTGGGATACTCTTGTACTGATTCGATTTTGGTACAATTCGGAAAAGAATAACCTGTCTGTTTTTTACGAAATGGCCCGCAAAAATCGCCAATATCTAAAATAGGACTGCGTATGTTCAGATGCATCAATTAAATGATAATTTGATACGTAAATTTTGACGAGGAAAAGAATCAGAACAACTCTATTACACTAGGACTAATCGTTCTCGAGATATTTGAGATTTTTCGCACTTTTGTACGCCGCCTTTGGGAAAATGTCCAATTACCAAATAAAAGCAGAAATTGAATTAAAAATGCAAATTTCGTGTCATTTTTTACTTTCCCTGCAATACATGGTAATGTATAGGGAAAGTATTGGAATCATGCCGAAAATCACAACTCGAGTTTTCGACGGATCTACACGTTTCGAGACCTCTAGAATACGAAAAAACCATTTGAGACTGCAGGGAAATTCATTTGCTGTCCACATCAGATTTTTATATTCTCAGCTACAATCCTTTTTATGCGATCGGGCATGGTTGCTTTACTCCAGGAAAACCTAACGCATATACTCATGAATCTCTTATTACAAAGTTATTAAGGTGCTTAATGACTTACTTAGAAACACTGTGCACATGCGTAGAACATTTTTTGTGAATTGCGTAAAGGGGACCCCACTCTAAAATGAACTCAAAACATATCACCTGCACTCTAAATATATCTGATACGTCTGAACACATCATCTGTATTCTTTAACACAACCTCTATAGAGAACCATTAAAATATTTTTTAACATAATAAGGGCTCGTTATCTCCGAGCTTCGCGAACTATTTCAAGCTAAACTAAAGTTTAAATCAATATACGGTTTACTTTATCATAACCAAATTTCATATTTTTGTATGCTATAGTTTTCTCGGTAGGAAACAGAGAAAATCGATGGATGTGTCGATAAGAAAGAACATTTTTCACTCCAGATGTGCATTAAATGTAAAATATCTCGTAAACTACATCGAAATTAAACAAGAAAGATCAATCATGCATAAAACATTGATTATGAAACACTTTCCAACTTCCATGCACTTTTATATAAACATCTCTAAAATGCGATACAATCCTCGGTAATACTTTTTAAATTATCACAATACTACATTAATTTATTACATTTGAAAACTTTAAAATTTCATCGAAAAAAATGAACTTCATTCAAATGACGACATTGAAATATAAATTGCCTGGATTAAACATCTCTAAAATGCGATACATTCCTCGGTATTATTTTTAAAATTGTCATAACACTGCAATAATTTATTATATTTGAAAACTTCATTGAAAACAAATGAACTTTATTCAAATGACGTCATCGAAATATAAGTCGCCTCTATATAAAAGCAGCATTTCATTTATAACATTTTTCCATTCCTTTCAATCATCACAATACTGTAATAATTTATTTTATTTAAAAATTTAAAACGATGGAGATACGAGTAATTTAACTTTATGCTTAAAACTTCGCTGAAAAAATCGCCTGATTCTCTGTGTAAAATTAATGAATATTCAATCATATCAGCTATATTAAAGACTCTATGAGCTAAATTTTGCTTTAAAGAAATGCACCAGAATTTAAGCAGAAATAAAGCTATTTTAGGACGGAAGTGGATCACGTGAAGTTTTGAAGTGGTTCACGTGATCTCTTCATATAGTAGTCATGTGATTTCTTCATATAAAAGGTGTAATTATTATTTTAATATTTATTTAAAAAAACTACTGAATATTTGATGGAATTGTTTTTGTATATTTCATGGGATAATTTGAATATTTCCTATTGAATAATTTTCCTATGGCATAATTTTAATATTTCCTATTTGAATATTCAAAAACTTTCGAAGCAATTTGTGAATTTTGAATTCGCTTAAAAAATGTTTGAAAAATTAGGTCCCATAGGGTTCGATGTATTTCATTTTTTCAACCCGGATTCAATCCAAAACTAATTGGGTGATATTATTTATTTATATTTCCATAGGTCCCACAGACCGTCTGAAGAGCATACTAAAATTTCATTTCGATAAAGTCATTTTCACGGCAGTTGTCGTGCTAACGGACAGCCAGACAGACAGACAGAATGAACAAAGTCACAAACACTTTTCAACTATGTTATAAAGTGGTAACAAAGTCATAAACACTTTTCAACTATGTTGTAAAATGTTAACAAAGTCAATGTTAACAAAGTCATAGTTGAAAAGTGTTTGTGACTTTGTTCATTCTGTCTGTCTGTCTGTCTGTCTGTCTGTCCGTTAGCACGATAACTGCTGTAAAAATTACTTTATTAAAATGAAATTTTAGTATGTTTATCAGACGGTCTGTGGGACCTTCGGGAATATAAATGAATAATATCACCCAATTAGTTTTGGATTGACCTCAGGTTGAAAATAAGAAATACATTGAACCCTGTGGGGCCTAATTTTTCAAACATTTTTGAAGCAAATTTAAAATTCACAAATTGCTTCGAAAGTTTTAGAAAATATTCAAATTACACCATAAAATTTATAAAAAAAATTTCAGCGAAGTAGTAGTTAATTCAGTAGATTTTTAAATAAAAATTAAAATAATAATGACACCCTTTATTTGAAGAAATCACGTGACCATTATATGAAGAGATCACGTGACCATTATATGAAGATATCACGCGACCATTGTATGAAGAGATCACGTGGCTCACTTCAAAATAAAAAATGGCATCCATATTGTCTCAAAATCGTGATATTTAAAGTTCTATTTAATTAATATTTAGTGCTGTATCCGTCCTAAAACCGCTTTATTTTTGCTTAAATTCTGTGCATCTACATACTGAAACAACGCAATTACAATATATTTGAGTCTAAATGATCACCAAACTTTGATTATTTCTACAATGAAGACTAATTATCACTTATGGAAAAAAGTAAACACCAAAAGATGTAGAATGAGTTGTATAAGAATTGCTCATTTCTTTAACACAAAATTATTTAGCTCATGGAGTCTGGAATATAGCTGATATGAATGAAACGTTCATTGATTTTACACAGAGAAGAAGACGATTTTTCGAAGAAATTTTAAGCACAGAGATAAATTACTTGTACCTCCATGGTTTTAAGTTTTTAGATAAAATAAATTATTATAGTATATTTAGTATATTTAGATAAAATAAATATATATATATATATATAAATATAATATAAATAAATATAAATATAATATAGTATATTTAGATAAAATAAATTATTATAGGAAAAATGTTTATGAATGAATTTCGATGACGTCATTTGAATAAATTTCAGTTGTTTTCGATGGAGTTTTCAAATATAAAATTTATTGAAGTATTATGATAATTTTAAAAACATTACCGCAGAATGTATCGCATTTTAGAGACGTTTAAACCAGGGACTTTATATTTCAATGTCGTTATTTGAATTGAAGTTCATATTTTTCGATGTAATTTTAAGTTTTCCAATATAATAAATTAATGTAGTATTGTGATAATTTTTAAAATATTACCGAGGAATGTATCGCATTTGAGAGATGATTAAATAAAATGGAAGTTGGAAAATGTTTCATAATCAATTCTTTATGCATGATTGATCGTTCTTGTTACCACTTTCAAGCATATTTGAAAAGTGTTTATGACTTTGTTCATTCTGTGTGACTGTCAAGATAACTGCCGTAAGAAGGACTTTATCAAAATTAAATTTATTTTATTACTTTTTAACACTTTACAACAAAGTTGAAAAGTGTTTATGACTTTGTTCATTCTGTTTGTCTGTCTGTCTGTTTGTCCGTTAGCACGATAACTGTCGTAATATTGACTTAATCAAAATGAAATTTTAGTATGTTGTTCAGACAGTCTGTGGAACTTATGGGAATATAAATGAATAATATCCCTCAATTAGTTTTGGATTGAACTCAGGTTGAATAAATGAAACACATTGAACCCTGTGGGAACCAATTATTCAAACATTTTTTTAAGCAAATTTAAAATTCACAAATTGCTCCGAAAGTTTCAGGAAGTATTCAAATTACCTTATAAAATTTATAAAAAATATTTCAGCAAAATATATTCAGTAGTTTTTTAAATAAAAATTTAAATAATAATTACACCCCTTATATGAAGCGATCACGTGACCATTATATGAAAAGATCACATGACCCACTTCAAAATAAACAAGAAAGATCAATCATGCTTAAAGCATTGATAATGAAACACTTTCCAACTTCGATGCAATTTCATTTAAACATGTCTAAAATGCAATGTATTCCTCGGCAATATTTTAAAACTTTTCACAAAACTACATTAATCTATTATATTTGAAAACTCAAACCATCATTGAAAAAAATGAACTTCATTCAAATGATGGCATTGAAATATAAATTGCCTGGTTTAAACATCTCTGAAATGTGATACATTCCTCGGTAATAATTTTAGAATTATTATAATACTGCGATAATTTATTATATTTGTTCATCGAAAACAACTGAAATTCATTCAAATGACGTCATAGAAAAAATAACACACCTGGCTCTCTCTATAAAAGCAGCATTTCATTCATAAATAATTTCCCATTAATGTCATTCATAGCAATACTATAATAATTTATTTTATCTTAAAATTAAGACCATGGAACTACAAGTAATTAAACTCTATGTGACAATATTTTCACATATTTTGATACATAACCCTGAGAAAAAAGGGAATGGTGTAAATATATTGAAATGTATACTATGTTTTGGTGATTTATGTTCATAGCTAGGCCTTTGCACAGACGGAATTGGGATTTTTTGGCGCCGTTGGGTTGTGTGCGCACTGACATGGATTGTAAATATTCAGAGATTTAATTGCAGCAAAATGTCAAAGTTGAGCTACAAATCTTTGAAGATTTAGAGCCCTGTCAGGTGTGGCTCGCGTCGGGGTACCTCTTTGGGACCACCCGGTTCTCGAGAATGCCCTCTGGTTCTTGTTTTTTAGTGGAACGCATAAAAAATTAGCGTCGCTTCAAGACCAATGGTGTGAGGCATTTTTGGACCTCCTCTTTTTATAGCGTTTGGGAACAGCGAATGAGAGTTGGGGGGACTTCCTCCCTGTTTTTGTCGTTCCCCTTGTTTGTAAAATTCTGAAAGTTTTAAGAAATGTAAAAATCGTCAGTTGCTTTTCTGAGCTCGAGTAGAGAGCACTCCAAGTGCGGGGCACTTGTATTTCGGTGTAGCCCGACCCGGCATGTATTTTTGATGCATTTCTGAGCCGGCATCCGCGATTCCTATCTCGGGCGGCAATGCCTTTGCCGAGGAACCGACGTGGTGGGTCCGGTATAGAAGGCGACTCGTAGCCAAATCGAGCCGAGACTAACTCAGCGCGAGGGCGCATTTTCTTCGGGCAGTTCGACCAGAAAATGGAAGAAGGTCGTCATGTTTTTATCTGGCTGCAGTACACACAGCTCTACGACCAAAACGGCGCGGTGTAGGACCTTGCTCCTTTAGCTGCATTTAAGCCGTGGTTACGTAAATACTGTGTGCACGGAATATTGCGGAGCATCAATCCAGGGCTCCTAAGCAGCAGTCAATCTCTACAAATAAAGTATATGATCTCCACTCTTTAGGCAAGGACCTGTACGCATGCTCACTCAAGAGCCGCTGGGTCTAAGCCGCATTAAGAGGAGGAGAAGGAAAGTGAGCAGTATGCCCATCGTCATTTGTTTTTGTTAGTTGCAGTGCAACACAGCTCTACCACTAAAACGGCGCGGTGTAGGACCTTGCTCCTTTAGCTGCATTAAGCCGTGGTAACTGTAACACTGCGTGTAAGGACTGTTTGCGGAGCCGCAATTCCGGGATCCTAAGCAGCAGACAAGCCTCTACGAAAACGTATAGATTTTGGCAAAAACCTGTACGCAGGCTCACTCAAGAGCCGCTGGGACTTAAGCCATCGTTTAAGAGGAGGAGAAGGAAAGTGGACGGTGTGCCCATCTCCAAAATAATACTTGGCAATAACTTATGACCTGATGATAGGCAACCTAGTGTTTCCCGGACTGGTAGTGTCTTCCACGAACCATCGGAATAAATGAACTAATAAACATTCAATTAATTGTGCCACCCTTTCCTACGTGCAGAGGTCAGCTACAGCACTCAGTGAGAGTCTCATGCATGAAGGTATGGAAATTATATATTGATTTTAAAATGTGTACATGAATGTTTAAGTAACTGATGTAATCCAATAGTGTAAGGGCAAGGTTATGCTAAATGGGAGTTTTTGCAAATTTGAATATACATATTGTGTTCTTAACAAAAAGTAATTAATTACAAATTTGGATTTTATAAATATGCAAATTAATGCAAAATAAACCGTGCACCCCGAGGTCAAGTTAGGTAATTTGGGGAACTTTTTTTGTAATTGTGTATTTGTATATTAATGTTTGAAATTGAGATTTCATGTGTTCTATAAATAAATTGTATTTGGCTACAAAAATGGGAGTGATTATTTTGATTGAGCAAACGCAATGTACTTAGGTCCAATCGGACCCCACTATACTTTAACGCGCTTGAGCCTGGTGGAACTATTTGGTGAGTATCTCTAATGTATTTATGTGTTTAAGTTTATTGTATTTATGTGTAAAATTCACCTCACCACACTCTATGCGTAAAACTTCATCGAAAAATATCGTCCTCTTTGTAAAATCAATGAATATTTGATTCATATCAGCTATGCAGACTCCATGAACTAAATGATTTTGTGTTAAAGAGATACAGCAATTCTAATACAACTCATTCTACATATTTTGCTGTTTACATTTTACATAGGTGAAAAATAGGCTTCGTTTTAGAAATAATCAAATTTGGATGAGCATTTAAACTCAAGTATATTGTAATTGCGTTGTTTCAGTATGTAGATGCACAGAATTTAAGCAAAAATGAAGTGGTTTTAGGACGGATACAAGACTCAATATGAATTAAAAAGAACTTTAAAAATCACGATTTTGAGACAAGATGGATGGCATATATCATTTTGAAGTGGGTCACGTGATCTTTTCGTATCATGGTCACGTGATCGCTTCATATAAGAGATGGTAATATTATTTTAATTTTTATTTAAAAAACTACTGAATATATTTCGCTGAATCTTTTTTTTATATATTTTATGGAACAATTTGAATATAACCTAAAATTTTCGAAGCGATTTGTGAATTTTAAATCCGCTTAAAAAATGTTTGAAAAATTAGATCCGATAGGGTTCAATGTATTTCATTTTTTAACCCGGGTTCAATCCAAAACTAATTGGATGATATTATTCATTTATATTCCCATAGGTCCTACAGACCGTCTGAACAACATACTAAAATTTGATTTTGATTAAGTCATTTTTACGGCAGTTATCGTGCTAACGGACAGACAGACAGACAGACAGGCAGACAGACAGACGGACAGAATGAACAAAGTCATAAATACTTTTCAACTTTCTTGTAAAATGTTAAAAATGGCATCCATATTGTGTCAAAATCCTGATTTTTAAAGTTCTTTTTAATTCATATTTAGTGTTGTATCCGTCCTAAAACCGCTTTACTTTGCTTAAATTCTGTGCATCTACATACTGAAACAACTCAATTACAATATATTTGATTCTAAATGATCATCAAACGTTGATTATTTCTACAGCGAAGCCTAATTTTTACTTATGAAGTATGTAAACACCAAAAGATGTAGAATGAGTTGTTTAAGTACTCATTTCTTTAACACAAAATTATTTAGCTCATGGAGTCTGGAATATAGCTGATATGTATGAAATATTCATTGATTTTACACAGAGAAGAAGACTTTTTTCGATGAAATTTTAAGCACAGATTATAAATTACTTGTACCTCCATGATTTTAAGTTTTTAAATAAAATAAATTATTTTAGTATTCTGATGAATAAAAGGAATGGGAAATGCTTTATGAATGAAATGCTGCTTTTATAGATAGAGCAAGGCGATTTATATTTCGATGACGTGATTTGAATACATTTCATTTGTTTTCGATGAAGTTTTCAAATATAATAAATTATTTTAATATTACGATAATTTTAAAAATATTACCGAGGGATGTATCGCATTTTAGAGATGTTTAAACCAGGCAATTTATATTTCAGTGCGGTCATTTTAATAAAGTTCATTTTTTTTCGATGACGTTTTAAGTTTTCGAATATAATAAATTAATGTAGTATTGTGATAATTTTAAAAATATTACCGACGAATGTATCGCATTTTAGAGATGTTTAAATGAAGTCGCATTGACGTTGTGTTTCTTAATCAATGTTTTATGCACGATTGATCTTTCTTGTTTTAATATAGAAAGATTAAGCAAGCATGCAAAGCAGTCCTTAAAAACTTGATTTTTTTTTACTCAGAGGTGTATGGTATCTGTTTGAATGTCCTGTAAAGTTCCATTCAATTCCGACAGGAACCCAATCGGGGTGGCAACCGTAAGACACCACATACCCCAATGTTTGCAAAATAGAAGTTTTCATAATTTTATCATGTCTTAATTAATATCTAATCAGTCTTGTCTATACATTTGAGGTGTATCGTGCTTCCCTTTCACGGTATTATGGTATTTCAATTAAACTGAGAATGGAATTTCCCGAATTTATACTTTGAAACCGGGGGGGGGGAGGGGATAACAATGTAAATTAAACCTAAATCAGTGTACGAAAATCGTATTTATTTCCATCCACGTTTTTATTTACCAACATATACATGCATTTATATTAAGTAAATGCATGTAATTATGGCAGTCATCAGAAAAAAATATTAATTAACAGAAACCGTCTTTAACGTCGGCGATAATACCTTCATAACCACAAAAATTATATTACATAGTCGAAAACATGTACCTCTGTTGAAATTACTTGATACATATACAAATCTTGATACATATCTTGTGTGACGTTTCAAATGTTTAGTGTCGATAAAGAACATGCGATTTTCGCACATTATTATAGTTTCTCTTCATGATGGTATATTTTACTCCGGATTTCAGACAATTGTTACGGCCTATCCTTTGTAATTATTGGTATATACTTCGGATACAATAATGTCATAGCGAGATTTATTCCTGCATAACATTGTCGTTAATTCTGTGTAAAAATCCAAGAAATCCTATTTAGATTTCCTTCCGATAATTATTCATAATTATGTTTATTCTGTGTTAAATTCTATTTTCTAACTCATATTAGTAAGGTAATTTGTTCGTCTGAGCACTCTGGTATTAAAATAAATATTTTATTCATTGAGAATTCCAAATCTAATCATATTATGCAGATCATGTGTATTTCGCATTTTCATAACGTCAAGTAAAGGTTCGTTTGCTATTAATTCCTGTTTGTCTAGACTTGATAAAGGGAGTGTAGACTTGGTGACAGAGGTCCTGGTTTTTCATTGCTAGCGGGAAAGGTTGAGTCTTATTCAAACGTATACAACTTTTGAATTTTAAATGTCACGTGACCTGGTAGTCTCTTTTGCGCAGGTTCCTGTAAAACACAGGAGTGAACCTTGTTCTCGTGGACAATGGCAACAGGTTTTGCTAGCTAAATGAAACCTCAGACGTGGGGTCAAGACGGATGTCGTTCGTCTTAAGAGGCGGTTGCCATCTCTCCCTCGGCTAAATATTCCATATAGGCTCACCACGCGATCTAAGAGCTCAGTTGATGTGACAGTTCTTAGTGATATTATAATGGAGCCTCGTATCGTTTTGCTAGAAGTGATAATGGCGAATTTATGACTCGTGCTGTCTGTGATTAGGTCTGATGATGCATTCACAAAGTATTTCGTATTGGCCAGCACCGAGTTGTGTTATTTACGGATCAGTTTCTGGAGAAACGGCTTTAGCCAAGTACCATGTCTTGTTCAGCTATTTATCGTCGTGTCGATTTTGCTTCTTTTACACCGATTTTGATCCGAGACTCATTCCGGATCTCTCCGTGTTTCCTGCTTTGCCAGGGCGCCCGAGGACCAATTCCGGGCATGATTATCGATTACCACATGTGTGGATCCATTGATGTGCCGGACGTTCTCTTGAAGGTGAAATGTTTTCGTCGACATTGATGTCTTCTTTAATTTACTTGCGCGTCCAAACTTTACCTGTCACTTTACCTGAGTCATCATATTCCAAGGTAAGGCCTCCATATTTCGTTCTACATAGTTGAGAGACCGGGCATAGAAAGGGTAAAGAACCGGCTAAAGAACTGTACGTGCTCTTGGATAAATTAAAATTAATATAAATTTATTGATTTGATTTAATGTTGAAATTGAATAAGTGAAATTATTTTCATTGTATAAGTGACAATATAACTGTTTAAATTATTATGTGCGAGTGCTCAAGCCAGATTCTGACCATACCCCTTTGTTTTACTGTTATGTTTAACATCTTGAAGTGTGAGAAAGCGAAGTGTAAAATAATTGGCAAGATGAAATATATTTATCTGTATTGTGGTCCAGTGGGGTTTAAAGTTCTGTCTGAATACGAAATTGTTTCTAAATAAAATTGCTTTGGTACCAACCCCTGTCTATTTATTAAAATTTTTGAGTTGATTTAATTAATTAAATTTACGGGGACAGAAGCTGCTGGAAGAATACAATGGTTTGAATTTCTTATTTATTTATTTATCGTTTCGGAGCAGGCCATCTTGGAGATGTACTCTCCGGGCAGAAGGCGCAAATCTGGAACCTCATGATCTCTAAAAAATCTAAGTTATGTTTCAAAATTCTAAATTGAGTTTTCGCCCGTTTGTCATCTTTAACGATCACGGTATGACAATAATGAGTCCATATTTCTGGATAATCAGCATTTTAAAGAACCGGCAAACGTAAACAGGAACAATATACAGGTAATAACTATCTATGACGAGGTCACCAAACAACCTTCAGATGTAATAAAACAGCCTTTACATGCTCAAATCATTCACAAAATAAAAGATTATATTCTCAAATTAATGATCCATTCGCCAATTCACTTTTACTTTGATTTTAATTGAACGATGATTTACTTATATACCCTCTGTAGAAAGGTCTTGAAAAAAAACTACATAACTCGTGAAAATTTTAACCAATCTTCACACTGAGTATATTCCAAAAGTCACCGTTCGATATTTCAACATTTTTTTACTATACTAACCAAAGTTATGATCATGGTCAAACAATTCAAGCCTTCATATATTAACAATGATTGCCTGTAAATGTCATGTTTCCTTTGGGACAAACAATATAATATAAATATATTCCAGGCATTTTTAGCATTATCAAATCGCGACCATCCCTCATGAGTATATTCCAACAACTTGATTAACTCGTTTAGAACTTTGAGAAACATTTTTAGAGAATTAAAAAATTTAATGTGGAGAACACATGACTTTCCCTGCAGACTTATATTCACGTTCTCTTTATTTCTTCAATGATTTATTAAATTGAGTCTAATTGCACAAAATAACAGCCATAATTATTTTAAATTACACTAAGTTTGCAATTTGAATTCAATTTTCGTTTTCATTTGTAGCTGGGCTTATTTTCTAAAGTGGTGTACGAAAATGTTATATTCACGATTTCTTTATTTCTTCAATGATTTATTAAATTGAGTCTAATTGCACAAAATAACAGCCATAATTATTTTACATTACACTGAATTTGCAATTTGAATTCAATTTTCGTTTTCATTTGGTACCTGGGCTTATTTTCTAAAGTGGTTTAGCGAAAATGCGAAAAATCAAAAATATCTCCAGAACAGCTAGACTTGGTGTAATGGACTTGATCTTATTCTTTTGATCGTTAAAAATTACACATAAAACTAGCATTTAATTGATATATTTGAGCATACATAGCTTTTTATTTTAGATTTTGACGAATTATGAGGGGCATTTCCCCCAAAAAGGAAGGTTCATTTTTTCCGAATCGTACTAAAATCTAATCAGCACCAGGCTATCTCACAAGTGACTCATCTACCAAATTTTGTGAAATTTGATTTAATAGTTTTTCAGCTAGAGTGGATACAGGAAATTTTTACGGACCATTTCGCAAGAAAAGGCGAGTTCTTTTATCCCGAATTGTACCAAAAACTAATCTACACTAAGGTCACACACAAGTGACTTACCTACCAAATTTTATGAAATGTGTTCATTAGTTGCTGACTTAGAGTAGATACATACATTGCACAGACAGACAGAGACACACACACACACACAGAAGTCACGCTATAAATAGTTTTTTCGTATTCTAGAGGTCAGAAATTGTGCAGATCCGTCGAAAACTGGCGTTGCGATATTCGGCATGATTCCAATACTTTCCCTATACATAACCATATATTGCAGGGAAAGTAAAAACCACAAAACGGCGTTTCGGTACACTTTAATTGATAGCCCCATTTTACTTTTCCTGTAATAGACGGTAATATAGCGAAAGTATTGGAATCATGCCAAAAATCGCAACTCGAGTTTTTGACAGATGTACGCATTTCAAGAATACGAAATCTAGAATACGAAGAGACTACTCTAGAATACGAAAAACTATTTGTAGCGTGACGTCTGTGTGTGTGTCTTTCTGTGTGTGTGTCTGTGTGTCTTTCTGTGTGTCTGTCTGTCTTTCTGTGTGTCTTTCTGTCTGTCTGTCTGTCTTTCTGTCTGTCTGCCTGTCTGTCTGCCTGTCTGTCTGTGCAGATTTCGTATCCATTCTCACTAAACAGCAAATTGACCAAATTTCATAAAATTTGGTAGGTAAATCACTTGTGGGCGAATCTGGTGCTGATTTGTTTTGGGTACGTTTCGGGATAAAAAACCCCGCCTTTTTGCGAAATGGCTTACAAAAGCTTGTATCCACTCTAGCTGAAAAACTAATGGACCGAATTTCGCAAAATTCGGTAGATAAGTCTTTTGTGGGGTACCCTGGTGCTGATTAGATTTGGGTACGATTGGGAAGAAAATAATCTGCTTTTTTGCAAAATGGCTCCCAAAATTCGTCAAAATCTTAAATAAAAAACTGCGTTTGCTCAAATATATCCGTTAAATGCTCGTTTTATACGTAATTTTTAAAAATGAAAGGAATAAGATCAACCCCATTGCACTAGGACTAGCCGTTCTCGAGTGTAGTTTTTTCGTTTTTTCTCCACGCCACCTTTGAAAATAAGTCCAGTTACCAAATGAGAACGAAAATTGAATTAAAAGTGAATTAAATTTAATTAAAATAAAGATAACGTTGATATAAGTGTGCAGGGAAAGTCATGTGCTGCCCACATCAGATTTTTAACACTTTACAACAAAGTTGAAAAGTGTTTATGACTTTGTTCTTTCTGTCTGTCTGTCTGTCTGTCCGTTAGCACGATAACTGCCGTAAAAATGACTTAATCAAAATGAAATTTTAGTATGTTGTTCAGACGGTCTGTAGAACCTATGGGAATTTAAATGAATAATATCACCCAAATAGTTTTGGATTGAACCCGGGTCGAAAAAATGAAATACATTCAGCCCTATGGGACCTAATTTTTCAAACATTTTTTAAGCGGATTTAAAATACACAAATTGCTTCGAAAATTTTAAGTAATATTCAAACTGTTCCATAAAATATATAAAAAAAATTCAGCGAAATATATTCAGTAGTTTTTTAAATAAAAATTAAAATAATAATTACACCTCTTATAGGAAACGATCACGTGACCATGATATGACACGATCACATGACCCACTTCAAAATGATATATGGCATCCATCTTGTTTCAAAATCGTGATTTTTTAAGTTCTTTTTAATTCATATTGAGTGTTGTATCCGTCCTAAAACTACTTTATTTTTGCTTAAATTCTGTGCATCTACATACTGAAACAACGCAATGACAATATATTTGAGTTTAAATGCTCATCTAAATTTGATTATTTCTACAACTAAGCCTATTTTTCACCTATGTAAAATGTAAACAGCAAAATATATAGAATGAGTTGTATTAGAATTCCTGTATTTTTTTAACACTAAATAATTTAGTCCATGGAGTCTGCATGGCTGATATGAATGAAATATTAATTGATTTCATAAAGAGAAGGACGATTTTTTTCGATGAAGTTTCAAGCATAGAGTTTAATTTTTTGTAGCTCCATGGTCTTAAACAAAATGTTTAAATAAAATAAATTATTATAGTATTGTGATGAATGAAATGAATGGGAGAAAGTTATGAATGAAATCCTGTTTTTATAGAGAGATCCAGGCGTGTTATTTTTTCTATGACGTCATTTGAATTAATTTCAGTTGTTTTCGATGAAGTTTTCAAATATAATAAATTATCGTAGTATTATGATAATTCTAAAACTAGTACCGAGGAATGTATAACATTTTAGAGATGTTTAAACCAGGCAATTTATATTTCAATACCGTCATTTGAATGAAGTTCATTTTTCTCGATGAAGGTTTAAGCTTTCAAATATAATAAATTAATGCAGTATTGTGATAAGTGTCAAAATATTACCGAGGAATGTATTGCATTTTAGACTTGCTTAAATAAAATTGCATTGAAGTTGGAAAGTGTTTCATAATCAGTGCTTTAAGCATGATTGATCTCTCTTGTTTAATGATCTTGTTGCATTAAAAATAAACATTTTCTGATTGACCAAATTTGCCTAAGGGGTGTTGTACAAAAATTTAAAAAGTGTAACTTTTTGAAAATAAATAGGGGGATTATTTCATTAATATGTCTTATTTCCTACCTTACTTTCAACATTTTTGCAATTTACATTGCCCACTTATCTCCAACAGGTAAAGAATTAAAGCGCGTTTTAATCTTTTTGGGACAACCTGTATACTTGAAAGTATGCCCGTTATATGACGAAAATCAGAATTTGCGAAACGTTGCTCCCATTTGGCGTCATTTTTATCGATTTGGCTACATTTTTGTCACTTTGGCAAAATATTAAATATTTGCCAAGTTGGCGACGTCTCCATAAATTTCTCGCCAAGTATTACAAACGGACGGACGGATAAATGGGTTATTCTTATAGTCTACTCTTGTGATATTTCCAAAATATTGCACTTCCATCAATTTGTCGCCATTTTCATTGATTTAGCGTCATTTTTATTAATTTGGCAACATTTAAAAAACTCTTCAAATTTGTCATCAAGTGGGACGGTTGGACTGATAGATAAATGCTTCCGAAACTGCATTACAATACTATTCCCTTTCGAAACGCAATGAATTTTATTGATATGGCGTCATTTCTATCGATTTGGTGACATTTTCGTCAATTTCGCAGCATTTAAAAAAGTCATCAAGTTGGCGATATCTCGCTAAATTCGTCACCAAAATTTTCGGAAAGCGATATGTCGAAACATTTTATTCGAATTTTCGACCCTGTCACAATACTTTCCTTATACATCTCTAGAATGGGTATGCCCGTCATGTGACGGAATTCAAAATTTGCAAAATATTACCTCCCATTTGGCTTCATTTTTATTAATTCGGCGACATTTTTGACATATCGTCAAAGTTTCTTACCAAACATCACGGACGAACGAAACGGCTCTTTCTTATAGATGATTCTCATATTCTTTCCAAGATGTTGAATTTTCATCGATTTGGTGACATTTTCGTTAATTTTTGTGATATTGTGTTCAATTTTGAGACATTTAAAAAAATCGCCTAAATTGTCGCCAACTGGGATAATCTGACTGGCAGACAGACGCTGCCGAAACATCATTACAATACTATTCCCTTTCAAAACGCAATTAATTTCATTGATTTGGCGTCATTTTTTATAAATTTGGCTTCTTTAATCGATATGGCGACATTTTCGTAACATTTAGACAAAAAGTCGCCAAGTTGGGGATATCTCTCCAAATTCATCGCCAAAATTTTCACCAAGCGTTATCCAAAGATTGATAGGTAGACAGTTAAATCCAGGTGTTTATGTTAGGTGTACAATGTATATAAGGAAAATAAAAATACAGAAATGTATGTCAACCAGAAATTTTTAAGCATATAAAAGTAATGATACATAAATGAGGAACCTTATTACTTATATTGAGTCTTAAGGGTCGTTAGTTCTCTAATTTGCAGATCAGGGCAAATTATAATTATTAACCTGAGCCTGGTAGATTCGGGTCCGTAATCTACTACTTGGATGATTGTAGACTGCGTCATGCCATGATCCGGTCACGTAGTATGTCGTATTCTACCCGGTAACCAGATCAGACCTCGACGAAGATTGGCGGGCTCTACTTATGAAACAGTATTTTTTGTAGACTAGAGACTACTACATCCTCATATTTCTACGCCTGATGGCCTTGGGAGACTATTACATCCTCAAAGGCATTGTGAAACAGTATTTTTATAACACTTTACAACAAAGTTGAAAAGTGTTTATGACTTTGTTCATTCATTCTGTCTGTCCGTTAGCACGAAAACTGCCGCAAAAATGACTTAATCAAAACGAAATTTTAGAATGTTGTTCAGACGGTCTGCAGAACCTATGGGAATATAAATGAATAATATCACCCAATTAGCTTTAGATTGAACCCGTGTTGAAAAAATGAAATACATTGAGCCCTATGGGACCTAATTTTTCAAACACTTTGAGCGGATTTAAAATTCACAAATTGCTTCGAAAATTTTAGGTAATATTCAAATTCTCAAATAAAATATATAAAAAAAAAGTCAGCGAAATATGTTCAGTAGCTTTTTAAATAAAAATTAAAATAATAATAACACCTCTTATATGAAGCGATCACGTGACCATGATATGAAACGATCACATGACTCACTTCAAAATGATATATTACATCCATCTTATCTCAAGATCGTGATTTTTAAAGTTATTTTTAATTCATATTGAGTGTTGTATCCTTCCTAAAACCACTTTATTTTTGCTTTAATTCTGTGCATCTACATACTGAAACAAAGCAAATACAATATATATGGGTTTAAATGCTCATCCAAATTTGATTATTTCTACAACGAAGCCTATTTTTCACCTATGTAAAACGTAAACAGCAAAATATGTCGAATGAGTTGTATTAGAATTGCTGTATTTCTTTAACACAAAATCATTTAGTTCATGGAGTCTGCATAGTTGATATGAAAGAAATGTTCATTGATTTTACAAAGAGAAGGACGATTTTTTTCGATGAAGTTTTACGCATAGAGTTTAATTACTTGTAGCTCCATGGTCTTAATTTTTAAATAAAATACATTATTATAGAATTGTGATGAATGACATGAATGGGGAATTATTTATGAATGAAATTCTGCTTTTATAGAGAGAGCCAGGCGTGTTATTTTTTCTATGACGTCATTCGAATGAATTTCGGTTGTTTTCGATGAAGTTTTCAAATATAATAAATTATCGTAGTATTATTATAAGTCTAAAATTATTACCGAGGAATGTATCACATTTTAGAGATGTTTAAACCAAGCAATTTATATTTCAATGCCGTCATTTGAATGAAGTTCATTTTTTTCGATGAAGTTTTAAGTTTTCAAATATAATAAATTAATGTAGTATTGTGATAAGTTTTAAAATATTACCGAGGAATGTACTGCATTTTAGACTTGTTTAAATAAAATTGCATTGAAGTCGGAATGTGTTTCATAATCAATGCTTTAAGCATGATTGATCTTTCTTGTTTTCTTATATCACCGTAAGAAATGTCACTTCTAACGCAAGTGGTGATCACGTACTAATATTTTTCGTCTACCTTGCTTTGTTGACATGTTGGTTTTGTTTTAATTTCACCATTATGGGCTCTGTATTCTATCGAGCTTGGTCACTTTCCTATATGTAGATCTAATATGTACACTAAGGGATCTTCCCTTGCAGAACTATTAGACCGATTTTGAAGTTTCTTACAAACCCTTTATTTATAGAAAATTATATTGTGTAGAAAAAGTTACAATAGAAAGAAAAACATATCATATAAACTTACAGAGCCCCGATGGGGGCATTGAACTGCTGACATCGTTCGAATTAGTTTAATCGGGGGTAAACGAAAGCATCACCAAAGTAAAATTTAGAAGAGACGGAACGAAAATAAATGTTAAGACCTCTTTGTCCATGATTTCGTCTGCCTTCCTCTTTATTTATTTTCTTTGAAGTCACTGAACAGAAAAGTTCCGCTCGCATGGCTCCGTGGTTAAAATCAGTCGCGCAACAGAAGAATATTTGTTGAACGGCCAAACAAAATGGAACGAAAATTTATCAACTTAAACCGAACACATTCCAATGAACGCGAAATGAATGAGCATATATTTTTTTATTTCCTGATCTGATCATAACTTATGCATACCCTTTAATAAAGCATACTTATACATGTCCTTATTTTATTGAAAACTAAACATTTAAAGACTTTTATGATTTATTGCTTTGTCAAGAATAGAAAATCAATGCCATTTCATATTGCTGTTTTATCATTTAACAATATATATACTTGACTTTTAATATAAATATTTAATTTTGAATGTCATAGCTATTACTGATCAATTATGAGTTTGACTATCTACGCCACATATTTACTTTTGTCTTCTTATAAATAAGAAATAATCTGCTGTGGGCAGCACATCCCTTTCCTTATATAATGCAATGAATTTACTATTTTTACACAAAAAATCTGATGTGGGCAGCACATGACTTTCCCTGCAAACTTATATTCACGTTCTCTTTATTTGAATTACATTTAATTCACTTTTTATTTAATTTTCGTTCTCATTTGATAACTGGACTTCTTTTCAAAGGTAGAGTAGAGAAAATACGAAAAAACTAAAATATTTCGAAAACGGCTACTCCTAGTATAATGGGGTTGGTCTTATTTCTTTCTTCGTTAAAACTTACGTATTAAACAAGCATTTTTCTGGATATATTTGAGCATACGTAGATTTTCATTTTAGATTTTGGCGATTTTTGCGGGCCATTTTGCAAAAAAGGCAGGTTCTTTTTTCCGAATCATACCAAAACCCAATCAGCACCAGGATGTCCAACAAGTGACTTACCTACCAAATTTTGTTTAATTCGGTCCATTAGTTTAACAGCTAGAGTGGATACAAACGTTTGCGGACCATTTCGCAAATTAAGGCGGTTTCTTTTATCCCGAATCGTACCCAAAGCTAATCAGCACCAGATTCGCCCACAAGTGACTTACCTACAAAATTTTATAAAATTCGGTCAATTACTTTTTTTAGTTAGAGTGGATGCAAAATCTGCACACACAGACTCACAGACACACAGACGTCACGCTAAAAATAGATTTTTCGCATTCTAGAGGTCTCGAAACGTGTAGATCCGTCGAAAACTCGAGTTGCGATTTTCAACATGATTCTAATACTTTCCCTATACATTACCATGTATTGCAGGCAAAGTAAAAAAATAGATTATTTTTATAGTAGTTATTTATATTCTTTCCAAGATATTGAATTTTCGTCAATGAGTTGTCTTTTTTCATGTCGTCATCATCAATGAGTCATTATTGATTTAGCATCATTTTTATCCAATTGGCTAGCTTTACGTTAATTTAGCAACATTTAAAAAAGTCGCTAAGTTGGCGACATTCCACCAAATTCGTCGCCAAAATCTCGTTGTAGATGGAGAAATAAGTTATTCTTGCAGCAGATAATTGACTATTGGCATTCAAATACAAAATTATTACTCAAAGTATTTTTTTTCATGAATGGAACGAGCTAGATCTACGAGAATGATGTCACCAAATTTTTCGCATGGTATTACATGTGAAAGTTTCTCAATAGAAAATATTTTTTTTTTATTTTATATCACTTTTTGATAATTTTTTGAAAAATGAGCGATATCTCGAGAACGGTTCATGTTAGCGTTCTAAAATTTATGCCAATCGTTTTCTAATGAAAAACTACATAAGAAATGTCCACTAGCGTAACTTTATTAGCGGTTTTGATTTTTTGACGATTTTTTCAAAATTTCACTCGAAAATTTAGGGGGGTTCTGAACATTCGATTGCGTATAAAAACTATAGGCTTCCAATGGCTACGGATTGTGATTTTTTTACCAAATTTTGTTCGAATCGGTCCATTTGTTCGTCAGTTATCGTCTCCACAGACTCACTGACACACACACACACACACACATATTTTCACACACACACACATATTTACTTTCACACACACACACAGAGACATCACTTCAAAAATGTTTGACTCGTGATCAGGGATGCTTGAAACGTGCTCTCCCGTCGAAAACTCGAATTCGAATTTTCGACCCCGTCACAATACTTTCCTTATACATTATGTATATAAGGAAAGTAATAATCAGAACACTCTAAAAATATAGACAAATAATCATAAGTCATAGAAAAGTTTAACATTAGTTTCCCTTCAACAACATATGTAAAAAAAAATGTATTATAATGAGTTGAAAAGGCGACTTTTGATTTTGACAGATTGACACGTTTTGAGTATCCCTGAAAACGTATCAAACCGTTTGTTATGATATCTGTCCATCTACGAGTTTGCGGGTATGGATAAATTTAGTAGGTCTTATATCATATAATAAGTGAGCTATCCAAATGAAATATATATCATACAATTATTTAAATCATTAAACGTAAGAAGCATTTGAAGGCATTGACTCACAAGGAGTTAGGTAAAAGTGAATGTAACAGTATTATGTACCCATTTAATAAGTATTATTAAATGAGAGAATAGCTATTAATGATATATATATATATATATATAAATAAATAAAAAATAAAAAATGAAGGATTTTAATCGTAAATTATGCATAAACTACTGTATGTACAACAAAAAACCCATCTCTAGCATATCTGTTACAAATGAGTAACTATAGACCAAGACTAAGGATAAATATAGAAGGTAACATATCACTACAAAGGAAAGGGGAATGAAAATAATATAAGGATACAAAATTCACAATTAAAAGTATATAAATATAAATAAAAATATAAATAAAAATAAAAAAGAAAACACGGCAAAAATGAGAAAAGGCAATAATAATTAGCTCAAGATAAAGGATTAAGACATGGAGAACAATCAATTGAAACTACACAAAAAATGGCGGTTAGTTCGAAATTGCATTCTCCTCAGGACAGCCATACAATTCGAATTAAAACCGATAGAATAGCCAGTTTCTGACAATGGCGATAGTATTTAACTATAGACACCATTTGAACTGTCTACTGGCTAGTAGAAGGAGAAAAATAAGTCAATTGAATTACAAATCAGAAAATTAATACCTCCTCGAACAGAAATATGAACTCACAAGCATTGTTACCACGTGTAAGTGGAAGAAGCGACTGAGCATTTCACCTCACTTCGTCAATGCGAGTGGGCACCGAAATGAATACATTTGAACGATACATAAAATGTATGGAGACTTTCAAAAATAGTCATCAGTATAGGACTGAGGACAAGTGGAAAATAGTCATTCGAAAATAGTAAACAGTATTAGACTCAGGCCAAGGGGTAAGTTAGGTGATAAGAATGGGTGAATTCTCAAAATTGAGTTATCCAATCAAAGATAAATAATGCATGTGTAAAATTATTACGTAGTATATTTGAAATTATTAATAATATTATTTACAAATACTTCCGGATATTGGTAACAAATACTTCCGGATATTGGTAATTTTGACAAATGCGTTTAAGATTATGGATGTGGAGAAAGTGAAATCGAGGATCAAAAAGTCGATGTATTCGAAATAGCTGGTTTAAAATGATGTTTCTAAACAATTGAATAGAATTACAAGATTGATATGATAGCAGCTTTATGATAGTGAAGTTGTAAGAATCTTTTCAATCATATAGATTGGTGATTACATGATTATTGAGGGCATCTATATTTAGGTCTAAAAAGTTTACAGTTTTGCTAACGCTAGGCTCATTAGGAATTAATTTTAGGTTAGATGGGTAAAAATCTATATTAATTGGATAGGAATCATCAATGATAATACAAATTATGTCGTCAACATATCTACATATAATATATGAATTAGAGTTAAAATGAGATTCATAATAATAAAGATATAAGTTAGCGAGTATACTACTACTACAGCCACCTTGTGGTACACCAGATGTTTGTAAATAAATGTTATCACCTTGGATAATATAATTGTTGTATAACACAAAGTGAAAGAGCATAGGAAAGTTTTTGACATTAAATGCAACATTATTGGAAGATAGATAGTCATGATAAAGAGAGATAATAATTTTATATAAATCTTTAATGACAATATTATTAAATAGGTCTTTAAAATCAAAGGTATGGAAACCAAGAATGTGTGGAAACTTGCTAAGGTGATTTACTAAATCAAAACTATTGTTTAAAATGAAATATCCTGAATTCCTAAATTTAAGAGATTCAATATATATATATATATATATATATATGTGTGTGTGTGTGTGTGTGTGTGTGTGTGTGTGTGTGTGTGTATACACTCTTTTGCAGAAAAAAAAATAAGCACCCCTAAAAGTAATCCGATCATCTCGAAATTTTACGTGCAAATTCCTTTAAACCAAGTATGCAAATGGTTAAATTTGCAAGGTCAATGAGTGTTAACTTCGATCATAATTCGCGTTTCTACTGCGCAACTAGCATCCTATAAAACAGGTTTAAAACGTGGACGATTTATCATTGCTCGTTATCAGCGTTGTAGTTCCTTGGAGAAACACCCAATAATGCTATTACGATGTTGCCGAAGACCTTATAAGCAATTAGATGAGTTCGAATGTGGTCATATAGTTCGGATTCGTGCATCTGGCTCGTCATACAGAACAATAGGCCGCCACCGGCACCGAACGGACACTACTGTGTAAAGGTACTGGCACCAATGGTTGCTGCAAGGAACTCAATGGAATGAAGGCTTTGGAAGGCCAAAGTGACGAATACAAGGCAAGATCGGATGATTGGGCAAAAGGCCGGAACTGGCCCAACAGCATCATTGTCCACCATCCAACGTGCTAGAGCCTCATCCACACCATCCGTGATACCTTCCACCATCTCACGGCGCTTGACTGAGGTGGGGTTACGCTCACTGCGACCTTTGAGACGCCTGCCCATAACCCCACAACCTCGACATAGTCGCTTGGCGTGGGTCGTAGCCGAACATTATGGCTGCCAGCAGACTGGCACTGCATAGTGTTCAGCGATGAATCACGCTTCAGTCTTTTAGCAGATGACCATCGGGTATGTGTGTGGAGGTGCCAGGACCAACGGTCCCAATCAACCTTTGTTTTACACAGGCACACATACCTGGTGTGACGGTGTGGAATGCTATCTCTTACGACGGCAGTTCGACCCTAGTCATCCTGCGTAGAACTTTAAGAGCGCAACGATATGCTGATGGAATCCTGTGACCGTTTGCGTTACCCTTCATG